>CM074550.1:9154871-9754871 GCA_037305995.1 Sclerodermus sp. 'alternatusi'
CCCCCGGTTAATTTCTTCGGCTAATTTTCCGCGCGATGACTCGCGTCGCCGCGATCGCCTGTGCAAATATCGCGTAGGATCTCGAATAAAGTATCGGCGAGTTGTACAGAGTTCGCTGAGAGTAGGACGACGACGACGACGACGACGTTTTCTTGGTGTTGCGAGCGTCGCGAGGGAGGAGAGCGTGTACGACGCAGCGCGTTAATAGTTTTTCGATCGGTGACATCGTGAGAACACGTTTCGCTTTTCCGTGCTTTCCTCGCTGCTTCGGCAATTATTATCGGCTTTATTTATCGTCATAACATCTCGTTAGCACCTTAATGACCGGCGAGCCTGGCACATGCGCGAGAGCCAAGCGAGAGTGTTACTACCGTGCGAAACAATGTTAATAAATGTGCCATGCGTCGATTCAACGAGCAAGACCGTCTTTGCCGATGCGTGTGTTCCGCTCTCTCGATCGTTAATGCCGCTCTCCTCGATGAAAACCTCGAGCGTATTTGCAAAATATCTCTCCGCGAAGGAAGTCCACGCGCGTGCATCGCGCACCGTGTAACGAGGTTGCGAGGATTTACAGCGACTCGTTGCACAATTCCTAAGCCGAGGTGCAATTTTCATTTAGCCTGACACTTTATCCACGTGGAAAAACAGAACCGATCGATTCCGCGCGACTGGCTGAGAGAATCGTGGAATCGCGCGGAGATACGGGTGCGAATCAGGTAGGAATGATTTCCTACCGCGGTCCAATTTTCATTGAACCACGGCAGTGATACTTGGGGGTGGGGGCTCATCTCGCGAGAAGGCTTCACTCTCACTTATCCCCACAATCTGGAAATATTTCACGGGGGATTGCCGCGCGATATTGACAGGAGAGGTAGCCGTGCCTCGGTAAATACCTAAGTATTTTAAAAACGCCCTTTCCGACGCCCCGGGCTCAAGTCCGCTAAGCACATATTGACACTGCCTTTCACGAAGAATTCCTCGCGTGACCCGCACGCTCGGAAATTAATTCTCGAAACAAGTCGCGGGGACCGTGCACAGTTGAAAATACTTTTCCGTAAAGCAAAGTAGACGGAGAAGGGTATATAGGGAGGAGGAGGAGGAGGAGGAGGAGGAGAGAAGGAGCATGCAAAACCACGTAGTAAATTACCTCCCTTTAAGGCCTCGACGCTCAAACGGAAATCCAAAGAAGTTTCTGCGATTGTTTCTGGAGAGCGGCGGCAGGGGGCGGGGGGGAAGCGTTCGCCACGTTTAGCAAATAACTTTCTAGCGAGAAAGTAGGAAATTCGGGCGAACCGGTTAAAGTTCGATCGCATTAATATTGGAGCGAGTTAGCGAGTTAGCGAGTTAGCGAGCGGTAACGGCCTCCGCTAACGGGGCGTAGTTGATTTGCAGAAAGGCCGCTTGCTGAACTCAGCTCCGGAAAAGGTTGTCGTGGGCCTAATAGGGCCCACGAGGATCGAGGAGTCGCGGTAGAAGCCGGCAGCGGCGGCTTTCCTACCGCGGGTGTCGTGACTTACCATCTCGTCGAGGGACTTGAGATCGTTGGTGACGATCTGGGGCTGGGGCCCGTAGATGAGGCACGGCTCGTCCTGCTGCATGTCCGCGTACTCGTCGTCGCTCTCGTCATTTCCTTCGGTGGCCGTGGCCACGCTGGCAACGTTGCTCGCCTTGTTCTCGGCCGCGATCTCCCGGTCGATTTGCCTCTCCATCTGGACCAGCATCGGGGCCAACATGCCGAACTTTGCCCCCCGCCTCGCCACCTCCAGGAGGCAGAGGATCACGTGCCGCTCGTTCTTGCGCATGATCAGGTCGTCGGTCTCGAAGAGGAGGCACTCGATGATTCCCAGGCTGTTGCGGCACCAGCCGATGAAGTTCGACACGTTGTCCCTGGCGAAGAAGGTTCCTGGCTTCGCGTTCGGCAGGAAGGCGACGTCGCTCAGCTGGCTCATCGGCAGCGCCAGCGACGAGGTTATCGAGCGCGTCATCGAGATCTTTCGTGCCTGACGCCGTGCCACGTACTCCGCTGCTGATTTCCGCACGTTGTTCGCGTGCTGAAACAACCAGACTCGGGTTCACTCTTGGGAAAATCGGATTAGGGTCAGGGGTCAACTTTCTTGGGCACAGTCGCGCGTTGCGCGCTCCTCGTTCGTCGGAGGGGAAGGCGCGCACGGAGGAGTCGCATCGGTTTTCTCGAGAATCGCGATGGATTATCGACGGACGTGGGAAAAATTAATGGCCGCGAGACAGTTTGCCAAGCTTTTTTCCTTTTCTGGCCGCTCGTCCCTCGCCTCCTCTCCGGTCTTTCCGCGAAAGGACGAAATTACACGTCCTCCTCGTCGTGATATGCGAGTTCGCGGAATCGCGCGTATCCGCGGCTTGCACGCAAGTTGCATTAGCGATGGCAGGGGGGAGGTGGGTCTAAACGAGACCTCCCGCTCGTTCCGCCGCTGTCGTCGTGCGTGTGGTGAAAGGTTTTACGATCTCTCGCGACGACGACGGCGACGACGACGACGACGACGACGACGGTGCGAGTCCTCGTACGTCCACGTCTCCAACGCACGAAATAATTAATAGCCCGTGGATTTTCTATGCGCGCAAACGCTCATTAAAGTCCCGGCCGTATCGGCGGATCGGTCCACGATCGGACCAATCCAGTCGCCCGCACTCTCCAGCCTTAATCCCCCGCGCGTGAAAGGCTTGGAAATGCAGAAAAATCAGCGTGCCGACCCGTTATTAAAGCTTGTAGGAAGATTCTCGAGTGAGCGTCAGAGGTTAACAAGTCCAACGCGGATCGATCGTTGAAATTAATTACATTGTGCTGTCAATTTCTTTATTTGTCAAGCCAATGAAAGTTGCTCCTACCGGCAATGAGAAGCACGCGAGATGCCGAAGGAGTCGCGTGAGTCGAAGAAACTCCTCCATCAAAGTCAACACGAAAAATCTCTTGTTTTGTCCGCACGTGACTGAAATTTCTCCTTCCGCAAATTTTGGACCCCCGTCGTCCCTCCACCCCAGCGGGATCTCCCGCGCGTTTCATTGCCCCGGGCGTTCTCTCCCTGGCTTTTCGATGTCCGATGGAAATTTTATCGTCGATCAATCAAACTATCTCTCTAGCAAGAATTTCGTGCTATCCGATCATCGAACTTTTACTCTCGATTGTCGAGCGTCCTAGTTTCTGTGGTCGTTCCGCTGCACTTTTCTGACAGAGAGATCTTACGTTTACTTCCGCGCGCGCGCGCGCGCTCTACAATTTAATTTATTAGTTCATCGCGGGGTGTGTGGAAAATGCGTAGTTCCGTTGCAAGGCGAAGCTCGCTGGGAGATTCCATGAACGAAACAGTGGAAGGGTCTTTCGACATATCTCTATCTCCGTGTGTTCGTCGCACGTGGGGCCCATAAGGCTGTGCGCGTTGTTTACACACGCATACTCGTAAAAATGATAGTCGACAGCATCCGGTCGGTGCAGTCTGCGCGACACCCGCTCCAATGGCTCCCGAGGGATAATATAGAGATTAGGAGAGAAGAGTGTGTCGTGGTCGGGCTTGTTACGACTCATCACCAGCCGAGAGAGCTTATCGAATACTCCCGCCTAGGAAATTACACAGGAGATAATAAAGAGGGATCTCCGCTCTCTCTCTCTCTCTCTCCATCCGTGAAAATGTTTGTCGTTCCAACGAGTGCCAATTGCTCTCGGCAATAAACCAGTAAAAACCACGTGGCTGTTGGTCTCCGGAGAATTACGTAAATGCGAGGGTCAAAGGGTAACCGCGCTGAGAAACGGAGCGTTGCGCAATTTTTTCATCGGAGGAACTTGGGAAAATCCTTGAGTTTTCTCCGTCGCTGCAGCGGGAGAGGAGACGTCGCTCTTCCATCGAGATAAGAAGTTTGTCGACTCGTCGAGAAAAAAATCGAGTGCAAGGTGCTTGCACTTATTCAAGTTCTCGATAGGCGGGTTAATCGGATGAGTCGTGGCAAATGAGATCCACTCAGTCAGTCAGATCGACGACGGTTTCACGCGGTATTATTACAAGATATAACGGACACCTGCTACCTTCGCTTCGGCACTTAGCATTTATCATCCAATAACTCGGGCCTCAGGCCCGGCAAATAACCGTGGCAGAAGAAGAAGCGTGAAACTCGCTGTGGAATCGTGATCACGATCGTTAATCTGGCTGGTTGAGAAGCACTGCCAAGATACACGTACGCGTTAACTAACACAAAACCCGGCGGGGGGAGATAAGTGGCACTTATGGCTTGACGAAAATATTTCATACAAACAACCAGGTGTCTTTTAATTTATTTTAAACGGCCACCATTAATAATAGGCGGAGAACAAAAAAAAAATCGTCGGGAGAGCCGTCCCACCACGGATCTCCGATTCCCGCGTGAAATCGATGAATGAAATTGTCGCGGTGTGGCCGCGTTTACGAGAGGGCGGATTCTTTCCGTTTCTTTTTCTCGTTTCGCCGGAGTGTCGGAAAAATGTCTATTTCCGTTTGCCACGCGAAGAATACGAGGCTCGCGAGCGAGAGGAGTAGGAACAGCGCAGGTTCCAGAGCAGTCGATGAAAGATAAGAAGCGCGCGTATATGGCAATAGGCGGCGGATGAGTCGTCGGTGGCAGGATGTCACATTGCGTACGTGGCCTCTGACCCCTCGTATCTGCCAGCCGCTCCACACAGCGGCAGCCTCGATGAAAATGGACGGAACGCGTTCCGCCTTACTGCAAATTGGGACGCTCAAGCGTTTCGTTACGCTCGTGAAACGTGTCGTTAAGTCGACGGGGCTTTTAACCGAGGATGCTGCAAATTCAGGAATCATTGCGCGCTTGTTAAGCCACTGCTGCGGCCGGATGTTTCACGCCCCACGAAATTTCTTTCATTTGCGCGCCACTCGTTTTCCAGCAGTAGTCTTCAGAGACGCCGAGAGCCGAAGAAACTCGCTCGCTCCCCGAAATTCTCGAGGGAATTTCCGAAGGGTCTTTATCAGACGCGAACGCGCACTTGTCGATCGCGCACTTGTGCCCTTCGCATTCTCGCGGATGGACGCGCGCAGCTGAATCAACTCCGAATTAATCAGAGAATCGATTCGAACGCCACTCGAGAACTTCTTCCGATTCTCCGAATGATTCCAGTAGGTTCTCGAGAAAGAGGCGTCGGTTTTTTTCCCGAAAGAAATTTTCCCGGAGGTGCTCGCGCGATCTCTCCGGGAAGACGCGATTATTCCCGGAGACATCGTGAATCACTCGGCTCCTCTCTCTATCCTGAAAGTCCATCACGTATTATGGCACGCGTGGATCACGTGGCATTGTTGAACAGCAGCGACGTGCCTTAATAGAAATGAATCGAGGAGAACGGAGCTGCTGCACTTATGGAGTAGCAGCAGCGTTTCTCATTGTTCCGTTTTTATTGTCCGAAATTCACGTGGAGGAACTGCGACGCGTGATGGTTATTCAAAGCACCTACACACGCGCGTGTCCCATGTACGCGGCTCATGGACCTAATGGGAGAATCCAGTTAAGAGACGCAACGTTAACAATTATGGCACGTCGTGGCTGTGTCGTAGCCTCATCGTCGTGGCTAACAATGGCTAAATGGAGGTTTCATTCTCTCTAATCCGCGATAATGACTAAAAACTTCATTCCGAGTTTCGTATTTATTCCATGCATCAATTACGGTCAGCGTATATCGTTGCTGCCGCTGTCGTCGTCGTCGCTGCTGAATTGATATTCCGCAGGAGCACGCGAGTTTACGTGGACTCTGCTGAATATCCCACGTTTTCCCAAGGAAAATGCCATTATTCGTCTACGGTCCTAAAATACTGATCTCTCCACCGATCTGCAGTCTCGTTCTCCGGGATCGTCGTCCGGACGTTTGATAAGAATTATGGTCGAGAGATTCGTGGGAGGGTTGTTTGCACGTGATTTCTCGTACGCATCGTTTAGCAGAAAATGTTGCTTCGCTTCGCGACTGCCTCTTTTTTTAAGCGACTGCACTCGTCGCGCGTGCGCGCGTGTGGAGAATTTTAAAACGAAATGGAAGAGACACTTTCTTTGGTTAATCCGCCGACGCGTCAGTCGCTTTAAGCTGTCCTCGTCCCGGCGCGCTTCAACAATCCAGATTCGAGACAAAGGGTGGGTGAGGTCTCTGTCTCACCCTGACAATCACGATTTCACAATGCAAACTCGGATTCCACCGTCGAGCACCGAGAGATTCGTAGACGAGGAAGGAAAAGGATAAGGGGCCATTGCCATCAGGAAGATTCGAGACACGCGAGACAACTTTCCCCGCCGAGGCATCGGGATCTCTCCCTCTCTCCCTCTCTCCTCCTCTTTTCCCCGTTTCGATTAATAAATAATAATACACATTAGAAGAGAGCACAATCCGCGATTCAACGATAACCCTAAATCATTCGCGTTCACGTATCATTGATTTACGATAATCGAAGAAACGAAACTCCTAAACGATATCCCTGAATCATTGAAATCATTGAAATTGCTTCCTCTTAATCGAGAATGTTGTATCGAAATGTCTAGCTCCCTCCATCGTTAATATTTGTAATATTGCTTAATTTTAACTCGTATCGTTTGTTGCACGCTCTCCCTCTCGTATCCCGTTTCTCGTGTACTCTCTTCCCGTAAGCCAATACGTTATTTCGCGTGGACAGTGAGAGAAAAATGATTTAATAATTTGGACTTTGAAGTTGCTCGCGCGAGCATTAATGGCCTATTCATCAATTAAAGTCATCCGTGACCGGGCTTTGATTTAATGGGATTTTCCTGGGCTCTAACTCAAACGAATACGTGATAAATCAGCATTCTCCGTGTAAAATGCAATGGAAATAAATGCACGGTCCTTGTATATCCGTAGAATGTCATGGTTCCCGTACGATTTCTCTTAATCTATTTTGGTCGGATATTTTTTCCGGCGCACCCCTGCGTCGTGTTTCAACGGTGCTCCGGTATATTTAGGCATAAGGGTGAAAAGAGTCTAACGAAAAGGCAAGCGCGCGCGCGCTTATTTCTAAGAGAAATAAAAGGGAAGAGAGAGGAAAAATATTTTGTACTCGTTACATTCTCGGCGAGCAAGAGAAATTACACTCGACGAGTGGCGGCGAGTCGTCATTAAAATTCTGGCGGGAAGAAATCCGGTGATGGCATCCGGTAATATCGGCGCGCAATTATCAGCGGCGAACAAATAAGCGCAAATACGAAACAATTAAATCCTAATTCGATTTAGTTCCTTGCCAGAAGAGTGGCAGCGGTATTCTCTCTCGGTTGAACCGCCAAGAGAAAAATGGGTTCTGGAGGATTCCGTAGATTAGCTTATCTCGCGGAACAAACCACCTTCCCCGATTACGGTTAAGCAGAATTTTCCAGTTAGGATTCCTTAAATGGCTCTTTTTACAAGCAATGACTTTTTACAGGCAATAAAAGTCCGCGTACAAATATAGAACAGTTAAATGCCCCCGATAAATATTCAGGAGCGAATTGAGAGAAAACAACATGATTCTCCAGTGGTAGAGGCAGCATCCTGGGGGTAGGCAGAGGAAGAAGGCACACACTGGCTTGATCTAGCAGAATTTCTGATTACAGTTAAGTAGTTCCACGGAGCTTTCAGAGTAGCATCCTTAAACGGTGAGTTTACGAGTTCTTTTCAGGGCAAATTATGTGGAAGTACACGGAGGAGAAATAAATTCAATAGAAATGCTAATCAAAGCTGGCAGGAAACATCTGGTGGGCTCTCCTAGAGAAGAGAGTCGGCCTCGTCCGCGCAACGCCGAGTTTCCTTGGCGTAAAACTACGGCAGAGGTGGAGTTCAGGCCGAGTTCTATTTTGCGCTTGACCTTCCGAAAAGGATAATCAGCCGGCAAGGACACGCGAACCGGAGCTGAATGCACGCGACCGTGGGACTTGACTACCAGCCTCCAGGCCATTGCGAATTTCTAAAGCTAGAATCTAGTATTAATTACGCGCGGTAAACATTTCCAAGATAAATATGGTCGTCCCGGTCTTCCTTCTCTATACCTAAAAAGTTAATACGCGTTCCTAACTACCAACCGGCTAATGAATAAGCTACCAGTCACACATCCATTATACGACATAATAGATGGAGGGGTGGTGGTGGCGGCGGCTACGGTTAAGGTGATAATCGCGGAAAAAATCGACAGCGGAATATCAGAAAACGGATTGACGGTAACAAATGGCAGAATCCACTTTTCACATCCCTCTAAATGGCCTAATAACAAGACATACCGCGTTTTAATCGAGTGTGATTAATCGATTATCGCTTTCCTAGATTATCCATTATCGGGATCAACGAGTAAAGTAGTGGATAATTGTTGGACACGCACGCATGCCCCTTCGGCTCCTTCGACATTCTCGGAATCGTATAATTCAATTACACAGTCTCTCGGATCAAGATCGCCTCACTGGCGAAATACATTTAAAATTCAATCAAGTTTTTCTCAGCATCCTCCCGTCGCATGATTTATCGCGTGGAAAACGCTAACAGCCGCTAAGTGCATTAGATAATTAAGTGTAATTTATTATTAGCCGGACCATTCGCGCACGTGAGATCTCTTGGGAATCGAAGGCGCAGCCAGAGATCGGCAAGCATTCTCGTAGCGTTGGATTTTCTAGAATTTCACGGAACGAAATCGCACGCGACAATTTTTCGCGAGACTTTTGAGCGTCTCGCGATCAATCGACGGATCGCTTCGATCGCACTGTCAATTTCCAAGAAATTGCATCAATTCGGAGGGTCGGCCGACGAGGCCGATCCACTTTACGAGTGTCGCAGAGGTCCACGGGGGTGGTGCGAGGAGTCATCTCGGATGATCTGGCGCCACAATAAATCCTAATTCCGCGACGTGGCAAGAATGGCGAAGAAAAGCAAAAGCAGATGGCGACAAGCGCAGTTAATTAACCGCGCTACACGCTGTCGCCTGGAATTCTTACGTCGAACGTCAGCCTGGATCCGATAAGGAGGAATTTTTCCGCGACAGGACGATCCATCGTGAAATAAACATCGGACGATATCGGGGAACCGATGGGGCCGGCCGCCCCGTGGCGGCATTGACCTCGAAAATATTCACCCGGTGTCCTTGCGCGAGGGTAGTAGTGGTGGTGGTGCTCGTTAGGCGAGAATGAAACGCCTCTTGTATTATAATTTTATTACGCTCATTATCATCGTTTTAATAAATTAAGAGCTACCAGTCGCATCGATCGCATCGATCATTTCGAGTTAATCTCTTCCTTTGGACCGACCGACCGACCGACCGATCGTCCGTCCGTCCGTCCGTGCGGGATTCACAGCGAAACGGACAGTCGACTGGCAGCAACTCTCGAGTGTTTCTCCCTTAGCAAATCGGAGAGATAGGCATATAGAGGGGAATTGCGAAACGAAAACTATTGGCGTGCGAGAGAAGCAGCGGTTGGGGGTTGGGTCGTGGCTTGGGCATAATGCCCACGGGTGCCCGATTGACTCGCATAATGTCAGATATCGAGCAGTCCGGCTCGTTATTAGCCGCGGCACGCGGTCGTCGTTATAAATTCATGCCAGAGAAATATTTAGAGTAGGCAGGCGATAAAAGCACGCAGCTCCCAGAGAGAAAGTCTGGACTGGGCTCATCGAACGCGCCCCTATTGCAGAGCTCGGGATTACTGCATGCGGATCTGTGGAATTTGTGGAGGGGGTCCGGTAAGGGGCCGCCTTTTGCATATATCGACTTTACGAGCCGTGACGGGCTCGCCAGGGACGAACCGTAATAAGATGCCTACGCCGAGAACCGATAAGGACCCCCGGTGCTCCCGATACAACTGACCGGAAAACGCATTTTTACCCCCCTCAACCCCTTGAGGGAGATCCTATCGGCACTTCGATTCTATTACCGCGCGCGCGCACTCTCAACGTGACGAGCCCCGAAAAAAATGCGAAAAATCACCGCGTCGCATAAGTTCGAGAGGCTCGCGAAGGTGGACGTCCTTTTACAGCCCGCTACTCCCGATACGACCGGCCGGAAAACGCATTTTTGCCCTCTCCGTATCCCCCAACCCTCTCGCCGACCCTGCGCTGAGATCCTATCGCCATTTGGATTCTATTACTTGCTCCTTAACGTGGCGGGCCCCGAAAAAAAAAGGAGAAAAAAAAGGAGTCCTTGACAAAAGTTGCAACGCGAAGGTGCACCACCACCACCACCACGTCGTCCTTTTACAACCACGCGTATAAAAGGCAGACGGAGCGGCTAGGTCGATGCTTTTTACGAGACTCGCATAAAGAACGCCTGCAATATTGCCTGTCCGCGTGTAGCGTTAAAAAGCTTTTGGCTCGCACAGATTTATGGCGAATGTTACATTTCGCGTTTCGTAGATTTTCTGGACACGAGAACACTGGCGAGTGCGCTGCTTGGCGGATATGTTAATTTTCGGAGGAGAGTCTCTCGTAGCGAAGGACATCAATTGCCAGCAGCAGGTTCTCCACGTCACTCGCTATCACCGATAGAGCAGATACAAGCGAGCGAGTAGCAAACGCGGGGAACAATACCGGGAGGACTCGGCTAGTTTAGTGGAGTTTAATAGGACTCGGCACGTGATATCGCGGTCTCTCCCCGCTGCCGATGCCGATGTGCCGGGGTGTCGGTGTCGGGGAGAGAAAAATGTGACGTCGATTACTCTCCGCAAAATTCGCGCGCGAAAGTACTAGTTTGGATGGATATGCTAATGTTTGGCGGCCAGGAAGGCTCCATTTGGTACTGGTGGGTGAGATAAATTGTGTATCGATTACCGTCGAACGATTTATAGTGGCGAAAGGAGAGAACAGCGCGGAGCGGCCTTTCCTGTCGGAAATGACAAATACCGAGCGCCCCAACCTCTGGGCCTTATAAGGGCAACGCCCGCCACTATCCGAGGAACCACCTCAAGCGTAATGCCATTCCAAAAATAATTCTAGTTCCCTTCTTCTCTTCTCTTCTCTCCAATACCATTCATCATTCCTCCGTAAAAGAACCATTAAAATATTTCTCCTTTATCAGCTGCAGCAACAGTCCCTACCTTCTCCAGCCCTCCCTCCGCTTCTTCCGCGATAGAGATGGAAGATGCCAGAAATGCCACTCTACCTCTTAAGTGGAGACAGAAGAACTCTTTGGCGAAATTATCGAAATGAAATCGCGTTTCTCGGTAGTCTTACTCCAATTCGATATTCCTTATAAGTGAGCCGTTACACTTTTGTTAATCATACCCGCTTGTTTTTCCGCGATGATTAAACCATTTTATTGGCGAGATAGATCGGTTCGTGTCTCCAGCCCCTCTCCCTCTCTTTTGCTTCGATTCTCGTCTGCCGTCCACGAATCGGCTCGGCGGCTTCTCGAAGTCGAGTGAAAGTCAACTCGGCTGCAACTTGAACGTCGCGCGCGCGCGCGCTCGGGACACGCGAGACTTGTCTATTGCTGCCGACGTTTAATGGCACGATCGTGTACGCGATAGAAAATCCACGGCCCCCGCTCATTTCGATGCGGTACCGTTTTGACAACTACGATTCGAGTTATCGAGTCAATCCAATCTCCATCCTCTTTTTCTCTCTCTCTCCGAGGAGCTCGCGCTTTGATCGATGAAAAAATTTTATAGAAAGATTTTGCGTTTATCTCACTCTCTCTCTCTCTCTCTTGCTGGAGAAAATCATCTCGATAAGAATCTTCTTCTTTTGGCGTAGAAATCGTAATCTCGCGGTAAGCCTGATAAGCGCGTATCGCGGGAACACTCGTCGCGAATGGCGCGAAAAATTGTACGACGAATTGCGCGCAATAGAGGGACACGTGCGTATTCAGATCTCCGAGTGGGGGAGGTTGTTGACCGCTCCTCCACTCGTTTTGCCGCTGCCGTAGCTGCCGTTGCTCTGGCACTTAGAATTTTGGCCGAGGCACGCGCGCGTCTTCGTTGAAAATTGCTTTGCGATAGTCCTGAAAAATGTTGAGGAGGTCGGAAAGAAAAACGAGTCCCGAAGAAAATACTGAGCCTTTTAAAGAACTCGGTTATTGCTCGATCTTTAAACGTTTCCCTGCACGCGGCCAAGTGTTAAGTATGCACGACATGACGTCCGATCCTCCAAGTCCTCGTTTGGATAATGAGCGGTACCTGACCCACACACACCGAATACACTTGCATCTATGTTACATCCGTGTACCATCCACGCTCCGCCTTGCCTACCTTGTCTGGAAGTCTGCCATATACAATTACACACAGTCGCATTGCGGTATTCCGTCGATTAAAACATTGCAAAAATTGTTTACAAACCGATTTAAGTGCTAAATAAATTATGACTCCCTTCGTGTCTGCCGAGACTTCATTATGGCTCGCTGCGAGCGTTGAAAGGCGTGAAGCGGCTGGAATGTTCCCGAGCCCTTTCATAGTTACCCTTTTTCACTCGAGAGAGAGAGAGAGAGAGAGACTATAGAAAATAATTGTGAGCGAAATTGCGAGTTTTACTTCGCGAACGCTTTGGATTCGCGACTACCCTCCCGCGCCGCTCCCACGCTCTGCTCCATGAAAAAGTCGCGTGATCTCGTCGCAGGGAACTTTTCCGCCTCGAAGAGGGTGTCTCGCGTCTTTCATCGCGGGATTTTCCTACTGGAAATGAAATCTTATAGGTTTCCTCGTTAAGCTTAAAGTCACTCGCATCCATCGCGTCGGCGAGCGTGGAGTCGATTTGAATGCTCTCCACGTGGGGCTCGAAGTTTCCGCTGGACGTCACATACATCCTTCTTCCTCTCTTTCACGAGGCAGCGGGTCTTATGCGTGCGCGTGTGCTCGCGAATGACGCGGCATCTCTTTACAACGCACCCACACAGAGCATCCGCTGAATTTTCGGTCGTTACCTCTCGTGTTTACGAGTGCGAGTCGACACAATGTTCCATAATGTTCAGAATTCGCGTTTATGAATCCCAGCGCGGTCCGAATCTCGCTATGTTGACGTCTCGCTGATGTCTCGCCAAAGAAAATGATAAAACCCCGTGACAAATGCGGACTAACAAGCGCTTTGCTAATACGTATCAGCGTTTCGAGGCGCGCGCGGTTAATATTAGTTTCACACTCGAGACCTCGTCGAGGATTCGAAACTCCGTTCCTCGCGGGGGAGAGATTTGCGGAGGGAATAAAAGTCCTCTTACCTTGCAAAGGGCCACGCCGGTGTCCAGCCTGTCCATGAAATTATCCAGGTTTATTCTGAGTTCAGGATAAAGGGCGTTGAGCCATTCAGCCAAGTCTTCCTTCATCGCAATCAGATACTCCTCCGAGGATTTGAAGGGCCTGTAAGGCCTGGCTTCCAAAAGGACCGACATGACGGATGTTGATGTTCTGCAATGTGAACACGATTCACCATTAAAGCTTCGCGTAGGATCGTGAAAACTCGCAAATAATGATAATGACAAAACTCCTGATAGATTCATTCGGCAAATAGGTCTGAGAGTTCGCTAATAAATTGGACTATGTGTGCGTGCGTGCGTGCGTGCGATTGACACACGTTCGACTCGCGAACGTAACGGAGTAGCGAGCGAAAGCCGAGGCAATCGTTTGTCGTTGATTTAATGAAATTTCGAGGTTAGTGATTGATTATCAGATTCGTGGCATGCAAATGAGTAAATCACGTGGAGGCAGCGAGCGGCACCAGCCGAAGAAACACAAGCCGTTGACATTTTAAAGTCAGCTTTTGTAAATCGTAATCCGCGATCGACGTTGTCGTGCACGAACCTTCCGGGCCTGAGAGCCTTTATGCGATTCCTCCCTTTGTTACCGGTGTTCCTTTTCTCGTATTATACAATCTCTCCCCTTCTCCCGGCGTGACACTGTCATTTATGCGAAAGGATGAAAGAGAACCGAGCCGCTGAGGCTAATCGTGAAATTCGGACACATGTCTCACATTTGCTTTCTTCTTTCTTCACCCTGCGCCTTAATAGTTTATAGCCTGTCATGCTAAAATGACTCGCGTCATTAATAACTATTAGGCCTCGCCGTGTAATGGATAGTTTGCTCACTTTTGAATATCCACGCGCTCTCCTCGCGCGCACACGGACGCACCATTATTCGCGGAACCTCTCGGCTTTTCTTCGGCCGATTCCCAGTTCCATTAAACTCGATTAGAAAATCGGGTTAAGCCGATGTAAACGCAATCTAGTTGCGAAATGTGACTTAACGCAATGACGGGAAGCTATCAGCCGCCACGAGCTTTTTTATCGGCTTTCGCGTTTAGCCGACGTGACGAAGTTCTGAAACTCGTTAAGATCGTCCGGATAAAATGTTGATTAACGAAATGTAACAACTCGCGCACACGCACGCACACACATCCGCAGAAACGTGTGCCGGCAGTCAGGAAAGTAACGCTTCCGTGAAATTGGTGCAATTGTTTGCGGAATATTCAAAAGCACGCGAGATGTCATCCGCTGCTTTCGTGATTTACTCATTTACATGGGGGCGGTCACGTTAATCGCTTACATGACTAGCCGTTACACGGAGATGCATCTCGAATCGGCTCGTCTCTTCTCTTCCCCCGCGAGGAAGAAGCTCAGCGTGTGCAACTGGGAAAGAAAGTCCATGGCGGCAAAGCCCGTGCGAGACTGCCGCTACGTGTTCGCCGATAAGAGAAATTTACGTCTCACGCGAATCCGTATTGAACATATCAGCTGTTCTCTGCCGGTAATTCTATCTCTAACGGCTCTCGCGCGCTATCTTACAATGAGAATCGATGTGTCCGCGTGATAAACTGCGTAATTACGCGATCATTACCCACCGCGAAGTAGTAAAGTGCATTAAAAGCACATGTTTTCACGGTAAGCTACTCGTTCCAATCGTAAAACTTTAGCAACCTTTCCCCTCCCCCTTTCTCTCTCTCTCTCTCTCTCTCTACTTCTCTATGTCTCTTGGACAAAACGTCCTGTGGGAAAATTTCTATCTCATTCTAGAACGACAAGTTTCTCCGCAAGGCTGGCCATTCCAACTAATTCACTCCTGGAAACAAGCCTCGTTCCATTCGCTATTATATTGCCTCGGACCGTATTAACGGGCCCCGGCTGAAATTTCTAATTGTACAAATTGTAGGTTTTTTTTTCCAGAAGGTGGAGGGACGCGCGTGCGAGTGTGCGCAGACTGTCGATTCTTTGGTTTTCCTCGGTAGACGATAGATGTATTCCCGTGCGCGCGCGCGCGCGTGATCTTCCGAGCATTCGCGCGGTATCAAACGGTTTCGGTACGTGGGAAAGTCCTCGTGATTTTCTATTATAGCAGTTTTCTAATGGCATGCAAGGCATACGTGACTCCGGAGAGGGTTTTTCTAGGCGAGCACCGCGCCGCCGCTGATTTAGGTCTAACGAGAGAATCGAAGGAGAGAGAATCGAACGGGGCTCCGCAACCAGGCTAAAATTGCACGTCTACCTCTTAATAGCATCGATCGCGTGTCCATTTTCTTTTTTACAATTGGCGAGAGGGAAGGAAATGGCGTTCCGAGCGCAATCCGCTCCTCGATCGGTAATAAATCGAAGGCCGCGCGTGTGCCGACAAGACCGAAGAATGCAACGTGTATCGATATAAAGCGACCCTGGACTTCGGGGATTCGCTACTTTCACGTAACTCGCTTAGGCGACTTACGACATCTCGATGGGGACTCGCGCGAAACACGAGCATCGCTGCTCCGCCAGATCCTACCCAATCGCGAATCTCCAATCCAAACGAATTGCCAATTTACATCGGGCCGGAGGTGCCCGCGCGTCCGTGAAAAATTTCAATGATTCAATCATCGAGCCAACGCTCGCCGGCGAACACGCGCGCGCGCCCGACGACGATTCTCGAAAACGTGATTTTTTCTCTCCGCCGCCCGTGTCGTGGACTCGCCGCGGCACGAGCCACTCGAAAATAATTGAACCTGATTTTTATTTGGCCATAAAAACGAGAGGAGCCTCGTTAAATTTCCATGGTCGAACGCGAGCTTTAATGAATTTTGACTTTAATCCAGTCTCGAGTCACGGAGCGGAGAGGGTGGGCGCGGGGGCGAGATCACCGAGCTGCCGGATTTGTCATTTGGAGTCTTTTTGGATGACGTAAGCAACGACCTATAAATTTCCCTGAGATTTATAGAAACCGGCAGCAGTCGCGGGACGCATTAGCGAAATGCAGGAAGGCCGAGACACCTCCACCTCCACCGCCTCTTTTCACCCCTTCCACCCTGTCGCACTTTTCGAAGAAAACGACGACAAGCGGTCCAACCAAATAGGTTACCTGTGGGAGGCTGGTCACTAATTTACAGGTAACTTATAGTCGTTATCGCAGCCAGCTCACCAGCCAAAGGAGCAAGTTACTAAATCAGCGTGCCTCGGCACTGTCCAAGCGCACGATATGGTTATGGTCTGAATGGGCCCGTGTTTACGTGGGCACCAACGCGAACTGATTCGGAAATCGATAGAGACCGACAGTCTTTTCTCCGGAGACTGGAAAAACAAATGCTGCAGTCGAATCGCGCTCGTTGGAGAGCGCCTTCGCGAAACTTTGTTCCTCCGTCGCGCGTATTTACGACTTCCTCCTTCCTGTGGGTAGGTAGCTCGAGGGGAGGAAAAGTTTGGGAAAGCGCGTCGTGGCGGGGAGGCTGAGGGGGTGGAATTTTATTCCGTCAAGAAGGAGTTTCGCACGAAGCGAATGAAAGTCGCGCGTTGTTGTCGATCGAAGGAAAATATGCGTATGCAGAAACGGGCAGGAATGTTTTCCGCCAGATTTTCCCATGGCTCGCAGGAGGAGGAGGAGGAGGAGGATGAGGGGAGGGAGGAGATCCTGCCTGGTAAAATGAGGCAAAACGCTAGAAAATGGGCCGAGGCGAGAAGCTGGCACAGCGAATGAAAGGACTCGGTTTGCGAGACGCGGGCAGTATTACACGTGTAATCCACTCTTTACGAGGTGGCCGTTTCTAATTTTCAATTCTCACGATTGAATTATGTATGCGTGTAATGGAAAAGCGGCGGGAACCTCGTAACCATTCACCGTGCGCATAGATAACTCAATTTCTATCCGCGTCTCTCTCCCTCCTCCTTCAGTTTCCTCGCCCGCCCGCCCGCGCGCGCGCGCGTGGATACACTGTAGAGTACCGTTATGGAAGTCATAACGCATATCTCGAGAAAGAAAGCCTAATTGTGATGGCTAATAAATTATCCAATTTTAATGGACTGTCGTGCCTCGGGATTCTCGTTAAAGGAAGACGGAACGAATTCATTAAATAGCTTGAAATCGCATTAAAAGGCCCCCCTATTATGTTATTTATTCTAGAATGGAATCATCGTAAAATCGAAGCCGTGAGTGACAGCCAGCCATAAACTTGACTGGGCGATCACGCTTTTTACGCGAATCGCTAAAAGCGATCGCGCGGCGGACGGATGGATCGCGCGAACGCTGGAATGAGAATGGAAAGAAAATAATTCGCGGAGGTCGTGCGGTGGCAGAAGGTTGCGCGCGATAGTCCCGCATTGAAATTGGTAGGATTAAACTTTCACGAAGGGTGCCCCGGGGGGGTCCTTTGTTGTATCCCGGTGCCGCGCGCGCGCTTATTCCCATTTGCTCCTCGCAGTAAAATCTCAAAGTGCGAGAAGTCGAGTGTTTCCTGATAACGGCTGTCAGTGCGTACCGAGTTTCGCATTAAGTTACGATATTTAATTAGTCTCGGCTATCCGAGGGGGCACCGCCGGCGGATCGTCGACTTTTCGCTTAATTATAGCGCTAAGCAATGCTCGGATGGGCGTTACCGTAAATTGAAAATGGCAATGCTTTAGCGCCATTAGCGGCTATAGGTTTGACGCCATAATTTCCGAAGTCGAGCGAACCGCACCGACGAATGCGCGGACGAATGGACTAACGAACTAACGCGAACGAACGAAAGAACGACACACGCATGCAAGCACGCACGCATAATGCGTGTTTCGTGCGCTGAAATGAGGCGCGGCGCGCAATTAATGGTCATTTGCTCTTTTACAGCCCATTAAATGTCAACTATGCACCTTTTTCCCCAGCATCGCCGATGCATATATTACGCTTCGATCTGGATGTTACGGTTTCTTGATCCTTGTAATAAATTCATTAGTCGCGAGCTACGACGGAAAACCAACCAGTTTCTCAGCCCGACGGAAACGTGTCGCGCGACAACCGATCGGGCGTCGTCGACTTATCGATCATAGTCAAATGGAACCAGAATATCTCCGGCCGGATAAATTCGATTAAAGCTCATAAATCGTTGCTGGGTCCGGGGGCTTGCGCAATACTCGCGCACGACATTAGTCGTTTATCCTCCGGTGGATTGCCGTCACGGGAATCAATACGTCGAGTTGCGGAATGTCGAGTGTCACAGCGTGGAAATCTGATCGAGGGACTCGCGTTTTCCTCCGTGGCAAAATTTCAGTTCGAGGAGAGACGGAGTCGGTGGAGCAAAGCGGCGGGGGTGGATGAGGCCCACGGAGCAAAACAGACGCGTTCCCACGCAGGTTTCTCGCTCGCTTTATTCGTGACTGCGTCGCCGGAGATCGAGTCCGATCCATTCGGGTGAAACGGAAAAGGAGGAACGAGAAAAGCGCGCGTGCATTTGGGGATTGAGCGATGGTGGTGGTGGTGGTTGGTTGGTCCAGCCTGTGGAAGCTGCTGCTGCTGGTGGAGGCAAAAGGAGCAAATGGCCGGCACGCGGATTATGAGCATGAGCCGCGTTGGGAACGTCGGGTATTATCTCCATGCAGGTCTGCCAGAAGAAAATGGCCTTAAAAGGGGCCGAGGAGGGCCTCGCTGCCTGCCGATCAATCTCGCCGCTGCAACTTTACGAGCAACCGGATGATAAACTGCTTCGGAAATGGCACGGACGTTATCGCCGTGCAGCGCGAGCAATACAAAGTCGAGAGATATCTGCCAGTCTCTTATGGCATTATGACGCATTTTCAGCTGCTACGCACGCTGCGTTGGAACAGGTTCATTTTCAGCGTCCGACTCGGATGAATGAGATCGTTAAACGTTACGCGGATGCCAATTGTTTCCAACGAGCTCTCCCGTGCAATTATGGCAACGCCGCTGCCGCTGCTGCTCTCCTACTCTCGTTTGGAATTTTCCTCTTCATCGACATTTCCATTTCCATTCTCCCCCGCTTCGTTCGTTCGTCCGTCCGTCCGTACGGTCCGCGATCATTTCCCTCGTCGCGTCGATTACGAGGACGCGGAAAGCGAGCCACGCGTCCCGCGGCTTTCCAGGATTTATATCTTAATTAACTGCCAGGTCGCAAGGAGATCCAGCGGTAAAGATCGCGTGGTCGGAGAAGTCCGCGATATAAGTTTCGCAGTCAAATTTTATGGTTATTGCGGTTTGAAGTTCGCCGCAATAAGAAACTGCGAGTTATGATCTAGAGAGGCGCGCGCGCGCGCGCGCGCCTGCCCATGGAGAACCGCGAGATTCTTCCGCCACGGGGCTACCCCCCATGGGACTTTTGCGGTGTTTCTATCTGGTCCCGGCATCGAACTTCCTCGCACTTAACCTCTCGCATTGTATCGCCTGGTGTCGCGACGACCCTGCCGTCGGCAAACGGCTGCATTATCGCCGTTATAAACTGTCCCGTTTCATTTCACGCTTCGGCTCTTATCGTATTAGTCTGGCAGACTCGGGAGGAAGCGCACTTTCTACGCGCATCCACCATGTCCGGAAAAGTCAGCTAGAGTTTCTTGGCCGGTGTCCGGAGCGCTATATCAATTAGCGCTAATTGCCGACACGCGATGGTGCCGGTGAATGACAGCGCGCGGGGACGACGGATTTTCCAGTAGTCGAACTCTTAATTAGTCCGACATCGGGCTTTCTATCGTTATTAATTCTATTCGGCGATGGTCCGGAACGGGAGGGAAACGGGAATGGGAGCGGAAGCGGGGGCGGGAGGGGCGCGACTCCGAGATCATTTTCCGTCCGTTTGCCGGGCTTTTGAGAAAGCCAACGCGATTCGCCGTGGCAATTACGCGGAAATCCACCGTTAGGGCATATCCACGCGCGCGCTACGGCGCACGCGAGTCCAGGTACGTTTGATTACACATGTTTGCGAAACGGAAACTGCCGGTGCGTGCGTGCGCGCGTGCCTCGCGGTGGCCCGTGCGCACGCGCACGCGTGTCTTAAGTGCAGGAGTAGAACGAAACTGGCCGCCGGCAGCGAGCGCACGGCCTGCTTGCCCCTCTTGGAAGAAAATCTTGTGAATGAGCAGGTTCTCCATTCACTTTTAACTCGAGAGCCGTAAGAACGTGCGCGTACCGTTCCCCGCTGTTTCCGTCTCACATGGCAACCCTTTTTCATCCCTCCTGCGCGTACATTCGCACATCGCTGATAGAGGTTTACCTACACGCACTGCTCTTACTCTTAATATCTCTATAAATTTTCCAATCTCGCCGGATATTTCCCCCTTGGAGGGTGTTATATTTTTAAGTAGTAAAGATGAAACTTGGAAGATAGGGGTGGAAATAGGCAGATAGGGGTGAGAACCTCTTTTCATTCAAGAGACGTTACGGTACTCGTGTCAACTACCCCTTTCGTTCTTTACCCTTTTTTTTTTCTTGGTTTTACCTGTTCTTTCATTCTCGCTTTCTTCCCCTTTCTCTCTTTTTCTTTCTTTGCTCTCTTAATTCTGCTTTCCTAATTTGTATTTGCCTAAATCATCATACTCAATTCGGTGGCTCGTCAAACCGAGGGCAATCTTATTTCCCAAGGGCTTTCTAGCTCGAGGATCTCCACTTCTCACTGCCAGAAGAGTATCGCCGAGTGTTTGAATAAACTAATTGGATTTAGTGTAATTTGCGAAAGAGAGAGTATATTTGACGCAATGCAGCAAATACTTATAATTGGGAGTGTTCGAGCCTCGAGATTAAAATAGAGAGAAATTGAAATGGTTTTATTCTCTCTCTCTCTCTCTCTCTCTCTCTCTCTCTCTCTTGAGGTTTCGTTTCTTATGTATATATTATCTCATTTATTCCATATTTGACTTTGTTGCACTTTTTACTGCTTATTGCAATATGAATCACCGGAAGATTTTTTATTCCGGCCTACATCCTTGTCCTGACACATACATGCAATCGCATTTAGTAATCACAGCATTTCATCTAAGCTTTTGTTAAGACGAGAACAATTTCACCTTGTAATTCTCCGGAAAAAGTGCACGGCCGTACTCTCTGATCACATAAATGTACGCTGAGAATCTCAGGAACGTAAAGCAACAACAAAATTAGAGCAATTAAGTCGAATGAAAGTTTCGAATGTCTATTCATGGTGCATTAAACAAAATTGGCGCTATTACCATACAATATTATATGTGAAATTATCGAATTTCCCACTCTCGATTTTCAATATTTTCCCTTTTCATCTGCACGGAACGGGTAAAAGTTAAACCTCCTATCTATTTTGCATGTTTTGCTTCAGCTGTGAATCATTTCGCGGGAAAAGACTGTAGTTAAATCTGAGATAAGATTTAGAAGAACGGAGCAAAGTACGGGCAAACACTTGCTTGCGCAGAACTCGTGTTCTTTGTTTATAACAGACAATCGACCTGAATCTTTGAAAGTTGGAAGATAAATCCAGGCTGCAGACCGTTTATGCATACTGGTTAGTTTTTCCAGCAGGTCACCAGAGATACCGATGCAAGTGGACTAAGGTCAAGTATTTAATGGGGGGAGATCAATACTAATTGTGTAACAGCAATTTGCTTCCTACTCGATGATAGAACATTTAACTCGATTAAAACGAGGCTCTTGCTTTTATTTCGGTTCTCTACGCCTATTAATTTTATGATCAATAAATTTCTAATTATTTAATGGCATGCGTAAGAAAATAGTAATTAATGCTACCGTAATTATATACTGTTTAATGAATGCAAATTTCACAGTACTAATACAAGCAATTTTTTACGTCATTTATTTCATGACTGCGAACGATCATAATAAGACATTACGATACACCTATGCGACTCGCGTGTACAATCGATAAGTATGAATTGGAAAATAACGTTATAAAATTACAATGCGCTTATCTGGGAGATTTATAAAATAATTCAATCGAGAGATACAACTACTGGATTTAATGGAGTTCGCGATACACTCGACGAAGATAAGAGAAACATTGGCGGCCAATGATCAGCGAGCGAGGTAGGAAGCAGATTAAATTATGGCAATAAGTGGAATATGTCAATGGAAGGGACGGGTGAAAATTTTCACTGATTTTTCGAAAAGTGTGATTTTATCCGGTGACAGCGGACGTCGAGCATAAACGAGGCTTAATTATAAATACCGCCAACTGGTTTCGTCAGTTAATAAAGTATCAGTGTTGCTGGAATAACACTACTTACTCGACAGACGTATCCACCCTGCTCTTGGGATCCTGACGGGCCACTACTAACGATCACTCGCGGGAGGTTCGCATGAAAATGTGAAATGATAAGAATGATGAGAAAAGATACTAGCACTCTGGAATCATTCCACTTTTCATGGAAAGAGCCAGTGTCTGTGGTCCATGGGATTCCATAGGATGGAAAACGCGTTTACTCGGGCATTGTTTCTCGCGTGGGCGTGATTCGGGCGAGTGTGCACCGAGTTCAGGTCCGACCGCGAGCTTTTCCAGACATCCACTGAGCTTTCACGGGCTGTCGAGCAACTTTTCTCTGTGGAGTTTGCTCAGATATCAGTTTCGTGTGCTGATTGCGGGGTCTCTTGACTCCCCATGCTCACGCCTTCGCGTCCCAAGCAGAGACTAAAGCGCCTACGGGCAGTCAGCCTATATAAATGGGTCGTTTCTTGCCTGCTCGTCGGTACTCCACCACTGGAAAGGGTATCTCGCTTGAAAAGCGAGCGTCAGATCTCGCTAGTGTACATAGCAACAGGAAGTGCCTCGTCGGTAAAGCAGAAACGTCTCACGATGCTTCTTAAGGTTCTCGGCAATACTCTTCGCACACGAAGACACTTTTGCGCATAGCGCGTGTGTGACGTAAACGCGTTAGAAATTAGTGTCGCTCTCTTTTCCTTCGTACTAGGACTCGGTGGAGTTGACACTTGGATTTTCCTTCTCTCGCAAGTCGTGAAAATCACGAACTGCGGTATATCAACCGTTTAAATTATCCTACCATAAATTTAGCGATATCGTCGTCACTGGAAATATTTAATTTCTGAAACAATCGCCAGTTGCGTCTCGATCGACTCCGTAAAATTTCGAGGATATCGCAGCGCTTCGGTGCCAGAGGGTGGTTATCCAGGAAAAACTCAACCCCCGAAAATTCTATCGAGTATCTTCGTGGAAATCGTGGTTCCTCGCGTTTGGTAAAACAGTCGAGTTGCGCGAGTAGATAAGGAGGTAGCCGCTGTTACCACCGCTCAATATTACCTTCGCTATCCCCTTAATGCTCGGATATATCCACGCTCCGAGAACCTTACCATTTGTTTCGGTGGACTTCTTTCGACCCACGACCAGTAAGCTCGACAATCGCTGACTCGTTCTACTGAAAAAACGCGATGAAATTACCGTGGCGTGGTTTTTGATTTTATTTCCACGGCACGGCATACTGGATTCCATCTGGATTTTCCAAAGGCAGAACTCGAAGCGAATGCGGCGATACTCGAAATGACTCGAGGGGAACTCAAAATGCTTGAAAGTGCTTCCGGAAGATGGAGCGCGATACTCGAGGATAACTTTCCGCAGGAGCGATCATTGTTCCACATTCGTGTTCTCGCCATCAGAATCCCCGAGGAATCGCAGCGGACAATTATTCTTTCTACTTCGGCACTCGTGGGCATTGAAAAGTTTCCAGTGACGAGCGCTTATGCTAATATCTGAAATTCTAATCGCAGATTATGCTAATTCGCTTAATGATCCAGAATTGCAACTTTTATTCGGTGATATTATTCGGTCCCGCGAGCATAGGAATAAAAATCTCTGGTCTGCGTGGCTTCAGCCGACTAGCGGGAGGGAAAGACGGGAGGGGCTCCTGGCGAAAAGGAGGAGGATACTTGGAGGAATAAATTCGTTCCTGTCGAACGCTCGTCGTTGTAGCTGCCAGCACTGGTGGTTGCACGGCTGCAATTAATTCGTTTTATAGATGCGGCCGATGTAAATGAAGTTTCCGCTCGAGTATTCGAGCGGCCAGTGAAAGAGGAGAGAAAACGAGCACATATGCCGTGTGCGTGGTGGAGGGCGTCCCGTTCGATTCTCGTAAAAACGCCAAGGTTTTAACCGCTCGGCTGTAAAAAGCCTGTAGAAGCAATTAATAATAACCGAGCAGCTTTCGTCGTGATTAGGGGCGGAAACACCTTTACTTCTCGCCTTCGGAATGGCTCCCCCCGGATAACGCGGATAAGTTGAGATAAGAACCTTCGGAAAATACTAGTCAAGAGTTAGCGGATAGTAATTCAGAGACAGAATGTCTTGTCGAGCCCTGAGATCCTTCGCGGCGGATCGTCCGACTTATCAGCGATGATTCCACTCGATGTCAGCTCCCTCTCGCGCCGGCTTTGCTGTTTCGTCCCGAATCGCCGGTACACAGTTTTTCCGGCATAGAATTCCTACCTCGAGGGTTAATCAAGCAACGTTGGCTGGTTGAAAAAACTCGGTTGGAGAATCCCGCGTGGTACTCCCGGTGCGTTCCGTAAAAATTAATAGCGCTCCTAGAAATGGCTTTGATGATTTAGTTCCTTGTCGCGATTTTAATTACCGGGGACGAGTCGAATTTATGAGGCCGCTGGAAAAGGCCGCAGTTCCTCGCGCGTAATATGCACCGCTAATGCAGAGCAACCCCTCGCCAGAGAGAAGATCCCTCGAGCACGTGCAGCCATTAGATAAGGGAGTTTTGTCCGTGATGACGGGAAATGGTTTACGGACAAATCACAACGTCTCGTACGTCGAGATATCGAGGCTACCGAAGCTTGTGTGGCGTAGCGTGGCGTGGCATGGAACGCCGTGCTGGAGACTTTACATCGGTGATGGATGAGGGGTCGCAGACTTTGCAGACAGCGCAATACCGGACCGGAAGCGTGGGCGTGGGCGCAACACGTGCAATGCGAAATCCACGCGCTTTCTTCGCGCGATATTAGTCTCAGGAGAAAAAGCCGGGAGGAAAAAATTTGCGCGCAAGAAACCTCGTACGCGAACGTTCCGCTTTTTTTTTCCACTGTTTTTTTTCTCAGGCACGAAACACGGTCATTGACACTGTGATAAATGAATGAAACTCCTCGAAAGCGTAAAACTCGATACTTTTGGTTCACTTGGAATTACAAACGATTTTTCTTCACGCTTGTTAATAAAGTTATTATCGGTTTAAAGTGAAGACTATTAAGGGAGGGGGTAGGTGGTGGTGGTGGTGGTATCCCTACAGTCATGAGGACTGCCTCCGTTTCTCCCTAGAAAATCTCCGCTCAGTACGGGAGATATTTCTTCAGCCAAGTCTACGCCTGTTTATTCTGAATTTACCGTGTCGAGAAGGAAATCGCGGCTCGAGTTTGCCGTGCAATTTTCGTTTTCTTCTCCCCCTTCCCCCTCCCCCGTTTCCTCCTTGCCTCATTCTTATAGCCCCTCGTTCTTTTTCTATCCAAGTTCGTCTTTCGCAATTCCGCGCGACACCACCCTTTCGTCACCCTCTATTATTTACTACTTCCAAACGTCGAGGACGCCCTTTTCCGTTCGACTGTTCGGAAATTTCGAATACGAGCCAATACCGGCAGACGAACAAACAAAAACAGCTTCATCGTCAAACAATCAGCGGAGCACATTATTAAAAGTCGCATTCGCCCTCTGCCTCTACGCTCATTCAAGTTTGTCTAATGAAAAAGCCTGTAACGTCGCAGCTGAGCGTCATAAACTTATCTGCAGGAACTCCCGGGGGATGATGCATCCCGGAAGAGTGTTGACTCATAAAAAGTTCGCCAGCTTCTTGAGAACCTCCGAAATCTTCGAGCGGCTTTCAATATAAGCTGTAGGATGACAGGATAAGAAGGGTAATACGGCGAGCAAAAGATGCCACTCAAGATATGTTGAGTATAGATCAGGCGGGGTGCAGGATGATGGCGGCAGGGAGGCCCGGGGGAGAACGGGCTTTGTCGCGAAGCGGGCTCACATGTCGAACTTATGAAAATTAATAAGAAAAATTGCCCATAAATTCGAGGGCTGGGGGCGCGTTCTGGTGTGGCAATAAAATTAGAATTATGTCGGGAACCACCCCCATTCCGAGGCTCCTCTTCTTCCAGCACGTTCGAGGTTGCTCGCAGTGCCTCTCGCTCTTTCCTTTGGCGAGCTTGCAAGACCCAACCCCAACCCCAACTCCAACCCCAACCCCTCCCGCGGGCTTCCCAATCGAGCGGTGCTCGGTTCCAGCGAGCGGGACAGGAAGACGAAGGCGAGAGGGTGGCTGATAGCGTTTGTTAGTAGCGCCGGAATGTGTCCTCCGGTTCTTAACATATGAGTTACCCACCAAGATTACATCCATGTCTTACGTCGAGCAACCACCACCCCCATGGGTCCTATGGTTATTAAATTCTACCCTGCGTTCCACTCTCTCCATCCTACTTTTCTAACCCTTCTATCCTGCCCTTCTCACTTCATCACTCCCGGTGTTCCCGAACCGCACGTCGATCGTACTTGCCAACTTCCGCTTGGAAACTTTCGCGGAATAATTCCTCTATCTCTCCGTCTATCGGCAGCAGTGCGGCGATGACTACTGTTCTCCTGTTGTTCCATAACTCGGATCAATCTTTCTTACACGGAATTCCATTACTCCGTTCGAATTTTACTTGGCACCCTTATTATCGCGCGGGAATCCTTAACTCGCTTCGCTTCCAAACTTGGAATCGCACGTTTCGAATCCCGTGGACGCGAGAGAACTCCTCCTACTATCTCCCTCCCCCCTCGCGTTATCCTCCCGAACATGTTGAAATAACAATTTCAATCTTCGCGTCGATGTCGCATTGGTCGGACGTCCGTTTTGAAATGTTGCAGCGTCGCCGCCGCTGTTGCCGGAGAAAAAAGGATTCGTACTACTGCCAGCAAATTCGACACGGCATTCCACTGTTCGTCTGCATATCTCGCGACCACCGTCCAACCACATATCCGTAGCATGATGATAATAACGACACGGAGAAGGGGCCGAGGACGAGGGACGGGGGAGGGCAATGAGTTTGGGTCTGGATCGCTGACGGGCTGCCAATCGCTGAACGGCAATTTGGTGGCGAAACGAGGAACCAGATGTGGTTACCGCAAATAGCATTGGTCGCCGATCCGCGGTTAAACTCCACCATACTCCCTCCCCCCTCCTCCTCCTTCATTCCCGCAATACTGTAACGGAACCTGATCGGAGAAAGGTTAAAAGACTAGGAGCATTTTCATCCTTTTCCAAATTGATTTTTAGCCGCAAGAAGCGAACTGACTTCATATGAAATAAAACTGTCCTAATTCGCTTGATCCCATTTCACTTTATCCCGGTAATTTCAGTTAGAGTTATTCCTTTTAATTTTTCACTTATCGCAAGCTTTCCCAAGTTTCAGCAATACACCTGGAACGAAAATTTTTTACTCTAAAAACTTTAAATTGGATTCTTACCAGTGTACTCGCTGCGTTTAATTTAAAGTGCGTTTATTTAACATTAATTTGCACGAGGTTAGTTTTCCCTTTCATTTTTCAAGTCGCTCGCGAGGAAACCGGTAAAAGCTTAAACGGAATCTGCGTACTAATCGAAGTTTTCTAACGGTGCGCAGGTTGGAATAGAAATGCGCGCAAATGTCAATCGAGTTCAGGCCGATGAAAGAAGGGAGGGAGGGAGGGAGGGAGGGAGGGAAGGAAGGAAGGAAGGAAGGAAGGAAGAAGCTGGGCAGGATTCTCATCGGAGGCTGGGCTGAAACGGTTCCATTGAATCGATATGGTCAGGGGATATGATCGTAAGCGATTAAAAGGGCGCGGAACGGTTGGGGTAGAAAGTAGACGCGCTGCCGTTGGATGAAAGTAATCGTTTTCAGGAACCGAACGAAGTGTACCTCGTTGTAAGCTTCTTATAGCGTGTCGACCCCGCTGAGCCCCTCCAGAACGGAAAACGAGGTCAGAATATGTTGCCCGCAGAATGTTTCTTCTTCCTCTCATCCCCCGATGATTATGACTCCCCAACCCCTTGGACCCACAGCCCCTCGCGACTACTCTTACTTAAAATTCACCTGTTCATTTCCTGCCGGTAATCGGAACAGCGGTATCTTTCACTCGCGGCAGGAGTCGCTTCCTAAAAATTAATACTGCATTTCGCGGAACTTCCATCTTCCAAGGTAGAAATAATTTCGGAAGATTTGATTACACGGCAGAAATTGTTTCTTTTACCAGTTTTTTATAAATATTTATATTGTAATCCAATGCTGCGCTGGAAATTTGCAATTGAAATTCCGCTTTGCAAATTCCGTTTTCAGCCGGGAACAGTGCTGATTTAAATTGAGGGGTTGCGAAGGCTTAAGTTTTGATATACTGTTAGAAATGGGTTGCGCATGATACATTAAATGAGAGATCGTATAAACATTTCTTTCAGATTTCTGCTCAGTCCTGTGCGCGCGCGCGGGGCTTTTAATACGTGGGGAATAATTTCAAGTTTCCCCCGCGCGTTTAATACAGTTTCAAGCACGATTTCAGGAAACACCTGCGGAAGCTTAATTAACATTATAACTACTGTAGAAAGCTTTACAGCCGCTGTCCGCTAAACTTAACGTTGAAACTTTTTGCGGTGTATACGTTCCGTGGCATTCGGCAGAATTTTCCTATCGGTTTCCCCCGCCTGTGTTTCAGCTTTGCGCTCGACCTTGCGCGAGGAGTTTTTCATCGATTCTAAAGAAATTGCGTACAGCCATTATGATACCCCATGTCCGCCCTAACACCCCCGTTTCTTCCTCAGCCGTGTGACATGGCAAAGCGGTTTTCATCCACCGCAGAGTCAGACCGATATCAGAGGGACCTTTTGGAAATAGTTTTCATAGTGTGACTCGACGCGAATCGATTTATTAATTTTCCGTTTCTCTTAGGGTGCTTAATGCTCTCTGCCGATTAATCGAAAAAATATAAAGAAAAATGATTTTGCGATAAGGATTTTCAGGGAAAACCCGATGGGAGATATTTCAATGAATTTTCCATTTGAAGTTTATGTTTATACGAGCTTCAGTGCTCCTTATCAGCCGTTAATATAATTTTGGTTTCCGCATCTCCTCGCGTAAGAGCCTCGGAAATTCTGCCAGGCGGAAAATACTCGGAATTCGTCTCTGCTAGATTCAATCGAATAAATGCCACTTCCAGTGTCAATATGCGAGGAGGACGAGTAAAATGTCTTCGGATCCAGCGATTTAACGCGCAGCCCCTATCAACTCGATGCCCGAGTACACTTTTACTGTGAGCTTCGCGAGAAGTGGCCTTCGGTAAATCGTATCATTACTCATTTTATTATTTAACGAGACATTCGGGATCTCCGATGATGAAAAATATCTCGTATTCCTATGAAATACATTAAGGGGGACTTTTCTCGTGGAAACTCGACGGTATTAGAAAACAACCCCCGATGCAAATGTATTTAAAATCGAGTAGAAACGTCTAAAGGAAGTCTCAATTAATGGACGCCTAGTCACGTGCATTTATTTAAGAGTGAATGAAAGTAGCTCGGAGAAATTCTCTGAATTCAGAGAAGAAGAGGAGGAGGAGGTGGAGGAGGAAGATGGAACGAAGGAAGAAGGGCCTGTAACCAAGGACACAAGATTAACATACCAAAAATGGTTAGTGGAATACTGGAAATTTTCTTGGGAGGATTTCGAGGACTTTTCGTGGAAAAGAGTATTTTCGCGATTTACCGATAACGAATTCGTCCCGGTGGAACGGGTCTGTGCATATAATGATTATTCAAATCGTTGTCGGGGGTGAGACCAGGAGGGAAATGGGGTGGTGGCCAGACTGATAGGAGCGGGAGGAGATGCAGCCTAACCAAACCTGCAGGTATCCACTGTTCTGCGGTATGTGATCCAAGCCATTAGGTAAAGCTCTCTCCGTCATCGTCTTCCTTTCCTTTTCTCGCCAACTCACTCGGGGCCACGCGTTCCCAGGATGCTTTTTGTCGGAAGCCCTGCTAAGTCCTCCGCTGCAATCCACGGCACGTGCGTTTCCAAGATTCATCCACTTTCTTCGCGCTGTCATGGCTTTTCCTCTCTTCTTTATCGTGATGTTTCCCAACCGCTGAAAAAACTGCGGGCTATCCTCCTGTTTGCCCAGCAGAAAATTTCGCGTAATTGCAGGATCAGAAGGTAAGCGGCAAGTTCACCGGTTCGGCTATCGCTTAATCCATGATTTCTCCAATTTTTTATTTGGTTCGGTTCGGGATTCTCTCGGTCCCATCATAATCCGTCGATCAAAGATTGCTAAGGGAGAAAGGAGGAGGAGGAGGGGGGAGGGGGCGTATCCTCATCGCGAACGAGCCCAAGAGACAAAGATACGGCGAAAGGGGAAAATAATAGAGAAGTCAAATTCAATCTCGTTGCAAATAGCATGCGAAACATGGGTAATTCTCGTTAGATCGGTCGGGATCGTTTGCTTTTTTGTTATTCATGGCGCACATTTTTGGAGAGGGCCGTTTCGGTCCGACCTAATCCCGTTCAAATTTCCGGCTTCGAGGCGTCTAAAGGAATTAGCATTTGATCTCGTCGACAGGGTGTGCCCTCGGGAATCGCTGCCTGCCGGAAAATTCTCATTGCTCCCTAGTACCTCCGAAATACGCCATTTGTCAGCCCCTATTTGCCCGCCTTACGCCTATGCACAACTTTAATTAAAGGCCTAAAGAAATATCGCTGGAATCTATCACGGTTCTCAAATGCTTGAAAAAAGAAAAATCCAAATGAATCTGTCAGCGAAGAAAACAAATTCCTCCCACCTATTTATCTTATCGTCCGAAATATATAATTTCATACTACTTGCTGCAACGCATAAGGTAATTTATACACAATTGTTAAGGGAATAAAAAATAATTTCTGTGATTTCGATTTCGAGTTTGATACACGACTGATATCGTATTGTACTCGTATAGAATGTCGCAGCACGTTCCGTTACAAGATTATATTGATTACATCAAACATGGTCGTGCTTTCCAGTCAATTTAAATAGACGCATTAATAATGCAAGACAATCCCAGTATAGCCAGGAAATTAAATTACTAGATTTCTCATATCTGTACAATCTCTCGAAAGAAAAATATGCGAAGGAGCGTTGCTTCGATAAAATAGAAAAGAAAAAAAAAAAAAAAAAACAAAAAGTAAAAAAGTAAAATCGTTTTTTATTATTCTTCTCAGATTCTTTCAGGTTCGGTATCTGCTTTATTTCCATATAATATTATATCCTAAGTTTCGCCTTCTTCGTTTCGAAACTTTATCCTACCTCAAGCGGTTCGCTCCTAATATGAATAAATTTACAAATTGACTAATCCACTTGTTTCTTCAACGTAAAACGAATCTATATGCATTTGATAAGGGGGTTGCTTTCGTGTTAACTGTACAGGAATATTTAATAACGCATGAAACGTTGGACTTTCCACATTTGCGAGGAAACGAGCTTTGATTGGTTGGTCGTGAATAGAAATGGAATCGGCGAGCGGAAGAAATGGAAGAATGGAAGGGGGCCACCCCTCGTTCACCCCTTGGCGTGATTCGCCGGTATAATCCGCGGAAGGTTCTTGGCGGGCGCGTAATGGTGGCAGGCAGCAGGTAGTGGCAGGCGAGATAATGGCACGACCCATAGGGCCGTTGCGTTAGGTAATAATGCTGTGCCCTATCTGCGTGCATCGATTAGACCCTTTAAAGCAACGGCAGTAGAATAACAACCCCTACGCAACTCACACACTCTTCCTATTACCCCCAATTATCCGAACGAGGAACGATCGTCGCGATATTCGCATCTCTCCCTCTCTCTCTGTCCTACATCACCATCATAGATTTATATACCTCGATTCTAATTCTACTCATTTTACCCACTCTTACTCATAGTTTGGCTCATAGTATATTCAAGAGGATCTTCCACGCATCTTTGGCTTCCATGGGAGAGTCTTTTTACCCGATTCGGGGGAATATTCTGTGATCGAGTTCGGTGATGGAATTCAATGGCTTGTGAATCCTGTGAAACTCTAGGTCTATGAGGTAGCGGCCTGATACCGGGTAATAATGTTTGTTCCCTATCTACACGCATCGATTAGGCCCTTTAAAGCACCGGCAATCGGGCAGCCACGCGCGCATTGCCGACTCCTCTCATTAACCGCGATTACCGGAATCGAGAAATGATTATCGCGCGCTACGCGCGTGCTCCCCCCTAAATCCACGCGACACAAATCCAACATACATTCGTGACGCGAGCTTCTCGTGTCTCGACGAATCCATCGAGAACCCCTCCCTCCCTCCCTACCGTCATATTTCACTCGACCTTAATTAGATGATTTTCTAGAAGTTGCTGCGCGAGACCGGAAATGTAGGCGATAAAACGAACACGATTACGCGCGAGTCGGTACGAATGACCAAATGGGATAATGAGCAAGAGCGGATAGGGTCATGCCGACGCCCCGCCACTTTTCCCCTCAGGGGGCAAAAACGTCTCGCCCAACTACCCGTACACCCCTGTAGGGACGAAACGTCTTACCTTGCGAACCGTATTTGGGAACCTTGCGTAGAACCATCTCTCCATCAACGAGACCGTGGAATTCCGATGCATCAGCGATAATCTCGTGGAAAATCAGGAGGGATCGAGTTTGCTCTTTTCCTTTTTTTTTTTTTTTTTCTTTTTATTTAATAAGTTCAACGTGTCTCCGTGATTTGTCGTGCGCGATACGTAGCGCGAGGGCCTTAATCCCTTCTAGATAACGATCGAGGCTATTTATCCCGGAGTTTTTGGTGGGCAAGTTGGCAGTACGCTTTGGAGAACGGCAGATAGATAGAGAGAAAGAGAGAGAGAGAGACAGAGATAGTCTCACATAGGAAGAGACCCGTAAATATTTCAGCGATACCTCTGCTAGCTCTGACTACTTACCGGTCCCGGTTACGAAACTTCCGTTGCATGGAAACGCACCGTTAGAGCTTTCGAAAGTTATATCCCATCGAGAGAGCTAGTTTGCTCGGAGAAAATCGTCAGGTTGTCCTCTCTGCTCCCGCGTGGATCTCTCTCCGTGCGCGAGTGTCAACGTCACTTAAAAGCCAAGGGGAATCGCGCCGATCGAGAAACCGAGGGAACGATTACACAATTTTCTCTTCCGCTGAAAGCGGCGGAGGCACGCGGCAACTTCGGCGAACCATCAACTATTTAATCTCATGTAATTTACAGTGATTTACGATTACGCCTAACTCTCTCTCTCTCTCTCTCTCTCTTTCTCTCTCTCACTATACAATTTGCCGCGTAATGGCAAGGCGAAACTTTGATCGAGACGCAAATTCGATCCTTCTTGAAAGCGCCGAAAGTGCGCTCGTAAATTTTTCAATCTTTTCCGAAAATTTCTCCTCGAGCTGGAAAGGCCAGCCCTCCCCTTCCCCCTCCTGTCCATCAATTAAGTTTCATTGACGATGCGCGTGCAAGTTCTCGTGATAATTTCCCTTGGCGAGCCCACGCGCTTCGCTAGTTCGTTAATGAACGCCAGATGCTTGTCCAGAGTACACGCGTTACGTGCTGCAGGGGGTGGTCGGGGGTTGTAGAGCACGGATCAAAATTCCTAGAAACGCGCGCTAGGACGAATCTCTCGTGCGACGATTCCGTTAAATAGCGCGCAGACTCTAATAATTAATGGTAAGCGAGCTAACGAGAACCTCAATTATCCTTGCGATTTAGTGGTCGATACTACGAGTACCGGTTCTGCGGTACTTCCAACTTGTAAGAATCAGTTTCCCCGAGTATCTAGCGGATCCAGAGGATCGTTGATGAAATTTCGAGGGTAGCTTCGACAGAGAGAGAGAGAGAGAGAGAGAGAGAGAGAGAGAGAGAGAGAGAGAGGGATCCAATGAAAAGAATCAACATTATTCTCCACGGAGGAACTCCAGCCGCGAGTTTTACTCCATCAATCCATTTCGTCGTCGGCCACCTTGATATTTCAGTGGGCATTTTTCGTTCTCGATTTTCCTCGCATGAAAGTACAAAAGACATCGGTTAGTTTAATCCGATGTTGTCGGTTCGAGCATTGGTAGGTAAACAGAGCGTGGAAACGGAAAAATGGAGCAACCAACTGGAGGGAGCCGAAGGTTGGGGGTGGAAGGGTACAACGTGTTTTCGCTCACGTGACGATACGAGTGAAATTCGTGGAGGTGCATACGTAGCACGCAACTCCCGCGGGCGTACAGATTGAAACGGGGAACGAAGGGAGAGGGCGGGCGAGGGGAAGGGCGACGGGGAAGAGGGAAGAGGGCTTGATGGCCTGGAGAGCCATGGGGTTGCGAGTTATGAATTAACTGTCACCGCGTCTTTGATTTGTGACGCTCCTCCTCTTCCTCTTTCAACTGTTTCCACGTCCACTCCTCCGTTTCTCCCTCTCCTCCTCTTCCAACCCCTCGACTCAACTTTTTTCCGGATATCCGGCTCCGCTATTCGCCTCTGATTTGCCGGCGTTTGATCGATTGAGTGCGATCGCATTTTTCTTCTCTTTTCCTTACCCATAGAAATTCGCGGCTGAAATCCACGTCGGGTCTCTCCCGATGCCTCACAATGAGCAATGAATTCAACTGATATTTAATATAAATTTTATTCCGAACTTGAGCTTGTGCTCGGTGCTTCCTCGTTATCCTAATGTGCGCGATGGTCAATTTCTAACTCCCTCCATCACCGATCTACTTCGTACGCACATTCGATGCCGCAGGGTTAAACGGGAATACGATGCTTTTCGCGGTGTGGATTCGATTTCACGTTAAACTGCTACCAAAATAACAAACCCTCTTCCACTAAATAAATGGATCATTTCAACAAGAATATTCCAGCGCAGGTGTTTTCAAATCGTTTTTTGCTTCATGCACAACACATTTTTTTCACCTCGACATTTTTCTACCTGTGTATTTTGCGCTTGGGATAACGTTCGAGTGGGGTCGACAAAATAGAATGGGGTGGAGGGGCTGGACGAAGAGAGAGAGATAGAGAGATAGCAAAAGTGATTGATAGTTGAACGTATTCCGTTCATTCGAAGTTTGCACTTTATCAGCGAACTTATCACCGAAGACTCCGCAGGATGCAGGCAGCTTCTCCCCCATCTTTTCCCTCGTCCCTCCCTCTTTTCCTTCCTTCCAAGAGAGAGAGAGAGAGAGAGAGAGAGAGAGCTTCATCGTCAGCCTGTAAGGCATCGGTGTTTCGTCGGCTCGTTCTAATTAATTTTCTTAATTATCAAGAAAGTTTTAAACCGCTCGCACGGCAGCAAACGCACACGCTAATTCACGTCCCTCTCCATAAAATCTGGAAACATCGATCTAAACTGAGTATTCCACTCGTTTACAAGTTTCATGGACGAGTTACCTAGTTATAAGTTTCATTTGAGAGGCTCGTGGCAATTTGCCCTTTCGGGGGGGGTCATCGGTGGTTGTACAAGAAAGAAAAAAAAAAAAAAAAAAAAATAGAGATGTTTCGCAAAGTGGTCTTCTTGGCTGAACATGGTTCTTTTAAACGTTAATTCCCATCGTAGCCGGAGATCTTACAGGATGTAAGGGGCTTTTAAGGTAATTTAATGCAATTTGTCCGGCGACCACCGAGGAGGACACGTCCGAGTAAGATCCGCGTTTCTAGCCCGAATGCGATCATAGAGCAGTTTCAATGGTTAATTTCATTAGTGGAACGTTCTTAAACTATCCCGCCAATGACGCCGAGAGAGGAGATTCATTCGACCCTTTGAAAGTTTTCGTTTTCTCGATTTTTCCCGACGACCGGAGGTTCCGACGGGGCATTTGGCCCGTGGGGGAGGAAATAATACCAGCAGAGAGCGGTGCCCGACAAAATTACAATTTGGGGATGTAATTCTGAGCCGGAGAAATGGCCTCCACATACCGCGGCGCGGGCTGTATGTGGGGGAGGGCGTTCAGAGAAGGAAAATGGGAGACGAAGGGGGAGAAAGATTTATCAACAGCTCGTTCCGCACTAACTAGACGCCGGAAACTCGAAAGATATTGCATCAGCGAAGCGATGATAGCACCACGACGACTGGCATTAAATTGCATCCGGCCGTTGCAGGAATTTACCCGCTATTACGACGCCCTTACCCCTTTACCCCTTCCTCACTCTCACTCTCTCTCTCTCTCTCTCTCTCTCTCTCTCTCTCTCTCTACCCAAGACATCACTTAGCAGAGTTTCAAGACGCACATCTACTTATGGTAAGAAACACTACAAAGCCTATGATGCAAATTTTTTCTAGATCCTTGGAGAATCCTCGAGACACCTTGAAGATATTTTGACTTGGTAAGAAAGACTTGACTTTCCCTTGAATTTCATAATCGTAAATAGATTCTACCACAGTGTTAGCCTTGCGTATATGCGCGCGTGTGTTGAAATAGTAAATTTCGAAGCTACGGCCGTAAACCTACTTTTGGCATTGCGAACAAGTTGAAAAAATTCCCTATAAATATGGAGGTTGAAATTCTCGTTTTGACATATCGAAAATGTTCTCCTATGTCAATTTCGATATTGGATAAATCCATGAAAGACAGATATAGGATAGTTGAGCGCCGCGAGCGTCACGTTGTCGCGCGTAGAAGAGCAGAAGGGATGGCGAGGGTTTCAGCGTGGGGAGGGAGGGAGAGACGGGTTGACTGGGGACAGGACAGGGCTCAGGGGTAATTTATCCATTTGGCGGTTTTGATCGGAGCAAGAACCCTCGAGGCACGAGAGTGCCCCAACCCTCCACCTCAGACAATCCCTTCTACCCTTTCTCATCCCCTTCACAATTCCCCATTCTTCTGACTGAATCTAGACATTTTCTCAAGAAGAGGAAGGTTCTACATCATCATTCGGTACCACCGGTCTTAAACCTCTCATTTTTTATCATAGAAAAATATCGGCTTACCGATAACGAGCGATATACTTAAAAATTACACGCAAAACTCCCAAGGAAACAAGCAAATCCGGATAACCGTGAGATTTCTTTGGAGATAACAGTGATAAAGCGAGAGGAGAGAGGAGGAGAGTTTTGTTCGCTTTTTACGATAATCATAGGATTTAGAGAAGTTGAAATGATCCGTGGAGTGGCACTGAGTGCATCCAGCAGATTTTTTCTATCGCAAGTGCTGCTAATTCGTATTTAAAGCTTTATTGGATGCACCCGTAGTCTGCGTAACAATTTCATGGTTCACAGAACCCATCCTGTAGCCACTGCCGGTATTACCACCATCGACATCACCACCACCACCATCACCACCGCCAATTGCGCCAACACTGTCAGGCTCCAGGCTCCTCGTACACGTTGTATAATCATACTCGTGTGCTCGATACCACCGATACACGCGTGATATATCCAGGTCGGCGTATGTTGATCATCCACCCCTGAAAAATCCACGACAAACAGGCGCATCGCCGATATCGCCATCGCTGTCTTACAATCACATTAATGTCTACCTTTCTATCGTGATATTTTTAATGGAGCTCTCGGTCCCATTATGTTTATTTACCTTGTCCACGAAAGAAGCACGAGATAGCAATATATAATGGCGCAGCTATTACTTGGCCAAGCGGAAGCTAAGAAAACTTTAAGAACTTTACTCCGGGCAATTCAACGTTTGTAAGCGCAGCTTTGAAATAGCTTTTTGTTTCCTTTCGCGAGTTCCGCGTCTCTCTTAGCGATCGCCGCTAAAAAGCTCTCAAGATTTTACATCGCGGTCTATCCGCGCACAGCTTGTCTTTCCTCGATTATAGAAATGATCTATTCGACCGACCGGCGAGGGAAAGGAAACGAAAGCTTTGAGAGAAGCTCGAGCGACCGGCGGTGGCTTTGGTCGATGGAATGTTTTTGCAGGGTGCTTTTCGGAGCTGTGTTTTATTTTCGCCGAGCCAAGTAAACTCGAGCGCACAAAGAGAACCGGCGCTCTAGCATTTTTCATCCGACGAGCTCTTTTTTTCGACCGCTGCTAATTCACGCCAGCGTCTTTAGATTGCTCCGTGTCCTCCAACGTCGAGCCTCACTTTGTTTCCCCACAGATGCAATTTTAATCTCGAATTCCGAGAAAATTACCCCGACGTCGGAGCCGCTTAAGCGGCTGCTAGGTGAGATTGCTCCCGCCAAGGCTATTGGCCGCCGCTCTTCCGGCTTGTATATATTTCACAAATGGAGCCTTTTAACCTCTATTCATTTTTGAATTGTTCTAATCTTCTATCTCCATCTACGAGATTCAGGCAATTAGGAATTTTTCTATTCTCCGCTCGAGAGACGAGAACCGTTCCCCGCGCGAAGCTTTACAGACTTTTCGGCTAAATTGCCACCGGATCAATGACGGATATTTATCAATGCGCGCTTCCTCCCGACATCGCGACTATTCCTATTTGTGAGATTAATTAAATGTAGAAGAGGGAAACCACGCCCCCTCCCTTGTCTATTAAATATGCTTGAAAATATCGAGCGTTTGCCTAGCTCTAATGCCTTCACTTGACATCAGTATCCAGCACGCGCTGAGTGGGACGAATTTCATTAAAAATTATGCGGGAACGTAGCACTTTACAAAGTTCGCAGTCGGAATACTAACTTTGCTAACGCGCGTCCTGTGCACACTATCAAACAGCCGCTCTGTGCGCGCGCGGTATAACTTTAGTTTGATTTTCAAAGTGCGTTCAGAAATTAGATCGAGTCACATCGCTCCAGTGGAAAACGTATCCTGTGTACCACCCGTACACTCCGACGTTCGTTATCTCTCTCTCTCTCTCTCTCATTCTCTCTCTGCGAGGTTCAACGAGGAATCCCCGATGATTCTTTGGAGGATCCCGAGAAGCGCGTCGAGGGGAAAGCGAAGGAGATGGAGTGCCAGGAAAAGAATCGACGCGTTTGTCAAGCTTTGCCTAACGATAATCGCATGTTTTATTGATATACAAGATATACATCGGTGGGGTAGCGTAGGCGACAATGCTACGTACACATAAAACATATTCAAGCCGTCAAAATCAACGGTCGAGTGTTGTTCTTATAGTTGTTGTTGTTCTTGTTGTTGCAGTGTTGAAAAGAAGGCCTCTTCCTCCGATGGTGCAACGACGATCGGAATCCATTTCGTTCAGGATCATCATCGTCCTCTTCATCATCGAGTCTCTCGCGATTATATTCAGTTCTCGCGCGTTGAAACTCTATTAGCAAATCGACTTGTCCGCCACACAGGTGCCTTCGGATCTCGCGAGAAACAATTTGCCATCCGCACAGGCGCACAACTGATAAACCGTTGATTCCTTTTGCCCCTTGTGCGTGGTTGACTTCGAACCGCGCTGCTGTTGCTGTTGCTGTTGCTGCTGCTGCTGTTGCTGTTGTTGCTGCTGTTGCGACGAGTAACCTTGAGTATTCGCCGCCCTCAGCCCCTTCAGGAAGACGGAGTTCGCGTCCAGCCTTATACCACCTGCTACACTCTGAAGTTTCAAGTCCGTCAAACAAGACGCCGAAATTTCTCCCGCCCAGGACTCGAGGACCACGCGTTGCGGCGCTTTGATTTCTAAGGATCTCGTTGCGGACTCCAGCCTGCGCATAGAAGCACACACACACACACACACACATGCACGTTTAATCGATAAATGCTCGAGAGTTCAATACGATGATTATTAGGATGATTACAGGAGGGTGTGTGTGTGTGTGTGTGTATGTGGAACGGTAGTCGGTTCGCGTTAATGAGCGAACTTGACGAGGGATGTGAAGGAGACTCGCTGCTGGTGGCGATTGACGTCACGCGTAATTTCTGCCAATTTCTTTCCGACGCGAGCAAAGTCCCGGGGTGAGAGTGACACTTTTATCCAGCCACTATTGGCTTTTACTCGTAAAACAACACGAACCCTCGCGCTTGTTTATCGGACGCGAGAATTGCATCGGGGCATCGTTCCGTATAGGCAGGGGGTCTTCCAGTAAAGCAGGGTCGTAAGGTAGAAATCGAGAGGTAGAATGATAGCACTGCCAGTGCGGTTATTGATAGCGGCAAGCAATTTACAGACGGATTTACGATTACAATAAAACTTTGCTCGCGCGGAAAATTATATTCATAGGATTGGATTTGCGCCAGATATGAAATACCGCGCGGATCCCCCGAAAGAACGGACTCTGGCTGTATCTGGGTTTGCCGGCGAAAGTGAGGTGGCAAAGGCGCACCCCGCCTCCCCTCGTCATCGTCCGGGAAAATCGATTATTATGATTCTCAAATTCGCGATGCGATACACTTTTCATCCGAGTGTCTCCGCAACAATCGCTCGATCATCGCTCAATCATTGCCGACGCGCGAGCACCTCCGACTTGCTGCTCACTTTTACCCAGTACACGGCCTCTTAACTAGACCGTGATTCGTGCCCTCGGTTATTCTGAAAATATACTCGCGGCACTTTGATGTTATCTATCTAAATAACATCCGACTCGGAAGCTCCTGGATTAAAGTAAGAAAAATGGAAGACACCGCGCGCAAGATGGAAATAACGTTGAAACGGCTAAAAGTAATTTTATCGACATTAACGACGTTCTCAGTCGAATTTATTTTATCTCCGGAGGCTTGTGCTTGATTGATTACTGGATCGCGTAATATGTAGATCAGTGTCTTTACTATTTCCGAGCGAGTCCCGGGTGATCGAATGAAGATTTCAGTGAAAAATTAAGTGAATCGCTTCTGAAGGTTTCAAGGAGGAAGAAAATCAAAAAGCTTTGAATACATTAGAGGCATTGAAATATGAATGTTAAGAGGATAATCGAAGTAGTCGTTGAATAAATTATTACACGAGTGTGGAAAGATGAAAGGAAGCGTAAGAGAGAGAGAGAGAGAGAGAGAGAGAGAGAGAGAGAGGGAGAAATATTTTCAAGAGATACGAGAGGAAAAGGTGTTTGTAGTTTACCTGAGGTCTCGTCCCAGTTCAGCCCTAACGAGCGAGGTCTGAACACTACCCTGAAAAACGGCACCCCCGTCGCCAGTTACCCTGAGCATTTTTGCGCCCACCACCACACGCTCCCTGTCCGCCGAGAAGAGAACTCCTCCTTGAGGGTCGGTTATTCGGAAACCACTTGACACGCAGTCCACTCGATCCTCGCCTGCAACGACAAGCAATCGTGAATCCCACACGTGATACCCGCATGCTGATATCACGTACACGCGATGCTTCATGCTCGTGAGAAAAATGACGGCCGGAGTGACGCGTTTTGCTACGGAGAAGAACCGACACACCCGACGTCCAAACGTACCGAGAGAAAACCGAAGGATCTCGTCCATGGTTAGAATTGGATTCCCTTCGAGTCGTGTAAAACATGCGAGAGAAAGAGAGAGAGACAGAGGAAGGGAGAGATTGGCCGTCGCCAATCGAATTCGCGGCTCGTCGTTTTTAAGCGGTTCTCGAGCATTTCTCATTTTCTCGTCTTTGACTCGAGACAGACGAACTCCGTTAATAAATTGCGAGAGATGCTTTTGTCGATTTGCTCCTCGTGAATGAGTCGGACGATTCTTACCGACGGTAAATCTGGCGAGTAGTCGACCGTCCTGCGCCCTCGCAGATGCCGTAAAATTACTCCAGGACTCCAGCACGAGATTTTTGCCTCTTCGAGACCTCAGGCTGGAGACCACCAGGGCGTCCAGAATTGCGGCCTGCCCTCTCAGCTCGATCCCTCCAGGCACTACTTTCAGAGAACCGAGACCCTCCTGAAAAAGAAGAGGAAATGACTGTCAAAAGCAAATCGAACCATCGAATTTTCTATACTCGGCTCTCCTTGTAAATCCTCAGACTTTACATCCGATTTCAAGCTACCTCTCAAATATTGTGCGTGATATTTCCTACCCCTCTCCATCGAGATCGCGGCGCCACTTAAAACTTATTGCGCTGATCTTAGGAAATCGAATTTCCTCTCGTCTAATATCGAGGGCTAAGTGGAAAACGCGAGCAAAATCTTTTAAGAACATCCGCTTTAAGAATTCACACAGTCCAACTTTTAAAAGCGCAGTCTCTCCCTCTCTCTCTCTCTCTCTCTCTCTCTCTTATATCAATTAGCACTTTTCACGGTTGCGATATCAGGCGCGTCTTGTAATTAGGGCATTTTTATAAAAGAACACTGTCTCGCATAATCGACGGACAAAAATGGAATCCCTCTGACGTCACTGAGAGCTTTATATTCGGCGATCTGCCAGCAGGTGGTGGTGGTGCATTGAGTGAATCTCGACTGAATCTCTCGAGATATCATCAAACGAATTTAACGCGAGAGAAAGAAGACGAGGAAGACGAAGAAGAAGAATATGAATCTCTCATAATTGCTAATTGCATTTTATGAATGCTTTTCTAAGCTCGCTATAACCATCCAATTTGACCGACGTCAATTGAGATGTTGTCGGGGATGAGTTTTATTCGAGTTGCGTTTTACAAAGCTCATTAGAGATCTTCGCGTGACCTTCTGCTTCCCTGCATTTCCCAGGTCATGCGGTCCTATAAGAAATGCAGTGATGAGGTATGAGCTGGTGTGCAGGGTGATCCATCGCGCTCCTGTTCACTTGAAATATCTAACGTAATATCGGAACAGTGGCGTAGGCAGAATTTTATTTCGGCGAGAGCTCGCCTGCCTCGAGTATATTGTGCGGGAAGGGACGCTCGAGGGGTAAGTTGTAGGGATGAAATGAAAGGAGAAACATACCATAAAGCAGACACATTGCACATTTGTATTCGTCTCATAAACTTCGGATATTTTTCTGTTGAGAGTTATACTGTCTAGCGATCCTCCTATTGCAAAGCATCGCTTATTTCATTATTCCTCAAATGCAAGTTTACTCGCAGATTTCCCGAGGTACCATCCTGTTTAGTTAGATCTATGGGCTCGTAGTTTGTCAATCGGTGAAGGCCAGTGAAAATTGTTTTCCATCCGCGCGTGGACATTCCTCATAGACGTCGATCGCGCACTGCCTCGCATTGGTTTTCGATGATTGGTCGCTTGATCGGAAGCGATTTTCACGCATACATTCCCGCACCACCCTCGTGCTCTCTGTTTATTATTACACGAGTGTGCGGTCCCAAAGAGAAGCTGGGTACTCGCCAACGGAATAACAAAGTTCCAGTCGATCGTCACGATTCCGCGCAGTTTTATCTCCCTGAACTCGTCGCAAGAGGTACGTCCGTAATCAATAACATTTTCAGAAAATCACCGTCATTCCCGAAGAACTCGCAATATCGTGGAAACAGAGCTGCTCGCACACCATCTTTCATTAATCGCTCGATGCTTATGAAATTGCAAGACGAGCTTTTCCAAGGCCGAGGAAAACTTGCCTCGCTTGTATACGGAGTTTGTAAGAAGTTTGCAGAGTCAATTGTTGAAGCTGGTTGAGAGTGTCAAAGTTCAAGTAGCGCAGTCACGATCATCGAGCGGCACGTTTTGTATCCACATTCACAGTCGTTTTAGCAAGTAGTGTCAGTCGTACGGGAACGTGGCGAACCCCTCCAAGCAGCCGACACTCGATTAACCAAATCGTTCGGAAAACGATACGATCTCCTCTCGCCCTGTTGTACTTAACCGTAATCGTAAACTTGCTCGAAATGGGATAAAGTCGCTTTTTAGAATCCCCTCTTCTCATTGGCTAAGATGCGAAACTGCGGAGGCGCGAGCGTGGACTCTAAATCAATTGAAACATGCATCAAGATTCCTCTTATGGCTAATCATTATTGGAGAAACACGAAAATCCCCTTAAAAGTTAATTTCGTAAGATCGGGTAAAAGGTTTTCAGGATAATTAAGCGGTGTCAAGCACTATTTGAGCATTTTACTTTTTACCTATTTTTATACCGCGAATCTCAGTGATTCATTAGCTTATTGATGAAAGCTTTATCGTCGATATTACTCCGCCACTCGCGTATTAATCTGGAAACCGTAATGGGGTTCGTTTTAACTGTGAATTGTATCAAGCTTAATCCTCGAGGCTTCGATTAGATTAACGAAACTTTTAATTGAAATGAATAAAAATTTCTCCAGGTGAAATTGGAAACTATGTTGCAAATTATGGATATAATCGAATGAGCTCTGAATAGAAAATTTGATTTAAGACGATATCCTGGGCAGAGGAATTCGATGATGACCTCTTTACCTATTTGCTCCGGTGCTCGTGGAAACGAAAATTTATTTCTCTAAATTCTGCAAGATATTTAAGATAGCTTTATACGCTTAGTTGCTTTTATAGGCTACACGTTCTATGGCTTTCTAAAAAAGAGAGATTAAACTATTGTTACAATCGATATCGACTGGAGCTTTGAAATGGAAAGAGTATTACGATTTATTCGCAAAACTGATTGTTCTCTTCATATTAATTCCATGCAATTGTCAAGTATTTGGAATTATAATTTGACTGGCCAATCTACCATTGCGTTCTTAAATGCATTCCAGAACAAATAACGCGTATATTATTTTTGAGTATTATTACATTATTAGAAGCGATTATTAGAAGTCTTGATTTCAATTGTATACATAGTGCTATCAGTATCTAGTAAATTAAATGAAATCTATATCCTTCTCTGAATTCAGAGAACTCGCTTCCAAGGATTAGCTGAAATTTCCTCTAAATTCCAGGAATTCTATTGCACTGACAATAGGGGACTATGCAAACAGAAAGTTTCAGGATCTGTGGCCTGGAGTACAAGTCTCCTCAGCTGAAGACTTCATCCCTCCGTGACTAACTATTTGACGAAGTCCCTAATACCATTTTCTATTCTTCAAGTGAAGTTATTCCAAAATTAAGTGAAAAATAATTATTGATTAAATTCAACTTTATTTTTCTCCCTTAATTTGAACGAATAACATTCGATCAGTTAAGATGGGATAGAGAGAAAAACGCTTGGTTAGAAATTTTAGTTTGCTCGCTGAAAATATAAATATTGCAATTTTGATTTAGGCAAATTACCGGTGACTGGACTGATCGTGCGATGAATGAATTTAATTCCAATTGAAACTGCTGAAATAAACTCTTGCTGTAAAAAGCAGGATAGACCGAGTAAGGGATGGTTTGCTGTCTAATTCAAGAAAATTCAGACTAGACCAGGGTGTATTTTAGAACCTAATGAAAATCAAATAACACTCCTACCGAGCATACATCAAGCGATAATGACTCACTCTGTCAGACGTTGTTAGCTGTCGACTATAAATTAATACAAAGAGTGTTTCTGCAGGAAGTAAAATACAGCATCGATTCGTTTACACGCCACTGTTTTACGAAGGGTTAAAATTAGCATGGCTGGCTTTCGACTACCTCATTTTCTTTCGTCTGCTCCAAAAGTACTTACCGAGCCTGTCACAATCGAGAATCTAATTACTTTGAAAAATTCATTTCTTTCCGGCAATTATACCGCGATAAATTGCACCAGATCCTCCAGTGCTTTTCGTTTGGTTAACCTTGATAGGACAAATATTCCTAAGAATAAGAATACCACTTACCGCGAGATACCAATGAATCGTGAAAGTGGATCGCCGAATTTCGCCATTAATTTATTAAGCGCTTTGAAAAACTTCTCACGAGGGCGCGAATAAAAATGAATTAAACAAAATGTTCAAGAAAGACACACAAATCCTTTGTTGAAGCACGTGTGATTCATACATGCGTCACGTGACTAGAAAGCACAGTACTCACACATACGTGGAGAGAAGTAGGTATAGCACGCTAATGCACCTCACGTAATTATCCCGAGCTGGACGTACTCACCTAACTTCTGCCACGAGTAATCCGACTCGGAACCCAGCATCACAATACTCCTGCCCCTTGCCACCCCCGCACTACCCTTCAACAACTAACTCACCTATGCGTCCTTCTGACACTGTCCACGCTACCCATGCAGCATTATAGTTTCATGTTATTTTACAGTAGCTCCACAGCATAAGGATTAAGTCCTGGTGAATACGGGAACTACCTGTCTAGTCGTCCAAAGGGATTTACATGTTCGACACACACGCCAAGATCCATTTGCAAAATTTAGTGATCAATTTGCCTGAACTAGTTCATTGTTCAGTTTTCTCGTTAAGGAAATAGGTTTATAAGTTAATTCGTTCCAGTCAAATTATCTCGCGCAATGATGGCTGATAATTGAATTTTCTCAAATAGCGTCGTTTACTGATTAATTCTGTGGCTCTTTCGCCGCCACTTTTCTTGCTGCGCTTGAAAATGATTTGCAGGAAGAGAGAGAGAGAGGGAGAGACTTTAGTAAAAGCCAGAGACCAACACTTCTCAATAACGAGGGTTCTGGTAGATCATTTTTCTACGATAACGAGGTAACCCTTCCCTCCCTCCCCCCCCCCCCCCCCGATCTTGCGACTGTTTCTCACCTATATCTATAAAGTATATGTATAATTCTTTTGAGTCTAATGGTAACAATTATATAAAGACGAAGAGCGAAGGGCTATACCCGAAGGGCATCGTTAATGGCCTTACCTTCAATAACGTGTTTACCCTAGAAACCGCCATCCCTTATATATACGTCGTCATTCTTCTATTCTTAAAACAATTTATTGTTTCTCATCTCTTAATTAATGGGGAACAATGGCCAAAGGTGAATCCTCCGGTATGGTCGTTGCGTTTTAATGCATATCTAATCTTTCGATGGGCTGTTCCTCTTTGTGCCACTTGATCCTCGACGGAAAGCCCACGGTCTATAATTTATCCGGGAATCGAATCAGGAATATTTGATATTGAAATTTCCTAAAGAAAACGCAATATATTCAAGGATGCATGTGCGCTGGGATAGCACCTGGACTCTCAGGAAATTCTCAGGAAGCGAATGAGAATCCCTTCTTCTCCCGAGTGAAATCCCTGGAAACAATAAACTTGTCACTTCGGACCTCGACACGGGCTACCCATACGCTGCTGCCACTAACGTACTGCGGGGCACACGAACTATACACTCAAAATTCATGGCGCCGTATCCGCTATATTGCATTTGCACTTGGTGGCCGTATGCTATGGGAGATATCCTTTAATACTAATATAGCACAGATAACTGGTTATATCGCGTTGGTTTCATCACGCGCACTTTTTTCTAACACCTCGACTCCATGATATTGGCAATTAAAGTGGATCGTTATAGTTGGAGCAATTTCGATTGAATTCGTCATCGTTAATAAAGAATATCTGGCGGGAACTCCTTAATTAATTTCAGTGGGTCTGAAGTTTCAGGGTACGCTTAGGCATAAATGCGGCGATGGTGGTGGTGGTGGTGGTGGTGGTGATGTTGGTGGCCCTCTTAATTGAGAAAAATGATTTAATTTCCCGGAGATATTGTCCAAGGGAGAAAAGAGCGAGTTTCTCGGGCTGTGGGGGTGCCGGGTGTCCCTCTCCCGGTGGTAAAGGGCGAGAGTCAAAGTACAGGCATTTGTTGGAGGAGCGCAGGACAGGGTCGAGACTCTCATCAAATATGAATGGGCTGAAGAGAATGGTGGGATAAAGGTGAGGAGAAGTACGCTGGATATAAAATATTTCCCGGCTATTCCTGCCTGCTATCCAGAGCATCGGAAAAGTTCAAACCGGAAATACTGTTCCAGCCAGAATTCCTTCCCTCCCTCCCTCTCGCCCGGCCCCATCGCGTATTCCCCAGTTTCCATTCAACTTGCTCCGAGCTTTGCAACTTGGCATGCATCTCGTATAATTAGCCTACGACCCATTTCTGAGCACATGTCGGATACAGGAAAAACCTTCAAATTTACACGCGAGAATTCGGTTTATCAAGCTACCAGCTTGAAACACAATTAAAGACCGGTAACTAATTCTGGCAAATTATTCCAGCCGCGTTTAACCCAGAAGCATAATTCTAGCTTGCTTACTGACACACGGCCGGCCTATAATTAATAAGATAATTACTAATTGATCGTTCGGCTCGATTTAGCGAAATTGCTAATTAATTTGCCATGAATTATGCGGGATACAATCGGATGCAACCTCGTTATATTTAACGTGACTCAAAGGGCCCGTGAAAAAGTTTGCCAGCAATGTTTTTGACACGAATGGCAATAATTTTGTCAGAGGGAACAAAAAGAAGCAAATCAGGCGCGGGGATCGTTGATACCACACGAGCCATACAAATTGAAAGAGTATTCGAACATTTGAATACCGTTAAATAACGCGAATGGCGATCGTGAGGGGGTGGGGGGGGGGGATTCATAGGGGAAAACCTGTAGGATTTTGTAGAATGATGAAAGTTTTAAAGAAGAGATGAAGAAGAGATCAAAAGGGGCTAGTTTAAGGTGCATGCAAGTTGGGTAATGCAGACGATTGAAGGAGGTAAAAAGGGGTTAAAAACGGGTGGAGGGGTGGGGCTGGGGAGGTGAGTTATATTTCCCATGGGATATCTCGGCAGCTCTCAGCTCCTTACTTACGGATTGATACTCAATTTCCACTGAGTTTAGCTTCCATTGAGGGATCATTGCAAGATCGTAAGCCTCCTCTCTTCGAGTTTCAATGAATTCAATAATGGCAGCTGCTAGAATATACCGCTTTCGAGAATATAAAAACTTCTCCATTTTTCGCATATTAATCTCTCGCTCCTCCCTCCTCCTCTCTTTCCACGGTTAAAAACTATCATCATCCCCCTCGCCTGACTCCAGTCGCAATCCAATCGTATTTTCACACCCTTCAATGACCAGGATTCATAGAAAATGCGTGTTCTCCGGTACCCCGGCGATTTGGCGGTGGTGCCTCATCGAGAGACAGGCCTGTTATTTGACAGAGAAACTTGGCTGAAACTAATTTCAAGCGGCGGAGCTTTAATGGTCGTCGAAAAGTTGGAGGTTTCGCCCATCGAACTCGCTCGAACGCTCAAATGCAATTGTACTCTTCGAATTGCCAAGCAGGGAGGAAAAAATTTCTTTGGATTTATCGCCCCAATTTCTCACTTCTATTAGGCTAATAGCCCCGAGCGATCGGCCCGGGCCTGCCGCGAATCATCATCATCTTCGCAAAGCTCGCTAAGCCACGAGGAAGGGAAACGTTATTATTTTAACGTTTAACGCAAGTATGCCGGTGGATACTCGCGTGATATAGTGGCGTAAGTAGAATCTAATCCTAATCTTAGTTCAACAAAGACTTAGCCAGCAGCCATTCGCTACAGAGCTCTTTCCAGGGATTAAGGCAAATCCGTTTCAAATTCAAAGCACTCGCCTTGCGATTGAAAATAATTCCACGCAGCCCATCGCATCTGCATTTGCGTCCATTACGTGTAATAGGTGTAGGAAATCATGAGGGTATTTTCTCATGGATTGGAGGACGGCTGTTCGGGGAGGAGAGGGTTGGGGGATATTCGGACATCAGGAATTGGGCTCCATTACCGAACAAAAGCATTACAGAGAATTTCTAGTTGTTTGAAGTGGGCGCCGCTCTATTGGCAATCTCCCGTTTGCATAGCCTAAATGTGTTCCAGCAGATTCAGCTTTGCGCCTGTCTCTCTACGCGCGTGTCACATGGATATCGTATAGTAGTTGCACCTGATACGAGCATCCCTATCCAGGGGTTTCAAGGTGCATTCATAGCTATTTCGCTATAATCAATTTGTTGTCGCAGACTCTAAATAGAAATGGTCGCTTTAAAGGTTATCAACGGGATTTATACATCCCTACGTCCTCCCCCCATTCATGCTTTATACCAATTCTGACAAATCGCACGTCGTTGAATGGCGATAATCTTGCGTGCATTGCCTCTCGTTATTACCCGTGATTTTATAACCTTGTCAATGCGCATTAGTTTTTATGCGATTCTCCAATTGCTTTTTATTTACACGTGTCCCGATCCTGATCTCTTGCTCTCGAACAAGTGGATCGTACTTTAGTTGAACTCACCGAACTAAATCCCATCACTTTCAGTAGCCAAACGGTGAGTGCGAGGTTAAGGATGACTATGATCATCAGTCCAAGTACCAAAGAATAAAGACATCTCTTCCTCCAACCATAAACTCCCAGTCGGAATCCATTTTTGCTCGTTGCGTTGGTGGTCGCGCGGTCCTCGGGACCGGAAGTCCTTGAGGAGGATCCCGCTGGTTGTCGACCAACCGTGCGACGTAACCCACTTCCGGAACTACCTGCTTCGTCCGACCACCCCTCTTGCCTTGACATTCTGTAAAAAAACAAATCGGTGCAAGTCAGATTTCAAACGTGCCACACACACATACACACACTTTCCGCCTCTATTATTTTATATCCTGATAATTAATCATAGGTTTATACTTTATTCTTGAACACCGGGTGCGCGAAATTGTTCGGAGAAGAGAAATGCATCATGGAAGACAGATCTTTCTCTTTTTTCATCCTCCGACAACGTGAGACGCTTTACTTCAGACGTGCTCAGCTTTCGAAGTAAAATCAACTAAAAATCTTTAAGAAAAAAAAAAAAAAAATAAAATAAAAAAAAGCAGAAAATGTCTCGAGCTTTCGTAAAGTAGCAACTCGTCATTTTAATCGTATAACGTTACTGCAAGGATATTGAAATATTTGACTTATAAAATTTTTAATGCGTTTCGTACGTTCCTTTGGGTGGATATTATCACCGCGTAGTACGTAGTGTGAGTCTCAAAAGCACGATTAAGCTCATGATTCAGTCAGTCTGCCTGTGCTTTTACAAGACCACTGGGCCAAATGAATTTCCCCAATAGAGTTTCAACTGTAGTCTTGTGTAAATACGATACCTCTGCTTTTTACACTCCATAAAGCTTACTAGAAAATAATTGAAAATTTTACACTACCCTTAATACGGAAAATGGTAAAATTCCAATATCATTTTCATACATTATCCGAAAAAGCTTCGCTAAAATAATACTTCTAATCTAAAATTCAATAAAGAGATCAAATTAAAATATATGTTTTAATTGAAGATGCGAAGGAAATTTTCTGCTGAAAGGTAGCTTTAGCGTATAAATTAGTTTGAAATTTTCATAAAAGTGTAAATGGAAAAACTGCTGCTTAAAAGGTATGGAAAGATGGATACACAAATTAAAGGAAAAAGTAAAAAAAAAAATGAAAAAAAGGGACAATGAAAAGAAAAAATTAAAGAGTTTATTTTAAGAATGAAGTTCATGCAAATCAGATCGGATGATCCGTCATATAAATTGCTGCTTGCAACGAGGCTTCTGATATTCCGCTTATTCGCAAATTAGCGTCCTAGTAATCAGCGTTAAAGCCAGGGTGGCAGGTTACGAAATAGAATAAGGTAGTTAGCGCCGGCTTGCGCGAATGAGAGAAAGAGGGGGAAGAACTTATGCAAAGCTGCCCGCAAAATACCTGACATAACTTTCTTCCTAATCCCCAACCCGTAGCCGTAGGGCCTCCGATGAACGAACTACCCCTTCAATCCCCGAGCCCCCTCCAACCCCTTTCCACCCCCTCGCCCCGTCAGCAACCGCTTCCCGGGAGCATACTTACTCGTTTTTATTTTCGTACGTTGAGAGGCGCTCGTGGAGGGTGAAGTAGAGCGAGCAGAGAGACGATGGGAGTTAAAATATTCAATGCCACCCCCGCCCCTCGCGGATAATTATGCCTCTCGCGGGTATAAAGAGCTCGGTCGCTCGAAATTAAAAGCTCCGAAGATAAACCTCGCGAGGAAAGCCTTACTGCCCAGAAAAGCACGAGCTCCTGTCAAAGTATGGCATTTTCCAACTGCCTAATTCTCCCCGCGTCACATTTATCTTCACTTGATCCGATTATTCATTTGTAATCGAAATAGAACAAAAATTTACATTTTCACTTTCAAGCGTCGAGTAAGTTTCTCGCGATTTGACGATCGCGCTCCTGTAATTAGCGGCAGTTCTTACCTAAATTACGCTGGATTCACTCTTTCATTGTAAATTTGAATTAAAAAATAATCAACGCCCCACCATGCAAAGAAAGTATAAATTTATTTAGCACCGTTATGCATATTTCTCTTCGGAAAAATGAAAGCACGGCGAGCGGAGGAGGAGGAGGAGGAGGAGAGGGTCATGAGCTATTATGAATTCAGGTCCAGGAGGCAATTATAACGCGAAAATATTTTATGGACCATAAATACCGTCGGACGTATGTTAAACTCCCGCAGAACTTCTGACGTAGCTCGAAGTTAGCTGCGGGACTATAATTTTACAGAGGCACGGCCAAACGCCGTTACAATTTGCCGAGTTACCGACATCCAACCCTTCAAAAGCCCCCCCCCCTATCCCCCCCCTCCTAACATTCCCTTGGAAAGAACTAGTCGACACGATTAGAAGGTGATGTTTTGGCGAAATTTCAGGGATACCACATGGAACAATATCGTTTAAAGTATATAGACGAAGCTTATGGTTAGATTGTCTGTTAGTCGACATCGTCTCTGTGCCTAATTCAAGTTTCAGGCAGGTATAATTCACAATCAGACTTATCCAACAACGAGCATTATGACAACCATTGTTCCCTAATATCCCACATTTCGCTTTACGCAAGTACTCCAGCAAACTCAATGACAGCCCAGATACGTATTGCAACTAAAGCGCGCAATTCGAGTAGGACTGCTTACAGATTTGGATAGTTAATTTGCACTTGTGTGCTTCGTGGGAATTTCTTACCGCGATATCGCTCCATAAATAATAATTGTGATGAACGATGCAAATCTCTCGACGAAAAGAGGGGTCGAAAAGATTCGATGCCCTTGTTGTTTGCCGATGGCGGCTGCTGCGGCTGCTGCTGCTGCTGCTGCTGCTACTGCTGTGGAGGGCTCGGAAGTTCACTCAAGCAGATTAATCTGGGAGGCTCGATCGTATTAGGAACTTGGAGAAGCAGCCAGTACAATGAAGCGAGTTCTGACTTTCTGCTCAACGGACTACGACCGACTGGGATTTAATCGACGCTATGCTGCGGTGGACCGAACAAATGAAGGATCCTACGGTTGGTCAGGTTCCGGTCTTGGAGGTTACAGCATCCAAGATAGGTATATATGTAGCTAACCAGATGTAGTAATTCTGCAGCGGCAAAATGTATGAGATTCCCTCCACCCTCCACCCTTCGATGATTTCTCGCGGTTTTACTGATCTCTCCTCCTCCGGTTCTTCGCGCAGGATCGCGAACATCCGGGGAGACGCGTGGAGATCTCGATAGAAAATGCAAAAGTACGCAGAAATTAGAACTCGATAAACCGCGGGAGTATCTTCCGGAAGATACGGAAGATTTAGGTGATCGAGAAAAATGATAGGGACACTCCGGCGGTGCTCGAGAATTGATGCCACGGCAATGGATTAGAACCGTACGTGAGCTGAACAATTCAAATTAATGGAGAAAACACTCGCAATGAATTTTCCAGGGAGATACCAAATAGAAGTACTTTAAATATATAGTCCGGTTTGGTTCTAGCTTTTGCCCGAACTACCCAGAGAGCACGAGGAAAAGGAATTTTCCCTCGACCATTCTTGTATTATTAGATTCTCAAGATTCCATTTACGATATGAACACCTGCTATCACACGGACAATAAACCTTCTAAGCTTCAGTGAAAACATCTCGAGTGTCTTTCGCCTAATACTTTTCCGTGGAATCCCTCCTATAATACTACCGCTCCTAATCTATTTATCACACTTCTCTGATATCTCGTATTCTCTTCATTAATCTCGCAAATTAATTGATTTCGCAGAGACGAAGAAATGAATAGCGCGCGATTGGACCGATCGAATTTTGTGCCATTAGCTAATTTAGCGGAAACATTAAAATAAAATTGATTTAATATACGGTTCTACGAATGGATCGATGAAATGGAATTTAGAAAATAGTGCATTAAGGTGATTAAATAGTTAATTGTGAGTAGTAGAGTAGCTAAACAGAGGATATATATCAGAGAGGAGCTTGAGCATCTGGCAACATCAAAGCGGACAAATGTATGATCGTGAGCGTAACGGTCGGGGGGTGTAACGTGCAGGGGAGGCGAGTAAGTGCATTGTGTTAGCGCGGGTGGATCCAGGTGGATCCTGGCACGTGGATAGGTTAATTATTTTCACTGGCAGTCAGAGAGCCGAAAGCTTATCGGTTGGTTAGGCGAGAGCCGCAAGCCTGTGGCGTCTTTGCAAGGGGGTTGAGACCATGGAGGGTGCCTGATGGTGGTTTTGGTGTGCCGGTGGCCACACCGTCGCCACCGCCATTGGCTATGTGAGCCAGGGCCACAAGCCAAACATAGTTTAACTCGGATTGCCGCTAATAGAGTCGTTCGTCATGCCATACACAACCACTCGTGTCATCCCCGCCAAACCTTATCGACCCCCGCGACCCCTCGGTATGCCTTTAACACCCTCGAAAACTCAGTACTCCTCTTCGTCTTCCTCTTTGTCCACGCTCCGCTGGCTCTACGTGAAAATTGCTCGGTAATTTCCATGAAAAATGCCAAAGTGCCTTCCTACCAGCATCATTTTCAAAACTACCCACCCTTCTGGCCTCTTCCGCTCGTTTTAGAAACGCGCATCGCGAAAATTGCACTCCTCGATTCTACGTCCTAAGATATATCGTCCGACTGTTTGTTAGCGCTGGGGCCTCAGCGTCACGTGAGCCGCCACTCGTTTTGTTACAATTATGCAACCGCGGCTTTAATTATTCAGTCCTGGTATGTTTGCCGGCATGACATTTTTATGAGCTATCTCATAATGTGTGTTTCATATTCGACAGGAAACTGAATAATGAAGGAAGTTGCAGATTATGTCAGGATCATCTTCTCATCGAACTGGAGCACATTAATTAAACAAAGCTCCATCTGCTTTCTCTCCTGCTTAATTTCTTTAAATTCGTAATCATTTATCTCCGATATAAACATCGATTTATCTCAAACGCGAGGAACACGAATATAGACGAATGTTCCAAAAAACGAAACATGTTTTTTTTTTTTATTTTATTTTATTTTATTTTTTTTTTTTTTCGGCGTAATACAAATTTACTCTTTTCGTCAGCTCAAAGTTTTCCGAGAAAACTCTTTCAAAGTTCAGAGAAAGTTTTCAAAGAATTATTCTAAATTTTATAATTATTCAAGAGAGATAGTTTCCACGCGCGTCTTTCTCTCTCTCTCTCTCTCTCTCTCTCTCTCTCTCTCTCTCTCTTTGGTTAAATAACGACACACAGCAGTTCTGACACACACCGCGTTCTTCTCAACTTGGGCTGAGTACGCGGTCACCGCCTACGTGGCACTTGCTGAATATTTCATAGGCCGAGGATGCTTAAGGTTTTTTCGTGTACACGTATGCGCGTACACATTTATTCATTCGACGCAACAGTAACGCTCTTCATTAAGATTGATCGAAAACAAGATACATTATTTTGTGTTTTAATACAGATAAAAATTGTAATAATCTGATTACACGATGATAAAGCTTTTTAAACCAAATTTGCATACTCATATATTATAATTATTGCAGGTTTACATATAATTTTTCATCGCGCAAAGTGAACGCGTATCGATCGACTTTTATAATGAAATAATTATCCTCCGCGGTTAAGCAGTGATAATAAATTATCACGCATTACATTAATTTTATTCCATTAACCCCGTTAATGCGTAATAGAGAGGTAACCGGAAGCAGCGCCGATTATCCATAATGAAATATTTTTGCGCTTCCTGGCCCAAGATCGTAGAACCGGAACTGCATGTTAATAAATGCAGTGCGAAACGACGTGCAACGCCATCCTATTTAACGAGCAGATAAGCATTTAAAGGCCGATCATTTTCGGATTATCGATTTCTTGCGCAATACCTGCTTAATTAAATTAAAATGATACCTATCTACGTCGATAGCTGCATAAAACTACGATAACGCGTCAGTGTAAAAAGAAATGATAAAAATGTTTCTCCGACCACTGGATATACGGGAGTCAATCTAGCGTTAAGAAAAATATCCGAAATAGCATTTTCATTTTGAGTACGCTGTCCACTTATCGTATAACATTTTAGCGGCAATTATTGGCGAAAAACAAAAAAGAGCTCTCTTAATTGTTCGATTAATTGTTAAAATCGTGCGCAATCTTGTTTGAATATTCTCATTGCATTTTCGGGATTCGGCTCTCGGGTTTGCTCCCGTCCAAATTTTCAGATTAATTTCCACGTTTCTAATCGAAGTGTGTACAGATTAAAATTCAATGGTCGGCTAAAAAAACACGGCTTTCCAGATGAGATTCTCGTACAGAAGCATTGATTTCGTGTTTGCTTCGAAAATGAAGGGAACCGAGAGGATTCTAAAAAAGATCCGAGCAGAAAACGGTGGAAAGTGCACGTGTCTGGTTTCTGTGAGTCGCGGGAAATCGGTTTAGGGACCGGAAGGGAGCTCCTTTGATCGCGTTACAGCCCCGATTTTACGGATTAGAACTTGTCCTCCTCAACTTCTCCTCCTTTCCTGCTGCTTATCCACCTCAACCTCTTTTCTCTCTTGGAATCACGACATCTAGCTTGACCCTAACTTCGCGAAGACTTTCGCTCGTTATTCCCCGCAGGAAAAGCAGCGCCGCGCGGTAATTGATTTCGTTAGTCGCCCGCTCTTGATCCACGAAGAATTTTCTCGTTTGAAGATACACGAGTATGGAGAAAAAAGTAATCGATCCTTGGTCGGAAAACAATTGATAGGAAGCCGTGTACCTCTCATTGTACATTCGTGGCCGTAAATGCCATAAAACTTATCTTAATGGCTCTAATGGATATTAAACATATTACAGCTGCGGTGCATATGTATAGGAGGGTAGTTAAGAAAGGGTATAGATGTATGCACCGCAGTAACATCTAAACTTTAATATGGCTTCGTATACGGGTGCTATAATATACTCGGAAATCGTAGGACGGCATCAGTCCGTGTACGTATAACGCGAACGGGACCACATAGTGGGCAATAAAGTTCCAAGTGCGATGCCGTAGTTAAGGTCGCTCCCCAGATAAGTCCACTGTGCCATTGTACAAGTTGAAATTTAAATTAAATCTCATATGTAGCGTTTAATGTAATGCAGTGAAATTACAGCTTCTAATTCAGCCCCGGCTCCCTCTACTTGTTGATCGATGCTGGATTAATATTTTTATGCGAACTCGCGCGAACTCTCCTGTAGAAAAATCGATTCTACTCCGTCAATTTGGCGCTGGCGGTAATTCAAAAATCAAGAGGAACTCGAAGTTCTTTCCTCGTATCGATTTTCCCATCGAAGTGTCTCGCGTTTGTGGCCGCGAAATATTTTAAGGTTGACGCGAGAGAAAGAGCGGAGCGGTGGAGAATTTTGGAGCGGAGCATTAAATTTACACTTAATTAGCACATTCTGCATAATTTTTTGCGGTCCGTCAGTGCGAGGATGGTGGAGCTTATACGACGTGGCCGCATCGCGCGCATTACGAGTGAGCCAGTAGTAAAAGAGCGCGTGTGTCCTCCGGAGAGAATATAACACTAACCAGCTTTTAATTTTTTTCGCCAAGAACTGACCACGCTACGCCACGCTTCTCCCGCAAGGATCAATACTTTGATTCGCGTTCCCTGAAAAATGTCGAGCTTCCTTCTTTGCGCATTTGTTGAATTTTAGGGGAATTCACAATTCATTGTAATAAGCGAGCTTTTATTCCTCGGAAAATATGTATCGTGCCTCGAAAATTTAGTCCGGAAGGGTATAGGTGGGAATTTACAAGGGGTGGAAACTCGTTCGAGGAGTTGAGAGAATCGGTGGAAGAAGCAAGAGTGGAGGATAGGTATGCTAGACTCAATACACACGGGATTTTCCATGACCCAACGTCACCTGTACTGTGATAGCTTCTCCCTCTCTTTCTTCCCCTTCTTCTCCATCTCGCTCTCTCTCTCTCTCTCTCTCTCTCTTCCTTTCGAGGTGCATAGGTGCAGCTGAGCCAAGTCGCAAAGTTTCTATACGAATGAAAATGACGCCTACATCGATCACTACCTGTACCTTACATCGATCACGAGGTTCTTTTTCGCTCTTTTTCACACCCCCTCCGCGTGATACCTCTGCACACCGGCAAACACGAACGTAATGGCTCTCCTCCCTCTACCCCCGCAGAAATCCAAAAACGAAACACAGACCTACGAGGCATTATCCGAATTATATTTGCAAGCTTACGGGAGTAAATAAGGAGAAATGTGAAAAATCACTCGCTGAGCTTACGCGGAGATAAAAGAATCGAAATCCGGGAGCTTGCGTGGACAAATAAATCAAATTCTCCAAGGAACATCCCGCGAGATACGCGCTCTCGGGTACAGCCGGGGACAGATATAAAGTCTCTGACGTTACTAAAAGAGCTACAGCATAAATTCGATAAAGTTTAGAGCCACCGGCACGATAACTATGTAACGCGGTGATCTCCTGGTGAGGGAGATCATCGAACGTGGAGCTTTCAGCGATTTCAGGGATTCGGCAGCTGTCCCCGCGCGCACGGCTGTACTTTCGGTTAAAGATGATTTATTAGGCCCGAGGATTTATGGGCAGCCGAATAAACGGGAAATTCAGGAGTAGAGGACACGCCATGCTCGGGAGCCAGTGACTCGAAGAAGAGTCGTCTCGGGTACTTTGAAATTTGCCGGGAGAGTTTCGCCATGTTTTTCCAGGTAAACGAAACCATTTGTTTGCGCCGCGGCGCCTTGGCTGGCTGTAAAAAAAGGAGCGTAATTCTCTCATGAAAATTCAACGTTTATCTCCGCTCACATCCGTGCTCGATTTAAATTGCTCTTTTTCTGCCGGCCGCTTACCGACTCGGCAGTTTCTCGTTAATGACTCAAATACGCTACATTATTAGTCGCTTTGCATTAGTCGCGTCGTTGGCCAGCCGAGTCGCCTCGAATCTTTCATGCTCATTTCCCCCAAGCTCGAGTGTCCCTTCCGAAGGATAACGCCCGCGGAAGCCTCGGAGAGTTTGCCGTTTGATCCTTCTCGCTCGATCCTTCATACATAAACCAAAGGATCCCGCAGCGTGCCGCTCCATCTCGCTGGGACATCATTTTCAAGTTAACTTTCCTAATGCAATTATTGGCGAAGTTAGCTCTGCCGCGAAAATGCCCGAAACTGCTCGATTAATTAGTTTCTTGATCGGCAACGAGCATCGGTCCCCGGCCGATCGATGACTCGCGATTAGGATCTTTCGGATTCCATATCACGCGCGATCCCTTTTTTCGCACGGTTTTTTTTGCGCGATTTTCGCTGGACTCACTCGACCTCGTCGTTTTATCGTTCGGCCATTCCTTCGAACCGTGATTAGACTCGAATAACGACGATTATTTTCACGAGGAATTTCCCTCGGCGATTGAATCGTGGAAATTTGTTCCCGGATAAGCGAAGTGTCAGCTCTCGCCGGGGGTAGCAGTTTTATCCGGGATGCTCGAACGTCGGGGGTGCAAAATGTTTATTCCGCGCGTTGCCCAATCCGCAACGTGATCCCGCGTGTCGCACTCGGACGTGAACGTGGACGCGAAACGGTAAGCAAATCCCATCGTCGACGGAACGTCTGGGACGCTGTTGACATCGCCGTCGTCGTCGTCTTCGTCGTCGTTGCCGCCGTCGGCGGGTACCTCGAAGAGTCGGATCTGCAACGGCGTCCGGAACGAGAGTAGAATTTATAACGATCAGCCCGAATTTATGAGTCGCTCTTTTCCCGAAGCTTTCGGCCCCGAGTATTGAAGGGGTTGGATGGGGTTGAAGGGTTTGGAGGGGTACCAGAAGAGGGCCGACTACGTTGGCTACGGAGTAGGTGCAAATGTAGACTCTAATCCGAGCGGTGGTGAGCCATCGACAGCAAGATTTATCTCGACCACCACCCACTCCCCTTTCCTCTCCCTTCATCCTTCTACCCAACTCACACCTGTACGGCGCAACTTGACGTTTCCCCTTGTGCCCCCGCCCAGGCTGCTCGAATTTAATTCGGCCGCGAACCGGTTTGCAATATTTTATGCCTCGTACTCTTCGTGCTCTACACCATTTCACGTCGTGGATAGAACTGGGAAATTCGAGGTAGACGGATATCTCGAAATATCAGGTGTTTTCTTCTTTAAAAAAAAAAAGAAAACTTATCAGATTTTCATTAAACTTAAGAGAGAAGTTCTCGATTAATTGTAATTTCTAAATTCATTTAAAACTGTAGGAGTCACGTGCTTTTCAAAGTTCAAGTAAATCCTATAAATTCAATTTATTCCCTACACACAGATTCAAATAACTTTCTTATACATATAATTCGATTTAATTTCTTTATAGTGAAATTTAATCTTTGCGGGATAAGGTTTAGAATTTGATTAAAGTCTCGTTGTAAATATCTCCAATCTACGGACTATTTCAACGGAGTTAACTTCAGACAATAATTTCGTGGTGATTCATTCATTTAGCCTCGCAAACCTTTTTCCCCCCTTAAAGCTCCTCTCTCCCCAGCTTAGGGAATTAAATTCGATTGCGAAGCGGCTTGCAATATTTTATGTCCCGATCGGCCCTTCTTCCGTCGTTCCCAATTCGTAAATTCGAAGATAGGCGTGATTTCGGTACCTGCATTATCCGTCGAAACCAAAAAATTAATTCCCTTTTCCCATAAAAAAAAAAAAAAAAAAAAAAAAAAAAAAAAAAAACCCTCGTTGTAAAAAGAATCGTCGATGCTAAAATCAATTGGACAATAGAAAAGGTTTTCGATAAAACGGAGATTCGATCTAAGAATAGAAATGCATCGTTGCATTCGATAATTCAAAATTACCATTCACGATTAGCGTGCGATTCAAGAGAAAAAATAGAACTCGAATGAGACACACGGCAATTGATAATTTAAAACTAGCTTACGTGTACCAGAGGAAACTCTTCAGATAACATCGAAGAAAAAGAAAAGTATTTTCAAGGAAAACGTGGCGCTCGACAGATAATTCAATACAAGCTTACATAAAGTTCGAGGAGCTCTTGACGAATGCAAGCAGCGAACGGCGAATTATCTCGGAAAATGCAAAAGCAGTGCATTGTTTCTAATTCAACGATGGCTTATCAATCGAAAGGAAGGAAGGAAGGAAGAAAGCGTCCCAGGGAGGGTGTAGGAGAGAAAAAAGGAGAGAAGGACAGAGGTATGGGAGGGGGAAGAGAGGGAGAGACGCGAGGAGACGAAGGAAAGAGAGAAAACGTCTGGAGAGGGAGAAACGTAAATCTGAGTTGATAATTTAACGATGGCTTATCCATCGAAAAAAGGAGCAGGAAAAAATGGTATCGGGGGAGGAAGTAGTGCCTGGGGGATGATTTACATAGACTGAGAGCTTTTGATAGATGAAGGAAGGAACTAATCGGTGCAGTGGTGTGACGGATGGCCGGAATCGACAACGAGATCAAACGAATCGATAGTGCCGAGTGCATATATCGTGTTCCAGTGCGGAAAATCGAGTCGATACGGTATTAATTCCCGCGTAAGGCTGTTCTGGTTCGAAAATGGCAGTCCCCGCGCCCCACCCCCGGTGCAGTCGTCCTCCGCAGAGCACAGGGCTCCGTTCTCCGGAAACTAATCGAATGAATAAAACAGCGGGCGTTAACGAACAGGTCGGTCCCTCTTGGCCACGATGCCAGTTTCGAAACTTTGCTAATGGAATCGCGTCCGCTCGTAAAGGAAATATTAAATGTTCCTCGCATACGGATCTGCATCGATCCCTTAGTGCATCCCGCAGAAAATACAGAGCGACTTCCTCTCTCAAAGGCACACACGTATGGATCGAACTCTCGAGCAGTCACCGAGGAAACGCGGTTCTTCGCCAAATGCAGCGGAGAACACACACACACGCGCGTGTAATATCGTGCCATCGTGAAACTCGCAAATTTCGCAGAACCAACGAGGATCGTCATCATCATCATCATCGTCCCCCATTGACTTTTCTCTTCGCCAAAACACAAGGGAGTCAACGTCGCGCTTGCAACCTTCGCCAATCTTTATCATGCTTTTTCCACTCTCCGTGCGAGAAGCTGGAGATTTCCGATGATTTTCAGAGCGGTGTCTTTTCGGCTCGCGTGGGAAGCAACGTTTACCGGATAAAAGGGAGGGAAATCGTGGGGGAGAGGCCGGGACGGGGGAGAGTAGCATGGACGCTTCGTTAATTTCGCGCGAGCTTACGGTCGCTTTCGGTCCGGTGAAGTTAGACTAAACGGATTGCCGTCCGCTTCGCATGGCGGGCTCTGATGTACAATGCGCGTACAATTCTGCAGCGCTAACGCGCCATGGGTTGGCGGTAATGTGATTCCACGCCGTGAGTTGGGGTCGACCATCCCCCAACTCGACACGTCCTGAGTAGCCCACTTCTGAGCCCAGCTACTCTGTTCCATCCACCCTCCCCTCTCGCCCTGCCTTCCTGTCTGTCTGCTTGCTTGCCTGCCTGCCGCCTGCCTACCTACCCCTTCTCCACCCTCCTTATCCAGCCGTCCAGGATAATGCAGCTTGCAAGACAGTGTCGCGAGCTTGCCAGTTTAGCCAACCTCAACGCGTTAATCTGCATCTTGAATTATAATCCTGCGAATTGATTCGCTTTCATGAAATGCACCGGGGATACAGCGCATTTGCATTTATGTATTCGTTCGTCCCTCGATTAACCGTCGCGCCCCACGCTCGAGCCGCCCCCGCAGACCGACCGACCGTCAAACTCGTTTACTCGAAACGATCGAATTTAACGCCGATAGCTTTTATCTTCGGAGATTGCCGCCGCGATTGGAATGCACTTGGATTATTGTATCGTATTCTTTTGCCATTGGCTGTGCGATCGTCGATTATGCTGGGATATTAGGGAGAGCAACAAGTAGATCGGAAGGGATAAAATAATGCAAAGAGGGAGAGAATATAGGCAATATATATGTCTGTGTGTATAGAGAAAGTTCGGTGTATGGCAGTAATCAGTCACGCAAGCCAAGAAACTAGAGGGACGTGAAATCCTGTTTTCAACAGGCGAAGTGCTCGATCGACCAAGCGAGATCTGCCGGTCCCTTCGCACCTTTATGGACGGGGAGGAGGGGTGAGGAAGGAAGGAAGGAAGGAAGGAAGGAAGGAAGGAAGGTAGGAAGGAAGGAAGGAAGGCAGGAGCATCATGAAATCGATGGATCCTGCATAAGAGAGCACATAGACGACCGTCTATCAGCTCTATCTACATCGTCCATCCCCTGAGATGGTCACGTTCCACTCACCTCGAACAATCGATCCTTTAAAGGAATCGTCGCTGGAATTACTATGGACTAAACTTTGCCCCCCGACCGTTACGTCGACATTGTTAAATCACAAGTCCCTACCATTTCACCCTTGTCTGTAATTTAACGCGTTACATTTCTGCACCATTTCAACGTCACATCATCCTGCTCCAAAATACTATATCCTACAATTTGGCCGGAGGATCCTTGTCATTGGTCGGACGTGATTTTTTAGCGATCGCGCGCATACAAGCAGAGAGAAACAAAGTGATCGAAGAGAGAGGGAAATGTCCCTTAATAAAGTATCCGAGCATATTCGAGAGCAAAGATGGCGATTCAGATGAGACAGAGTCGAAGAAGCGGAAAGTTGAAATCCAGGGACAGGAGCGTGAAGAGGGGGAGGAGGAGACTGCGAAAACGGAGGAAACAACTTGTTACGCGTTTAAAGGGCACGTCTCGAGATAGAACGTTAAAAGAAGGGTGACATTAGGGCGGAAAGGGGGTGGTGGACCGAAGGGTCGTGGAATCTAACCGCTATCTATTCGTTTGTTTGACTTGTAAGCCTCACGGGTAACTGGATAATATAAGCTGGTTGCACACAGGGAGGGTTTGACTTTGCAGTCGAGTGTATTTTCAGACACATGCACGTATAAGGGTTGCCAGGGGTGTGTGCGTGGACGAGGAACGGGGGTTGCGCCAATGTTTGAATTCCGTCTCGAATGTCGCTTTGCTCGCTGCTTTCTCTCCGTCTTTCTTCCTACCCCCTCGGAGACCCCTATCCACCAGAAGCTGGCCAACGATCCAACAATTCCGACCTCCAACCTCACTCGCGAAAGTTTAGTCCCTCAAAGACTTCCTGCGGGCTTGCTTTAAAGCATCGATTCATCGACTTGAATCCTGCGGGAAGATCCCGGGCTGTCCTCCCGTGAAGGACTCTAAATCACCGGCCATTCATCTTTGGAATGAAAATTTTCAAGCAAATTCTTATCATAAATCAAGATAGAAATACGCGTAATTTCATTGAACGGCGCTACTCGTTTTTCCAAAATAGTTTTAAGGAGAGAGAGAAGGGGGAGGGAGCGAGTTCCAATGATATTCCATAAGAAATATTCTCTCCTCTTCTTGTCTCTCTCTCTCTCTCTCTCTCTCTCTCAATAATTAATGAGCTTTCTGGATTTTCCTGGATTTTTCTTCCCTCGTTGACAAATTAGAGGAACGCTGAAAGAGTATCCGGAATCGATTTGACGCATCGGTATTGGTGATTTAGTAATTAGTGGCGGAATAATTGGGTTTGCCGATTGCCAGTTGACTGGCCGATGACATCGTTTTGCCCTCGGTGCGTTCTCTGATTGAATCTCGGTATCAGAGATTAGTTTGAAGGTAAGATGACTCGCGAATTAAGACCCGAGGGAACGCAAGTAGTTACAGTCGAGAAGTGGCGAGACGTTGCTCAAATTACGTTTCGTACTTTGCGCCTGTCTCTGGCAAAGTTTTCCAAAACCTTAGCGAGGCTCTCCTCGTCAAAGTACTTTGGCTAATAAATCTAATATACGATTATGGAGTTTAATTGATTCGATAAAGCGGCGTGCGTACCGGTTGAATCGCTGGAATCGCGAAATCTCGAAAGTATCGAGCGCCTTCCAACGTGGCGGCGCCGCATCCCACATTTCTCAAACTCACTCGAGAGATGCACAAAGGACACAGCTTCCTCCCGCCGATGGGATGGAACCGGAGAAAAATGGAATCTTTGCGGAGATTAATAATGGATGAACGAACGAGACAAGTGGCATAGGATACAAGGCACCGAGAGAGGAGAGTCAAGATTGGCAGCGATTCCGGGGTGACGATTCGGGACGATCGGCCAATCTGACGTCACCCACGGAACAACCACGATCACGGCTGAGGTGCGCGGGGGGTGCGTTTCTGAAGAGATTGGCCCACAGCCGGCATTGAATTTTCGTATCAAGGATTAGCTTGAAGCCGAGCACGATGACTCGCGTACTCGGAATTACGATCTTCCAGAGCACCTTCCAAGGTAGTTAAGACAGGTGAATTTCCGTGAGGGGGTGGCAGCGAGACGAGGAAGAGGCCCGAAGGTACCACCCTCGCCTCCCTCTCTCCACTCGCCTATCTTCCTCCTCTATCTCGTTCTCTAGCGAAGGACCGCGCGAGGAATCCTGAGATTCGCATTGGAGAAGCGGCACAGTCACACACCCGCCGCAGGTATACCGGGCTCTCAGGTTGGGCTAGCTGCCGCGGAACTTCCGTAATGCGTTAATCCGGCAGGCACGTATCTACGCTCGAGATAAGCTCCTGCCGGTTGGATCGTAACGGCCGATTCTCGTCTACGCGACGGACTCCTCCTGTATTTCCTCCTTCGAGCTTCCTCCTTTCACGCCGTTCGCATCTCTCTGCTTGCTTTCTCTACTCGTTTCCGCGTTCTTCTTCCCTTCGCTTCCTCCCGCTTCCCTTTTTCTCCCTTTCGCTCCCTTCCCATTCAACGTAAACTCGCTTCCCTCCCGCTTCGCGTCCCTACGTCTCTTCTCTAGGCCCGCTGTAGCAGTGTTCTTCCTCTTTATGTCCTTTCCAACCCTTCTACGTTACCACCACCACCACCACCCCCTTGAATCCCTTCTCGCACGGTGCTCTCTCCTTCCCACGTCACGCTGCTGCAACCAACCTACGTGACGCCGACCTTGCTCGACTTCTCTTAATCGAGTCTTCGCGCCAATGGCACCCCTAGATTACGCGACCTGCCAGTACTACCAACCCTTATCTCGCTTCCATTAATTTTTAACTGCTGCACCCGCCACTCGTCGAAGATTCCACGCCTTTACGTCGCCCTTAAAAATTAACCACCTCAGCACTGCCAACTGGAACTATTATCTCTCTTATCCGATTCTTCATTATTTTTTTTTTCAGCGTTCCTCTCGGAGACACGAGAAATTAAAGCTTCATCGGAAGCTACGCGATCGACCTTGCATCGCCCCTTGAAATATTCATTTTTCTTCAGTTGCAATTTTTGTCTGGTGAGCGCGTCCGTCGTGTCCTCGCATCGTCTCACCCCGGTTTCTCGTCATCTTTTTGTCCTCAGGGGTGTTCTTAAAAATTGACGCAACTTCGGTATTGGCGAGCGAAATTATCCGGTCCGGAATATCGAGTTCTATTTCACTGTAATTTAATATTCGGCTCTCGATCTGCGGTAATACGTCGGTTTTTAGCTGAATTTGGATTTTGCATTGTGCCCGGTACCACGGAAGCCCACGATTACGTGGGTGGCGGATAAATAAATACGTCGCTGAATTCGAGACACGAGTTTCAAATGTCTCGGCGCTCTCGTAAAATCCCTTGGAACGATAAATTATTCAGGCGTGCAAATCGCGATCCGGCCAGACGGAACTGCACGCTGACCACAACGCTCCAGCAAGAGTCGTTACGTTTTCCTCTTTTTGGCCCGATTTTTTGTTCTCGCTAGTTCCAGCAGTAGTTAACGTGCCTCCATATGCCAAACATAAAATGCTACCGCCGAAACTCCGACTTTATTCGGGCCCATAAAAACAAATTAAGAAATTCATTTTTATCTTCCATAAATATTCCGGAAGTTTCCAATATCTCCACACACTCGTCTCGTCGAATAATTTTTTCCCGCCACCCCTCCCCCTGATCAAACAGTCCGATCCAATGAGATATTCATCGACTGCGAGAAAGAGGTTAATAAATTAACGAAATAAATTAACGCCTCGGAGATTTTCAGGAATTTATCGCGCAAAGGAAATCGTCGGATATTTTATTAAATATCGCTAATAAAAGTGGGCGGTGGAGGGTGGCAGCTCTAATTTAGCGTTTCCCTTGGGAGCTCGGTCCCCTCCATCTTTCTGCATGCAGGAAATTCTGTCAGGTTCGAGCTATCGAGCTTGAAATATTTAGGAGAAGACCCCCTGATGGGTCCTGGCGGTCGAATCAAGTACTGGCGCAACGTTGGCCACGTTTCTCCGGCCAGCGGTTGGTGGTGGCGCAGCAGTTTTCCGCTTGTCCGGAATCGATGCTCGATTCACGACCATGAATTATTCGCGAGGGTTGATTTTCGGAAAACACCTTTCCCGCCGCACCTCCCAAAACTCCGAGGGCGCTAAATCAACTGCTAATCAGTGCTACGTCCACCTGCTTCTTTTTCCGTTTTTTTTTTTTTTCGCGACCCGTCGTCGCGCGGCTTATAAGACGTAAATAAGTTTAGAATTTATGCCGGGACAAAAGCGCGCGGATTCTTTTTGTTCCCCGGCGTTTGTTTTAAGTTGTTTTTCACGCCCATTCCCAGCGCGAGAAGTTTTGCGGGACAGTGAGTACGTGTTCCGCGAGCTTCCACGCTTTCTCCGACTTATTACTCGGAATAACTCTCGCGGCGCGTAAAGCAAACGAGCGATCCGACCCGGGCAACTTTCGGTAACTAGCACTTTGAAGGACGCCCTCGGCAAATGCCATCACGCGCTATTACAAACAGCCCAAGGAAATGGAACGCTGCTCGAGTCAAAGCCCGTAATAAATTATAAACCTATTTCGAACTAAACCGCGCGCGCATTTGTACTTTCTCGATGAAATTAGAATGCTTGGCGTGGCGGCCCGCGCGAATGATTTATCATATCGGGAGTTTGCCGACTTTTTATTCGACAGGAAGTTCGTTTGCATTATGATAAATCCACGGGGATATCGAGCGATTGATTGATTCACTCCGGAAAAAAGCTCCGGCTGATCGAGCGTTGATACTTTCCACTGCGCGCCGGGAGCTCCGTCGAGAGAACTTATTCCTCCGTTTTAATGTGTTCGTTATAATGGACGAAAACTACCATTCCCACTTACAGCTTCCTGGCTTATTCCGCGGCAGTTCCGGGGCATATGAAATTCTTCCGTAACCTATCGAGGTACGGAAACTATTAAAAAGTTGGCCAGGCTATCGATACATTCGCTCGGGGGAAATACTTTTCGAGCAAGTTCCCGACATTAGGTGGAAATGTCAAGGTGAATTATGAGAGATTCCTCTTTGCAAAATTTCGATCTGGAGGGGAATTTAACGATTCGTATTAAATTCGACCGGATGCTGAAAGCTCGCGCAGGAAAAGCATCTCGTTTCGCGACACGCAATTTTCTTATATCATCCATATAAAGCGGCACTCTCGACCGGAAAACGTCATTATCTTCTCTCCGTCTCACTGCCTGTTCCTATCTCTCGTGAAATACGCGCGGTACGCTTCTGTGCCTTGCCTAACTTATTACTTCCCCTAACTCTCGAGGTATAAAGCAGGTGAACAGTAACTCCCGGCCGATCTTAGTGCTCATAGCTTTGTTATTGGTAATTAGTATCTACTGGAAGACGCGTCGTGGTTAATAGCCTTCGAAGACATAAAATTAAGCCTCTTCCTGATCCAAAGTGCTACGAATCAAATTGCCGGGGGGGGGGGGGCTCCCCTCTCGCCGAGTGGTTGCGTTCGCCTCCCCTCTGCCACGTGGCACGGGAGAAACGACGAAACTGAAAATATTCCAATGGAAATCAACGAGGAACAAACTGCTCGTGCGCGAGTAAATGAAATCTCTGACGAGAGGGAGAGAAGATTCGTATCTGTCGAATCGTAAGAGGTTCCTGGACAGGAGAATTATGAGTAAACCCTTATCAATCCCGATTATTCTGGCACGTGAATCGCACGAGGGTGGAGCGTGATCGTCGGTAAGCGAGATAGAGAGGAAGAGAGCGGTGCAATTTCATCACATTCGTAATCAAATAATCTCTGGTGCACGTAAAGGCTGGATTTACGCGAATCGTCTTGGTTCCGTGAGCCAACTCGACCAACGAGATTAGCCGCTAGCTAGAATGAGGGAAAGATAGGGACAGATTGGAGACAGGTGAGACGCGCAAAGGTTTAACACAGCGGGGCCCATACTTCGTGCATTGCACACACACACTCGCAGAGAGAAATGAACAAAGCCTGTCTCGAAAGTCTCCAATGGTGTATTCCATGGGGTGCCCGGGAAGTCGCGTTTCCGCTTGACGATAATGGAATCAGCGTGTGTAGGAGATGCCGCGGAGAGGGATCGAAGAGAAGGAGACGAGTGCGAAGGAGTAAAGGGGCCCCAAGAAGACAAGATAAAGTAAAGAGACAACAGGATGGCGTCGGTGACAAACAAAGTTTAGGTCGAATCCCGCTCGGAACCAAACTGCGTTCACCTCGTCGAGTTAAGCCGCGTGTCGGTTCTCCCTTCCCTTACCTTCTCTCCTCTCCTGCCCTTCCGTCGCTCTCTCTCTCTCTCTCTCTCTCTCTCTCTCTCTCTCTCTCTCTTGATTCACACCCCTTCGCTTTACCCGAGGAATGCCTAAACTCGCTATCTTCCCTCATTGTTCAAGGACAGTGATATTTAGTCACTCGAAAGTTTCAGATTCGTCAAGAATTTGCTTTATGAAGTGGGCCACTGAATTATCGTTATCAAGAAATTCATTGAGAGTAATTCGGGGGGTGGTTTGCGCGAATTTCAATAAATTGGGCTTCTTTTCTCGTTGAGAGAGATAGGAGGCCCTTTAACGAGGATGCCATAGCCGTTTTCTGGAGATTTAACGAGCGACTTGGAATCGAAGTCTACGAGTGGGTCTTCCGCAGAGGGGAGGGAGTGGAAGGAGGCAGGAAGTGGGAAATCTTTGCGAGGCAGGAAAGAAGATACACGAGGCGAAGAACCGTGGGTCGTCGTCTGGATCTGCCAGCGAAGGAAACCCGCCGACCGATATACGACGTTTCAATTTTCGCCTTCGTCCACATCCTTCGATCACCCACCCTGCCGTGGAACTAATATTCTCGCCTTGGAAACTTTCCTAAGCCCCTTTTGCCAAGGACGTCGACGGTAAGTGACTAAGCGTCAAGTGTACACAACGTCCTCCCGGTACGAAATCGAACCTATTAAATCGGCTATCGACACCAGGCTGCCTGCTATACCTTCTTCACCCTCTTCGCCTCACACCTACCCTCCTCCCTCGCCCCTTTGAACGAGGTGGTAGTATGTCGTTAAAACTAAATCGCGCAAACTTTCGAAGCCCAGCTCTGTCATCGGGCAAACTCATCCAAAGTACACGAAATTTTCCTAATTCCTCATAAAAAATGGAAACTTTGTTATCCGGAGGATGTTTCGATTCTGAATTTTGTATATAGCGAAACTTTTTCCCTCTATGCGAGACCCATTATTTACGAAACTGAAACTTTTCCCTCTCGAAACTCGGCGCTGGGTCAAAGGTGAATGAGAAACTGGAAGACACTGCAAAAAGGACCAACTTTATCTGTCAAATAAACGCAATATAACTTTCGCGGCGTCCGATTCGTCCCTCTCCGGCCGAGAAGGCTGAAAATATCCAGTGTTAAATGAAACGAGCAGAATTCTGATGCATCCTGAAAGAAGTGGTGGGGAGAGAGGGTTGGGGTGGGAAAGAAGGGAAAGGCAGTTTATGGGGGCCAAAGTTGTTGTTTGCTAGGGACAATGGCGATACGGTTCAGTCGATGTCCAGCGGCTTTAGGAAACTATTCTCCTAAACCCCCGAGCTCCCCTCTCTTTTAGCCATGTGCCACCAGTTTCCCTGCATACGACCCACGGTAGCTTCGCGATAGATCATCGAAAATCTCATTACAAATGCATCGAGAATGATGCATCTCTCAGCAGTCTCTCAAACGTTTAAAAGTACCACGAGTTTTTCCCTCCCAAGCAATTTCAAGACGGCTTATGAAAATATTTCGATGAATTTGGTGCACAATGCGCGCGAAATATCACGGTTTTGCAGTTTTAACAGGTTGTACTTTGTGCGTAATGTTATTCGCGTGGAATGCGACGGATTTACAGTCGTATAAAGTTCGGGCGTCAGTGTACGCGAGACAAATAACCGCGGGACATTGTCGTTGGCCCGATTGGTAAAGCTGGGTAATGAATCGATAACGTTTGTATAAAAGATCCACGCTAATACTGGAATATAGGGGAGTTGCGTGACTATTTTGGTTGCACATTGAAATTCGATAATGCGTTACAAATAATCTGCGATAATTTGTGAATGTATTTTGTCGTTCTACGTTCGATCCGTTCTAGAGAGAAGAGATGGGGGAGTGCACACATTTTCAGATTTACAGATTCTAAATTGAATAGCTGCTCTTTTATTAAAAATTACATCTTTTTTTTTTTTTTCTTTTTTTTTTTTTAATAAACATCTCTCGCATTACACATTCATATTTAAAGTAAAATTTTAACATAAATTTCATATAAATATACATATTGGAAAATCAATATAGATTCGCGAGAATTAATAAGTAATATTAAAATTAAAAATTTAACTTGATACATACATGTATGTGTACGTATGTATGATGTATACATATATACTTTTTAATCAATTGCCAGAAGATAAATTATGAATGAATTTCCATTTATGCGATGTATGAAGCAGTTGAAATAGAACCGTTTTCATCAAGAGAGTCAGACAGAATAGAGTATTTTACTGCTGAAAGTCAATGGGACGGAATATTACAATTTAGAATCTGAGTATCTATTTTCATTTTTGGAATCGATGAAGTAAAAAGCCGATGTACAAAGTAAAAGACTAGCCCGTGGGGGTCTCAATCCCTTTGCGGTTCCGAGCGAAAGGCGTTTTTCTATTAGCGATGCAAAATACAAGTACACAAGGCCCAGGTATTTATTTAATAAAATACGTTCCGGAAAACCGGCTAAAGTGGGGATAAAGTGGATAAAGAAAGACTGGACTACCACCAGTAAAACGTCAAAGAATTTCTTTGTGCCTTGCGTATCTGCCCGCCCCTTAATACGTTCTAGTTTAAATAATACCTCGCCCTATTCCACTTTGATCGCCGATCTCGTAACCAAAACTTTCTCTCGATCGAGCTTAAGGATTTTCCCAAGCTCTCGAAAAATGTTCAGTTCTCGTGGTCCGTCCGTTAAACGAATCAATTGCTCCCTCAGAATTTTTGTCCGCGAAAGAGGCAGCGCAGATATGCTCTATACGGTGCAGTAAGGAAATATTTTGCCAGAAAGCATCGCGCGAAAACCGGGGTTGGGGGAGGGGGGACAAGAGGTGTATATAAAAAATCGAGGTAATGGAGACAGGACAAGGCAGCCGGGGTGGAATAAAAATTCGGGTAAAAACAGTCTTGCCGAGAAGCGGAGGTGGAAAATTCCATTAAAAATCTCTGAAATAAAAAGCTCGCGTAAAATTGAAAGAAAAAGCCTAAGTGAAAGACGCAGATACGACGTTCGAGGTAAATTGCCTTAGCAGATGATCAAAGTTTATGCAAAGAGCACGGAAAAATTCCTAAGCAAATATCATAGGCGGAGGAGGGTGGTCTTAGATGAAGAGCTCAAGTGAGATTCCCATGCAAAGGAGATGGGCAGAATGCCAAGATAAAAGCTCCGTAAAAAACCCTTCGACTACAATCCCAGAATTATATCCCACCTTGTGTTTTTCAGAATCACTTTTCCCCGTAGTTGGCAATCGATAGCGAATTCCATTTTCTTCGATTCGCCGAATTAGCTTCAACTTGCAAAGTGGCAATTTCGCGACGATGAAATAGTCAGCAACGGCCACTTTCCCGGATTACTCGGAGCATCGTGCGCTAATAACGAACTTCTGCCTAATACAGCATCCTCATTTAGTTTAGTTCATCCAGTAGCCGTTCCAAAGTGGCAAGGTTCGCATCCACAGGAATTCCTCGTGGCACGTGGCCAAGTGTGTAGTGCGCGGTGCTTTCAAGGAGGTAAACTTTTCGCGTTATCTCACTCGAAGAAACGAGATTCCCCCTGCCTCTCTGCCTGGTTTTTTCAGCATTCCCCCCCTTCTCCCTCCCTAGCTTGTCTTTAACCGCGGGAAAATTAACCGAACGCTTTAGCGCGTTTAGGACTTTCTTGGGGGGAGGGAGGGGGGATGAAACTCGGTAGCGTTAATGAAGTTGAACGGACGATCCCACCGCTTGAATAATTGGCGAAACGAAAGGAACGCCGGGAATGGAAATTCTCCTGTAACAGAGTAGCAGCCGCGCGGTTCGCTTCGGCCGGTGAGCCATTAACGTTTAAAGGATCCAACGAATTAATACGCGCTATCTAATTAGCGCCTCGTGCACGTCGGGCCAAGTGAAATCTCTGCTGGATAATTGAAAACATCGAGGCATCCGCTGAATATCCGGAAAAATAGTCCAGATCTTCATTCGTGAAATCCCCAATGTCTTTCTCTCCCGTAACTCCCCCCGCCCCCCCTTTCTCGAGAAACAATCCATAGGAGAATATTCCTGTGTTTCCCGGTAGAATTCAATTTCACCGGCAATTTCACGATTTCGCGATAACCGAGAGTAAAGCAGCGTGAAATCTTATCGCGAACTGAGAAAGCAGTCGGTCACTTTGAATTATTAAATAGGCTGTCACGTGGTTGAGGCTTGAGGGTGTAGTTTATTCAAGTAAGTTGGAAAAGAGAAGAAGATGCTTCGGACTTGTAAAAGATGCTACCCGGGCTTGTATGGGTCATGCACCTGCGGTACAAGCTTGACGTATCAGCATACTGCCGCGAACTTTATCCTCTCTCTCTCTCTATTGGAGAAATCATCCAGCTGCCGCATCTTCCGGTATCTCCTCTGTAGGAGGCCTGGGAAAGAGGTGGCAGGCGTGTAGGGGATGGGGGTGGTACTAGCTACCCGCGGGAATAAGGAATGCGAGACGTACCGACGTGTATCTGTCCACGGTCTCTGGAGATTCTGAAAGTTTCCCGGCTAGAGATGCCATCCCGCTACTGTCTCGCGCACTTCCTGTCAGGTGGAATCACCGATCCTATTCCCAAATAAAAAATCATTCCGTACAATGGACCTGCTGCTGCTGCTGCTGCTGCCTCCTCTCTTAACAACCGGCTACGAGACTCGATGAAATTGCTCGCCTGATCGAAAGCCAAACTTTTCCCATAAAATAAATTTCGCTATCTTAGGTAATCAGCCGGTGAAATTTATTGGAAGCATAAAGTATACGTAGTTTATATTTCCGCAGTACTTTGGAGAAGATTGCTAGACGTTCTCATATTTAGTAGACGAAAAAATTCTTCATATTACGTGTTATGTCTCGTATCAGGGAGCAAAACGGTTAGCACGCAGGAATCAGCTACGTGATATCGTAAAAATGTTAATGGCCGTGGCTGCCTCGTACGTGCGTCTCGTATTATGCATTAGTATTATGTTATACATAGATAGAGTGTCTACCCCCCCCCCCCCACCACCCAGTAACAAGAGGAGAGACGTTCCTTCTCAAAGTGGCGAACGTCAAGTAGAAATGCTCGTCCGGCCACGTTTCACTTTCGTTTTTCTTATCCAACCTACCCTATATACCGTTACCCCGCATGTTCTCCACCCTACCCTATTCTACTTGTCGTCGGACTCGAATGTCGATTTTGCCTTTTGTCTTCGAAGGGAACACCCTTTTTTCCTCCAAGGAAAACTTACCGAGACCGAGCTGCTCGCTTATCGATGTTTCACTTTCGATCCTCGCTTCCTAATAGCCATCGTCACCCACTTCTCGTTATCACTCTCTATCCTTGTTCGAATCACTCTGATCCTTTTTCCCCTGTTCCTTCACGTCTGGCCATCTTCTAACCACCATTTGTCCCAGGTTTATGACCCAGGGGTCTTAGCTGGGGTATCAACTGCGTTGTTGATGACGTCCATTTGGACAGTGCAAACTTCAAGCGGTACGGACAGCCACTTCCAAAATGGCCCTGTTTCTTTTCCTAGACCATCTTCGCCGTAACTCACCTCATTTATACCCTATTGCTATTTCGAGGCTAGTGGATCCTCCTTTCGGACAATTTAATGCCACTGACCAAAAGCTTTCTCGGATCATTATCCATTATTTATATTTAACCAACTTAGCACCTAAGCTGCTAAGATATACAAGCGCCTAAAATAACCTTAAGCATGATTTAGAAAAATGTTTTATCACTGCTAGACATATTTATTGATTTTTTAGTCGCATGAAAGATTCATTCCTTGATATTCCACCCCCCCTTTCCTTGGCAAAAGTGAAATACCACGAGATTTATCTCATAAACTAAGGGAAAAATAGGAAAATGGAAGTTTCCGACTTTTGCACAAGTACTTCTTTTTTTTCTTCTTTTTGGTCTATCACGATCAAGGTGGATGATAAGGGTCCCTTTGTTTAAGCGTGTCGCTGTATTCTCGCGAGTTGAATAGATAGGAGAGATAAGGAGGTGATTGAATTTAATTATTTCGATATTCCTTACGATTAGCCCTCGAGTAATTTACCGAGTTACGGGCCAACAGAAGTTCGTCAGTTGCGAGGTAGTGATTCAGGTGACGAAATTAGTCCCTTCTGACAATGGCACCTTACCTTCGGAGGGCTGATTATTTTGCCAAGCACCCCTACCCGCCCGCGCGTCGCACACAATAGGATACGGACATAGGTACGTATGTCTAGTATACGATAGCAGCAGGGGGTAGCACGAGGTTATCTTTCGACCATGCAAACCCTGCAAGGCCCTACTGGTGGCTGCTTTCCCATAGAAATCGCACGTTATGTACCTCGTATACACGTGTATCTTCGGTGTAGTGTACTTAGATGATATAGCCAAGCTGCCCAACGTGAGAACAACCTGGGCTAATACCACCGAATGATAATGCGAGCCCGCGGGAGTCTTTCGCACACGCACATCAGCAACGCCAAGAACAACGGCCCAAGGAAATAAGGGATTTGTCGGACCAAAGTCAACCTGACTTCCTTCCTTACCTCGAGAAATTCATGGCGCACCATCCAAATCCAATGAAATAAGAAACTCCTCTGTCGAAACTTATGGCTGGTTTTACAGTAAAATGCGTTAAATGATTCTTTGAGGCTATGAAAATATTTTTCGTAGAAAATTTGGCGGAGGAAGAAGCGGAAATGGAAGGAGGACATGCACGGGTAAAGGAATTTTAACCACGATGGAGATGCAAAAGATTTCTCAGATATCTTTAAGTAGGAATTTTTCAGGGAGTAAGCCTGAAACGTTGGAACTAACCGATTTCTGATTTTCCGATATTCCCGATGTAGCTTTCGATGTGTTTCCTGATTGAGGTTTTCCTGTCACACGAATCCCTCGCGACGCGCAGAAATGGGAAACTGAAGGTTTCTTTGTAGCTCGTGAAAAAGGCCCGGGTTGATCAAACGTAGATGCGTACCACTGCCAAGAAGCGGAAGCAGCGGCAGCAGCAGCATTTTCTCACCGGAAAAGGCTGAAGAAAGACACCTGGCGCTCTATTTCTCCAATTCCGAAAGCTTGAACTTAAACACAAATGCAAAGCCAGACATTCCAACGCCTTCGGCTATTCTTGGATTCTCCAAGAATCGCTATTGGAATTTATGCTGACGATTGTCGAAGAAATCCATACTTTTGTCGAACCGTGATTTCCTAGCTCGAATTTGATACGAGGTACATGTTTGCATCGAGATTCTTCTAGATAAAAGTAAATTCTAAGACAACTTCATTCGATAAATCTCAGGGAATAAATCCACGCTAAGCTCGCAAAACAATTATTCGAAAAGGAATGTTGGATTTCAATATATCTTATATTGGCTGTGAAATATGTGTTTATATCGGGATTGTCGGATTTCCTTTAAAGAAGAGAGACTTCAAGAATCGGTGGGAAGAGCCGGAGATAAATAATCCTATTGTCATGATACTGCTGCTGAAAACTCTTTTATTTCCTACTGCTCGCGCGTATCTATGAGATGTTACGTCTACAAGGAAATATGCATGGCGGTCGTGTTGCGGAAATATAGGATCTGTTTTATTCATACGTGCAAGTTGCATCGTCAATAATTTGAAAAAATATTGTCTCCTTTTAATTTCTTATTTCCGACGAACGAAATATACCCTCCTCGTGCGCGAGAGCCATGAAACGAAGGGGTTTAAATCAATTGCCGGTCCGACATATTTATCGTATCGGACAACGCGAGGAATTCAAGTTCTCCGTTACTTATTTTTCGCTGCTACTCCTTCCCAGTAACAACTGTAGATATCTCCTACATTTTTTACCTTCCGCCTTGGTGACTTTTTCATTTTCGCACAAAGCGCCCATCCAGGTCCATCAACCTGCTTTCCCTATCTCATTTTTTGTCGCCATATTTCTTATGCTTCTTCAACCCTCCTCTTCAACCCTCATACTTGCACTTCTACGTCTCTCTCTCTCTCTCTCTCTCTCTCTCTCTCTCTCTCTCTTACTCGCTCTTCGCCAATATTTTTCTTTGAGGAGGAGAAAAAATTGCACGATCTCTGGAGTATGGAGCTCGTTTAGCGTAGTGTGAAAATGACAGATACTACAGAAACATCAGGGAAACACTGGCAAAAGACCGAGGTAATTTTTCTACCCAATGATAATCTATTTATTCGATTTGCAATGAAATTCTCGTTCCTATCTGCTTGCCGCAACTTTCTGAGGACAGGAAAAAGTATTGGAATTGAAATGAAACTTTTCGACAGGTATTGATACGCTGACCATCAAAAGAGAGAGAGAGAGAGAGAGAGAGAGAGACTGACACGGATTCATTTGGTTCTACTTTTAAACGAAAGATTTAAAGTTTCACCGTGACGTCGTTAAAGATTACTCGTTGCCCGCGATCACGGATTTATAAATAAAATTAAAAAATGATTGGACTTTCTTTGAGCAAAACCAATTTGATTTCATCACGATATTCGATAGAATAATTACAAGTGTAAGTGGTTTCATTTAACGGAGCAATTAATTTAAATTAATATTTGAGTATTTGTTAGTTGGGATTAGTGAAAATCGTACCGACTACACGCATGAAATTAATGTCATTAAACCACTGTAATATTCGGTTTACGGAAGTTTGATTGATTTCCGTTCTATTAATTATTTGAAGGATATTTCTATGGTCCTTCCATAATTCAGGAGAAATAATTTGGTATACGTTGAGCCACTACTACCGTTCGGTAGCGATGTAGGCTAAACATTCTGCAAGAACCCAGAAATCCAAGTTGAATTCGCTATCGGGTTTATCGCTGCTGGCTCCGTTTACATATTTGCCGCTGGCCGAAAACTGATTAAGAGTGACCGTCGCGTAGCGTGACCTGGAATATCGGTAGAATTTTCACGTGCGCCGGAACTACAGCTAAAAATCCAGCTAAATGGGCTTGCACGGACTAATGCAATATCTTGCTGCTGTTGCTCACGCTTGTCGCTGATAATAACTATTATTTTCCTACGCCCCCGCGCATTGGTATTACCCTCGTATGCTTGCCAATATAAATTTCATCCAAGCACAGGCGCATAATGCAGCAACGTCAATCTACGTTGATTCTGAACTCGCGTGAACCCACGAAATAGCAACCGCATCGCGAGGATGAATTTGTTTATGACTTATTGGGCTTTTATCGAAAAGCCCGCTCAATTGAATTTTAATTATTAGAATATTGCGAGTTTAATCGTAGCGATTGTTATAATATTGATTGAGGCAGTTACGAAAATGACGTAACGAGGATATTCGACGGTGAAAATTTAGGAATAACCACTGCCCGATCATCATTGAAATTTCATACGAGACGGCGGGGGTGGGGTCTGGGAGGAGGTTGTTCCTTTGCAATATTAAAGTGTGCAACAAGCGGGATGGATGCCCGAGTCGACGTTACCGCTAATCGAAAAGTATGCTGACGACCTCGATTAGTTTCCTGGGGGGATTCGATAATTACGACGATCACCTGGGAAAGTTTCTTTCCCTGAGGAGTTTCCGGAGTTCCGGGGAAACGCTCGTTCTTCGCTGTCGCGTGAATCCGTCGGCTTATTTTCCAAATGCAAATATCCGGAATAATCCATATTTTATGCCAAGATGATACCGCGTCGTCCGCTAGGCCAGATATCTCCTTCGCACCCTGTCTCTCTCTCTCTCTCTCTCTCTCTCTCTCTCTCTCTCTCCTCCCTTCCTCTTTTTCTCGCGCCATTTCGCGCGTGGAAAGTTTATTCGCAAAGTTCGCGGAGTTTCAGCGTCGCATGCCCCGAGAAATCGCAAGAGAGCACGTAGTTTAAGAGTCCGCCTGATCTACGGTGCATTATTCGAACTCGCGAAACATTACTTCCTGTCGCTCATCATTTTTTTCGCCAATCTGAATGGGCATTCAAATGAAATTGTCAATTCTCTCGTCCAACCGAGTCCCCCGCCTCTGTCGCGTATTTACATTAACGTGAATTTTTACATCTTCGATAAAGCTGATATTCAAGCTCCATGAAACATTATTTACGTATGAAATAAATTAATAAAACAAGCGTTGCGAGGGAGAGTGTGCTTTTTATTTCGCCCGTGAAATACAAATGAATCTCTCTGGTTATTTCGTTGAGCGAGTTTCAATCGAGGGGGTTTCGATTCCGCTTGACTCGGATCTGATTTATCCGCGTGTTCTTGCGTTGCAGTTTAACTTGGAAACAGGCCACGAAAGTCCTACCTTCTTCTCTCGCAAATTAGAATCTTCCGTCCACGAATAGATTCTCGCGCGTTCCTCGGACCACAAGGTGCACTGGCCGATAGCAACAAAACGCAAGCGAGCTTCCTCGACAAGTTTTTCGAAACGATTCCGCTTGTTTTATTCGCGATATAATTGCTCGGTGGTTTTTCGGCGAATGAAAATTTTCCGATTCAAGTGGGGCGTTTAAAATAACGTGAGGGTATTTTCTTTCAATTCCTGGCGCGCAGGATCACGAATTTAAGATGCCGGATGACACCGGGAAATCGATGGACCGATCCTGCGACGCTTGCATCGAAGAGAAGTGCTGATAACCGAGTGGAAAATTGTCGTCGAGTCCATCCCAAGTACTTTACGCTCTATCGAGAAACAGCCATTTTCTATTTTTGCCTATTAACCCCCGGTCTCGAATTTCGTTGGTATCTAACGATTTCACACGCCAGAGAGGCGTGGGAGGGAGTTTATTATTTTCGCGAGTGATTTCACACGAGTGAAAATGAAAAATCATCCGTGCAAAACGGGCAGGTTGCTCGAAGCAATTAAAAGTTTTCTGACGCTGCTGGGGCCAATTACGTTCATTGGTATCGAGGTAAAATCCGATTCGTACGAAAGTTGTTTATGCGCGCCTTTTCACACGAATCAGTGGCGGAAACCACCAGAGGACGCCGATAATCATCCCCTTTGGTCACACCAGCTACAACCAACACCAAATAACGGAATGTCCTCCTCCTCCTCCTCCTCTTCTCTACTACCGTTTGATGACTGACTCTACATCGCGGAATACCACAAAGCGAATACTGAATTTGACACGCTTACTTGTCAAGGGTTCTTCGGCTTGCCCGATATACATCGATCAAACACTAATTTTGCTAATTAACTGATTAATTAGTAATTAGACGCTTAGAGTGGATGGATTTAGACGCCTTCTCAGTATCTAAATTCAGCTTCGTGTATCGGACTGACATTTATTCACCATCTGATCTTCTGACCTATTACCTCGACAAAATTAATCTCTATAAAATATTAACGATAAATTTCCAGATTGCTTTTCAAGATTTAGCACTGGCACACATACTCTTGAAAGAATTCTATTTTAAAGAATCCAAATATTTGACAAAATATTTCTCGTTGCTTTTGAGTTCGTATAAAATATTTGTAAAATTTGAAAGCGTACTAAAACACATCGATGAATTTAAAAAAATTTAAATCAGAAAATTTTCCATTTTCTCTAAAAATAGTAAAAAAACATTAAAATCACTATCGTAGAAATCTTTATTTGTTTGCTAAAGTGCGTAATATCAATGTGACGTAGTAGTTTTGCAAAAACCCAAATCTGACCAATTGTAGGTTTTACTACTGAAATTTTCAAGATTAGCTTACAGTTTTCTATCGAGTGGTGTACGACGTATATTGGGGAATAGATTAGTACGTGCCCTGTGGATTTTTGCGTAAAAACAAATAGTTTGAGTTTTGCATGAATTTTAGCGATCAGAATTCATCATCATTTTTCAAGATGCGTCAAATAGCGTGTCTTCGACTGGTTGTCTCTATCGATCATAACCGTGCATGGCAATTAATCCGAGCATATTATACCTGGGAATCACAGGTGTAATGGAAGATAATCGCTGCCGTTTATTCGCCCTTTCATGGAAGTTACCGTATTACCTCCGACACGAAACCTAATGTTAAACTCACCATCAAATTCAGCAAGACTCACAGTTTACCTAAGAATTCCATTCCCGGCCAATTGCATAAGCCCATTGTAAAATTTGAACGAAGCATCTTAAAAGGAGTGCGAAGTTTGATAAGAGAAACTCCAGCACGTCCTGAATTGACCAAAATCCTCGGCGGAAAAGTCTAATTCCTGGCCGGGGTACAAGAGCCGGGGTCGTAAAAATTGTAGTGTCGCATGATAAAGGATTAGGTCATTTCGAGAGATAAAAGCTAAAAGTCTTTATATGGAAAGACTAGAAATACGTCCGAGATACATTTCGAACCGAAGGACATTCACTCGGATTTCTACTTTTGCTAAGACCCGGAGTTGCTTTTAGAGAGTCTTTCGCGAAGCTTCGCGGGGGGTGCTGGAAGAAATAATCGTAAAGTTTGCAGGTAAAAAAAATTCAGGGGCTTCGGGATTGAGCAAGATCGAACAGTGGACGATCCGACAGATAATCAAACGGAGAAAATCCAGCGGTGCTCGACTAAATAAGCTGTTTTGAAAAATATAGCGTGGCGACGGTCTTAAAATAATCGTAAAGCCGGATAACGAAAAATTCCGGGGTTTTTCGAGGTTGAATCAAATTGGACGCCGCGGACAATTTACGCTTATACGCGGAATGTTTACACTCGATCCGGGCGAGACATCGATTTCTCTCGATTTTCAGACTCTCGTGTCCTCCTAGCGATATCGCGGGCGACTCTCTTTTCTCTCCAACTCGTCATCGCATGCGGGATTTTGAAAATGGATCGAGGAACGATGGAACGAACATCGTGAGCTTACGAGACGAGAATATACTCGTGCTGGCTACCGCCGCGAAACCGATAGCGAAATGTCGAATGAGATTCTCGTGCTTGTTCGGTCAAATCCTGCTCCTTCTCCGAAAATGCACCGGTTTCCCGAATTTTCATTTTATTCTCTCCGCCCCCCTTCCCCCGTTAGGCAACGAAACTAAATAAAATCCTGATTCCACTGGATTTTATTCCTCACATTTTTCGTTATACAGCCTCATCGTATGAATTTTTATAATTTTCATTCGTCACTCTAATAGCACGAACGCTGAACTTTCAAATACTCAAGCTCCCTCGGTTCTTCAACTCTATTAATCCTTGATGATCGCCCACACATTTTGGGTGCGCTCGAAAGCTCTCTAACTTCTTTCTGTTTTTTTTTTTCTTTTTTTTTTTTTTTTTTTTTTCTATTTCCATCCAGAACTCTATTCGAGACAGTATTAAATTCCAGATTTCAGTAATGAAAATTTCATGTTTATCTTATTGAGTTTTCGTTTTGAAAAATAGCTCACGTTTCTCGAAAAATCCATGGGATTTTTCCATGAATTTCTGTAGGCGAATTATATTCTGTGAGTCCCTGCTGGGAGATTCTTGTTTATTTTATTGAGTATCAATTATTGAGTATGATTCGCGTGTTTCGAGAATTCTTTTGATCCGGCTGCTACGAATGAAATTTTCGGCCCGATATTGGCCGAGTCGCATTGATTTTATTGCGGATTATTCAATATTGGTCAATATAAGAATGGAGCTTCGCGTTTATTTCGGTTTTCTGCGGCGCGATGGTAGCGGAGGCAGTGTAGTGGTGGTACAGCGACGTTGGACGCCCACGTTAAATAGTTACCATTTTGCCTGCACTATCCAAGACATCGGTGACCTGGCAGCTATTCAAGTCCACCGGAGTATTTTTAAAGTAATTTCAGCATTCACAATACCGTCGCGCTAGTTACGATCATTCGCGTTATTATGCGAAAGAAACGTGTTGCTTTTGTCCAGCGATATAAACTTACGTAAAATAAGAATGTTTCGCCTCGTATTAATAGTACAAAGAGCTGTATTGTTTTCCATCCTTCAATCCATCAATCCGGGGGTTTATCTGTGTGCATTTAACAACGTCGTTTCGTCGAAACTGGGCTTGATGAAATTTCGTATTCTCTATCTACAAATAAAACTGAACCAAAATCGATATAAGCTAACGATGACTTTCATGGCACTGGATCCACACACGTCTGTACGTACATACGCGGTGGATATATATTTCGAAAATAGAATTCATGATAAAGAAACTAGATTAATTTTCAGGGGAATGTTTATAGAAAAAATGTCCCGCGCGCACCATTGCTCCACTAACGGTTTGCCATAAATATTAATAGGAAGAATCGTGTTCGGGCCGAAGTAACACAAAAATAACGCGCTCTTTAAAACCATTAGGATGATAATTGCGGCTCATTATCATAGTAAATTTGTAAATTTGTGTCTCGTAACGGTTCTCGTTTTATAAAGTTAAATTTATACGATTATTTTATACGCGAAGCTCGCTTAAGAAATCAAGTTAAATCATTATGTTGAGCAAGAGAGCGGTTTACCTCGCTTAGAACTCCTCATCAAGGAGTAAATTTGAATGTAACCTTCTTTAATAGTTGAAGTTTCGCATGGGGGAACGGAGGCGAGGTATTTCCCGATCGCCATTAGCGCCAATAGAAAAGTGAGCCTTGCACTCGAAGAGAATTACAGACACACGCGTTGTTCGTGACTGTTGCGCGGAATAGAAATAGCAGAATGAAAAAAAGCTCAAAGCTTTCTCACTCACCTCAGTCTGCTGTTCTCGGAGTGCGGCGAGTCCTCGGGCGATTTATAACTGTTACCCGTCTGGAACAAAAAGGAGAGAAAATAAATATACGATCTAATAAGGGTCGAAGTCGCTAATTTTCACGTCGACCAAAATCGAAAGGGGCCATAATGCTCGGATCGTCAAAAGTCGAAGTTGCTGACGTGACGATATCGGCGAACTATCGTCGACACGACGGCAGTAAACGCGCCGTTCGAGGCAGTCAAAGCGGCGATAACCGGCGAGTATCGACGCCGAGGGATGATATTAACCTGATAATGCTAAATCAAGAAGGTCATTTACCCGATAAACGCAAGAATACAGCTGCAGCTCCGCATTGGATAATCAATCCAGTCACTGATCTCGGCAATTAAATTGATTCCGGAACATGGCGCGCAGACACATCACGCAGAAAATTCACTCTCCAACGTGTTCCTCGCCGAATAAGAGTATCCGTCTGCTTACTCTCTCCTGAAAGCCTGGCATTTCTCGCAATTCATTTCTAGAGGAAATTTTTGCCAGTTTTCTTGCGCGTAGGCAAGAAACGATACGCGATGTAGTAAATCAGATTTTTGGCAGAGGAGAATCACTCGCGAGCTTTGTTCCATTAAAGAGAATCGAAGGGATGATAATTGACGGGTGTATTGACGCTCGGGGTTGATATTAAACTTGATAATGTTAAATCAAGATGGCCATTTAGCCGATAAACGCAAGAATCGAGCTCCGCATTGAATTATCGACGCAATCGGCGATCCCGGCAATTAACGGCTCACCCGGATCTCGTATTTCTCACTCCTGCGTTCTCTCTCTCTCTCTCTCTCTCCCTCCCTCTCCCTCTCTCTTATTCTCTAGCGAATAAAAGTGAAATAAGGCTACTCTCTGGCTTCCTGCCGCCCTAATGCGTTTTCATCCTACGAATCGCGCCATAAATTCCTTCGTTAACGCGCAAAGGCAAACATTAAAGTGGCCCGAATCGCAACACACACACACACACACCACTCAAATATGCTGAAATACCTTAAACTGCGAATCAAATCCCGCTGAAGCAGTTTTACATGAATTAGCCCTCGTAAGCTCATTGACCCGGTTAGTTGAATTTTCCTCCGCTATTCATAAATGATGAATCACGCTGCAAAATTTCCGGAGCACGACTTACCAAAACGGCATTCTCCCCTTATATCCTCCAGCTTGACCGAGGATTTATTTCCACGTGAATTACATCGGGCAAGGTCGTTTCGGGTTGCGCTAGATCATCCGTGCCAGTCATTCGGGCCAATTCGTCTATGTTTCCCGCGACTTTCGCCCGAGTCCGTTTGAGCGTTTCCCGGAACTTTCACTGTGGATCGCCACCGGTCCGGGCCAAGTTGGCTCGAGCTTGTAGCTCTTGGCACGAGAATCGCTATCACTGCCGTTCCCGCGGGGGGAGGACACGGACGGGAGGGAGGAAATGGAGGAAGCTCGGAGGAGAACGCACTCGCCGTGGAAATACGTGGAATGGAGCAGTCCCGGAGTCCATTGCCGCTGGCTCGATATAGTTCACTTGGACTCGTAGGAACGGCATGGCGTGGAATGGCGTAGCGTGGAGTTCCCTGCACCGCACACGCCGGAATATACGACACTGCGACCCGGCATACAGTCTCGCAAACTACTTCTTTGTCTCCCCTCCAAAAACACCTAGCCCACCTATTCTCCTCGGATTTTCACGAATTCTTCCCAGGCTGATACCGCGCTCTGGAAATTGTGCTGGACCGGAACATTGTGTTGTTTAATAAAGCCTCGTTTCCCTCTATTCAGAGTCTCCGCATAAAAGGGTGCTCGTGACCGGAGGGGGGATAAAGAGTGAGCGAAACGTGGAAATAGAAATGGAAGTAGAAATAATGCTTGAGACCCGTTGGGGGGAGGGGAGTGATATACGGCGCGCGAAGAATACGTTTCGCAATCGTAAATCGAGTTGAGACTTCGAGGGTAAGTCGAGGGGGTGCAGAAGTTTGGGGTCGTTGCGTAATCAGCCTAATCACCCGGAAGTGCCAGCACAATCGGTTATCCGTTGCTAATCCGATCGCAGATGTCCCCGTTCACCCTCTTTCCTGCTCGCTCACCCCGCAAAACCCACCCCCGCCCCGTATTAGTCTCTGATAGCATTAGCGAGTCCTAATCGCGGTCGCGGGCCTTTGCCCTAAATTCTCCGGCAAATCGAACAAACACGAGCGCGAACAAGCGGAACGCCGAAACATTCAGTTTATTCCGTGGCGAATTTGACAGTTCGATCGACGCTGTTGCAGCCGGATCGAGTCCTGGATCCAATTGCGGACTTTCATTTCTCTACCTTGGTCCTACCTCGACCGGAAGATTCCCTTGCCAAGGATCGTCGCTCGTCACCGCCGTTTGCCGTAACGCGGGCGGATCCTAATCGCGGTTAGTGATCTCTCGGCTAAATTTCCGTGGCATTTGATGCGGCGCCTGTGCAACTTTAATTTCCATCAGCGCAAGACAAAGGAATCCTTTTCGGCCGGAAACAATACGCTGGGAGGGAAAAATTCGTTGAAAATTCACCAACGGGGTCGAAGGTCACGCCGGAACTGGGTGTCTGGTGAAACCGGTAGCCAGGGAAAAGGTAAAGCACAGGGTTTCAGAGAGGAAAGAAAGAAGGAAAAAATATGAGGCTGTGCTTGGCGTGGGGGGGGCAGACGGGCGGGCGGGCATGAAAATATTTTTGAAGCGAAGAACGAGCTGGTAAGAGAGGCACTCTCTAATTAGCTTGGTATACGGGGTGGCTTTTTGTTTAATTAACACGCTCTCGCAGTAGATTACCCACTGTGCCGCGCACGCGGCGGTTTCTACGTGCGAGCGTTTTGCTCTTTTTTCGTGCCTCACCCCCCATACGCCCCTTGCAGGGGCGCCCTTCCCCCAGTGGACTCCCAGCTTGCATGATTCCCGCTGTTCTTTGGTGGCTGCGATACATCCGATAGGTATTAGTTTGCTTAAAATCCGCGCTCAAGGGTGTCAGGTATAAAAGGCGATGAGTGTTTATGTGTCAAACAAGGGGCGGCTTTCGAGGGGATGGATCCCACACGAAAACGACAAGGGGTGCAATAGCCCGAGCGCTTTTCAGCCTGTCGGTTCGACGAGCGAGTGGAGCTTTTGATATGGCGAGTCAACGACCCCCCTCCCCTCCCTTGCCGATCTCCACTTCACCCTCTCTCTCTTTTTTTCATAAAAATTTGCCCCCGCGCACTGACAAACTCCAATAAATAATTACATTCGAATAGCGGGCTCACTCCGCTCAAGACGATTCATCATCCGTCAGGTCACATTTGATCAGTTTTCACTTTCGACTCCATCGAGTGAAAAACTTGCGAAAATAATTGCGTGAAATATTGTTCAAAGCGAACGGGCCGATCGGTCTGTCGGTCGATCGGCGTTTAATCCCTATGCCAACTGAAAACATATTTTGCTATAAATTCGATCGCGGTGCTTTTTCTCGAGAAATTAATGAATCATTAAGGGGGAAATTGAATAAACAGACGAGGCACCAATTTGCGCGAGCGCGAACAATAAACGCCAGATGAAACTGGAACAGGGAGAAGGAGAGAGAGAGGGGAGGGAGACAAGTGAATCGAGAGAATTGCACATTCATCTCACCAGCTATCATCAGATATTGTTTACGCTTTAGCAGAGGGATATCTAGGGCGCTCGCGGGGTTCACGTACGACACATATCACAGTGGAACGTGCAATTTGATAGGAATCGCAGGAACCACTTCGAAGGGGTGGGAGAGGCTCGCGTGAGGGTTGCAAGGAATCTACGGGTAAGACCAGTCTGGCAACGTTGGCGCGTTTTGGTTCAGACTGGGCTAGTGAACGTTGGATGCAGGTGGCGCACCGTATTTATAGCCTAGCCGTGACTCCTCTTCCTCTTTGCCAACAACATTCTGGACTATCCCAGTTCCCATGTACCCTCTCTGTCTTTCACTCTCCCTTCGCTCCATCTCCTTTGCGCGCGCGCGCGCCCTCCTCGTCAATTCGGTCACTTCTCAACAAAGACTGAGATACGAACAGAGAGGGAGAGAGGGATGCGAAAGTGGGCTGAAAAACGACTTTAACCGGACAAGTAGCCAGAACACTTGTGTAAACTCGCTCGACTTCGAGTCTCGATAGGGATGAAACCGGCAAGAAAATATTGGTCCACTCGAAACACTTTGCCAGCACTGGAAGCAAATAATCCTGGATCGTACTAAAGTTTCCTTATGAAGCGCTTTAATGAATCCGGGGATCCATGGAAGGATGATGGACATGTTTAATTAAACACACCATTCCAGGGGAGCCATGTGTTTGAGTTATCGAGCCACTCCGGCTTTGCAGGGAGCTGCTCCGCTCTTTCCGTGAAATTGCGTAATTTCTGATTGCAGAGATATTGGCTGGAATGTGGGAAAAATTAGTGGAGAAATTAGTGTGGCGAGTTGAGGAAAAAGGGGATTAAGGTTAGAGCCCTGGAGGTAAATCGTGGTCAAGTGCTGGGGTTAATGCGACAGGATTGCGATAGCGATCTCACATGCGAAGAATAATGTCGCGGGCTTTTAACGAGCTGGCTCTTTACACCGTTTGAGGGTTTCCTCGACGGAGATCTACCGCAAAAGTGGCAGCCAACACTTTTACCGCGCGGACTCCCTTACCAGCCAGATAACATCGCGAGGAAGCCGCAGTAGCCTCGGTCACTTTCAGCCATCGCTGAAACACCCGAGTACAGCCAAGGACGGATATGGAGTACCCGATGTTGCTGGACAGAGATGTATCGCGGTGTACGATACGAACGGGGACGCAGAGTCTCCGGTCGTCAACGGGCCCCCGGGACTTCGTATCTGCCTCTGGCTGTACACGCTCGACGATAAATTCTTTACGAGAGTCTTCTCGATCCAACGAAGAGAGAAAACAATGACCGATGCATCGGTAGACTCGAGTACATTGTCCGCAGGAATGTGGAAGGATCTCTCTCCGTTTGCTTCTTGATTATCCTCGCTATTGAATCTCCCCACTCTGATTCAGGTTTCTCGGACTCAAAGGAAATCCTGGTGGAGAGGGTCACTCCGACTCTACTCTTGGGAAGCTCCTCATTGAATCTGCTGGGTAAAATGCTTGATAAATGTACGTGGATCATCGAAAGCGCCAACAAAGCCATAAATCGCGACTGAGTGGAGAGTTAAATATTGCTACACACGCGGGGACCAGAAATGGCAGCGATTTTTCTCAACAACGCTCCGTTGGTAGGACACCTTTGAACATCCAGTGGCTTCTCATAACTGAGGGTAACGCGATCGATCTTCGGCAGGACCATTGCATCGAATTTAATTCCATCGGGTAAGGGGAGAGTTTTCTCAAAATTGTGCTTGGATTCCACGCGGAATTGGCGGCTCGGCAATTTTTTGGAGAACTATCGAGGTTACTTCTGGAATGCGATAAATCGCGCTAAAAACACTTTGTGGTGACAGTAAACTCAAAGTTGCTCATGAATAAATTGCAGCGAGTATATATACACCGGTTATCGTCCCCTTTTGGGCGACGCATATGGTCGGGTCGTTAAAGGGCAATGATCGACGATTCACCGTAACGGCATCGGCCCCTAGAGACTACTTCGCACTGAATTCACAATCAATGCACTTTCACGCTACGTATCAACGGTAAAAATGAGCTTCTACTCTATTCGCGTAACGGAAGTCAGCTTTCATATGCAAGTCGAGCAAAACAGGAATGAATCGTAAATCACTGTTTTCCTGGGATTACCGAGAAAGAGAGAGAGAGAGAGAGAGAGAGAATAACACAATCACTGAAATAGCCAGTTCCTCAAAGGCAAATATCATTCCAGAACGATATTTCTCAATAATTTGGTCTGTGTTTAACTCTGAGCTTTCCCGCGGAGAAAAACTTACTGCTTTTTAATAAAAAGCAAAGGAAAAGGAAAACTCTTACGGCGAGTTCCTTTCTGGCAATCCTTTAAATGTATTTTCCCCGCAGTTTATCTCATTAGGAGTTGAAAGCATTTAATTAATCTTGAGAGTAATTAAAGTCTTGTTAATTTAGCTGCATTAGAATTAATTATGGCAATACAGGAAAATTTATAAGTCTTGTTGTATCGCGATAAAACTTGAGGGAGCCTTTGGGAAAATCTTGGCTGGAAGAATGTGGCTTATCTTGGTAGTACAGTAGTAGGCTGAAATAAATTCTCCGGAGCTTAAAGCTTAGAGACCCAAGCATAAAGCGCAGGCTTCTCCTTCGCGTGCTAATTCAAGGGGGTTTATCTGTTTGTTATAGGGCTATAATGATCGACGTATAGTGTCGGTATCCGCGAGGCATGCCAGCTTCTGGATTCATGAGGCAATACACTCTGTCGAAACACATCAGGGACTGTCGAGGAAACGGCGAGAAGGTTGTGGTGAAAGGGGATGAGGTTGGGGCAAAGGGTGCGTGCTCCCTGCGTAATCAAGCCACGTCACAATGGCATATACACGCTTCTACACGTGTGGTGTGCGGCTGCCTCGTGTCACTGATTAGGAGAGACCTACGTGCTGGATGACAGGATATGGGATATCTATACGAAACCTGCAACTGATTATTGCGGTCCCTATAGTAAAGTGTACCATCGCCCTTTGACCATCTACGTCGAATGCCAAAACGATTACGATTCAACCTGGTATTCAGTTGAGTTTCCCCTATTCGGAGGACTAGTATCTTTTGATACAAATACGGAAGAATCCGTACCGTTTCCCCGAGAAAATAGATGATTATTTATTAAGGTGTCGTCGGACCTGTTTAAATACTCTTCCACTTAAATTACTCTCATCTTTGTTAAACGTATTGACTTTACGCTACGTTGTACTGCAGAGCGCGCGCGTGTGTGTATTTAGATTACTGGGATTTAGTAGATTTAATTCGGAGGAAGATTTCTCTTTTTTCACTTCTCCATCGATCCAGTCTACAAGCAGGGACATGGTTTCGCTATTGCGCCTCTAGAGCCGAGGGATTTATAACTCACTATGCGACAGCTTGAAGTGGAGACAATTCGTTCCATTGAGGCTGAAGTGCGTAAGTGGGCTTGAGCGACGCCTCTTACGCTCTCAAGATACATCTACGAGATCCCCTCGTCTCTAGAAAATACATGTAGGAAATGGTAGACTAGGAAATATCAAAGAAAAGGACAGACGCAAAGTAGAAATGACTGCAGGAGAAAAGAAGAGAGTTGGCATTTCGAAGAAAGAGAGAGACGGCAGGTTAAGGGTATAAATGAGAGTGAGAGAGACATTTTGGCAGATACGAAGAATTAAAAAAGGATAGAGTTAAAATGGAGAGACGGTTGCGGAAGTAAACAAGAAAATTTAGAGAAGTTGCCTGGAATTAGAGGAGGACAGATTGAAAGTAGAAATAGTTGAGAGGGAGAGAGAGAGAGAGAGAGAGAGAGGGGAGGAGAAGAGAGAAAAAGAATCTGAAAGATGGGGGATGAAAAGAAGTGGAGCAGGATAGGTCGAGGGTAGAAGTGGTTGAAAGCGCGAGCGAGAGAATTGAGAGTTGGAAAGAATAAGGGGAAAAAGTGAGGGTGGGTCAGACTGCAGGCTGGAAAAGCAACAGGTGCCAGCGTCTAGCTACTATCCCCACTCTGGCTTCTTCAACCCCCGCTCCTCTCCAGCGTCTCTACCCCCCCAACGGATCCCAGCGAGATAGCAAAAATGTTTAATGGGGTGAACTCGCCGGAAAATACCAGCGAGCCTTGTAGTGCCGTCCTGAAAATGTCGTTTCCCTCGATCAGTTTCGCATTAACGACTGTGACTCTGCTTATCGAAGGACCTTTTCGTGCTTACCGAACACTTCCGGAATGCCAAGGATTTCTGGACGAGAGCTTACTAGAACCGGATCGCGTGCAAACACGATCAAATAGCACCTGTCGCGTGTATATTACCCCCGAATATGATCTAACAAATGTGCTCTGTGTTTAGAATTAATCCCAATGCAATCTCTCAATTAATTAAATGATTTAAACATGTATGTATTACCATCGATTTATTAAATAATTTATGCGTTTACTCAACAGTATTAATTTATCCAATGAATTATTGGAGTATTTCATGCACACTGGAATTTATTTGAGCGACCAGAGCATCGATGTTAATGTTTCGAGTAGTTTTCACTGAAACAAATCTTAGCTGGATCACTGTATTAATTTTGCACTTAAATTATATTCATTTTTCAACGATTTGAATTATTAACACTTAACGTGACTCGAGGGGCTAATAATTTATGGTAAGACACGAAATTTGTTCTTTCTCAAGTTTAAGCAAGATTAACGTTTCATGATAGGCATGAAGGGAGGAAAGATTAAGTAATATAAATGTCAAGAGGATATCTGTGTGGCTCGGCATGGGAATTTTCAGAGGAAACAAAAGGGGACTTGCCGGAGTCCAGGCTGATAAAAAAATTCTTGAAGGGATCACGATTACTCCGTAAGAAGCTTTTATGGTAATAAATGAGGGGCATTAACAAGGATTCCAATATTTCGTCGAGTTCACATGGAAATTGCGGGGAATTACGACCAAGATATTAAAAAACAGATGAGTAATTCTTCAAAGTCTTTTATTCAATGTAAATAAGTTATATTAAAAAAAAAAGAAAAGAAAAAAACCACACACTCACACACACACATAAGAATTAGAACGGAGAAGAATGAGTAAAATGATAATTTAATTCCAGAGGATGAATAAAAATTCCAAGGGGAAAATTCTTACGAGTCCCATTACGTTGCATTAAATGAATTCACTACTGAACACAACATAACGTTATTTCTTATATTTCTACTTATAAAGAAAATTCCTCCGTGGAAAGAGTCGCGCGAGTGTCTAAAAGTTTAACTATAGTCACCGCAAGCGTAGCGTTCGCGAGTTTCCTCAATTTGAGCAGGTTGTCAATTTGTGGAAGTGTTGTCAATGGGGGTAGGGGGTGGAAGACAATGTCCGGGGCCGTTCTCGTTTGTGCCGAGCGAGCGTTCCGGGGAAGATTTAAAAAGAGATGAGTTGGGGGTGGCGAGTAAAGTAGCATGCAGATAGGCGAGGGTAGAGAAAGGGGTGGCAGTAAAAGGAAGGAAGGGGATGGGTGGCCTCACTTCCTATGCTAATACCGGAAGCCTCGCTTTCATAAAGGCGACGCTGCTTTTCCTCTTCGCGAAATAAGATCGTGAGTTTGCCGCGCAGATAGGGTAGCGGGGATGTAAAAGGGGGTGGGGGTGGTCTGTTATGTTCGCGGCATCTGCCACCACAGTATCCGATATACGATACTTTGTTTGCGGGACCCAGTAGCAAGATCCGGGTTAACCGAATAAATCTGAATACGCGAGAGAAGCGTTTCCTTCCAGATTTCCCGCGCGACGTCGTCGGGACTCACGCGGGACATCCCGGACGTCTACGAGACGTGACACTTCCGGCTCGCTCAATCGAACCCGTCGCAAACACTTCTTTCTCCGATTTTCCGATAATATCGTTTTATCGTTGCTCCCCGATATTTCTCTTGATTCCCTTCCACCCAATTGATATTTCTCCTCCCTCCTTTCCGCAGAGACACTCCCCACCCCCCTCCCGAATGACCTCACGTCCCGCTGCAATAATACCCAAGTGCATGAATCTAGAATTTGCAGAACTCGTGGAAAGAATCCCTCGCGCCGTTCTTTCAATTAAAGGGAGTCCACCCCCACCCACCCTCTCTGTTGACTCGAGCGACTATTCCTATATAAATATTCCAATGTATTTCCTCTCGGATTTCAATGGTTTAAGTTGGTTGCATATTTATGAAATTTGCCAATAGTTTCAATTCGCCCTTTATTCATATTCTCCCCCCGTTGCCTGCCCGCCTGCCAGCCTCCCTTCCTTCTTCGTCACCTTGCATTTCTTGCCAGGGTGGAATCTTTCATTCCCCTACTTTCTTCTCGATTTGCATGCGAGATTGCGCATGATGCTCTTCGGCGTGGCACGTTTCTCCAAGTTTCCTCTTTTTTCATCCCTGCCTCGGGAAGAAATGCCCAAAGGTATCGGGTAACGTGACGGGGATTTTTAACCCACGCCCCACGGAAGCTTCTCACTCCCCCGACCTATCGTGGGTAAGACGAATCACAGCGATTACGCGAGTCTTGCGGAAATTGGCGTGGCCGAGGACGGTACTGATTGAAAATTTGCATTTTCATTGTTGCGCTATGAACCTCGATGCGCCGCGAAATCCTTCGCTACGCGGTTTTAACAAGAATCCACCCCACGCGCGCGCGCGCAAGGTACCGCTCGAACGGAGGGTATCAAGCCTTTTACCTTACCCCGCGCCCTGTAGTAAACACACAAGCGCAAATGCGAAGGGACTCCGGCGGAATATATAGAAATACGTCAAATCCTTTTAAACGAGAGCGCGCACGGCACGAGGCAAGAGGTTTAATCCGCGCGCTCTGATACAAAGGACTGATAGAAGGAAAAAATCCGCGCTAAATTTTTTCCAAGTAACGTAATACCGAAAGTATATACCGAAATCTGGAGAGTGCAAATTCACACGGCTCGACGTATAATGCGTAACGTCCAGAGATCCATTAGACGAGTATTAAAACACGAATGCAGGAAAATAGGATATGAAATGGTAACTCTGTGTTTAACGTGATTGCCGGAGTATCAGAAACTTGATAGACGATTTTTAAGCTGAAATTATCCTGCCGGGTATCGGGAAGAGTTCAATTTCTGATAGGATCACCAATACACGCGCGAAGCGCGTAATCCGCGATCGCAATGGGAAATTTTGTGTATCTTAATCGGATATCGATCCGGTTCCTCCGCTAGAGCTGGCAAAACGTCCTAACTGCGGGGTGGGGGGGGGGAGTCCCGCCGCAGGGCCCAGCGAGTCTTGCATACGAAATTCGATATCCCGAAATCTATATGTGAAAACGTAGGTGGCCGCCTCTATTCGCTCTATCGGTCCTCGTATAACACGCTAAGCCGATGTAACATCGGTTACCAGTTACCCTGTACAAGCTTCCACGGATTAGATTTGATTATCGTACCTGAAACCACACGAGCGCTCGCTGTCTTGTTAAATATAGCATCCCGAGACTCTAATAAGGTAACTCCCTTCCGCCGAATAAAGTTAAATAAAACTCTCGACGTGGTATAATTCGTTACACGCTCATAATCGGCTCATAATCATCCCCCCCGGAGAAAGTTGTAGGACCCTTAACTGGTTTGCCGTCCAAAGTTTGTTATTTATTAGAATCTTGCCTGCGCGAGAATTAAAATTGCCGATGGTACAATGAGGAGGGAATTTGAAGAAATTATGTCAGACTTAATTAAGCAAAGTCAAACTCGAGTATAGCTGCGCGGAGTGTCGTCTAACGCACTCTAAGCCGTTGCTACATTGGATGTCTGTTAACCCCTCGGAAGCAGAAGCTCTCGTGGATTAGATTTGATTATCGCGCGCCTAAAACCGCGCGAGTATTCGACCTTGCGCGGTGGAACGAACGAGGCAAAATCTCTAGAAATTCTCGCGGCAAACAATTAATCATGCTCGTAATTAAAGCTTGTTTGCTCGCGATGCAAGATGTCGCCGTCTACCGAAAGTTTTTTTCGAAAACGAGAGTCCCCCGTCGAGTCGTGCGCGGATTATTAAGAAAAATTATCGAATGAAAACGGGGCCGGCCACTCGTCACGGGACTCGAGATGGAAATGAGACGAGGTGTCTGAGGAGGAGGAGGAGGTGGAGGAGGAGGGGAGGAAATCGATATGATCAAATAGAAGCGAAGGGACGCGGAACGTAGGAAAAAAGACTTCGAGAAAGTCGAAGCGAATGCTAAAGCAGGGGTGAGATAAAAGATGAAAAAGGTGCTTTGAAAAAAAATTCCTTCCCTTAAAAGTTCCCTAAATGCAAATCCCATACTGTGCATTTCCTGGCTGGAGTTGCGGACCAGATTTGCATTCTGTACCTGTACTCATGGCTAGTGGTGGATAAAGGGGTGCGAGTGTTGCAGTGTCTCTCGTTTTATTAATGATCCGTAAGTGTTGGTGGAAGTGCAACCTGCAAGGAAGCAGCCGAAGCGGGAATAGCGAAAGCCTCGCTTCTCTAATTACCATTAACCCATTAGGATCCATAATTTGCCTAATCAGGTGTTCGCATATATTATCTTGTTACGTTTGATCTCGACTAAATAAATAATCGCCCTTCCCTGTTTTCCCTGTTTTCCATCGATGCGGGCAGTGAGAGTGCAACGTGTCGGAGTCAATTAGGCAGAGATAATAATCCCAAGTTCGATATGGCCCCATTAATAGATATCCGGAGTTTGGTTACGTTTGAACAAAGCGAGAAAGAAAAATGGAGCGGAAGAAAAGCCACGAATGTGAATACGACCGCCGGACGAAAGTTTGTCGCTGCGTTTCGAACTTTTCCGCGTGATCCCCGTCCGCGACTGCGGAAACGGAATCGCATTATTCGCTGCACATTTCATTTTCTTCATTTCGCCCCGCAGCCACTCTCATCCCCCTTCTGGCCTTTCCCACTTTCTCGTGATTCATCGAACGAGAAGATTTCTCGCTTGTCAATCCACATAAATTGCTTTCTCCATCAATGTTTCCTTCATTAGCAAACACTCTTCTTTTCGCCTTATAGGAAATTTTCTAATGTCAGATTCTCTGACGTGATCTATTTTTAAACGCACCCCCTCCTCCGAACCCCGTTCGCTCATAAGAGCGTAATTCTTTGAGAGAAAGGTAGCAAGCTCTTTCCTATCAGGTTGATATTAAAATTGTTTGTTTGTGAATGCGTGTGCTTAGGGGTGAGGAATGAGGGATGAGGGATGAGGGTGAGTTTAATGACTCAATATTGAGTTTGCTCGATCGGTGCCGAGATTGTCGAGTGTACAACGAAATCTTACGGTTATTAGATTTCCAGCCCGGCCCATTCCAGTGGGATGCACCCCGGGGGTTGAGGGGGGTAAACAGCGCACGGTACGATTCGAGAAAAGGGAGGAGAGACGATGGTAGGGGTAAAACTATTTCTCCGGCACGCCGCGCCAGTTGTGATTTGAATACATCCAGTTAGCGGCGCGTGCTTCGAATGCCGAACGTAGCCCAACCGGAAACGCTTAAGGGACCCACTCGTTACTTCCTCTCTACGACATTAAGTACCGTTCACAGCGTTTCCGCCTGTCTCAACCGCTGTCAAATATCGCACTTTGGTTTTTAGTGGAAAAACATTGCAAACGCAATAATCTCGCGCGCAACCCCCTCCCGGCAAACCCGCCGTTCTCTCTCACCCTGTCTCTCTGCTGATTTACCCAAAATTCAAGCCTTTATCAACGATTTTATGAGCTTTATCAAAGAATTACTAGAGTTACATTTGTGTGTGTGTCTGTCTATTTTATTCCTCCAGTCATTTACTTAATCGGATAACATTTAATCTATGCATTCGTTAGTTAGATTATTCAAATTTAGGGGTAGTTTGTAAACGCGCGAGTTTATTTGATGGATTTACTAGTCGAGTTAATTCGGTTGATTCGATCACGTATAGTTGGATGGTTTATTCGGCACGCAAAATCTTGCAGAAAAAGGCCTGTAATGCAAAAGTGACGAGGTCCACGCTCTCGCGGCCATATTTCTTCGATATTTTCCGAAAGAGCGTGTAGCCGCGCAAGGAACTTGTCTCGAATACACGTTTCGTTGACGAGACAAGCGCGATAATCCTCGGGCACGGACATAATTTGATATTTAAATGAGGTTAAAATAGTTCGCAACAGCAATTTGTCTTGTCGAGTTTCCTAGAGAGGGAACAGCTTTCGCTGGCCAGCCCACGATCCATAATATCTCTCCTAAGGGCACGTTCATAGTGATGCTTGAAAAGCTTTCGTATAAACCGTATATCGCTGCCGCGTATTACAATATCGCGTACGCCGGAATAATCAAATTAAAAGTTTCTACCGCGTTTAATCCAGGTCTGATTGCGCCGAAAGAATCGCCGCACACCCTCCACCAACCCTCCACGACCACCACACACCACCCTTCTTCGTGCCAGCCGCGTCAGCCGATAGCTTATCCTTCGGCACCTCGAGCGTATCCCTCGAAGAGTTCGCGTCCCGATCACTCGCGCGATCTCTATGAAATTTTATGATCTCGCGCCCGATCCAGTCGAGAAACTCGAGCTTTTCGTCCTCTCGGCGCCGCGACGCTTTTTAATCCGCAGCGGCTGTTCCTGGACAGTATCCCGCGAGAGAGGGGAGGTATTTCGTGGCACCGGAACTGCAGATTGGGTGCGAGGGATTTAAATAAAAGGACATTTATATTGCCAAGGCCGCGCCATTCGTACGAGGTGCTTTCAATTTGAGCCGCGGATCGAACCGTAAAGCGATACGAGGCCGCGAGTGGAAAAGGCAAGATACAATCTGGCAAACCGGAACGGAGCAATAGGCTATGAAGCTCCGGATTGCGATGGCGTTCAAGCCGGCCGGGGGGAACGAGGGGGTCGCCAACAGCTTGCGCTAATAGTCGCGCAGGAGTCAGTTTTACGGTCAGTGTAATAATAATCATTGCTATTTTACGCGAGATACTACTGTTAAGATGAGATATCCCCCTATAATCGTCCTCCACCGGAAGTGTCTTTACCACGATATCTCCTCGCGCAAATCCCAGAGGTTCTCTTCAAGTTCCTTCGTAGTCGCTCCACCCTCTCTCGTCTCTCATTTTCAAAGTCTCCGGTTTTTCGGTGACTCTCTCTCTCTCTCTCTCTTTCTCTCACTCTCGAGTCGTCTTGCGAATAATCGTGAGTGAGTTTGGCAGCAGCAGCAGCAGCAGCCAGAGTAATCAGTGGTTTCGAGCGAGACCGCGCGACTCTGATTACGACGTGGCGAGCAGGTAAACGAGAGAAGAAGTGATACAAGCTGCCGCACGCGTACTTTGAATTGGAAAGCTCGTGGAAAGCTCGTGGAAAGCACACTCCGCCAGCCGGAAGTTTTGATTAGTTGCGCGAGAAATTGACGAGCGAGCGGTTTTCAGAGCTAATTCCGGAAGTCCGTCAGTAAGCGACTTCCTGCGCTGGGCAGGACAATTAGTGGAAGAGGATATCTCATCACGTGCAGGATTTCCGGTGTGGAGTGCACGATCACCGGGAAATCGTTAAGTTGCACAGCGGATTTAGGCTACGCGAGTATAGAACTACTCTTTTGTCGCGGCGTTTTATCGCTGGAATTATTCGGTCGTCGAACGGATTCCTCCTCTCGCGAGAATCCTCCATCGTTTCTCGCGACCTCGCGAATGTCTCGCGAAACGCGTTAAGGGGACGCGCTCGTCGCGCGACGAGAAATAAACGCGTGGAGTTTTACGACGAGGAGAGACCGTGGTGCACCGAGCACAGGCTAGTTTGCAGGATTCCACGCCGCGGCTGATCATAACCGACTGACACCCCTGCGAGAATGACTGTGCGCGCGTCACGTATACTTTTACAAAAATATACTTGCGTATCGGAGCGGTCGATGACGAAAAAAAATTCTGCGGTACCTCGAGAGTCCTCTGCAGCAACAACGTGCACGTCGATTGAATTATTAAACGCGCAATGCCAATGGCTCGGCGTTGAAAAGTTTGAATGATACGTGGCGTGCAACAGGCTCGCGATTCAATCGCATAACGCAATTTTTCTTCCCGTGGATGCGATGCTGCCGCGAAAACAATGAAAGTAATATACCGCCATATCATTTCCTTCCATTATTAACGCTCGCGATCGGACGGGATCGGCAGCGGCGCCGGCCAATTCCGCCTATTGAGAAAATTTAATGCGACGCGCGTAATCCACGCGTCGATATAAAAAGTAAAATCTATACGGAAATACGAGAGCACGTGAAATAATAGAGTAGGAGTGCGATGAAAAGCTATGCATCGACGCGGTGTAATTTTCGGTGCAGTTCCAAGTAAAAAGTTTAAAAAACACATTACCCGAGTTAGATTGATATCTTGCCGGTGGTGCACGCGTATAGCGGCGAGACATCGCAGTTCTTCCTGGTACGGCTGTTTTGAAAATGGAATAAGGAATAGTTCTCTCTCTCTCTCTCTCTCTCTCTGGTCTTTGGGGTTGGATACCGGGGGAAAGAAGCCGTGAAAAAGTAGTCGAGAACAAAGTCGATATTAAAATCAATCCAACGGTCGAACGAAGAGTTCCAGGGAGTTTGTAACCTTAAGAGTTTCACCCCTCACCCTCCACCCCCTCCACTCTCCTTCATCTCCTCTATGGCGTCGTATGAACGGTATATTGAACTCCAGTCAAGTTCACTCCCTTATTTGCGTACCGTCGCAAAGGGCTAGGAAAACTCGGGATGAAAAGCGGGATGAGAGAAATAAAAGTAACCCTGATCTCTTGTAGTGTTTGCTAAGTAATGCTCTTGAGAACAAGTCGAGTTGTAATTTACTATTTTTCTTCCCATTTATAAGCTCCCCCCACCCCCCAACTCTCAAAGATATATTCCTCGAGAATATCTGAAAAATTAGTTAACGAGTACTCGCGTACTTTCTCGGGGAATTTTGTCCTATTTACCCGCGCTTTTATTTAAGTAAATTTTGTTAAGGTTTGAAATAATGGGAAGACATAGAATCTATAAACTTACTTACTTACTTACTTACTTACTTACTTACTCACTTACTTACTTACTTCATTAACGTGCATTAATATGAATCAGAATAGAATCGAGGAGGTGATTAAATGAAATTTAATTAGCATGAATTAAAACAAAATGAAAATGACAGGAAGTCTTGAGGTTATGGAGAATAAGAGGGTGCATTTTGCAAGGTGGACTCAAGAGACTCCCTTAATTAAAAGTAAAGTAACGCGGCGACCCGTTTCCAGCCGTTCGATCGACAGAAACCTAAGAAGGGGTAAAAAGGGGTTAAGGAAGGTTGGTCGTCATTAAAGTTATACAAATCGCCGATCACGCTTGGTCGTTTAACGAGGCCTGGAATTTCCCGAATATTCACGACCTCAATAGTGCAGACCGTGGCGAGCAAGTGCAACGAATTCCTCGTAATGAAGGAATTTTCTTATAATTCACCCGCGAGTAGTGAAAATACATCGACTACGTTACATTTACACCACCAACCATTTCTATCGCGCGCCCTCGGTAATTAGACGCTATAATCACACGCACCAATATCGCGAACAGTTAACAAACCCTCGAGAGAAAACTTGACTGTAATTGCAATCTCCGGGGCGTTTGGAAAAATTAGACTCCGTTTTTCCCTTGGCGCCTCTTCCTTGCGTAGGTGGTTCATGGTTGGAAAGTATGTCGTATAAAAATTTATCTGGAAGAAGCAACCCCCAGTCTCTGTCATTCCACTAAAGGATGTTATTGACCTCCTTCGTGTTTTCCACTATTTAGAAAACGATCGAGGAACTATATTTCCTCCAAAATCGGCTAACCTGTAACGTTAACGAAAAGGAGGGCCGTTAAAATGGCGATAACACGGGGAACAACCGGCTGTGTCTGTGTTTGGGTAGTAGGTGGAGAAGCTTTAGAATCCGTAATTAAACGGGACGGCTCGAGCTACCATAGTGGAGAGTATAGTGGCTTTCGGGCATAAAGGTTTTATACTCGACCTACTCCAACTCCGCCACCCTCCAAGCCCTTCGCACCCCCTTTTCACCCCAAGCTTAGCCTCTTACTTCTATTTCCACTCGGTTCTTCTTTCCTGACTGTGAATTCCTCACTGGTCGAACAATGACATTTCGACAGAAGGTCTATTGCCTTTTGATACGAATAAAAGTTCTTTTCCGCGCGAATGTGCTTGAGTAAACTTTCACACCTACTGCTCAATACATATTATTTGCTCAAGTTCTTATCGGTGGAGAATCATTTGGATAATTGCAGGATTTTGCCCAGCCCCACCCTTCCGGCCGACCGCAGGAGTCGAAGAATTAAATAAATTAAAGAGTCATTTTGGACAATCGAGCCAAATGATTTGGTTAATTGAGTAATTAAATCTGGTGCGCCGGTGATTAATTCCCCGAAAGTGCAAATAGCAATTCTTAAGGGCAACCATTAAAGTATCACGTCGGGAAATTTATTCCCGCAAAAATTACGGTAAATTATGTTCCCTAGAAATGAAAACAATTTATCATAAGGGAAATTACGTAGACCGCGAAATGTCGGTGTACAACGAAATTTAAAGCTACAAGTTTTATTTCTTCGTCTCCCGATTTATCGTAAGTTTAATCGACTTCTCAGCCCCGGTTTCTTCGAGATACAACCAAGCAGCACCACCACCACCATCACCACCACCACCACCATCACCGTCGCCACCGCCGCCGCTACCTTGGGGGTTGGTTGGTACGGGAAGTCGGGAGGGGTCGACGGGGTGTGCATTTCCGGAATACGATAACTTTTGTCATTAAATCGAGTGTAGGCGAAATTACGTAATACATAAATGCATAGTTGATACTCCTCAAAAATATGATAGTCTTTGCGCGCAACCTGTAACCCGTAACCTGTCACCGTTGTACAAGCAGATAATGCCATGAGTTTTATTCGTGCGCTACATCTCCGATTTATCACAAGTTTAATCGACTTGTTTCTCCCGAGTTTCCCCGAGACATAACTATGGAGGTTTGACAGAAGGTGTGAGAGTTTTCGACCAGGCTGGGCTTGTCTATCCGTCTACCCCGTCCCCACCCCGTTGGAGTGTCTTCAAAGGGCGACGCGAGAGAAATACATAAATTATGTGGGTGGCGGCGAGGTGTTCGGCGACGTGACTCCAGCTTGGTTCGTATTAAAGTTATGAATATAAATCACGAGCGGCTCGTTCTCCGTTCTTTCCGTGGCCGTCTCCCACCCTCACCCCCACTCTCAACCTCACCCTCGCTCGCGGGACCAGACTTCACGATCACCCACGCCGTATTTACCCTCTCGCTCTCTCTCTCCAGCCCCTAATTCCTTCAGCCTTCCTTCTCCTACCACTATTACCACCACCACCACCACCACCACCACCACCACCACCACCACCACCATCACCAGCAATGACTTCCTTTTTGCGTATGCACCTACACAGTTTTACAGACCACAATTTTCTCGCTTTAATCTAACGCTTTTCCATCATCCTCTGCTCTTGCCCCTTTTCTTCCCTTCTTCCCTTTAAGCATACATTTACGCTGAGGAACTTGGCCCTGTAGAGATTCCACTTTGCCTTTCTCTTTTCAAATACATGTTAGAAATTTGGTTGATAGATAGTCTGTTTTTCTCACTTGCCTACTTTTTTATTTTCTCATGCATCGGTAAGCGCACAAGTACAGCGTGTCTCTGTATTTCCTTTTATTCTCTTCTTATTCATACGGCCACTCTCTCGAGTTTCTCCGCGTCTATTTTCCTCCTTCCTTCCTCCACTTTCCTCCTCGACTTCGGATCCTCCTCGCCCTCCAGCTACTTCATTCTTGCATACACATTTAAAACCGAGTCTCATTCTTTCTCAATGCATTCTATTCTCATGTATACATTCGGAGCGTGTCGGTGGTGGTGGAAGGTTTCCAGCACGAGTCTCTTCCTCTACAAGTGCAAGGGGGTAGCAGCAGCGAGTCAAGCTGGCAGCTCCTAGTGTCAAAGTGCCGGCCCATAATTCACCCTGTGAGAGTTCATGTCTCTCTGGCACGCACCTAGCCCGTCAAGCCACCCCACCCCACCCCCTCTCCTCTACTCCACCGACTACCGTTCCGGGCTGCAGTCCTATCGATAGGCCGCCCAAGGATGGGGCCGTGCCGAACCGTTTATCAGATACGTCGTCTACGGCTTACGAAAACCTTCGTCGACGTCCAAAAGACTGAGCGCCTCCATAAGGAAGCCCGGACACTTTTTTCTGTCTACCTAATCTTCTCCCGGGATCTTACACTCTTCTGACCGGCCTTGATTTTCAACCCCCGCAATGAATTCGTTGAACGGTTTCGCAGAAACCATTTTACACTCGCTTGACGTGCAAATTTATTTTTCACGCCACTTCGATGTCTCTCTCTCTCTCTCTCTCTCTCTCTCGAAACCGACGACAAAATTCTCACATCTTTCAAATGATCTCGTCTCCTACCTATTCTTTACACGGAGCAGCAGCGGGGACCTTGAAACTTTTTCATCTTTATTTTATAATTCAGCCGCCTTAGCCACAGCGACGGAGGGGGAAGGAAGCGAGAAATTCACTCGAAAAGAAATTTCTCGACCGAGAAATTTGTCTAGGAGCGTAATATGTAATTTAGAAGTAGTTCTTGAATGAAAAGATATGTCTCGAGGACCGAGAAGAAATCATAAGAGTAAATTTTGGTACTTTTTACGGATGAAGATTAACACACCCTTTTTCCGCATTGTTTTTGCCAAGCAAGTACGACGACGACTTTCCACTCCCTCTTCGAGAATGAAAACCTACGGTACTTTTGTAAATTGCATTTCTCGAATAACTTTGAATGATCGAGCAAACTTCCTTGAATTATTTTCCCGTGTACTTTTCGTTAGGACGTCCGAAGAATAAAAATAGGTTGTTTCTCGAGAATTCGCTCGAGCACGCGAATCGCTTCCATTCGCATTAAGCGCTAGTTACGCATTCCCGAAAGAATGTACTCGGCGAGTAAATATTAAGAAGGTGGATGAGAAATATCTGGCGAAATTTAAGAGAATTTCCTTGGCTTTCGGATTATGGGGATTGGGGTTTCCGGTCCAAGATAGTAATGGTACCGATCGCATCTAGAGAGAACTGGTGGCAGGGTGTGTACGTGTATATCAGAGGAGCCTGGGGGATTCGGTCGATCACGCACGAGCGCATTCTCGATCCGATACATCGGCACCCCCGAATCCGAAACGTATCGGTGGCATGACGTCATACATATCCGATGCCAGCTGCCGCGGGCTCCCGTCGACGGAGATTTTTCCCTCCGATTCCTCCACCCTCGGGAACCGCTTCGACTTTTTCTGGCTTAGACCTCCCGCTAAAAATCATTCACCTGCATCCGCCATTGAAAGTAAAAGCACGTCAATTCCCCCGGGAAGGCCATTTCTTACCCTCAATGAGAGTCACTCTCGGTAATTCCCTGTACTCGAGATTATTTGCGCGTGTCGCAACCACGCTGGAAAACACAAGACGCTTGTAAAAGGACTCTCGCAAGGCGCTACCTCGAGCTGACGGAGCTTCCACCACCATCACCAGCGTAGTATAAGACGAGTAAACATTTAATTAGAATTTTTCCTTTCAATTTTCCCGCCAAGTTTCGGCAAATGAAATGCTTCAAAAGCAGAATTGTAACTCGCCCGAGTGCGAAAACCTTAATAACTCGTGTAAAATTTTTCCCGGAATTTCTTTCATCCTCTAATTAAAAGAAAATTGACGAGAAGTTGGATTCGTGAATTCCCTCTGATGAAACTCGCGCGCTGAATAGCCGAGAGTAAAAATGTTGTTGCAGCTAATTAACAGTGTCAAGCGCCTATTTCCGCAATAATGCGATAATCGTAAAACTTTGTCGTTTCGACTGCGCGGGATCCCGGGGTTCCTCGAGTAAAATTCGCGGCAAGACATTTCGCTGAGCGTCGGTCGCGTGAAAGTAACATTTTCAGGGTTCATTGATGACGTTACACATGATTCCCTTGATAATCACCGGTTTTTCATCGTCCCGAGCACGTGATAAATTTTTGCGAAACGAGCGAGCGAACGAGCGAGCGAGCGCACGACCGCGCATCATACATTACACGCACGTTCGGGTTCAATTGTGCGCGTGCAGTCGCTTGCATATATTTGCAAATACCGAAACGCATATGAGATATTTATATACAAACGATCATGCATACAAATGCGGCCGACACATGTGTGTAGGTGCGTGCACGCGGTGCGAATATCGCGAGCGACGCTGGTATGCGCGCGCGCGGGTGAACAGGAACACGATGTTACCGCATTGCCATTTATTAAACACGCCTTCATTACGCGTCCTCGTACATATTTCAGTAGGGTTCGCACGTGCGGGTCACACTCTGCTAAATAGACTAGCGTAATAGCATCGTCGATAATTGACAAAAAGGAGAGTACTCACCGAACCTCGTTATGGGAATAAAATAATTTCCCTCACATCGATAAATAATTAGTGGAATGTTTGCCCTCAAAGTTATTCCCGTGTCATTTCGATCAAAGTTGAATTATTCAACGTGTGAAAAAATTCACGAGCATCTATTTCGAAATCTTCCTGGTAGAAAATTTAAATCAACTATCTCTCTCGCTTCTGAGAGAAAGATGAAACCGCGCTTAATTGTCGTAAGATTTGTGCTCGATTAAGACCAGGATGTAAATGGGGAGGGGGGAGGAGGTTGATTGATTTGTTTGATTTACTCTCCGCCGTGCTTCGTCGAGGGTTCGGGACGAAAAAAGCGAAAGGAACTATCGAAAGGGCGAATGCGGTTAGTCGATTAACAGGAATGGCTTGTGATTGACGGTTAGTTACATCGGTACAATTGATGGATAGCTCAAATTCAAGTGTCTGGTGCACCCTTTCCGTGGGTAATGAGAAGGGGGTCTCGGGGGGTGCCAGAGTGCGAATGCATCGTGTAGAATCATTGGATTGCCGTGCCGGCACGTACCGAATTCGGTATATCCTCTATGCGTTTCCATCCTGCCCTTCTAATCAAGCTCTCAGCGATAAATGAATTTATCTTCGATAACGCCCGCAATCAGATTTCATGATATCTTTATGCGGGTTTGTCAATCAATTTCCTCCCATGAACAAAAGCATCGGCTATTCTCTCCTACCTTTCTCTCGTCTTCTCCCTTTTATCCAAGACAAACTATCAATTCCACGATAATTAATGCGCGGAAAGAAAACAACGAATCGAACAATGGAAGGGGTGAGGCGTTGCGCGGGTCAGCCGAGCTAAGGGGACTCTGGGTCATTTAACAAATGCGTAAAAGGTAACTTTTCAGAGGGGGGAGAGTACTCTGTGTCACGTAGTCGATAGCCTCTGGGACGCGGTTGGCACGTGACAGCGTCAGCGTGCCAACCCCTTTATGCTGTATTGTGTTGCATTATGCTACTGTATGATCAAACCCACCACCAACACCATCGTGCATCAACCCCGTCGTACTTTGTCTCGGTTTGTGTCTGTTTCACACGCATTACTCGCACACCCTGGCGTAGAGCCACGTGCACACACCCTTCTCGCTGTGCGCGTGTGTGGCAAATTCCGATCGAAACGGAAACGCGTCACGGCCAGACCTAGGTGCATCCACAAGTGCTGGAGCGATGCGATTTGTAAGAGATCAATCTGAACTATTTTTGGTCCTTCTTTTTTCTAAAGTCGAAAAGCAGCGCGTCGCACCACCGCGTGGCAAACTTTTTGCTCGGCGTCCGCCCTGAAGTGGATGAGAATTTTTTGGAGAATTTTGCAGTAGCTTCATTCGTTACGTTTCTCGCAGTTCGGCTGCCCGTGTGATTTGTAAAAAAAATTTCTGTCGCGTCTCGTTCCACGTGCGTCGCATTCGCATATCGGATTGAAAGTAATTTATCAATTTTATCATCGGTTAAATCGATTGTCTTGATTTAATCAATTCTGTAAATTTTATAGTACTTTGAGCGCGCGCGCGCGCGCCGCCAATTCAAAATTTACATTCTATAAACTGATAGAACCGGATTATACGCTGGAAATTTTCAATATTTAAAATAGAGATATTAGTTTGTCAATCGCAATCAGTCTATGATGAAAATAGAGCTGCCGGCTGATTAAATGTATAGACACGGTCATATAAATACAGTATTTGCTTACAAAATGAATCGTTTCGTTTGTTGAGGTGGGATCTTTCACGTGCAATCATACAGTTTTAGCGGATCAAATATTTATTCTGTTTATTTCGTACGTTAAGGGAACATTATTTTTTTTTCCTTTTTTACGCGCCATAACTCATGTGCGCGCATTGAGATTGGATCTATTATGGCTAGATTTATCTAATCGGCATACGTATCAATTAAAGGATACAGAGGGGGGAGGGGATGAATTTAACCATTGAAGCGTGGACATTCGATTGAAACATTCAGGGGACTACTCGTCGCTCAATATCAGGTAACGTCCTTAAAAAGCAATATTAGTGCGTATCACACGCCGGCTTAAGCCGGATAAGTCAGAAATGTAAAATGAAAATGAACGATATTGAGCTTTTACGACACGCTGATGAATTACGTCGCAACTGGTACAATGAATATACATGCGGTTAATGACGTCCAAATTTACGTTGCGCGCGATGATCAACCCGATTATGGATTAATCCGAAATGTCAGCGTGTTGAGTTTGTCCCAAATTTCTCTTTATCCACTTATGTCCTTTGCTCGTTTTCTCTCTAATTTACAGTTAGTTGATATTTCAGGAAAATCTTACGCACGCCTCGACATATATTATAATATATTACAATATATTAAAATATTACGTCGTCGGTCTACTTAATTCTCGAATATTACACTGGTGGATGTGTGCGGTCAAATGGTATAGCCAGGCAGGCGAATTTACGTACATGAAAATTTTATGAAGTTACCGAAGCAGCGACCGATCCTTGTCAATATACGGCTCCATGATTGGATTTTTTCTTTTTAGAAGGTACCCGTGTGAGTAATCGTAGTTTTAGCTGTAGTAATTTCTTGTCGTGGAATAGGATTTCACCATATATTTTTATGGTAATGCTGCAATGATCCGTAGTACATAAAAGCAGTTAGTAGCCTCTTAAAAAATATGTTTACCAAATTTTACGATTACGATCAAGCGTTTAAGTTTCCTCATCAGCGTTTCTTTCGCGCGGATGCATAGCTTTTTCGTAGGTTTTTTGCAGGGATATACTTCGATATTATAAAACATAACTATCCGGGTACATTTTAAGGGCTTTTAGTAATATTAAAGTTTCCTTTTCAAAACATTTTTTCGGGAGATACCGTAAAGCGTATCCCTCTCGAAGTACGCTTATCATCTTACAGTCGAACGTTTATCAGTGAAAATATTAGGAGGTGGTGGAATTATTAAGGAATTATCGGCAACATTTTTCAAGCATTTACTTTTGTTTTTATACACGAATGACACGATACTTACATTAGTAGTAAGCGCATCCATTAAACGCATCGACTCGATTCTGGGTTATCGGGTACTTCTACAGGGCCAGCAGAGCTTACAGCGTTTTGCTAGTAAACGGAAAGCGATACTCCTTCCTACCACTTTCGCCCGGTGTGCAGGTGTGAGTGTGTGTTCATCTCGACACTCAAAGGCTGCAAGGACAGCGAGAGGAAATTCAGTTTTCTGCTTCATAATTTCCCTAAAGAGAAACTGGATTCTTCCATTTATTTTTACGCCCTTCGTCCAAAGAATATAATATCGTGGGACGGCATGAAAAAGCTGAAAAGCACTAGATCGCGTAACATTAAAAAAAAAAAAAAAAAAAAAAAAAAAGAAAGAAAAAAATAAAAAAAGAATGCAGAAAACAAACATTAAAAGCAGAAAGCTGAGACACGGAAAAATGGGAGAGCTTAAAAAATTGAAATTTTTTTAATTTGTCTCTCCAAGAAACCTGTAACCTAATAATAATATCCTCGAGCCCTTTTATCTATTTTATATCCTTTATTCAGCCTCCTTAAAGGATAAGACAGAGAAGCATTATTATTTCCAGAAAATCACGTTGATAAGAAGAAAGATAAGAGGCTAGAAAAACCAATGCCGGTGATGTAGGCAAAACAGGCGAGCTGCTTTTAGTTCTTGGCTTACTTCTGGTTTGGTTTTGAGTTCAGCTAAAATTGCAACTTCTTTTCATCTCATTTTCCCCCTGCAATAGCCCCTCTCTCTATCTCTCTCTCTCTCTCTTGCTTGAGCAAGCAAATGGGCTTCGACTCTTGCTTTATTTCTTAATTCGCATCTGGTTTGGATTTTGACTTTGCTTAATGGGTGGCGGCATCAATTTTTTCACGGAATGCGCTTACGAGCATCACCTACTTCTGCCTCGACGCGCACACTTGATCCTTTTTCCTCTTCTGACCCACTTCTTTCTCTCTTCCGCGCGGTGGCCACAAAGCGAGGAGGGAGAGGTACAAAAAGCTTAATCGGATTGGCCGCGCGAGTGCTTCGTACTGGTGGCGAAAAGCGCAAAGGATTAACCTCGCCAGGCTGCCATGACGACAACCTCACATTTGACACTCGATTTGAAAAATAACCAGATCCCCGACGCACTCGTACACTGCACTCAGAGACCTGTCGATACTAACTTAAATACATTATTGACACTAAGTTCGAATGTACCGAGCAGTCACGGACTTTCTTTGGGAATGCAGGTTTGCTCGGTCCACGGCCTGCTTCCTCCTGCCTTTATCTGGATCAGTACCGGCGAAAATAACCCACGAAATAAGGTCACAAGTTCGCCGGGTAATAAACTTTATCGCAGGCTTAAATTTTCAGGAAGATTTACTCGCTGCAGATGAAGGAATAGAACTTTTCAAATGTCAAGATTTCTGACGTTCTTCTTATTCTTCCCTAGGCCATAAATGGATTTGATTCAGGCACTTGTCGCCAGTGTCTCTGTGTGCGCGCGTGTGTATTTACGTTTGTTGTGTACAAGGAAATATAGCGCATATTGTATATGCACGATATGTATATTTATCTTTGGACCACTCGACGAGATAGGGATAGGGATAAGGTCGGAAATGCGAGATGGGTGTTTCCAAGTACCAGAAGTGCTGGGTAGATCATCAGTAGTGAGACTCGTTATCGAGTCAGACTCAGGCCATTACATGCAAATAAGTCTAGAATCAGTCTGTATGGTTGGGCTGACTACCTCTTTCCGTTCTCACTTCCTCCTCCATCCCCTTGAAATCTTCCCTTCCCCTTGGCGTTGCCTCTTTGTTCCTGCCTATTGCCAACACTTGGAATTCTAAGACCTCAAAGCTCAAATCTCCTCTTAATTACGCTTGTCTCGAGTCAATCTCGATGCTAATTAGGCCCGCTGGAACCATCTCTTGCCAGTCAATAAATTATCCCCCGATCAGCTGTTCCAGGAGCAACCCCCGGAGAGTTCCGGAAAAATACTTCTACCAGTTTCCGAAAGCAAATTGGAATGTTCTTTGATCTACATCCAGGTAAATCCAGTTTGTTTGTTCAACGTCCTCCGCTGGTAAAAAGTCCAAATTACCTGCTGCTAGAGATCAAGAATAGGGAGGGGGGGGGGGGGAGAACACGATCTTAAGTTGTTCATTAAGGATGAAGGAGCCGAAGCCAGAAGAGTGTCAGACTGTTTTAACGGAGATTTTAAGAAATTAAGAAATTCGCCGAGTCCGCACAGTTTTCCCTAAGAAAAAAGATTGAATTTCCGAGTTTTCCGCTCGAAGCAGCAGCGATGGCCCAAACTATTGGTACAATCCGCAGCGGCGTATTAAAGCGCGTCAAAACTTTGGGGATAAATTATCTATTAGTCGTTCGACCCCGACCTGTCGACCATATTTCTCGACTCTCAGTTGCTCACCATTAAATAATCGTGCTACCTAACGACGTCATGAATCTGCGATACATCTATGAGAATATAATATACAGAAGCCAAGCTTTCCACGTTTACCACAAGTTTCTCCGCTTTCCTTTCAGAAAGACGCGCATTGGAGAAATTGATTTAGAAAGTATATTTTGAGTTTTCTGCGCGTGGCCTCCCTCGATCTCTCCCCCGTTCCGGTTCACTGTTTTTGTCACTCGGTGCTCGGAGGATTCTCGTTGATTCGCCCTCTCGACTAAACAAGCGATCGCCATAAATGTTTAAATGGCGGGCCCAATAGTGGGGAAACGGCAAAGAGTTGCAAAAAAGACCGAAAGAATAAAATATACTCGTTATTCTCTTTTACATTGCCAGTGCGAGATCCCATGTGATACGGGAATGCGTTAACCACGGCATCACAGAGAGAGAGAGGGAGAGAATTCTCCTTTAGAATATGTTTCCTGCAAGTTTTGCTTGCTTATACAATATACATTTCTCGCGTGTAAGTGCATTTGGCGAACAATGCTACTGTTGTAATTAGGAAATAACTTTTATCCAAATGATGCCCTTGTTATTGCGACTGATAAATATTTCCTGTGCTAATTTCTTGCGCAAACATTTACTCATTATCATTGTATTGTTAATCATACTGGCCAAGCTGTAAATTATACTCACTTGCAGTCCGGTGGTTTACTCGAGCATTGTTCACTTCAATATTTTCCTCTGCCAGTCTACCGCTAAGGAATTAAATTTTTATTAAAGTGCCCCGCTCTTTGAAGAGTAATCTTTATTATTCATTTCTCCTGCTAAAAAATTAGGTGGAAGTTATTCGTTGCAAACCCATTCACGTTTTTGAAAAAAAAAATCCAGGAAAATAAACAGAGGAGAGATAGTCTCACGGGAGATCGCGAAACCCGAAGGCTCTCTCATCAATTTCTTATTCACCGTGCCGATTTTTATGATTTTCTCGGATGTATCGATAAAAAAGTTCAAATTAAAAGTGAAATTTTACGGTCACCAAAGCACCAAAATTTCAAGTCAAGAGACGTCATTCATCGAGTCCCTGTTTTTTAGACAAGCGCGTTCGTGGTTCCGAGGGCGGAGGATAGCGACAGAGGGGACGATTCCGAGTTTCAGTTTCGAAGGTGCAAACTGCGGTTTCGTACGGCAAATTTCTGCAAGCTCCATGGTTGTTAGATTCGGAGGGGTCGCAAGTTCAGGTTCGTGTTTGAGAATTGGCAATTGGACGGACGTACGGGGTTCGCGTGCCAAACTGCAGGTGCCGTTACATAGGCCCATACATAATGCATAATATCAAGACCTCCCGAGTCGTTTCACGGCGAGCTTTCAATCGCGTAAGCTACCCCCTCCTCCTTGTTGGCTGGTCGATAAAATTCCTCCGTCCCCTCCTGGAAGGTTCTTGCGAGTACGATTTCTTTGCGAACAACTGCGATTGAGAGTGGAAAGAGCTCGCGATAATGGAAAAGCGGAAGAAAGAAAAGAAGCTACACAGTGACCCGCCGCGTGAAAGGTATCTCAGAACACTCGGAATTTATTTGAACGTAGACTCGAGTTTATTATTTTGTCAATGAAATTGTTTAATAATTGTATGGGGCGCGCACGCAAAAGAAGGCGAGAGAGTGGACAGTTATTACCGGGCAAGTATTATTTTTGCTTTTAATGGCATTGCTAAGTTATTGCGCGAGAGCTCCTTATTCCAAGATGTTTGGCTAATGAAGAAACTCCTTGCTACGGCAGTTGGCGGAGGGAGAGAAAGGAAGAGAGAGAGCAACTCGAGGAATTAATCAGGACCTCGAATGATCAGGCTTTAATAAAGTAGCGTGACCATTTCTCTCTCTCTCTCTCTCTCTCTCTCTCTCTCTTCCTCTTTTGGTGACGTTGTTATTAAGAGGAGTGAAGATTTTGATTAGTCCAACTATGCTCAAAGGCCACTGAGCTGCAATTTTGTCCACAGGAGCTATGCAACAATTATGCGATATCAGAATTTCGTCAAAAGCCTTTCAGGCCCCCGGAGTGTTTTCCCTAGACCCAAGCTCGTTTTCCATTCGCTTTCATCCGGATCAAAACCCTTTATAAAGGAGTCCGGGGAAAGTACCAAAGTGGCAGCGATTTTAGACGGAAACCACAAAAACGATAAGTCACATACACGCCACTGAGTTTCTGGCAACTCCTATAACTATACGTAAATTATGAACTTTGTAAGGCAAACTGTACCGCGTAATTATATATTCTGTAATTAGCGGAATTATGTTTTACGGACGAAAGTTCGACCGACAAGATTTATTTACATCGATCGGATTAAATTAGCCGGATACGTGGGATTTAATTAATTTAGTTTTAATATGAATCTCAACGGAGTTTAAAATAATATTAAAATCGCATTAAAGTATTGCGTACATTTTACTAGAGAATAAATTCAGTTATGCCTCGACATAATATTTTGGTGAATAAATAAAGTCATTATTAATTTGCGTACTATGCACGTGTGCGCGCGCGCGTTTGCATGGGTTTACGTATGGACGAGAAGGGAAGAAAAAAGAGGAAGAGATAATTAATACATAAGTGATAAATTAAAGGGACTTGATATAAAAATGTAACAATTTGTAAACAATTATTAATTCACACAATACGGGAGCGGTCCGCGAATATAAAGCTTACGTTCATCCCCCTGCATTTTCGTAATTAATGCTCGGAATATAATTTCCGCAATTTATTAAAACATACTATTGTATATGCTATATATATAGTTCATGGCTCCGGGAACAGTAAATACCTGTATGAATGAGCAATGAAGGAGAGAGATTGCAGAGTCGGTTTAGCCAAACTAATCTTGACAAAGAAAAATCTAGTCGTCATATAGTTTTAGCGCCATTAAGGGCGCATCGCATCGTTTTGTCGTGGCCGTCTCGTTGCAGCTTCATCGAAAAATGTAAGAATTTGAAGAGACGGCGACAAATTGCGAAGCTTACGCGGAAGCTTTTTGGCTAAAAGCATGGATATTGGGAATAGAGCGAGTAAGGAAGTGACTCGCCTGAAGCGAGCAAAGATTCATTAAACTTAATCGTTACAAACGACCCGCGCCAGTGACAAGTCGCTGCTCCATATTATATTTTCTCCTAATATTTTTCAATCCATATCCCCACGGCAAAAAGTCCAGGATAATAATGGCGCGGTACGTTCGAAGTCTCGTGTGTGTAGCGTTGGTCATGGCGCTGGAAGATTGAATCGCGAAATTGAATCGAAGTGGCTTAACGTCTCCACAGTTTCCAGTTTCCGCAAGGGTCTCGATGTTATCTGGCTGCGCCGGGGGCATTAACGTAGCCAGGCCGCTCGACAGGTACTAATTCAATGGCACAATGGTAAAGGGAAAATTAATCACCCAAAAAGTCACGAGACGATCGACGTAAAGTGGCCCTACGCCGAGTAATCGAGTTAAGCGAGCCCTGTTTCTAGATACGACACATTATACCGACACCTTCGCAGGCCGGGCGTAATCTTGGCATCGGGCGAAATGGGAAAATAATGTCCCCCATAAGCGTCGACTAAAGGACCGCTCGTAATTACTGTAAAAACGATATGATTATAGGAAACCCCTACGGTACCTGCACACAGCAGGACTCTCGCAATTCCGCGACCGTTATAGTTACTCGCGTCGTTAGACGTATGCCATTTTTACACCATTTTTACACGAGCGTTCCGTTACCATAAAAACTCCTCGGTCTTAACCCTAATACCACGCTCTTACGTTCCCTTAATGAATTTCCAGAAGTACCGGACGACATCGCGTAATTGAATAATCCGTGTCTAAATACAGTGTATCCGATCGCTCGAGAAAATCTGCGAGAGAGCTTCGAAAGAAAGAGGAAGGGGGGGGGGGGTGGAGAACCCTTCTCCTTAAAGTCGACGCGACCGTCGACGGTGGATGCTATCGACGATGGACAAGATCGACGATGGACAATATTGCATCAACGAGAGGGATCCGATCATCGTCGACGAAACGTCAAGTTCCCTGGAGTATAGGGGTCATTATCGGACTTGTATTGGGTTGTATATCGCGGAGATATAGTGGAACGCACGTGTAGGGGTGCGCGGGGGCCCTCGACTCTTTCTACTTCTCGGAGGGTATGTGCAAGCATTAAAGCCAAGGGAGGCGATTTGTAGCCAGCCTGGAGTTATGGCCAATAAAGTACGCACGCGAATATAACGGCCCTCGAGTGGGGAACAGCGTGGAGGCCGCCACCACACAGCTCCGCAATAAATGAATATTTAATCAATCTTCTCGCGTGGATGTACCTAATTTGAAGGTATCGCGGCTGCTTTTAAGCCACTCGGTAAATCTCGGAATCGCAACGCCCGCTAAAAAGCTGCTTGCTCTACTTTGCCCCGACGTCGTCTCTCCCCTCGACGCCGCCCCTACGGCGCGGCCCTTCTTCTTCTGGAACAAGGGCGAAACTGAACCTCGCTATCGTTACCCATGAAAAACTCCATTGGTAGTCCATTGTACCCCGGGACAGCTTTAGTGCACAATTACCCCTGTGGAGTTCCATTCGCCTGAAATCCTTAAGGACTGCTCATGGTCCAAGATTAGGTGAAGCGGTTTAAGTCAATTAAGGCCCGTCGTTTTATGCCGATAGTATCTCGATCTTTTTGGTAATTAATTTTCAGGCTAGATGGAGAGGCCAGTTAGGCTGCTGCTGCTGCTACTACCACCACCACCACCACCACTACTACATCACGCTAGCACGATACCCGAAGTAATATAATGTTACGTCTGGCCGCTTAATGGCTGGTTCCTTCATGTCGGACATTTAGCGAAATTTCCGATAATTAATTCGTAACAAGTACCCTTGCGATAATTTACCTGGAGGATGCGCCCCGTTAACACTGCGAGAAACTCGAATTTGGTTGGCTACAAATCTTGGACCGATTTTAATGGTGGCGAGGAGGAGACTCTCTTATCGATCCGATTATTTGCTTGATAAAAAAAAGGAGAAGCTTCGCGTCCCACGACCGTGGATGTTCGATGAGAGATGAAAGGGGCGGTGCGAACGACGTGGCAATGTCTCGATTACTCCATGTCCCATCGGGAAGAAGCGCCATTTGCAATTTCCGGGAGTGGCAATTTTGAATTCGTTCTTCCGGCACAAGCAAATTCACCGAGTTCGCTAATCCCCTTTAAACGAAAGTCAAAATCCGGAAGGGGGCTGCCTCTTTGGCGGCGGAAATAGAACTGCGGATGGAAATGCACCGAAGACGTTCACCCCATTGGTCTCTCCACGTTTTTGCGTTTACTCGCGAGATTTCGCCAACTATCCGTCGTCGCCTAGCTCAAAACTTTTGGACACTGGGACAAGTTGTTCCGATTGACTTGCAGTAAAATAAATACGTCGATCTTCCTTCGTCTTTGTCTCGTTTCTCTCTCTCTCTCTCTCTCTCTCTCTCTCTACAACTCATCGTTCTATCTCACAGTTAATGCAGCCGCTCGATCGAAATAAGTCCTATGCAGAATGAGACCCGTTGAGTACAACTGAGAAGTGAGAAATTTCTGTATGCAGTCATAGAAAAAGTTTTGCTTCTCGCAAAACGAGTCGAATGGCCAAGCTCTCGAAGTTGAAAGAATTCTTGCATCGCGGCTGATGCAAGTGTACGCGACTCATTGTCGAAGTAAGAAAAGTTTGCAGAATGGATCACGCGCCCCTCGACTTATCCGCTCGCGCCCATTTTCGCGCCCTTTTCACGACAATTGGCGAGAAATGAAAAACAACGATCTCGGAGAATGATTGCAAAAAGTGGGAGCGATAGTCACCTGGAACTCTGAATGAATTTTACGAAACGAAACACGAAAACTGCGAATAATAATTAAACGTAAAACCCGATCGAACGGTAAAGCACATGCTTTATTTTCGATCATCGATACGTACGACTGTTATTAAAGCGAGACGACCCCGTTCCCCAAATAGCGAACCTAGAGTCCGTTTACTTCCTAATCGATGAGAATAATCAGTTTTGGTACTAATATGCCTGATGGGATTTGACGAGGAAACTGTGAAACGCAATTTCGGAGTATACGTCATAAAATAACATAGCGCCAGCCTTATTTTGCGTTTACAGGGAGGCCGCGAATGTTTGATAGCGAGAAGAAGATGCAGCGGGATGAGAGAGGGTTAGACAAGGGTGGGGTGAACTTAATTGGGTTACTTGAGTCGTCTCTTCAACTCGATTAAAGCATCCTCTCACGGCGTAAACATCTTTTGAGGGGAGGCCCGCGTGTCAGAGACCGAAGAGCACTCAGAGCCGGTTAATTAGCGCCATGCCAGTCATTTTCCAGGCTTTTCAAATAAGCGCGGATAATCTTTATGGCAACCCCTCTTTTTCAACTACCAATCCCTCAACGCTTTATCCTTTGGTTCTCCTCGACCCCCCTGCCGTGTCCCATTCTCTCCGTCAATTTCTGTCTTCGCTCGAATGGAGACGGAGGAAAAGTCGTAGAGTCTCCGAATCTTTGAGAGGAGGAAAATCGATTTCGGGATTTACTTTCATTTCTTGGAATATGTTCAGTGCCGTCATCCCCCCTCACCCCTCGCCCCTACACCCGGCCATCGCCAGAAGCATCGCCTGGTGCAACAAGGCACAGGATAGTAAGAGTACGATGTCATTTGTGGCGAGGGGTTTGTTCGTGGTTAAAAGGTTACGATCCTTTATACCGGGTGGCTTTAACGATCTTGATGGAATCTAGTGTAACCGGTCCAACCACCGACGGGCCATCTCATAGCGTAATTAGTTGGCTAGCGCATGGTTTTGCAAGCTACCCGTTTCCCGAGGCTCTGGCCTTCCTCGTGCAAGCTAATCCATGATCGCTTACAGTGTGGCCCGCCGCAGTGTGGCCAACGTTAAACCTCCCTAATTTCTCACCCTTTCACTCCGTTACCTTCCTTTCCACGGTCATTGCTTGACCACCCCCAACGGCTTTACCAAAATCGAACCAGCTGAGAACTTGCATCCACTCGCTGCAAAAGCCAAATTCAAAATTCAGCAGGCCAAACTAGATGTCGAGATAATGCTGCTCTCTCTCTCTCTCTCTCTTCCTCCCCGTTTTCCTATAAACTTAGAGAATTAATCGAACAAATTATTTTACTTCGTGCATTTAATTCATTTTGACGCGCGTCTAAATAATGAAGCAAAATCCTTTAATTCGCCTTTAATTTAATTACGTTATTATACAAACAACGAGCTTAAATCCGTACACGCGTTTAAATTAATTAAAACACTATCCGCTAAATTCATGTTTCCTCTTAGAAAAATAATGCGTGCTACACGTAGATAAAATTTAATTATCCTAGCAAAAAGTACAGGCTATTACTGGATGTAAAAATTAATCTTCCCGGGCACACAACGAGTGTAACATCCACAATTCGATTACAACAAACGACAAGATTGCGACGAACCGTTTCCAGCCTCATTATCCAGTCCATGTGGAGTAATTTGCGCAAATTCTCATGAACAAAACAACTCCCCTAATTGCCGACGAATGTGTAAGCAAACGCTTTTATGCCGAGCCGTGTTCCGTATCTGCCGGAGCTTTGCAGGAAAACGGAAAAAGAAAAGATCAGAAAACTGGAGAAGAGAACTGGCAAAGGCAAGCAATTATTTGCAACGCACGTTCTTTGCGATAAGAAGGCGAGACGTGTACACATCGGCCGGATACTGAAATGAACGCGAGAAACCTGATTTTTGCAGTTCCGAGCTTTCGCGAGCTTTCTCGCGGAAGGAAATACACCCGGCGTTTCTCGAAACTTTTTCCGGCGACCTTTTAATGATCGCTTTTCAATATTCCACGGATGCCTCGGGAAAACGTTGCTGGAAGGTCCGTGGGGGAGGGAGGGGAAAAAAACTGTGCTTTTATTTATTTCGAGCTTTCGTTGGCCATCGCGGCCAATGGAGACCGCTGGATTATCGAGCGCCGGATCCCGCGACAGAACTGTCATCAGCATCGGCTTTTTTTCCCTCGAATATTTGTTGTTTATTTTTCCACCCCTTAACCCTCTGGCGGGTGCTTTCGTTTTTCATTAAAACTTTCCGCCGTGTAATTGAACTGCGATACTCTTCAGATTGTTCGACACTGACTCGCGCGAGAACTGGCATCGAATATCGCGTGAATGAAATGAAGTCTGAAAAAGAACAGTAAATACAATGAAAAACTGGCATGCCGGTTCTTTTACCGCTTCATCGCCATCAAACTTTGACTTTTGGCTTTCAGGTCGAGCGCTTAAATGTCCGAAGCCTCCGCTTCACTTCCGCCTCTTGCCTTTGTCCCCGGCTAAAAATGTGCGTGCGGCGATTAATGAAATTTATGCAAACGCTTTTTATTTCTAACAATCGCCCGTCCGTCCGTCCCTCTTGCAAATAGTTGAATTATGCAAATAATTAATGCGATTCTGGAAAGAGCCTTTTTTAATTTCGTACAAAATCCATTTTTTATCTTTCAATTCGTATATTTCCAGCGTCCTTCATATGAATAATAAAACTTTGTGGCTTTCGGCCAAAATTCTAGCTTGAAAGCGGAAACAGGTGGCCGCCAACGTAAACCCGAAAAATGTTGGTGGGGATGAAGTGGAATACCAATAAAGTGTAGCGGTTTTTGAGGGGAGCGGCGGAATGTGGCGGAGCTGGAAAATAAAGCTAAGGAAACGACGAATAGCGCAAAGGAAAGCAACCCGTTATTAGATTAAAGCTATTTGATCTTTCTCGTTTTCGGACTAATTGTTCGGGGATTCAAAAGGGCCGGTTATTATTATTTTCTCGTTTCTCTCTCTCTCTCTCTCTACCCCTCTGCTTTCCCTTTTTTTTCTCTCCTTTTTTTATTGCGTTACCCTCGAGCCGCCACCCCCTTGTTTTTAGTCTTCTCGTTTAGGTATGCTGTACTCGTTTTACCCCCGTTCCCCCACCCCCACCCCCCTCTATAATTCCGGAACTCGAGCTCTTCCGTGTCGTGCGCTCGTAATTATGCGCGGTGAACCGTGCATTTCGCATAGCGGCATTATTCGAGAGTGTTTTTCTCTGCCTACCAGTCTTTTTCGCCGACCGGAACGACACCGGGGACGAAACTTGTCGAATAAGCGCTCCGATTCTTCCCGCTAATTCTTTCTCACTCTACAATTAATTTCACCGCAACGTGCAGAAATACCGGCGCAAAATATTGCGAATAAAATTAAGCCGTGCAATAAATACGATCGCGGGAGTTCATTACGCGACGGCAATCACCCGCTTGTATTCATTCAGATATTTGACATGGGGGAAAAAAGAAAATGGCCGAAGAACGAGGAGCGAGGAGCGAAGCTTTTGACAGGTTTCCTGATAAAAGTCGCTCCTCCCGAGAACTGTGGGAATCACGAGACTCACGCGAAGGAGAGCCGTGGGAGGGTTCTTACCGGTTTGTGACCTTGGGCGAGGGAAAGGGCTGCTGGGTGCGGCCAGAGAGCACACGGAAAGATCCGACGCGTCTGGTTTACGTTTGGACGATGCAATCGCAGTGGTTCAGGCAGGGAAGCTGACAGGATGACAGAGGCGGATAAAGGTTGGGCTTGCATCAGCGCTCGCAACACGGAATATAAAGCAGAGGTCACTCTCGGATTTCGTCTTCTTCCAATTGGCCACACCCTGTACGGAGTTACCCGCTTTTACGGTGCCCAGAGCTTTTATGCGTCATCTGGGATTTTTTTACGCCCCGCTCTTTTCCATTCTCACTCGTTTCCCTCCTGCAATCTTGTTTGTCACACGTCACACCTCTAAAATATGCAACTGCTTCTTGCTGTTTGCCAGCCGGATAGGAATAACTGCATTGAATATTTCACAAGTGCACACTTTTCGAAATTCTCAAGGCGCGACAAGTGTCTCGGGTATCCAAAACGCACAGCGGAAACTCCCTGTCAGGGGAGGGTGTGGGGGATCTGCGAGAAACTATTCATCGACTCTTTTTTTTTCCTAATTGATCGCGTCTCTCCGTGAAATCTCCACTAGCTATTCCTGTCCTTGTCCGTTTATCCGGTTGTTGGATGCGACGATTCCTTCGCGATCTCGCGCGTTCAACATGATTTTCTTTCCTACGATCCCGCCGCTCGAAACAGGAGTATCGTCATCCATCACTCGGTGCGAGCCTCGTAACTCCCAACCATTCGCTGTTTTTCCCATCATCAATTGAATATTTAACCAACAATTTCTGCCAAGAATTCCCGCGTACGACGGGGGACCCCTCTAACTCTCGGAGCCCCATCCAACTTTGTCGCGCATCGCTATGAAATTTCCATGTTATCGTAACGCAAGTGAAACGCGATCCTGTGTCTGAAAATGGACAGAGGGCCTGAAATTACACAGAAGGAATTCGTATGGGGGGCCGCACCGAAAATATCCTGACAGCTGCTTCATTAAAAAGAGGAGGCAACTGCATAAATTTGCACGAGTGACTCCGGCGAAGGCGGACGATATACTTTTAGCGACTATTTTGCATTATCGCGTTAAATTAATTCAGTTCATCTTCGAGGAACGATGATGATGATGGTGGTGGTGGTGGTGGTGGTGGTAGTCGACGACGGCCGGGCCTCGATAAAAATAGTTGCTCGGTCTGAAAAATTAATTTGACCATCGACAAAAACGCGAGTTGCTCCGTGAAGATGAGCGAGTGTATGAAACGCGTGTCTTTAAAGAGGTCGTAAGAAAGTTCGGGTGGTTTGGGTCTGGCGAACCTACTCGGGGTCTCGTCTTGTTCGCTCTTTACTCCGGCAGTTCCTCTTTTTCCGACCACTTCGTCTTTGCTCCGTGCTGACCATTCGGTCGTCCTTTTCTAGTAGCCTCCATGTTCGGATGTCTTCCAGGCACCGTTCGTCCTTCTCTGGTATCCTCCTCTCTAGCATGGCGAGCCCCTGCGGTTGTCCTCTTCCAGCACCCTCCTCTCGCCCCGATCTTGTTCAACCCTCTTCCGTCTTCGTGCCGGAGTACGAGCAAGGGGTGCTGTCCGACATCGTGTACCTTCTATAGCACACTCTATTCACGCCCCACCAGATAGGTTAACCGCTAGCCCTCCTTCTCAGCTCGCCCCAAACCCCGTCACACGTACACACAGTCTCAAGTAGACTCATGTTGGCTGTATACAAGACTGGGGAAATTGCAGCCGTCTCCACAGAACCGTCTTAACCTGTATGCGTCCAAATGGAAGTCTGCGCGCGCGAGCACACGCACACGTAGTTCCGCTGTATCCTGTATTCCGAGAGGCCCCGTGTGAGTGCCTACCACTTATCGACACGAAACACAACTACAGACCCGCGCAGGAACTGTGTAAGAACAGTAACGGTGCTGTTGGACATGGAGAGGTGTGGATATAAATGTTTGGAGGTGAGTGTGCTTGGGTTATTCACGGAGGAAACATACTTTGAGCCCTGAACAAGGCCCGTTTGGGCCAACTAATACAGACTTGACCAAATAACCGACACCTTCCTAGAAGCTTTAGCTTTTGCTGTGTTCGAACCGGAAGCTGCCAATGCTGCACACTCCAAGTGCTTTTCTCCAAACGACTACGATACGGGATTGTTCGATTCCAACAACTTTCAACCTGAGATTTCCTCCTGAATGGCCTAAGCTTGCCTGCCTAGCACCTTTCTCCACTCCTATTCGGTTTTCGTCTCTCACACACAGCGAACTACGATTCTTTAATTTTCACCAACAATGAACTCTACACGCTTGAAATGAAGAGAGAGAGAGAGAGAAACAGCCGTTGTGTTTCTATTGAATCGTTTTATTAAATTTTTTATGTGGACTGCATGTTGCTTCTTTATGCTCATTTACTTATTTCAATGCCCGGAGAAAACTCAATTGCGTTATTTACTTATAGTCGGACTTTTGTTTGATTACTCAAAGTTACGTACAGTACTTTAAAGTTCAGGTATCTTCCGCTCTGGCTTCCCAGAAGAAAACAAAGCTATAAATTATATTCTTTATTCATGCCTACGCCGGCTTCCCAGCATCTTAGCCAAATTAACTTTCAATGAACGAAATGAATCAGCTGCTTTAACGAAAACATTTCTCTCGGTCACGAAGGTAGTTTCGTGTTTTTCGTTTGCGCATTGACCTACCACCGCATGTTGCACGTACAGAAATAAAAGCTCGTAGAAAGCTTAAGGAGGGAAAGAAGGTGTGTTTAATACTGGAGCTTGGCAAGGAGACTCGATGAGTTGTTTGTCTCGCTGAGACTTTTTGCCGGAATTCGATCGAAGTAAATGACAGGCTTGCAACGAAGCTTTTCTAGGTCGATTTTTTCGCAGAAATTGGGAGCTTGCAGCGGTGCGATAGGCAAAGCTTCGAATCTCGAGGCGACACCCCGGACCATTTGAGAGCTGGATAGGAAAGGAAGGGCCAAATAAGCTCGAGGGCTTGAATCTTCTCACGGGTGAAAGCTCTTTTCCCACACCGTCCAGCGTCGTAACTCTCCCCTACCCCTCCCCTTCAACCATGCACACAGCAGAACTCCCCACCCCCCCACCGAGCTAAACGGGTTAGCAGGGGGAAATCCTACGGGAAGTAAGAAAATCCTTGGCTCGAGGACCACGATTTTTGCCTCATGCCCGGCTACTTCTTGTAGATAGCTCCTGTCTTATAGGATTATTCTCTGCGAACACTTGGCTAAAATCTTAAGACTGCTTTCCACTTGCAGAATTTATCGTCTATTACCGAGTCAACCTAATTTCGGACAACCAACCGATTGTAAATTTCTACTCCCTTTCCCCGGATGCAAATCCGTGAGATTCTTTGCGTCTATAGCCGTTTACCGCAGTAGTGGATCTCAATAGCAATGGCGACAATAGCAACAACAGCGGAATGCCGCGCGCAGAAGAGCCTCGTCGAGTTGCAAAGAAAGGATCAGCGGCCCGCAGGTTCAGCATTAATCAAAACGAGTAATCAACGGAACTCGTTAAAGCACCTATTTATGCCGGGAGTACGCGCGAGAAGGGGAGAGGGTGCCGAAGCGTGATTAATGGAACATCATATCATAATTATCTTGACGTAATTATTAAATTGCGAGTAGACGCTGGAGGATCAACTAGTGGTTACGTAGGTATGCTCGCTTTGAGTTAATCGCTCATAAAAGTGTAAAGCGTAGAGCTGGAGAGAGAGAGAGAGAGAGAGAGAGAGAGAGAGAGAGAGAAAAAATTAGCGATTGGATAGAATTTTGCGGGGGGACGCGAGATTATTTTTTCACGACTTCGTGGAATTAATCGGTACGCTCGGATACTTCCGGTAACTCGTTAGCGGCTTTGGCCGTTGCTGTTTCGTCGCAAGACAAAATGCCCACCACCGTTCCAGTTCTCTCTGTCACAGTTTTCATGCAATTTGCATCGCAGTTGCGAGCGCTCTGGTAATTCGTTACCACATGCTTATATGCGCTGGTCGCTAATGAGGGTACGAATGAACGACGTTGCTAACGAATAGTTAATAGGAGTAAGCTTGCACGGAAACTCTCGCGACAACTCGAAGAAAATGCCCTCCGTCCTTGTGGGGAAAAATAAAAAAAATTTCGTTTCATTCTCCCGAGCCATTAACGAATGTTTCCTCGGTTCTCGTTGGAAATTCGTTAATCTGTTAATTAATCTGCGCAATCGGGACTTGGAGGAGGGATATTTTACGCGAAAACCGAGGAGGGTTACTTTGATATCCCGGGGATTATTCAAGGAAAGGAGAGACGGGAAGAGAAGGGCCAAAATTCTCACAAGAATGCATTACCGTGGAAAAGGAAGAATAATACGAATAGGAATAAGCATACAAATATATGTGTGTTCTGAAATACGAAACGTCTCGACGTATAAAGTGCAGGAAAGCACATAAATGCAAGGCTAAAGTGGGTTGCAAACATCGGTGCGGAAAAGCAGTTTTAAAAGGATAGTAGCTGTACAAAGAAAATTTTTGAAAAGGGAAAAGCTGTTGAAATATAAACGAGGAGCCATCATAGAAATCTCAGTGTATTGACACGGATAAGTAGATATTTCTCTAAAAATACGATCAGCTTTGGCTTCATTGGAAAGAAAATTAGAATGAAATTCCCAGCTCTCATATTTATTATCGATTTAACTTGGATATTATTCGTGATGTGTCTTTCAGTTACCAATATTAGATTACCAATGAATTTAAATTACTTCGATAGCTCATTCAATTACCTTAGTTCCCTATTTGATTTTTAAGTCTGCTTCAATTTTAAACAGAGTCAAATCGTATAAAATATCATGTGTTTCGTTATAGAAAAACGAAAAAACCAAAAAGAATGTAAAAGTGAAATAGAGAAGAATGAAAGCTTCGATGAGTATGAAAGCGGCCTTGTTATGGAATATAAAATGTCATCGAGTAATTAACATTGCGTAATTATTGGGGATTGTAGTTGGTCGAGTATACGCGGAAGTAACAGTCAACGTTATCTGCGACGAAGAAGCATTAGTCTACCGGAAGGAGCAATTTCCGATCGCAAATGTCCCTATTGATCGAACATCCGCTTTTATTACTACATCAATCCACTAGTCAGATTTCTCCGCCATCACCCAGCCATTTTTTAGTTATTTTCCTCCATAAACACGTTACAAAGCTAACCAAGTTGTCCCGCTATTCAAACAGCGCGTAATAGCTCTGGAATACAACATAAAATCAGGAAGTGTACCGCAATCAAGATTTTTCCACGGCCTGACTCTGCCGCGGAGTCCTTAAAAATAACGATTGGCAATTTTTTCATTTTTTTGGAAGAATACAAAATTGACCTAGTTTGGCCTGTTACGTAATAACGCGATGTTCGATTTAACAGCGACAGAGGAGTAATGCGATCATAATGGAACGACGTGTAATCATGTCAGGGATTCGTGATCATCATAATTTTCCTAATACTTTAACTCATGTTACACTGGCAAGTTGGGCGATGGTACAGAATGAGAAGACCCAGGGGCGTCCGAGAAGTCGACAAGTCCTAAAAGTTCCCACGAGATCGAAGAGCCCAGTTTCCACGGGAAAACTTACCGGTACACTTGTATTATTTAATCAGATCCACTTATGCAACTAATTATTATTCATCGTCAAATTCAATTTAGAATTCATTTGGAACGCACTCTATTTTTGTCGAGATTATCCTCTTCCACCTTCCGCGATTCACCGCGTCTGTCAGCTACCGAATATTATAATATTTAAATATTCAAATATAAAGCGGGGAGTGGAGAAACTCTCTTTTCTATTTTTTTTATTCTTTTTTTACCTTTTTTCTTTTTCTTTTTTTTTTTTGGTTTTAACAGAGACCGCTTCTTTCATTGTGCGAAAGTAGGAATCAACAGTGATAGCCTTCACCCGATATATCTACCTCCCCCGGTTCTCCCCCCGCTCCGCGTTGAATATTCAAGCATTTTGAAAAGTCAATTTTAATGGCGAATCCATAGCTTTTTAAAAATATCTGTTTCGTCTTGCCGGAGGAACGGCAGCTCTGGCTATCGATTAAACTACCGGCTTGTATTTTCGACGTGAAATCAATTCTCATTATAGTGTTCCCTGGAAAAAATCACAGACGTTTCAGTGGCATACCCGAGAAGGAGGAAAGGTAGCAACGATCGACGAAGGCAAGTCTCTCGCAGCTTTTTGCTCTGTCTCGGATATTCGGCTATTTCGAGAAGGCGCAGTCCTGCTTGAATCGAGAGGGAGTTGAAACAAATCAAGACAGTTAGGGCGCATTCGGCGAAGCCCCTGAAAACGCTAATAGTTAAATTATTCGCCGTTAAAGTTCGTAATGCGAGTGCAATTCTGTGTTAGGGGGGCCACTTGGATCCGAGCCGTTATTAGCATACTCCGCTCGTTTCGCGTACATGCACACGAAAGCAAACGTATAGAGTTCGCGGTACACCTGTCTCTCTGTAACAGGCGGGGATGTACCTTGGGGGACTCATAACTGCCTAATAACGTCCCTCCCCCCCCCGTTCCTTATATCACGACGATCATAACAGGCAAAAGTTTATCTCGCGAAATCTTTCGAATCGTCAACTTCGCTTATCAAGGCTTTCTCGTCACTGGCTAAATCTCGATTCCCTAATTTCTGTTCTCAGTCGTATGAGAAAGGACCAGGGGTAGGGGGACTTCTTACATCTCGAAACGACAGATTAATTGGAATTTCAGCCGGATGTGTTCCCCGTGCTCTGTCACTCCGTATTCTCCGCGCGCATTGAAAATTTCGCGGAACGGAGAAAAGTCGCTGGTGAAATCCTTGAGTTTTATCGATCTCTCTCATTATCCTCGCTTCTTCATGGCAGAATTCATTTTCCTGGGAAAAGAAGAGCAGACGGGAAAAGCCATGGCGCGCACGTATCGTTTACCTGCCCGGGGCCGGAATTATCGTTTGACGAGGAAAGCGATCTCGCGAAAGGCATTTCCGCCTTGGGCAGCCCTTATCCTTGCTTGTCCCTTCTCCTCCTCTCTCTCTCTCTCTCTCTCTATTTCTCCACTTTCATCCGACCTGCGCTGGGCCACGTGCACACCCGCGTACTCGTGCACGTGCAGAAGTCGACAACACGGAGATTCAGGCCAGTTCGAGTTTCAAACCGCGCGTTAACTTTCTCCTACCCCGCGGAAAATAGAAAACCTTAGGTGGAAAATGCAACGCTCGATGCGCAACTCCTTAATTAAAAGCTGAGATTCTTCGCCGTCATATTTTCATAAATCTTGTCGCGCTAATGAAATTTGCACATTAGCCCCTTCGACGGTCCATTTGACTCCAACTCCCCTTTGCTTTGCTCGTCGATTTTAAGAGGCGCCGCACCTGAAATTGTTTCTGCTTCCGCGACGATACGAAACTCGAGAGCACCCGGAGAGAGTAGGAAGGTGAGAGCGCAGCTGAGACACATGCCGGGGCTTTGCTTATTCCTTATATACGGTGCCCCTTATGTACGATACGTTAGGAAACGTGGAAACGGTAGTACGAAACTGCTGGCACAGTCTGTAACTGGTCCAGCGTAGCAATACTTGTAGTGCCACTGCCAGGGGGTGGCGCGAGAATAGACACGGTAGAAATTAGGTTAAGACGGCACCGTCGGGAACAGTTTCGAATTATCTCGCACATGTTACTCGGCTAACACCTCCGACAAGAATATTTTCCACCGGCAACATTCTTAATTAAGAAAATATCGTTGCGTGAAAGACGCAATGAAATGTCCTTCGCTCTTTTGGGTTTGCTCGATCGACGTCACGCGAACGACGAACGGAAAATAAGTTGAGAGAAACGAGAAAGAGTTGTCTTGTAACGTCAATCATTATTCCGAGAGAAGTACTGTGTGCTTGGCATTGGTAAGCGGGACACGAGCAGGGAATAATATGAAACTTTAATGCTAGATATATTTTAGTGCCACGCTTCAGCGTAAATTTAAACGCGAACTAGATACCGAGCGAGTTAATCGGAAAAGTGTGATAAGGGGCGTGTATTTTTGTTCCGGAGGAATAGCGGGTTTCATTTTAATATAATGATGTAAAGTTAAAAAGAAGTTTGTTCAGAGAAATTAAGGTCAATATCGCGCGCCTGCGGAAATTCGTTTTGAAATGAAATTGAAGAACATTTAGCCGAGATGAACCGAGTTCTATTTTCCAAATGGCCGGTATCTTATGAAAATTTCATTAAATCTCCATTGAATGCGTTATTAGAATCCGGGGGCTTTGGGAAATTGCCGAGAGTGTTACACTCGCGGTGTTCATCTCCGGATGAATGAATCGAAGAAACGCGAATTGCGATTAATAGCCGTGTAAAAGGGTCCACGTCATTGAGGAAAAGTCGCGCGCTAAAGGCTCGTTAGAGTTCCGGTCGCTGGAATCGATGAAATTTCCAGTGAAAAACAGTAGGAATACGCGGGCGGGTCGGGCATGAAAAATCTATGCGAAAAGTTCGCGTCGACTTTTGGCTTTTGGCTTCGCCAGCTTTTACCTTCAGGAGAGAGGGACAAGCGCGTGGTTGGAGTTCTGGAAGAGTTCAGGAGAGAGCGGGCGATTATTCTGGGAAATAATAATGAGCGGCGCCATTAGTAGCGCGAACTAATGATTAGAGGGAACGGCTCCTCTCGCTAGTGGATTGAATCTGTTCGTGCTCACAGCAGCCAGTCACGGATGAAAAAAGAAGGCGTCCTTGCCAAGAGACACAGAAAAGTTGCAAAAGGAAACCAGGAAAGTGGAGCCGTTCAACTTTCTTCCAGCGGGAAATCGAGTTCTGCGGACGTGCGTTGGCCAAGAACGAAATATTTTGTCAGCCCGTCAGTTATACCGAATTACATCGCTCGCTTCTCATGCAGTCTTCTTCCTTTTCTTCTTCCTCCTCTTCCTCCTTCTCTTCCTCCTTCTCCTCATCCCTCTCTGTTTTGATATTCATATGTCTCTGCCCATCTCGATCCTCGCGTTTATAGATATTATGGCTCCGCTCCCCTCTCACTGTTTATTTTAATTCATCCATTTTATTCATCGAATTCCGTCCCGATGAATTTTTCTCCCGAAAGATTCGTTGAATTTTCGCCAGTATAGATTTTCCCTCAATTTCCGCGTTCCCCTAAAATATCTCCCATTCTTCCCACCTCTCTCCCTTGGCGTTCGCTCCAATTACAGTGCAACCCTTATCGTCGTTAATATGTTTTTCCTACACATGCGCGCGCGCGTTATTGTCGCAGTTACGGTATTTTCACGAAATACCCCTGGCCATGGAAGCAGCAATTTTTTCCTAAATACATCATTTCCAGACGGCCGATTCCCGATAATTCCATGCCGGTTCTCACGTACTGTGGGAAATTTGGTGGAAATTTCTAGACACCTGCGAGAGCTCGAGGGCTGCAAAAAGCTGGCAGAAGTCCTCTCAGTACTGGAGGGTGAAAGAGGGTGCGCGCAAGGGTTGAAAGGGAGCGGAGACTAAAGGGGTGTCCTCAGCATTCTATCTCGGAAGTCGGCTGCCCTCGAGAGAGGAAAAGCCTGGGGAATGGAGGGGAGAGGCTGGCTAAATGCGCCGGGCCAACCTATGCATGCTAATGCCTATCTTACGGGCTTGCAAGCTCCTAAGCTTTACGACACTCGAACCTGTAGATCTCCAGGCCACAGGCAATCGAATCGGTCCTGTACGTGCAGCTCTCGGCTTTTTGGTGGTCAACGAGCTTGACGCGTTGTGCTTTCGGAATTTCTACGTTCAGCGAGCCGATCTGTATCAAGCTTTATGCACGTACGCGCCACTACACCTCCTCCTGCAACCTTTGCAGACGTACGTTGTTTCTTTTCCGCTCTTTTCTCTCCTTTTCTCTTTCCTTCAAGACACAAAATCCTACAGTTTCTTTCACCTGCCACCCACAGCTCTCCCTCTCTCCCTCAGGTTACTCAGACTCGGCTCTAAGAGCTTATTTTCATCGGTGCGGTGCGCTCATTAACCGAATTCAACAACTATTCATTGCTTTCCTTATTATCGCATACCGCGTCCGCTAACGAGCCAATGAATTTGCTACTAATTTATTTTCTGAATTCACGCAATCCTCCCTAATTGTCAGAAACAAGTTGGTATTTATGTTTCGTTTATTATAATTATCGTCACTCGTTTTATTTATTAATTGAGAATAGCGTGCCACGTTAGACTTAATCTGATTTGGCTGTCTGTTCACTTGACCGATAATTAATGATCAAATTTATTTATTAATCAGCTAATGAAGCTGCCTATTGCACTCATGATTTATTGATTTGATTTATCATTTGAGGAAAATCAATTTGCGGTGAGTAATTGGCAGGAGTAACGTTCGGTAACATTGACAGGTACGCCACGCTGCTACTTTTGAAACGACGTATAACCGTGTAAGTAACACCAGACGGGATTCGCAATAACGGCTCGTATTCTCGTAAGCCGGATTAAAGGGATTAAGCGGCTGTCTTCGTGCGGATCGTATCTTGAGCTCACGCACGAAGACTCCAGTTGCATGTTAAGGATCATCTTCAGTTTCCAAAAGGATCTTTCGTCTCCGACACGTTACTGGCAAAAGCAATGGAAATGGATTCCATTCCCCTCCCCACCCCTCCCCTCTCTAATGCTTAACCATAATCTCCCCTCAATACTCAACTTTTATTATTAATTAAACGTGACATTTCGATCGTGAAATGATCGTGAAAGATATCCCGTAAGGGGCGTAATATCCAGCGAGGACGGACGGACGGACGGAAGGAAGCAAGGAAGGAAGGAGGAAGGAGAGAAAAAAGGTGAAATGCGATACTAATAGCAGTTATTCCCGAGGCTGGAGTTTTCCCTACTTTTCCTCGTTTTTGTTTCCCGCGTCCGAAGCTGCTTCGTCTCTTCTACTTCGGACTACTCCCGCGCGTATCTCCCACCCCCGCTTTGTGTGTCCGTATCTGTATATGTCGGCTTCTCCTTACGGACCTTGCATGGAGTCGAATGGATTCGCCGGAACCTCCCGAGGGAAGCCACCTCGTCTTTATGCCGTTCCATCCGATGAAATTGGAACGCGGGGACTAATGTTTCGCAATTATAGATCCTTCGGGCCCTCCCCCCCTCCGTGAAGGATGTCACCTTTAAGGAACAACCGACAGTTATCTCCGCAGCCGAGCCCCCTCGTAATGTCAAATGCCGTAGATAGAAGTCGTAAAACTTTAGAAATCATAAAAATGCCCGAGTTGTTATTGGAAAACAGCGGAAATCCCTTAAGAACTTATTAATAATATTAGAGATAATCGAGCAAAAGGGAAATAAACGCTGAACTCCCAAGTCCGCAAGTTCAGACCATTTCCCGCCTTATAGGAATCCTCTCGTACTTCTCGAACAGGGCGCTATTGTCGAATCAAAACTTTTGTATATCACGCTTTTACTCAGTATCCAGCAGCTCGTGCGGAAAGTCTCCGGGCTGCTAATAAAAAATGGAAAATCTCGAAAAGATAAAACCTCGTGGGACGAACTTTTTTTTCACTCGAGTTTCGTCAACGCGGGAACTTTGACTTTGGAAATGGGTTTCGTAAGAGCCAGACTGCTGGAACTTTAGTTATGGTTGCCGGGATTCTTTTTACAAGGCGTCCCGATAAAGTACGAGTTACTACGAGTAGCACGTTATCCGAATACATAGGAATATTTAGATCCCGTAAAGAGAGAGAGAGAGAGAGAGAGAGAGAGAGAGAGAGAGAGAGAGAGAGAGAGAGAGAGAGAGAGAGAGAGAGAGAGAGAACCATGAAATGTTTATCGCGCGAGCACACGAATCGAGAAATTCATGTTAGAAATCGAGCGATGTCTGGCTTTCAAACTGGGAATTAATTATAGCTTGGGATTAATATTGGAGGGACTGATTTACGATGATTTTAAGTTTTCATCGACATAGTCAGTGGGATTCCAAGCGTTAATTCCAATTGATCGTTTATTCGTCTCTGGCGGATGGTCTTCCTGCGACAGGACATGACAGTGAACACGGAGAATGGGATGAAATCATGATTATAACTCGTAAATTATTTATGAACCTAATACACAGCTCAAAGATCCGGTACAGGAATCGAATTTGTTATCTTTTACCAAATTCTGTCAAATTGTAATTCCGCGATGATCATTCTAATCAAAAATCTATCAACGGCATTTTACAATTTCTCTTTGAGATTCGGTCTTAACCCATTTCTCCTCGATAAAAAATGATATTTTGTAAAAAAAAAAAAACAGAATAAAAAATCATCATCGATTTTTTATTTTCGCATAACCACATTATTTGTCTGCAAATACGAAGATAGAAGAAAGTCACAGTTTTGAAGAATTTCTACGGGTCAATCGTTGCTAATCATCTTTTCGGTGAGAGTTTTATTAGCCACCGGATTGAGTTCGATGGAGATATCAAGTTAATTTTAAGTAAACAAAAGTTATATTCATCCCACGTGGACCCGTCGGAATGGAAAGTTTAATATTCTGAAATTAGACTTTTGGTAATTATCTCACGATTATAGGTAATTCAACATTAGAATCGGGATTAAGTTAAAGAGGGTAAGACTAATTGGAAAGGATTGACGGAGGTTGACGAGGAAAATTCAGGCCGTCGATTCAAATCAAGTTACTTATCTATCCGCGGTCTTTCGCGGTTAACGTCCAGGCCAACGTGCAGAATCACAATTACATCTCGTAAATTATTTACGAACAGGGCCGGCTCGAGGCAGGAAAAGGAGGGAAGGGGTTGGAAAGGGTATAGGTTCGAGGGTGCCGGTAGCCGGGTCAAATTGCAACAAATTAACCGCGTTAATCACCGCCCTGTTGGACGAGACTTTCACCGGTGGTTGTGTAACCCAACTCCATCGACCTGGCACCACCGCCAGTTTAAGTATTGACCCCAGCAGAGAATCTGGAGCCTTTTATGGCCCAGCTATTCTAAACGCGCCTCGTAAAGAGCTCGAACCTGGGCCATGTTCAAATTTTTAACATCCAAAACCACCCACAACCCCTACCTTCCTACCTACCTACCCATCTCCTCCCTTACCTCTCCTTGATCCAAGTTTTCCTGAATATTAAACAATTACCACCTCTCGACCCTCGTGCGGAATTTCGCAAATTATTGCCACCCTCCTTCGTGCAAAAAACATAGTTTCTCCGCGTTAAACTTTACCGTGTCGCTAAATCTCTGTCATCGGTCGATCAATATGCATTACTTTAATGCCGCTGCATTATTTTTCAATGGCTTCGCTTTAACATGAAAAAAAAAATAGAGAAGAGGTTTTATTAGATTCCAGCAGATCGGTCGGGAAATATTTTTTATAGCTTCGTGGTTTCGAGACTAAATCTTGTTGAAATTTTCATTTTTTTCCAGCACTCGTGGGGGTGTAAATTTAATTCACGGCTCTGGCGGGGCAAAATCAAAGTTTCACTCGTGAAAAGGTAGCGGCGGAACACCATACCAGAGCGCCGTGGCCTGGCCTGGTTTACATTGTCGAATTATTGCCAAGCTGGTGCACGTAACGGTGGGTGCCAATTACACGACTACATCGATAGAATTAACGATACCTAGCGCAGGCAGTTAGCTTCTGCAAAATTCACGTAGCGCCGCGTTAAAAGTTGCTGCAGCCCGCGATAAACAAGGAAGAAATCCGTTATAATTCAGAACCCCTGTAATTTTCGCGCGCTAATTACGGGGATATCTATGCGAAAGGTTCGCTATCGCTCCTCGAATGGATTCTCGGCTCCAAGAGGGGAGGAAGATCGCGCGAAGAAAAGCATGGCTGCGCAGAGGGGTTGATAGCTTCGTCATTTGACCGTAAAGTCGGAATCGAAGAATGCTCCACCACTCCATCAGCAGTAAACTTTTGCGTATTTTCTTTCCAACCCCCCGCGTACCTCGGAGCTCCGTGCGCGCGATACTCGAGGCAACAACGTAGACACGCGGGGGGGGGGGGGGTTGATTCGAGAGACCGAACCAACCCTCGACGATTACCGGCAGACATTCGCGAGTGAACTAACGTGCGCGAATCAATTACTATATTTTGCTCTTTTTCTCGTCGCTCGCTCGCTTTTCAACGAAAAAATGAAATATTTTGCGTCCGGTCGCTTTTGATGGTGTCTCTAGGATAATATACGGCCGCTCGCGTATCAGAGCGTAGAATACTCGAAAGAGAGAATGAGAAAGTAGGATATATTGTACGGGGGAAAAAATGGAAAGGGGGAGGGGGTGGCTATAAGGGAGACAGGGAGCAGACTGGCAACTCGATAAATCGGTAATCGATTCTCGTGAAATCATCCAACGCGTTCGCACGAGTCCCACACGAGAACGCTACTGTTTTATTACTTTACGAACGTTCATATATTATTCAACCGCCTAATTTATCGACACTTTCCTCCCTCCGTCCCGATTAAATTCCCTCCCATCCCTGATCAATAGGAAAAACGATTGCCAGTACCATTGTTGTATATCTGCATTACCATTTAATCCGCGCGTTACTGTAATTATTATTCCTCTCTCGTTTAAACTTCTTTTTTCTGCTGGTTTTATTTTTTTCATACGAACGTATGAGAATTCATTAAACTTTGGACCATGGTAAATTATTTTGTCGCTGATATCGAGTTGACTTGTTGGAGATACCGAAAATTTCGTAGGATCGCGAAGTGGGATTAATTCTGGAGAATTCCAAGTCGAAGAAACGTGGGGGGAGGGGGCTCAAAATGTGTGAAAATGCACGAGAACAGTATAGTCAAAATAGAAATATAAAATTTTCGGTAAAACAATACTCCTCGTAAATTCTCCCGCGGTCTATATTCACGTGAGCACAATCGAGTGGTCGACATAATAACACATGGACGCCAACCGTAAATTTACTGGCCGGATCGCGACTACGGATTTAACCACTATTGGTATTCTCTTCGGGTGCGCCACCTCTAAAAAAAACTTCCTCTTCCTTCTTTTTCGAGATTTGCATTTTCGAGAAAGCACTGAACGTATTTCTAGTCAATGCTTCCACGTAATTACGGACAACCGATGTTGCTCTCCACGAACTTTTCGGATATTTCCAAATGCCGATAATACACTCCGATTATTATTCATCCTTATCTTATTGAAACTCGTAGTTTTACTACACGAGTTCTAAGAATACTAAAAAAAAAAAAAAAAAAAAATTAAAAAAAAAACTCCGACTGATTTCATAATCATTATCGAGTTTGTTTCTGCGTTAATTATTACATTATTGAATCGTTGGTGGAAAAAAAAAGTGTATCATATTTTACAGTAATAGCTATAAAGGTACATATAGCCCTCCGTGTAATAATCAGACGTAAATTTGTTTTGGGCGTACAATAGGTTTTCCAGTTAACGTATAACGAATGAAACCAGATAAATAATTATTCTTATTTAAATGATTACGATTAAATCAATGATTTACATAAAATTATTACGAATTTTCACTTAATTATAATGCAATGCGCTGCATCCGATTTACCAGAATTGCAAACTGTAATATTTGGAAATTTGAATCAGGCAGAATTATTGAGATAATGACTTTTAGAGCACACCTCCGTTGATATAATGAAATATTGAATATTCTTTTTCTACAATTTAACGAATCAAATTCAATGTAAGTTTCGGCCGTGGTGGAACACGAGAGAAGGAGATTACGCCCTTGCTTATGGCAAGCTCATAAAAGCCGATTTCGCGTTAGGTAAATTGATAAGGGGTTGTGGTTTGGTAAAGATTGCCATGGGGTATCGAAAAGGACCAGGAAGAATGTGTGGTGGTGGTGTCTGTGAGATCAAGAAATCACCAGGATTGCTCGCGGTGCTCTTCGCTTGTTGGCTCTCAAAGTCTTTGGACTCGCTCGGTTAGATAATACGGCGGACGCTTCAAATCCCGCCAAGTTTGTGGCTGCCCGAACTAAACGGGGGACAGATTCCCAAAATTGCGAGCATTACAGCAGACAAAGACTCCTAAGCCGAGATTCCGATTCTCGATCTGCCCTGAGCATTAACGCTAATTCGACCCATTCGCTAATCTCGACATTCTTCTGGGGGAAAAACTTTCACGGCATTATTTATAATTTGGAAGGATTCCAATCCTCCCAGCCATCAGACGCGCTCTTAAAGATTTCACAAGGAAGAAGAAAATGATCCGCGCGCCAGTTGTTAAAAATTCCAGGAGCATCATCTTCGCAGATTCCTGAGAATTTTTAACGCGGACTATCAGTTATACTTGTCGTAGAGGAAAACAAGAGGGTACAAAATATTTTCTTCTTCATTTGCTAAATATTGCAGGAACGTTATCGTTCGCGGTCCTACAAATTTTATGAACAGCCAAGAATACGGAAAGATCCCTATGAATTCTAATAAAAGTGAAAATGGACGCAGACATGAAAATCTTGAATCTATAATTGTTTTCGAACGAGAATAAAAATAATGCGATTGAAATAATGTGCGAGACATTTTCATTACGATTAACTAGGTCGATGTTTTTCAACAACGCTATTTAAAGGATTTTCCCTTGGAGTCTGTGGAAACCATTTCTGCTCTCTTTTTCTATCTTTTTCCTTGTCTTCATCCGAACAGCAGCATGACTGGGTAGAGGTTATAAGCAGTGTACCAGAAACACCATGAATTACTAAGAAGTTTAGGGTATAAATATAAAATAACACGTGATATACGGGAAAGCTAGGAAAGGTTGTAAGGCTGACGTAATGATACATCACCATAATGAAACCGTCATACGACAATTTGTGATAATTCAGATATTTTCTTGCGCTCCCTCTCTCTCTCTCTCTCTCTCTAGTGAAGCTTCTAATTGACTTTTCTGGTTCAGACAGAGAACTCTCCCTTTTATAAAAAATTTCCCGATTAATCTTATTTCTCGATATCTCTGCAGGAGTATAAGTCAATCACTTTCTGGAATTTTGGTGATTTCTTCGTCTTCTCGTATTCTCAGCCCTTTTGCGCCATGCCTAAATAAGTCTTGATATTTCTTATCCGTGTTTCATTATCTTTCCCAAGCTTCTTCTCTTGCATTCATTCTCCCAGCGAAGCCCTCACTGTCTATCTCTTTTTAAGTTTTTTTTTTTTAGGTTCTCCTTCCGCTCCTGTAGGGCCGTTTTCCCCAAGCTCACGTGCCCTACGTGCCGGTGCGTACACGTCCTTTTCTACCAATTCTTCTCTTCGGGCTCGCCTCCTCTTTATCTCAATCCTCCTTCTTACGTACATTCCTCATCTCTGCTCTCCTCGCATTCTCCATTCCTTGCCAGGTCTCCTGACACCTCCCACGCCACGTTCACGTTCCTGCCATGTCTTATAAATCATGGTTTACCTTTGCCTCTGGCAGGAATACGCGGACCAATAGGATTCGCCGATTTTAGCAAGCTTCATGCGAGAAATTACCTTCAACCCGACGTTGCCGTAATTGAACCGTCGAGATGAAACAGACGCTTCAAGTATTCTTGCCTTTGGACGTAAACCACCGGATAATATCGAGTCGAGAGTGAAAATGACACGGTCAATGAGACCCAATTGTTTTCCGGTTGTTTCGTTCATTTAGGGAACATCGCGACCTAAGACCACCCGCTCACTTCGAGCGAATCCTCGCATTGCGAAATTCGACGATTTCCAGAATCGTCGGCAGGGAGCACTTGAAATTCTTTAGCGCTCGGCAACATACGTTAGCCGGTAACGAAGTGTCAGAAACAAAGGGAAAGGGTGTCGGGGTCGAAACTTACATTAGAACTTAGCGTGGGGGAGGATTCACGAGGAGAAGGAGTCTAGCTGGCGAGCTTAGATCACTGTCGTAACGACACCTCGGTGTGTCGTTGAGAGTTGGCAAAAGCAGACACGTCCCTGCGTATATCCGGAAAAGGGTCGAAGGTGAGGCAGGCAGGAAAATGGAAGCAAGACGCGCCAGTTTGGGGTTAGGGGACGTGGGGGCGGACACGGGAAGTCCCGGGCCGGGTTCATGCATATGCCACAATCTCATTTGACTGCATAATCGCATTCCAGTCCCGCGGGATCACCCGTGTCAACAAGTTACATATTTTTCTATTCCACGTCTCTCTTTTCGCGCTGGCAACCCCAGTTGCCCCGCGTCCATTGTGTCCCCGTCGCGATTTCCTCGCCGCTAATTCACAACGATTGTTCGAGCCACGACCAGCACCCCCCCCCCCACCTACTTCTCCAGTCGACCGGTGCCTTAATAGAGCAAGCACACCAGAGACTACCAGCGTGGAAACCCACTGAAAAGGGTAAACCGGATACTTCGTTAATACACTTGAATCTGGATGCTGCTTGGTTAGCACAATGAAACATTATATAATAATTGCAGCGGTATACGCCGAATGAAATGAAGCATATTCCATACCCCTTCGCTGATGAAAGAGTAGCGCGGGATAGACGGAGCGCCATTGTTTAGAATGTTACCACTAATTATATCCTATTCAAATGATACTGATAATAAGCGCAGAGCCAATTACCGACAATGCCTAATTCTTCGAGAGTTCTGAATTCCGCGCTGTTCCGATGTGAAATCGACCGATCGATCGATCGATCGTCGATGAAGAGATCGTTCGCGGGTAGGCACCGTTTCGAAGTCGATCCTTGGATTTTCTTCAGTCACACAGAGCGATCCAATTGAAGGATGCCGGAGAATGCTGCCGGGAGAAGAAACGGCGGCGGACGGCTTGAATTCACGTTCCAGCAATGAAATTGTGAGGTGTCAGTGGTGCGCGCGCTCTCTCGTTATTGCAATTCAAGTGAAAATCGAAATGCCGCGGAATCAAATATGCATAGTTACCGGGCATAGACAAGGACCTGAGATAGTAAGCTCGTTAGCATAAATCTAAAGAGGTGTGGCGTTTTTCATCGGCCTTTTGCCGGGGAATATTTAAGGGCGGTTTTCCAGCCATTGAAACCTGATAAATATTCAAATTTTAATTGTGCCGCGGGTATTTGAATTGCATTGGCTTCGTGCACTTTTGTCGGCTGGTGCGTCATGGCAGTTTCTCAGAATGGCTGACCTTTCTCAATGAATCGGCAGCTTTTATTACCAGCCGTCTCTCCCGAGAGACGTGCCTATAAGGTCGTCTGGAGGGACGCAGAGAGGAATGGAGAGGGTGGTGAATTGGGTCGATGGTATATAGTGTATTCAGGGACAGTAGGAGGAACCGAGAGCTTGAATAATATACGTGCCCGTCCGGCGGTGCTGGGTCGGAAGCTGCGAAGTCTCCAGCAAGCTCTCGTCTTCAGGGCGGGGGGTGACAGGGGCCGAGAGGGGAAAGGTCCTGGAGCAAAGTTGCTTCCGGCCGAGATGCGCTACGATTTTCCGTTACTTCGACCTCGATTCCTTAACGTCCCACCGATCTACCTATTCCACGCTAAAGCGACCCTGATCGTTTATTTATGTGCTGCCGTTATCCACTCTTCTTTCATCGGTGCGCATAGGAATCCTTGAAATCGCTGGAGTCGCCGGAGTCGCTACAATCTAGGAACAATAAAACCTAATAATGAACTGCCGAATGAACCAGATCAAACAGCCCTCTCGGTGAAGTTCCGCTTGCCGAATTAACGGCGAGCCACACCGAGTGGAGCGAACGAACCACGGAAAAATCACTTCTATAGCACCTTCCCCTAACTGCTCTATGCACCATTAAATCTTCGCATGAGATGCAGGCTATTTAATTGGGTCAGTGGAAAGTCTAAGGAAAACGCTAAATGGACGCATCGGAGGAGAATAAAACCAATGCTGATAATAAACGACGATGCTCCTTAATTAGCCATTGTTTTCGGAATTATTATCAAAAGGTAACATTATAGGGCTCTTCGATATACAAGCAGTTTGCGCAGGAGGATTGCTGGTTCAGATTCCATTTGTTCCGCCTGTCCTCCCATGACGCATGTCCGATCCCTCTCGACGTTCCCTCTTCCCTATCGCAACCCTTTATATATTACACATATTACGTGTCCACGTCTCACACGCTCGTGCTTCTGGAACCTTTGTGTAGACAATCCACTCGAACCTATAGAGCAGCATCCACCCCTCCTCCCCCATCTCTGCTACACAAAACACTTCACTCACGAATACTTTCTGAAAAAGGCAGTATAACTAATTTCATTGCTTCCCTCAAATCGAATTATTTTTTTACGCTCCTAGTGCACACACACACACAACTCGAGTTACACGAGGGTCTATCAACAACAAATACGCTTATTTATAGAGGAGGACTTTTATCCACGCGATAAAAAACGGATTTGCGGAAAAAAGAATATTTTCCTTCTTAAAAATAAGAGCCGCGCTTTGTCAGAGTTGCGTCGTAGTTTCAAAATAAGAAAATTCAGAAAAGGAAATACGAGTAAACTGGACGGAAGGAAGGTAGGGTATGACCTGTAAGTGGAGAGGAAGTACTTTAGCCAAAGTTACCAAGTAATCGACTAACATCATGAAATATCGAAGACATTCGATTGGAGACACTAGGGATACCCTGCGGAACATGCCTCGTAACATAAACAAGGGTGGCTTCTCATTCCCGGGGGATCACAGAGAGGCATGGTGGAGTAGAGGGGATGAAGGAGAATTTAGTGGACGCGAGTGCTCGAACTGCCTCACCAAACATCGTTAATTAACCCCACTACGCAGTATCATTCGAATATTCCCACAGTGCTTATGGAAGTTAACTACTTTACAATATCTATAAAACAAACTTTTTAATCGGATTCTCATCGAAATTCTTGAGGAAAAAGTTTGCATTCCACCAAAACATAAGCACGCGCACAGACATACACACACACGCGCGCGACCTGAAATATTCTTTGGTTTATTTACGTATAATATTATAAAGCGAACAATATCCATGAGAACCTTGTTTCGCTATTACCACGCCAAGTAGTATAACCGTATCTTATTTCTGCCATTAGTCGATTAAGTGAAAGAGTCTCGCATTTTTCGGACTGTCGTCGATAAGGTCCATTCGCCAAGACCAAATGAACGGTGTAACGCTAACGAAGCTCTTATCGCCGATGGAAAATATTTCGTGAGCGGTGTGGCAGAGGAGGAGGAGGAGGAGGAGGAGGAGGAGGATGAATATAAGGTAGGAATTCATTAAAAGCTTTAAAATTACACGTAGCGAGGGAACGCGAGCGGGAATGGGCCGGCATCGTTAAAAAACGAGCTCGCCGCAGGGCACTGGTAGACAGGCATCAGGAGGAGCCCACCCACTTATCTCACAATCACTTAGAAAGCAATCCTCTGAAGCGGGCGTCCTTCCTGCTAAGATTGCATATCTTGGCGCGGTAACATTTGCCGGCAAATCCCCGAGCAACGGCGTTAATAACGAGCGTGCAACGAGAGTACGTATGGTTTTCCTGGTTTTCGTGTCCTCGACCGACTTTCCTCTCGGAGGAAACGCGTATCAGCAGGCGACGGTCACGTAGCTAATTATTCCCAGGGGTGTACGACCCTGAAGGTGATCTATTCGCAATGGCAGTTTCCACGAGTGGAAAGGCGCGAAAAGAGAGAGAGAAGAAGAGGAAGAGAGCGAGAGTGAGAGGGAGAGAAATAAAATCCCTTCGCGGCATGCAAATGCGAGAAAAGAAGGAGAGACGAAACGAAGCGGAGCTGGGTTAGAAGGGAATAGAGAAACTTAAAGGATGTGGAGGTTCCGGGGGAGGAGGTTGGGAGGGTAGAGTTCAGATAGCTCAGTCCTCGCGAAGCGGGAGGAATGAGAGATGTAAGGTAATTAAAGCGAACGTGCACCACCTTGTAGGAGATTTAAAAGCTCGTAACTTTTTATGATTTACATTCCTTTCATTTAGTCTCACGTTCTTACGGATAAACTCCTTGCTCGCTTTCCTCAGCCATTGCCGAGGAAACCACCTTCTTCCCCAGCTCTCCCCTTCCTCTCTCCGTCCCTTTTTCATCTCTGGGACTCCTCTATACTTTCTTTCCCCTGCAATCCCAAGATTGCGCGCGCGACAACTTTGCCAAACGATTCGCCGAGTTCTCCCGAGTCTTTTGGCGTCCGGTGTCGGCCGTTTGATTAAGCTCCCACGGGAATCGGGATTAATGGAATGTCCCCACCCTCCCCTCGCACTTCCGCGGCTTGCTGCGTTCGTTCGTTCGTTCGCTCCTAATTAATATTTCCAAGCTGAGAATATCAACCAGAGCGAACTTGACGTTTTCTCGAGGCGTTGCATATCGATGATTTCGCTACTCGCTGCCATCGAGCCACTCCACTTGATTAGCGGCGCCAAAGTTGAACGCAACGATTGCAGATGTGCGTCTATCTGCCTTTCCACCAATATGGAGGGAAGTTCCTGCGGCAAACCGGATAAGCGTGGGATTAATCGCGGATGGAAACTTGGCGATGTCGAGCTCTGTTTTGGATACACCGTGAAATTAAGCGACGTCAACTTGGATGCGCCAACTTCCCTTTCCGACCCACAGCCTTTTCAGCGTTCGGAGCGGCAGATCTGCCATGTCGGCCCTTCCTGGCTGGCAAGCTTGCCCAAAGACAATGCCAACATTAGGCGTTAAGGGTGCTCCCAAAATACCATTTACGCCGTTCTATCGACTCTCCCTTTAACGCTATGCCGCATAATACCCTCCGCGCGATACCGTAGAGATTATGTTTATCCGATTATTCACACCCCCGGACGTATGTTTTGCTTCGGTACTTCCGATCTGTTTCATAGATTCTATTATTTGCTCATTGGAATTATCAAGAGTGAGTCCGTTCATGGAGCTTGTTAATCTGTTCAACTCCCATACCCGCCGTCGTCGCCGCCGTCGTCGCCGTCGTCGTCGTCGTCGTCGTATCGTTTCATTAATATGTTAAAGCAAAATCTAGAAATCAATTTGAGAGGAAGAACGATTGATTTGGCAGCGAATCGCTGCATATTGCACCTTTCCATTCGTCATTAAAATATGCATCGACGTACGCGAGTGGATGTATCGCCATTCGTGGACAGCTTTTCCAATTTCCCGCGATTGCCTCCGTGAGAAGATTTACGCGATGGCATTTCGTACTCTGTACACTTGAAATCTGCGAAGAATCCGCTTGTCCATTTGCTCGCTTGATCAAAATTTATTTGACAGCAGCAAAAATCCTTCTAATTCTCTAAAAGGTACAATCAAGGAGAATTTAATTCAATAAATTCCCTTTGTCAAGTTTATTGGGAGAAACTGAAGATTCGAGACGTGGATCAGATTAATAAATGATGAGAACTTGGGAAATAATGTGTTTTATCCTATCTATATGGGTATCGTTATCCTATCTTTATCGATTCCTGATTGAATAGGGCTGACGTACGTGATTCTCGTATATCTCTCTGTATACGTGTGCCTACGCGAGTGTGCGCGACCGTGTGCCGGCGAATCGTACGCTTTACTTTCCCGTTTCTTACGTTTATGGTTATCGTTGTCCTTATCAATTAAATCCCTGATAGAGTTGACGTATGTTCTTTCTTGGAGGATTGGATTGCTTTAAGAGCATTGGATGATAAATAAGAAAGTATGTCAATTTATCCGAAAGGATATCAATGCCACGGGAGAGATAAGACTCTCGTGTATAAGCGACAAATTCCGAGCCACTCTAATTCTACGGCAAACCGTTTATCCAAGGAAATAATGACGATCCTCCCCGGCAAACGGATAGAATAGTTGGCCGAAGTTCATTCGGAGTTCGCTCGACTTGGCCCGAGTCTTATTAAAGATTCGGGCTCGTTTTCCACTTATTGAAGTGCCCGAACTCGTGCCAATTTCAAGGCGTATTATTAGTCGAATTATCCGCCTCTATTATTTTTTACAATCTGCCGCGAAAAGCTGTGAAATCAGATTAAGAAATTAATTGGAGGACAATGATGCTTTTAGAAAATAGCATTTCAGAATTATTAATGTCATTCTCTATGGGACTCGATTCAGTCGATCAATTAAATCGTAATAGGCTTTAGCTAATCCACTTGTCTGATATATCTAACAAAAAATTTGCCTCGCTCTCGCTCTCTCTCTCTCTCTCTCTCTCTCTCATCTATTTTAAATAAATATTAAAATTATTCTGATTCGTCCTCTCGTGGGCATCGCCGCGAAGTAGCCGATGAAAGAATTATTTTGACAAAGCAACGACACGATAATAAAATTTTTATAGCGGAAACACAATTCCGCGTAATAATTGATTTAGCCAGTGATTAGTATTTGAGTGGAGAACATGATCATTGAACCCAGCAGCACTTGAGTAATTTACTGTCCAAAAATTCAATATATCGCGTTCATTCATTTTCTTGATCATATTGTGAAAATTCCAGCTGGACGATGTAACTGCACGGTGGTGCGAACGTATAAAGTTGAGCGGAATAAGTCAACTATAAAATATTCAAATCAAATCACGTTTTATACTTTCATAATATCAAGCTACCAATATTTGACTTTAATTTTCGCCATAATTTCCGCCTGTTCTGGGAAACTTTGATTAGACTACGACTCCGCTTAGCCAGTAGTAATTGTAATCACTTTCAGGACGGGCTAAAGTTTCATTGATCCGATAAGGGAAAAAATAAGTGATTTCTTCGACAAGATATTTTTCGTCGATTAAGTTTTCGACTGATAAGTTTTTCTGAGCAGGGGATAAGTTATAAGGGGAAATTTGTTGTTGGTAGGAAGAAAATACGTTTTCCAATAAGAAGTTTTGCTGACCAGACTGGATCTGGCAAGTTGCAAGTTGGATCCGGCTCATTCATACAGAAGGAGCAAGTATATTAGAGCTTGCGAGCTTAAAGCATCCCTTACACCATAATCCTAGTGCCTCCTTTCCGTCTGGCTGTCAGCCGAGTTAACGGAGCGGCGAATTAATTAAACTTCTATTTACGATATCGATGAATCAGCGATATTCTCTCCATGCTACAGCGAAATCGGGTCGAACCTCATAAAGTAATAAAATTCCAAAAGTAATTCATATTCTAATGATCACCCCTCTCTCGGTCTTCCATATCTGACCTCGATATTTCGCACACCTCCAACTGAACTTTGAGCAAATTTTTCCCATCTTAGATTTTCACTCCGGATCCCGACCCGTCCCGTCGTCTCTTTACTTTATATAAATCAAGCTTCTTAATTTTTAATCCGCGCATCGTTTTCCATTTGTGCTTGAAATACACGAATGCAGAAAATGTCTGGAGAATAACGAGAAATGATAAATTCAATAAAGCGGAATATAAAGTTATCCTTTGAAAATGACACAGATATAGTCTCTCCGCCTCTCTCTCACCCTCTCGTTCCACTTTCCATGAATACCATTTTTTCATTTAATAGATTTACGTCTCGTGTACGTTTTGTGAAAATATTAGTCTTAAATTTTGTATTTTTCGAGAAAACCTCGGTAAGTGAACGTTTTAGGGACGTAAATGCGGCATTTCCTGCTGCCTTCGAGAAGGTCGCATTTTACGCGAGCCCTAGTAGCGTCGTTATAACGAGTAAACCCGCAACGAAACAACGGGTGAAAACAACTATTAATCACGTCGAGCCGCTCTCTCTGCAACCTCCGCGGGTGAACGAGTTTAACAAAAATCCAGAACGTGACAGAAAAATTGTACGAAATCATTGATTGTACATTTGTGCCAGTTGTGCGTTAAATAAAATTTCTCGTCAGACGCGCGTAACGTCGATCTTGCGTTAGCTGCGGGGGTGTAAATATCAATTACCGAGTTTCTCGAATAAACAAAGCCAAATTCAGACGCAAAATAGCTTAATTAAATAAATTAGAGAAAACACGGTGCAAAATGAATCACGCGTTACATTTTGCTGAACAATGAGCGTGGAGTGGTCGTGGATGGCGGACGATAGAAAATTTCACGAATAATATAGGAGCGTGTAGTGCAAGAGAAAGGCGAATTTATCAATGAACGAGCGAGCCTTCGAATTGAATTCGACGTGGTTTTGCTTCGGGAAGAGGGATTACAATGATATTAAAGCGAAGTATGGTCAGTTTTATTTATCCCCGAAGAAAGGGGATTTTGTTGCATAAAAGGGAGAACTTGCGCTGCTTACGATTACGGGAATCGAAGTTCACGCTGAGAAGATGAGCAGCTCGCCAGGATAATCCTGCGAAGTTTTACGATCCGAAGTTTTCTAAGGATGCGGAATACACTTAAGGATGAAAGAGGACCGTTTGGTGTTTCTATCCTCTTAAAAACGTCTTATCGCGCTCGAAACGTTCCGAATAGCGGATTACCGAGGCGGAGAACAATGCGACTTCCGGTACCACGAGAGTGTCCGCCGCTGAAATCCGCCGCCGGGAATGGTCATTCGGTTAATTCATGTGCGACGTTAACTGCGAATAAATGCGAACGACTCCATAATTAGCCGCAGCCTTTAATTATTTACCCTGACCGATGTACGATAATTAAATTAAGTTCGCCGATCGATAAGTACATGATAAATCAGCGAATATACTCGGCGAGTTAAAAATTTACATATTTCTGATGAAAAAGAATCACATTTTTCCATTACGCGCACATTAATTCCTGCCTGACCCGTTTGTTATTTCGATTGAATTTAAAGCACTCGCAAATAAAAATTTCGAGTTTCATTGAAACGCATCGAAATATATTTCTTCCCTGTAAAATTATTTCCCGCAACTACGGGTAGACTGTATTTGCATAAATTCCAACGTGGATTAAAATTGGAATAAAAACTTGGATAAAATGCCGGTGTTGTATTTATAGCCGGTATTGTATTAATATTTTCGTGTTAAAAAATTCGTCATCGACGGAAAACTGAGGCTGCGCCGCATTTGATAGAAAATACCGAAGCCGAAGCAGAAAATAGCAGTCGATTTAAATGAATTCAAGGATTTCGCTGCGTTAAGAGAGGCGATGCGAGGGGATCGGGGTGCCAGGGTACCAGGGGACCGGGGCATGTGGCGATTTGATCAGGCAACGCAAGTGCGCGGATTCTCTAATAATATATCGGGTGTCCGGAAAATGTCCTGGAACCGCAGGCACCGGACGGTTGGACACACGTGACGCGACATTGCTGCTGCGTCCGGACAAACCGCCGAACGCTCGTTCCGTTCGGCTAATTTACTTTTTGTATTTTCGGTTTAAATTGACCGAGCGTGCCCGATAGGTGCTCCCCCGCCCGAAAACCTGTTCTCCATTCGCGACCATCGAAGCTTCACTAACCATGAATGCCAATCTCCTCTCGTCCACCGCGATGCGATTCTTTTTTTTCATTCGTCACAGCGCGCAACCCCCGCTAACTCCCTTTCAACCCCTTTCATTCCCCCTCGTCCTGACTTCATTTACGAACGTCGTCCACCATGGCAATCATGGCGTCCGCCCAAAATTTCCACCTGGACGTAATCGTTTTTGGAAGCTTGCGTTATTGTCTTCCTTCTTCTTCTTCTACTACTTCTTCTTCTTCTTCTTCTTCTTCATCTTCTTCTTCTTTACTACGCCGCACACTTTTCCTTCTTATCATAAATGGACACTCCGTATCTCCGATACTAAAAGAATGGGGGGGTCGGACAGATATCTCGGAGCCTGATTAATCAGAAGAAAGGAAAGAAAAAAAGAAGAAAAACCCATAAGACACCCCTTGTGTTTTATTGTAGATAATGCAATCCCTGGTTCATCTACTTCTTGACCGTAAAGTTTTTATTGGTTCTCAAGAGATTTTCAATAAATTTATATATGGTCGATGGTATTTTTTGACTCGGTCAGCTCGGGCTGAAAGAAAATCGTCTTCCAGAATTTCGCGACTCGCACGTCGTAAAAATGGTCATCCAGTTCGAATGGGATCGCTTATTTTTCTCTATCGTATATGTTTACGGGTAGGAAAATCTTTTTATCCGGTTTACCAGGGCGGAACCTTCCCAGTTGAGTTTCCTTGAAGGAGTTGATGCTGCTTTTGAGTATAAACGCATTATCCTGCGCGAGGCATTTTACCCTTTACGGGTACGAGAGCTCGAGAGCTCGAGACTTCGAGGAAAATTCCTAATTACCGAATATAAACTTCAGGCAGCATTATTAGCCAGAGGCAAAGTTAGCCTGGACGTATCAGTGGCAATCCGTTTGGTAGATGAGATAAAAACTGGGTCGTTTGTACTCTGATTTATTCTCGAGCTCTAAATCGAGGGGAGAGGCTATTTTTATTTACGAAGAACACGTAGGGCTGCCATTATCACCTGTAGTCTACTGAGATGCTGACCCACATTCGCCATCTCCAGATCGATAACAAAAAGGGTCTTTACGTATCGGAGTATCCAAGTTTAGTAAGAGCCCCAGACACTAAGGTATTCAGCTGTCAAGTTCGCTATAAAAAAGGACTTGTAGAGGGGAACTACGACGGAAAATGGCACAAGCTGAAAGCGTGTTTATCGATTTCCCAAGGTGCACGTAATCCAGAAAGGACCAAAACAATTTTTCAGCTTTCCAGGACCCCCAAAAATCCAAGTCTGCCGCTATTCTCGATAATTAGGGAGTTAAATCGGGCGGAAAATCGATTTCAGCGAAGCTATAAATGGTACCCATTGTGTTTATGTGAAAATTCGCGCAGCCTGGAACCAGGCCGCGGTTGTAAAATGCTAAACAAACCCGGGAGTGGTCGTTCAAATAATGTGTCCGACTCGCATCACTAAACAAGCACCGGGCCGAAACCGCAAGTTGCTTTTTCCCCGCGAAAAAGTTCAACTTTGCCAACACCCGTACCATTCTCCATTTTTAGCAGGTGCTGATTGACGCCGAGGCGCTTTTCCTGCGGTACGAGCTCCCCGTGAAACAAACGAGCGGAGCCCGCGTAAATTCAAACTTTTGATACGCCACTGTCACAATGCGCCCGGCGAATTCGGGATTACCGCAAATCTCCCGTACAAAACTCGAGCTTTTTGTTAACGCGAGAAATCAGGCGGAAAGTTATCGCTAATGAAATCCTCGAACATTCTCGATCCTCGTCACAAATTGTTTTGTTATTCGGGGCAATGGAAAACAGAAGAAGAAAAGCGAAACCTCGTATCGAGCAATGAAATCAAGAAAAATTCTGTTTGAGCTTTTAGTAAGCTCGGGGGGAGCATTTTATATGACTTAGAAAAGTTGTCTACAAAGAGTGGCATTAATGTATCACAAAGTGCGGTCTCAAAGTCGAATGTAAAAGGTGGGGGGACGAGAATGGGGTGGTGTGGAGAGAGGGAGGGGGGGGGGAGAAAGCAAAGGTTAAGGTGCACTCGTGTCTCACCCCTGGAACGTGACTGGACTTTCCGGGCACGAGTTTCCAAAGAGTTACAGAGAGCATCCCTCTTAGCTTGCTTTGACACCGTCCTCGACACCCCTTATTTCTTCCTGTGCCACTCGAGAAAACTACCCGTGGCTTTCCCACTTGCCACCAACCCTCGGCTCGAATCACGTCATGGTTTACATTGCGGATTATGTCCTTGGGACTATCTGCTCGGGAATTTCCACCAGATTCTCACCCCTGCTCGAATACTAATATGGTAAACGTCGTACGAGGAGTCGGTGCAGCGGCAACAACGGGATTGATGCGACGAAATTATGTCGACATTTTTTTTTTTCATTAATCCAAAGAGCGGTGGTGTGTGACTCACCTTAATTCGAAATCACAGTTTTCGGAAAAAAAAAAACCGGGAAAATTCATGATCGATAGCACTGTGTGTGAAATTCAGATAGTGAGAGTTGGAAGCGCCACGAGTATCGGATATCATTGACAGTATTGTCCGGGATATTATATTTCGACAGGCCCGCAATGGTATACCAGAGGAGGTAACGTAGTTTCTCCGCTTGTTTGCGTAAATGCCGAGGGTAAAGTCGGGCGTCGGTTTCTATCCCATGGGACGATCCATCTCCAGAAGTTCCCGGAGATTACCTCGAGAGCGAAAGCGCTAGGCAGTTACCCCCACCCCCTCCCTGAGAGGGGCTTGATTCCGGTATTCGTGAAATCGACACTGGGAATCCTGCCCAACGAAGGTGGTGGTATAAGCTTTCGAAAAAATTCACAAGGATTCCGAGTAAAAGCCCGAATAAATCCTGTATTTTTTATTGCTCCCGCGGGTCATCCAGGAATACAATTTCTTTCACTCGACCGGGCAGATTTGATGTTCCGTATCCACGACACGAGCAAGAATAAAATTATAAGTGCCGGTAATAAAATTAAGTTGCTCTGGAAACGTAGATTTTCAGAATACTTTGCTCAAAGATTTTTCGAGAGATCTCCTTAAAGGTGCGACCACAATTTTTTAATAATCCACTCGATCGTACCGATGCATGAAATTTACGGAGAGGAACAAACAAAAATTCATTGACGATGGAAAGAGAAGAACAGAGAAGAGAAGAGAAGAGATTTTCTGATAAAAGGATTGAGAGAAGGGGTGAGTGTTTCGGAATCTCTTTACGAATAAATCACGATTTATTTACGGGATGTCCCAGTGGTGGTCCGGTGGGGGTGATGACCCCACTTGGCCCAGGGAATTTTATAATACGTCCGACCTTACTCACGGACTTTACCACCCTCGCAAGGAGGGGGTCCTGCGGGACTCGCGACTGCAGCCGAATCCTAATCCACCCCTCCTCCCTTTCTCATTTCTACCTCTCCTGTCGTTCCTGCGACGATATTTCGGCAGTGTCAGGCCACATCCTGGTGCGACCCTACCATCGGATTATTTATAGATCCTGTATAATATTCAGGACGGATTCACTGCAGTCCAGAACACCCGAAGTTCTTCGACTTTACGCCTTTACGTTTCCCTGGATGATACTTTTCCAAAACTTTCGACGACGATCTCTCGTCTTCGGTTTGATTTCTTAAAAGAAAAAAAAAAACTAGCCTCGCCATACTCGCGTTATACCAATAGCGCATCATTTCTCCCCTCGAAATCGCTCGTTGCCAAGTTTTCTCGTACACCTGAGAAATGGGCAAGTCCTATTGTTTACAAAAATGTTCAGGCTACTAGTAGTTTCAGCGTGAAAATGAGGGCGTAGCGCCGAACCAATCGAGTTTGTATTAAAAAGAGGATTTCTTGCACGATACGCAGCAATCCTGTGGGATATCCTTCTTCCCGTGTCACCTGTCCAGGATCTATGGCGAATCGATCGTAAGGGCCCCCTCCCCATTAATTCTCGACACGTCCGGCCCTGAAAAAGGATTATTTGAGTGCAGAAAAAAAACTGTTGCGCCACAGCGCGATTTTATGCCCTGCTAAAACCATTTCAATCTGCCAACTCGCATCGGTCTGTGGCTTTTAGTGCGAAGAAATTTTTACTGGCTTTTCAATGCCAGGATTTCTAGTACCATGTATGATTGGTCGCCATTGTTCCGGTTTCGATCCCATTGAATCGCTCCTTATTTATTTACGATGCATTAAACGCGTCCCTTTTCACGATTTCCGCTTGCAGTACAAGAAGAAGGCCCCGTCGTTTTCTTGAAAATCCGAGTCGTCGTTGTCGTTTTATTTCTCGAAATGGGATTCGATCCTAATGGGATCTCCAAAGCAGGTCACCCTCCAAGGTTTGGATGAGCATATTTCGCGAACTCCCTGACAAAAATATGCGCCGGAACGGCCATGGGGATGTATTGTGCGTGGAATATCGCGGCTGCAAGAAACGAGTAAAATGCAAGAAAGTTACAGGCGCGGGAAAACAGTGTAAAGCCGCGAATATTCTGCAAGGATAATCAAATCCTCCGGCTAGCTTTTATTTCCTTACGTAAAAAGTATTTGCATAAGAGAGTTCTGGCAGCTTTGCGGAGGAATTACTGCAACTGCTCTAGAAACAGATACGAAAAGAAAACGGGGCTTTCGTGATTTCAAATATTTCCACGTGGAAGTGCGTAATGACTGGGCCTCGTTAAAAATTCTTGAGGAGAGGGGGACGATGAGCGATGCAGATTCCTATCGAGGCTCCAGTAGTCATTAACAGCAAAAGCCGGTAGTTCCAGCGAGAAGAGAAATTGCCACGCTGCGTGCCACCATTTTCACTCGGTTGTAACTTCACGCACCTGCTATTTGTTCCTGCCGAGACCTTTCCGCACCTTTAAACCTTCAGATTTTACGTTTCACAAAATAGCGGAATTTTAATGGCTGCGAAACTTTGCTTGATTATTGGCAAAGTGAAAAATTTCGCAAAGCTCTCAAGGATCGAGGAGGTTTGCTTTCGCCGGGAAAGGGGAGTCGAAAGAAAGCAGATAAAAAGACGCATTACTTCTGATTTTGACGCAAGAAAATTCCATACAACGCGTTTCAAGTCAGCATTTTATTGGCGAATGGATAAATCCTGTAGTTTTCAAATATGGAAACACCTGGACTTAAATAGACGCACGTAGCGATTTTCACGTAAATTCGATGAATTCGAATTGATTCGAATCCCCGGAGACTGCAAGTGCAGAATTGCACTAAATCAGCGCAGATTGACCTTTGGCCGTTCAAGAAGACAACACGTGTACCTGCCATCCATATTCTCGTAAACCTCGGTCTCTCCCCCTCCCCCAGCCCCAGGATTTATTTCGATGTCGATGCAATCGAGTCGACACGACCTAAATTCTCGCCTCCTTAATTTGGCCCCGAGCTATTTTCTCCTGCGAAACAAATTGATATCAAGCCTAAAATTACTGACTGACTGACTGACTGGCGAGCATTCTTTTACGGAAAGGAGAAACGCGTAAAACAGAAAACTTCGTTGGTCGTTAATATTATTACGGAGAATTGCAGGTAGCTCCAGAGACACGTCTGATGACAAACCTGTCGTTTGAACGTTCAATTAATCCATTAGCAAGATTCGCGCCTAAATCAAATGTGCAGCTTTGACATCGAATTTCATCGAGTAGGGTGCGCGTGGATGTTTAAAAAAAAAAAAGAAAAAAAAAAACCATGGAGAAACGTTAGCCGAACTGAACGAGGTTGGCTGGAAAATTTAATCCTCTTTGAAGCATTTTTAATACCAGCCTAGAATGGCTGGATCGAGTAATATAAAAGCTGGCGAAAGTAGTGTTTCCGTACGTGGCCAGTTTACCAAGTTTCGGCCGATGAAGCTCGCTTCTGTACATACTTAAACGATATCGATCTGTTGAGGGGACGCTGCAGAAACCTAAATAAATCAGATCGTCGAAGGAGAGCAGAGAACGAGGGAGCAGGAGCAGGAGCGACAGAGAGAAAAGGAGAAAAGGAGAAAAGGAGAAAGGGAGAAAGGGAGAAACGTCTCGGTCTCGAGCATTTTGCTTGGAGTCTATTTCGGTCCCGATACACGTCACGATCGGCCTGATAAGTTACCAGTCTGTTTACACGTGACTCGATTAAATACTTGTAGCTCGTTAGTTGGGAAATTTCGCGTCTAAATCATCCCTCTATCTAATGTTCTAATTACGTGCCAGGATCCATCCGTCATCGCGGCGGCATTTAAATATAGCACACGTACCCTTCGCGCCATTAAATTATTTCATCTAATTTTCATAATTCCACGATTCATCTCCGAGCGTGAATCACAACTTGAAAAGTTCCACAATCAAGAGGCGATCGTTAGCGAGTATTATCCGCCGAGAGGAGAAATTACTTTCGGCCACTGTGTTTCCATTCTTCACGTTGGCGGCGGCGGTGGTCGAGTCGATTCGCGCCAGTTGCTTCCGGTATCGCTTAATTGCTTAATTTTCTAAGGCACGCCGATTGATATTGCGTATTTTAAGAAGAAAGCCCTTGCTAAGCGAAAATTACTGTTTCACGAAAGCCAGCTTTGAAGGGTAAGTAGAAAAGTTTGTTCGGAAGTTAACTGAAACTTATGCTTATGCGCTATACTACATTGAGTATCCTCTATAATGTAAACTGGCGGGGAAAAAGTTTCCAATAACGTCTAACAAGCATATACACAGTTAAAATTTTAACTTTACGCGCGAACAGAGCAAGAAAAAACGGTGATCCGACACGGGGCCGGAAGTTTGGGGCTGGTAATGCTTTTACTCTCATTATGGTTAATCCTGTCTCGTCACGAATGTCTTCTATCAAAGTCTCTCGCGAGGAGGAAGGGAAGGGAAGGGAAGGGAAGAGGGACGGGAATCTTTCCTAAATCCGCTATTCCTTTCGCCAAAGTAAGAACTTTGTCGGTACAGGATATTGGATATTTCCATATAATTTGCATATGTGAGCGCGCGCACACACACACGCACACTCGTGTATACATTCATCCATGGGGGTTTGGTTGGTTGGCTAGCTGGCTCGCTGGCTGGCTCTCATTGCCAAATGATTCCAATGATTTCTTTGCGAGAACCTTTGGGAATCCTCGTCGTAATTAAATTCAACGTCAGACATCCGCCCCCTTCCACCAGTCGATAAATGTCATAACGAGTCAAGTTGATTCGTGGAACTCGAAAAGTTTTCGCGTTTCGTGCGAGGAAAACTGCACGCGAGAACTGCTCAAAGTTGGTGGGTGCGAAGACAATTAAGAAGGAATAATTATTAAATTAGTGGGCATTAGTGCCTTTAATTACAGCCCGTCGTCGTCCTTCCGCAGTCGTCCCTGGCTTCTTATCTTCGTGTCTCGGAAGAACTTTGTGTCTTGCCGGAAGCCGCGCTCACGCCCAGATAGATCCAACGGGGCTCGGGGAACTTTGTGGTAGCTGAACACGTGTTCGCTAAACTACATTCGAGTACAAACGAGGTTTCGCCGGCTCATACCGGGATCTCTCTTGTAACAGGAACGGTTACAGGAAATTGAAAAGCGAAATTACATTAAAACCCCATAGAGTCCCGTCAATCGCAAAAATTGCCCGATGCGAAGATCGCGGAATTTTAAAATGATGGATTTACGAAAATTTACCAAGTATTACTTTGGATCTCGAGAAGTACGAGAGCTGAAAGTCGTCGACTCTGTGTGTGCGTGCGCGCGCGGCGCAGGGTTTTCCGGGAGAAATAGAATTTCTTTTGACCACTCTAGGCGGTTCGAATGTCAGGATAAGCGATTGTGGAGGTGAAGAGGCGAGGGGAGAGGAGCCTTTATGTTGAAAAATTGGCGAATGGCCACTCGTGAAATCTACGTGAAGCACGTAGACAGTTTTGTGCGTACATAATGGCACCGGTTCTCGCATCTGGCCATTTTGCGCGGGCTCGGAAAATCCGCGATTGCCGGTTCCTGTACGTGCAGCTATCTTAGGATGGGCATGTGGCCTTCGACGATATCCGGAAAAATGCACTCACAGATATTGCGCCGACACGAAAGTACCATGCTCGGTCCTCCAGCAAACCGTGGCTGAGTGCTCCGAATTGTTATTGCCGAACAATCGATTTCTGATTCCAACAACCACCGAAAGACTCCCGAGCACAAGACTACCACCACCACCACCCTACATCCCACCCCATGGTTAATTCTACCTGGATATCGTCCCCGTAGAAATTGCGCGAGCGAAAAAATTCTCACTGCTTATTAACCCCTCGCGCGCGCGCGCGCGTGTGTGTGTGCGGGCATCGAAAAACTGTGGCCAACGCTGTTGCCAGTCGCGACCCTCTCTCATGGAAAATTAATCGGAAAATGTTCTGGAATCCCTGAAAATTCGCAAGTTTCGCCGACCTGAAAGCCACTCGTCGAGGTCCCACGACCTTTCCGGGCTCCTCGCGCGTTTACCAGTGCGTCGCGATTACTGCGATAAAGCACAATTTGAGTTTGGGCGAATTTTCAAAGTTTAATCCCGGGAATTCATTGTTTTCATGCTTAATTCAGAGGCAACGTAATTATTAAGAACGGCTAGCAAAAGTTTCCGTCGTTTCTGCAAGCGTTGACTAATAAAAGCTTAGAAGGGCCAGGGAGTTGTCGAAATATTTAAACAGGATCCAGAGGATCTCGGGCGTTGTGTGCCGAGTGAAAGTTGAGCTCGATCGAAGTTTCGCATAAATCGTCGCCGCGTACAGTCCGCTGGAAAATTATGCGAGGCCGAACGGACCGACGAGAGCGAACGGGCAACGACGACGACAGTTGCAGTTGCAGCTGCAGCTACTACAGCTGTGCATCGGTAAGATCCGCGTTGGCAATATACAAGATTCCTTACACCGTAAAACGCTCGTATCTTCCGATTCGGCGGCGTGATTCTCGGAAATGGCGTGTTTTACAGCGTGCGCATCGTCGTCTCGTGCTCGAGAAAAGAGAACCTACGAGCAGATGCAAAAAACCTCATCTCCCCCGCACTAAACTTCCCCTTTGACATCCTCGGCGCTCGCGAAATTCCACAAAAATCTTCCCCCGTCTCGTTTCCCGCCTTAACGATAATCAAACAATCGCGCGACTCCCCTAGCCCCGCAGCCCCGAAAGCGAAGGGAAAATAGGGAAACGCGGCCTCGTCACACTCGACACCCCTTCGGCGAAGACCCGGCGGCCGATTCTTAATGATGAAAATAAAACTCGACGCGCAAAGGCGACTCTAAATAAATGATAACCGGTAGCTGCCGCCTGTACTCGATGAAACAAGAGATCAAAGCGGCTGATCAATTTATTAGCGTTATCCTCGCAGAGCGCTAGAAAAAAACAACTTAATACTCTGTCACCGCATTTTAATTAATTGAATCCAGATAGGGGGTGAGTTGCACGAGGTGCGAGGGGCCAGTGAAAAATGTTCCTAGTCGACTCGATGTACGCATTCGCTTAAAAAATGTCCCTGCGAGAGGGTGGAAATCGATCGCGGGCCTCTCCGGAGCTAAGAAGACGGAAATCCTGATCCTGCGGGACGATTCCGGGATCGGGAATATCTCGTTCCGCTTGGCTCGCGATTCCAATTTCGTTCTGGCCGAGCGAAACTTGATTGGGCGTATGCGCGCGCGCGCGCACGTGCGGCAATTTTAGCGGAGATCCCGCGGGCGAGCAAGAATGCAGCTCGAAGTTCGCCGAGGGCAAGTTAAGCGCGAGCTACTACCAAGGGGGTAGGGGACGTGGTGGTAGTCAGTTTTAAGCGGCACCTGTGCTTGTCAATTAAGTTTACGCTTCTCCCATTCCGTCGTTGCGCAGCTTGGCACGCCTCACCCACCCCCTAGCCATCCAACCAACCCCCCATAGCTGATAGTTACTCCCCGACCTATTTTCTGTTTCTAGGAAACAGCCTCCTTTGTCACTTCCGCGATTGCCAAGCCCATTCTGAATTACCGATCGTAAAAGTGAAAATGTCGGATACAGAATGTCTCAAATTTGCCGTTCTTACTACTGTTCGAAGAACGCCCTTTCCTCTATCACGCGTTCACCCTGTAGCGGAGTAAAATCGATTAAATGCATCAAACGCCTCGATTTGCGCCGATAGATTGTCCCCCGATCGAGCTTGCCCGGAAATAAAACGCAAAATTGGTAAAGTACAGGAGGTTTCAACGAATATGAGAAACTGGTGCTTTTCATTGGTTAAATTGCTTGATTATCATTGAAAGGAAACGAGAGTGTATAAGACAGAGAGAGAGAGAGATAGAACCCTGTATAGGTATAAGTAAAATATGAATATACTTTGTGGAAAGTGTGCAAGTTGCAGCGATAAAATTTCAAGATTAATCGCATGCAGGTCAAATTAAATATGGTTTACACAGCAAGTAGATCGATCATCGTTAAGGTGAAATCACAGTGGCTCAGTTTACTCAGCTATATCAGCAGGCTAGAGTCGATCGACATGGCGCTTGACCCCGGAAGAAAGGTCATTAATTTTTTAGACGCCTCTTCGACGAGGGTGTAATGCAAACTGGCGAGAAACCCTTTCACGAAGCCGCTGTGATTAAAGATGCACATGCGAAATCGCGTTTGATAAGAGCAAGTGCGTGAAGAATCTGTGAAAAATGTTCTCCCTCTTATCGAGCTCCACACGCTGATGTATTCACTTTGCCTAAAAACTATCTCGCCTAAGAATTTCAAGAAATCCAGGCTTGCCGATGCATCTAACATGCTAAACTGTCCTCGCGCGCGAGCGTTTCACGGGAAAACTCTCTCTCTCTCTCTCTCTCTCACTCCGACTTATCACGGTTCGCGTGAGAATTTTTATTTCAATTTCAAGCTTTTCGACCACAGGCCAGTCAGATTTTTGAGAAAATTCATGGGTTTGGCCCATGAAAATGAAGGGAATTGCAAGCGGATGGAAACGATCGAGGTTCGACGATCATTTCGATCATCAAGCCCGACGTTAATCGAGTTTGCGCGGTTCGTGCTAAATGAAATTAACGATTCGCTCGTCCTGCTGCAAAACGGGAACGGTGGCAGGTGTTCTCTGTGTGTCTCTCCTTCCGCATCTAATGTCATCGCTTTCATCGTGAGATACGTGCGATGACGTCATTCCAACCACTGAAAACTTCAATCCACTCTGTGGCTGGCCGAGTGATAAATGTTGGATAAATAAATTACTGACCTCGCGCTGCTTAAACCGTTCGCCGCTCGGATTCTTGTAAAATGAGAACTTCTTGCGACAAAAAGCAAATTCGTAACATCTCGCTGACAAAAGCGAGCGGCGGACCGCGTAAAATCCTCATGATAAATTTAACCGTAGGATCGCGCAATTAGCGAGCTTTATGGCAAATCATGGGAATAAGCACGATGGCAAATACGGGAGCAGCAACCACGCGAAAAGTAATACACGGGAATAAAGTCACTGATGGAACGATCGACGAATCACAACGAACACGCGTGGAATAAGAAGAACTCGAAATCGGCCCCGATAGAACGAACTTTTTATGGCTAATAAATCCTTCTAGCACGATCGGCTGATAGAGCAGATCTTTTTTAACGGATTAACAAATAATAAAGGCAACGGAAGTTATTGTCGAGACCATTAATTTTCTCCAGGTTCGTTACTATTGAGAAGAATAGAAGAGCGCGCCGTGCGCCAGATTAAGGACGAGGAATTATCAGTTTTATCGCTCGAAATCGGAAGATGATAATAATGAAGTAATTTCAAGTGGCTGGAGTACGTAATGGCAGGTATTAGAAATAGTATGAAACGCTTGAGCTACATCCCGCTACCGGTGGAGGGTAGACACTGTATATGGACATAAGAGGTAACCCAGCCAGTCGTAATATGGCACGACGGTAACGACGAGCACACGCACTCGCGAGACGATGAATTCAGTTTACGACGCCTATTTTCCAGGCCCGGCTATCCACGGATACTTTATTATCGTCCCTACTCCTGCCCTCGAAAGACGTACACTCCCGCCCGAAGATTTCCCGCCCTGAGATAAATCTCTCTTTTGCATTAATACATGAGTTTTCGTTCGGCGTTTTAATTGATTTAAGAGAATTTCCAAAGTTTCCACCACTTAATATTTCTCTCGAAATTCTATACTTAATTTTGTTGGGATAGTCCATTCTCGGATAGCGACCCCCGGGTAAATGATTACACTTTTTATTGGGATTTCATTAATTAATCTTGTTCTCGTGAGAATACAGACCGATATCTGACTTGCCTAATCGCTTTTTCTATAAGTTCAGTTGGCGCTCGCAGTTTTTTCGCAGCTTCCTCTTGCGTGTGCTCGAACGAATTAATGGATAAATTGCAAATGAAATTTATAAATAATGAATGTATGAAAAGGAGTTCTGAATGAAAGCACAAAAAATGCATGTGCCCCGGAGCGTAGCGGTTGCACGTGTGCGAGGTGTAACCAGAACCTGACCTGGTACTCGCGTTACGACCATTAATAAATCACGTTTAAGCGTTTGTCGCGTGTAACATTAGTCTTCGATCGAGCGAACGGGAGAATTTACACCGACATCGAATTAATAAATACTACGGGCCACATTCAAGCGGCACAGAAATTGCCCTCGGCCATCTTGATTGAGGGAGATGAAAGTTCCTTGTTGCTCCTCGTACGATATCAATTTAATAAAACCGATGAACCACCTCCACCACCACCACCACGTTCCAATGGCAATTTCCTGGAAAATTCCTTGAAAGAATACCGTAGCATTTTGCGTATAATGATTTTGAAAGAGAAGGAAAGAGAGTGAAAGAGACAAACCGAGCCACGAAAATTATATTGGAGAATGGATAATTAGTTTTTTTTTCTTCTTCTTCTTCTTCTTCTTTTTATTGCGACATGTGCTTTATTATTGTGCCGGGACATTTTACGAGAAAGAACTGCACAAGTCTAAATCTCTAATTGAGAAAGCGTGTTGTAAAAAAAAAAGTTAAGTAAAAAGAGAATCCAGCAGAGGATGTGTCCGAAATGGACACGAGGGGGGAGGGTAGAGGAATAGTGTAGTGAAGAGGGAGTTATTAAGGAGATTATGGGCTAGTCGTTCCATGAACTTCAAAGGACCAATTCCCATTTTCAATTTGCCCGAGGGTGGGGGACTTTGCCGGAACTCAAAGCCAAGTCGAGCCATTCTACTAGTTACATCCTTGCTGTCCCAGTCGCCGCGCTGAAGAATTCCATTCCCGGAGTTTTCCGTTCTCCCAGGTCCTACAATTCTCGCAAGAAGAAAAGAAACCCGCTTCCCCCTCCCTCGATATAACCGGTGATAAAACATACATTGAAAAAAAAATTCTCCTACCGATATCGTTTAATCACCGTCGCTGATGAAGCTTTCGCGTGGCCAGCTGTTTAATTATCGTTTAAATAATTTTTATGCAATCGATTTCAATTTAAATTTTCATGGGTTTATTTTATCGCTATTATATCGCTTCGATTACTTTCATTAAAGTGCATTGCACGAAAGGCATGAATACGCAAAGGGATTTCCACTTGGTTTTGGTCTGACCATCTCACCAGCGGTATTGTGTCCTTTGAAGAAAACGCGCGAGTTTTGGAACGCCCTGTATTATTCACGCGAGTTTATTGCACTTCGTACTAGGTTATTCATGGCAGAAAATGAAAACGGATAATTCTCCACTTTGCGAGTCATCCTGTATCGTTGGAAAGGTGAAAATAAGCGAGTCGTCATGATCGATAAGCATTAAATGGGCAAATGTAGCTCGCTAAGAGGCTCGAAAACGCGAGGACAGGCGGTACCAGCGGATTTCCGGTTTTCTTCCAAGTCCCGAGAGGGAATTACGTGCAACCGGCAATCATCAATCTCGTTGGTTGTGTCGAGTGGCACTAATTCAGAAGCCTTGTCCCCTCCCGGTCGACTGGAGAACTTCGCACAGCCCTCTTCCACCCTCTTCCACCCCGTTCCATCTCTTTCACCCTCTTGCGCCTGTACGTCCTTAGGCAATGTTGCACAGAGAAGACAGGCAGGCTTTTCGTTCGACCTCGGATCCAAATAAATAGACGTCCATACATCAACGCCCCGCTACTCCTACCATCGCACACTCGCAATCTACTCTGCAGACCTGCATTGTCTATTAATGGCCCTTTGATTCTCGTTTGAACTCCAGTTGAACCTGAAAAATTGTCCCGCACCGTCTATCCTCTCGCTAATCTATCAGCGATTCAAAATTTCACGCTGGATGTATTTATATCCCTTCGGAATTCCCGTGTCTCATCAATTTTCGGTCGTACTACTTGCAACGTTAATAATTTTCTTAAATTCTCCTCTCGATGAATTCCTCCCGCTAATCCTCGAATATTTTAAGGTAACGACTGTTATCCAGCGCGGTTATTATTCTTATATCGCAGCACTGGAGTACCACGGATCCTCGGCGAGCCAATAATTTTAATGAAGAAGAAGAAGTTCCATTCATCCAGCGCTCACATCGGGAACTGACAAAACAGTTGATACGCGGTGATATAGCGGGTTGAGGGAATACGAATGAACGTGGAATAGAAAAGGGGAGTTCGAGAGGACTCCAGTCCCATTCGGAAGAAGGATGGAGGTTATAGGCAAAAGGGAGATGAAGCACATGGAAAAGATGTCGATCCTGATTTACAGTGCAGGCAAATCGGCGAACTTGGCCGGAAACCGTGAAATTTTTTCGGGAAATTGGAACTTTCATCGACGTTTACGAGAGAATCTAAAGAAATACCCAAGCGTCGTAGCCTACCCAGATGAAAATATCTCTCGGCGCAGAGATCATCGGCACAACTAATATATTCCTCCGGAATTAACGATCTCTAATAAAAAAAAGGGAGGGAGAGAGAGAGAGAGAGAGAGAGAAAAGACGCTTAGGGAGGCTTATCATTTGTACGTAAGCACATTCGCTAAAGTTTTCATTGCTCGTAATCGTCGTCACGGTTAAGTTGGAGGGAAACTTGGTTAAGCCTGTGCTTTTATCGATGTTTGCCAGCCCGGGTATTGCAAGACTTTGCGCAACTGAATTGGATGAAAATATTCGTCGAGCCTAGAGAGATTATTCGCAAGGAGTGCTCTGGCTGGGTAAATTGTATTTGTCCGGAGAGCGAGCAATTATGTCCCACAAAGAACTCGCACCTTCCTCGAGGTAACCGAAGGACAATCGCGCGGTTAACTAGCTATTAGGAAAAGCAAACTCGTATCTCACCTTAAAGGCTTTCTCCGGAGTCGAACTATATTTGTCTTTGATTACCGCCAGGTTTGCACGTTGCTGTAAATAATACCTTATAATGGAGAGAGCGGATCGTGCGCCGCCTGATTGCGTGTCGGCCAAGTTGAAAAAGTTCCAGCATATTTTTGAACCCTGTGGGTCCCCGCCGCTAATAATCGCGTTTGTTTCAATTACCGCGACGGGCTGGCCGCACTCGTAACTATCGACGCCATGGCTTCCTATTCGATATGATAAACGTTGCCGATAGGGAAACGTGCAATCACAGCCTGGCGCCGTTAAATAAAATGATCAACGACCCACAAGCTATTCAATAAACAGAATCGTAACTTTCCCTACAACCAAATGCACTTGTCCTTTTACCATTTAGATTCATTTCTCTCCAGTCTCCCCTGCATTGTATTTATGGGCCAATTTGTCGTTTTGCGTGATTATCTTAATGGAACCTGCGTAATTCTTCTTTCAAAGCAGCTAATGAACCTACCCCTAGTTTTCAGGATTATTCGAGAGTACGATGCACACGGCACATGTTATTGGGAAATTAATAAAACTCGGTGGCTCTACCCCGCCCTTCTGAAACGTGTACTTTTGCAAAAATGTGAATGGTTCGGCTCGTTCCTCGGTAGAAATTAATGAACCTTCCAACGATATACATATCGCACTTTGAAAAATGGCGTGCGCCCTTTGAAATTCATGACTTTTTCCAATAATACGTTTCTCGAGGAGATGCTCCATCGCGTAAATGAAACAACGCTGTCCACGTCTCTTTTTATAAGCGATCGTCGTCGCCTCTTTAAGAAACGGCAATGGAGAGTCGGCCAGTCTCTATTAATCTTGCAAAATCCGACAGAAGCACAATGCTAAAGGACACGGTCCAGCTCTGAGATTATTTCGCAAAGAGGAACACTCGAAGCAACCCGGTAACGACTTTCATCCGGCACTTGGAATAACTATGCAAATTCCCGTGGGTTAAGCAGCAGGATCTCTGATGGAGGCCCGTACTGATTCCAAGTTACGAGGAAACGGAGCTATAAAGTTTTGAAGCGTCCAAGGACTGGACTCTGTCCACCCGATATATCGCGCTACAATATCTCCGCGACACAACTCGATTTACATACCGCTAAATTATTATCTCAATATTCTTCTTGATGGATCGATAATTTTAAAACTAGCGTACTAGTGTAAAACTAGCGCGAAAATTCTGCCTCGTGCGAGGGAGCACGTGGCCATTGCATGGCGCGGCGTGGCGTGTGGCTGATAGCAAAATTCCACGAGTCCTCGCGATATTGACTCGCGAAACGATCACACAGGACCTACTCGCGGGATGAATCGGTCGGAATTTCATTCCGATACATTTAGCGCATTGACTGTTATCCGTGCGCGCAAGCGCGCGCGCGTGCATAGGGGCGAGCATTGTGGAAATTCTGAATTCCACTCGTCACTCGCACGTATCCCGGTCCGGTGCATACGGGACGTGTGCGGGATACGCGTAGGTTTCGCGTGATTATTAATTTAACTGCTGGATACGGGTCCGACTACTCAGCCAAAATATCGAGGCTCGCGCGGAGATCGAAGATATCGCTGCGAATTAACTTCCGAACGCCATTAAACGCCTCTGCCATTTCCGGGCCCTTTTCGCTTGATCCACTTCCACTGCGGGGAAGTTAGCGCTACGAATTTTCGGCGTAAATCGATATTTTACTCGCGCTCGGCTCATTAGAGAAAGCCCCCCTGTATGCGTTAACTAACGATTGTTTACACGGAACTTCACCCCGTGCGACCGCGGGATATAATTTTGTTAGCCGTTCGTCCTTGCACTCTCCACCACGGAATGAAACGTGTCTCAGGAAGTACACGCGTGATGAATCGATTTGCAAACGAAAAGGAAAAATTAAAAAAAAAATTGACGATAAAATAATTTTATTTTACTTGGGGTAGGTGGATCGAGTTCCCCAATTATATTATTGCTCGGGGGGAGACTCGGTGGGATGAAAATATTCGATAACCCAAAACTCTCGGGAGGTTCATAAAAATTTGAAACGCTTATGGAATCGAATCTCACGTGCTAAACGTTAACCAGTATATTTGTCGATAATCGATACTTGTGTAACATTTGGGTTGACATTACGAGCAGAATTCAAATGGCGCGACATTTATGCAATTGTAACTGTTTCGACATATGAAGTGCTTTAATTTCGAGTTCATCGATTGATCTATATTCAATCGGCATTACAGTCATCATAGTTTACGTTCTCACCGCCGGCATCAATCGGTTCATACATAATTCGCATTGTTACTCATTAATAACTCGCGGTGAGCATTTTTCATGAGAATTTTTCGCGCGGCGCAGGATAAAAATTAAAATTGAAACGATAAAAGCTGCGTTTTATGGGCAATGTGTAAGATACACGCATTAAATATTACGCGCCTGTAGAATAATAATGTATTCTCATTTTTATCGTGGCTGGACAGTCATAAATTTCCCAACGTCGTCGGCTGGCTATTATCGCTTTCTTTGCACGCGGAATTGTTCGTCTGCGATAAAGCACCTTTACATGGAGTCAAAGGAAAAAATTGTTATCGTCGAATCTGCGCACATTAATGGGATCAACAGTTTGTTTGCGAAGAACTCACCGCGTTCGGTGACCAATGATGGGGCCATGTTTTTTCATGGCCAATAGTGGGCTGACTCGCCAAGAACACGACACGTCTATCCGTGTTTCCAGTTCCGGTACCGGTTGTCGTTAGAAGAGCCGCCCTGGCTCTCGAGCCACCGATACTCAACGTCGGTGACGTGTCCATTTTATCCTAAAAATATTGAGATCGTCTTAATCAAAACCCAATTATATTGCCTCACGAGTTAGACTAATGGCTTATCTAACTTTTATTGAAATATTAGCGATTATCCGTATGCTACTACTGTACACACGGTGCATCAACCGATAAAAAGTTTTCAGTAAAGCAGAGTCATTGATTCATTAAAAAAAATGGAAGGAGATTCCGAGAGGAGTCGAATCGATCGCGCATACTTTAACCGATACTGCGTTGGATAAATTGTTAAATTTAATAAATCAATTAAAATCATGCGGGTAATTGAATCAATTTGCATGAGTTATTAATAAAATGTTAATCCTGACTTTCGTCCGTATAATTTTGTTCATTATCTGCTATTACATTCGACATTTGGCAAATTTGTCATCGTTGCATCTTGCTGCCTGGCTTTTGGCAAAGCTTCCTGTACTTGAAAAATACCGAGATTACAACAGTCGTCGGGGAAAAGTAAATAGAAGAATTCACTATTGTAGCTTGATCCGCGCTATCAAAGCACTGGGTCCATTTATCAAAACATTACATCTATTTCCGTTTATCCGAAATACATCGAAAATATTCTCGTGCTCGCCTCTGGTATAAATCTTGCTAAAAACCCGCTCTACAAAGAACTAAATATTCATTCGCGCAGTTGTGCAAATAACTTTTTATTACACGCATTCTCACGGGACGTTCTGCAAAAGAAGGGGAAAAAATGAAAAGCAACCAAAAAAAAAACAAAAACCAAAAAAAAAACGGGATAACGACAACTGGTTCCAATTAAGGTTAAATCAAAATGGAATTTTTCTGCAGGAGGAAAGGTGAAATTGATTGTTCCAAGATTTAGTCTCCAGCCTCTGATCGAGGAGGTGTCGAGTGGCAGGGAGAGAGAGAGAGAGAGGGTGAAATGTTGAAGGAGGAAGCACGGGCAGGGAGTAAGAAGCCGTGTAACCGAGAGATCTAGGTCGGACCACAACAGAATTCTAGTATCAGGAGAATTTGGAAGCAACTCTGACTCTTTCAGCCTTGAATTCTCGATGGGGGTAAAAGTATTGAAAAGAGGGTCGTAGGATCGAATTCTAGAGGGTTCTGTGCCGTAAAGAAATCTGACGAATGTAATCGAGATCGTTAGCCGAAGCGCGAAAGCTCTTCCAAAGAGTCGCCGACAGACGACCACGGGACGTGAGAATAAGAGAGGCGAGAAAAAGAGAAGGAGGAGTCTAGTGGGCGGTGATGGTGGTGGTGGTGCCGGTGCCGGTGCTGGTGTTAGTACGGTAGTACGTTTTTCAGTGGGATTTACGGGTCGTCGGCGGGCATTAAGGAGAAAGATGCGCGACCACGACCTACCTAGACACGCGACACGAGAGAGCCTCGTGGAAGGGGTATACGAGAGGGATGAAAATGCAGAAGACGCTAAACCAGGACTGAACTGCCTGGTAGAGGAGATCAGGAAATGAGACAGGGAGCGGGAGAAGTAAGAAAATGCGCTCGACGAGAATCAGCATAGAAGGAAAGGAAAAGAAAATACCGGATGGGATTGAAAGAGGTAACTCGCTGGAGTTTTCCAATGGGAAAAGAAAGAATTTCATGAAAATCCCAGTTAGTGGAAGAACCGGAACAAGAAGAAGAAGAAGAACAAGAGTAGGAAGAACTAGAAGAATCTAGGAAGAGAGAGAGAGAGAGAGAGAGAGAGAGAGGGAGGGTAGTTGAAGATATCATAATAAAAATTGCAAGGTGCACGCATGATTTTACCCGTTAATTAAATCCTCGTGGTTATCCGAGAACGGGAGGGCAGGGGGTTGCAGCCGTCGACGACAACGACGACGACGAGCTACGGAATTCCAGCCGAGTCTGGAGCGAGGAAGTCCTCAGCTGGGCAGTCCTCGCGTGCACCCGATCATTATAGGCGAAGGTCCCTCAAATCCCTTAAATCGTTCCACCGCGACGTGTGTTCCTCCAGGGCGCAATTACGAGTCATTACTGGCGGAATTCCAGCGTGCGTCGGAGTAGGCTCACGGGGGTGTAGGTGCGTGCCTCTCTATTTACAGGCGATCGTCGAATCGCCTGAAACCTGGATGGTCGGTAGTTCCCCAGTTGTTCCACGGCGTGACGATGATGACGGCGCTGGATAATGACGATTACGGCTCGTCTAACGACGCGTGCTATCACCGTTCCCGTTCCTCGTTACGCTACCAATATCCATGAATCATCCTGACGTACCGCGAGCTACTGCGAAAGCTCGCGAATCCACCTGCCGTCTAATTGCTAACAACCCCCGAGCTTATTTTCACCTGGACTAATCCCGACATCGTCCAGGTTCATTTGGCTCGGCAAATCCACCGAGCGATAACTATTCTCTCTCTCTCTCTCTCTCTCTTCCTCGCACACTCTCTCAATCTCCTATGCAGCTTTTTTCTTGCTTCTTTTTAATAACGTTAACGACACCAAGGATTACGGTGCAGTCTTTGAGGTAGCGGCAGGTGGGAAATCAAATGGCAAAGGGTATCGCTACTGGGTCATCGTTCGCACGTTATAAAAGAATGGCGCAACGCTCCCCTATCCTGGTACTGGTACACTGGTACTGCTGGTTACTTCCCCGAATGAAAAAAGCTCTTTTACTCTTGGCCGCTCCTCGTTTTTCCTGCGCGCGCGGTCAAAAGCTTTAATCCTGCTTAGTGTTGGCACGGATGTGCGAGGTTTTCGCAACCTTCGCCCTCCCCCCCCCCCCTCTCCGGCACTAAGCTCGCGGAGAAAATAAGCGCGGGACTCTTTATTTTCCGAGCGAGTTAGGCCAGTTTATCGGGGGGATCGGAATGAGCGCGACACTCAGACCCGGGCGCCGTTGTCATTCGACGTAACGGCCATGAGAACGAGGATTCGACGATGGTCCTGCGGTAACGACGACGCCGTCCCCGAGCCACCACCCACCCTCCGCCCCCACGGGCTATTCCGCTGCCTTGCCAATGACGCGAGATAGCAGCAGCCACCTTGATGTTATCCCATCGCGACACCCAACTTCAAAACAAACTGCTCAGCTGCATTCGCGACAGCTTCCCTATGCCTCCGGTAAGTTTTAATCCTGCTTAGCCACGCGGCCTCCACTTTTTCCCTCCCCTCGATCTTCGAGCCTCGAGGAACTCCGGCGGCGGGCCAACTTAATCTATCAGAAAATTAATTTTCCCGCCAGTAGTTCCACTCGTGCATTCGCGCGCCTCACGAAGCAGCGATTTTAATTACATCGGAGGAGCACTCCTCCTCCCCCAGGATCCTTCCCTGCGCCCTCGCTTTTTCCTCGCTAAGCTTTATCTCGCCATAAAACCTCCGGATGTCAGCTCGTTGCCTTTTTCCACCCCTACGCTCCTGCTTCTTGCATTCCTCTCGACGCGTACATTTTTCTCGTGACAGCTGTTGATGTTTTCAAGTTGCACTGCGCGTTTGCGTCGTCGATCAACGATTTCTCGATCAACCACTCCTGGCACTCGAGCGGAGTCTTCATGTTCGACGATCGCACGATCTCTCCCGTGCTGGACGACGCACGGCTGACTCTCTTTCGTCGGGGTTTTAGAGGGTTGAAACCAAGCAACTCGTGGACGACGGTTTCATGGGTCGGTGGTGGTGGTGGTGGGTGCTGCGACGATTCAAAGGGTGATTTTCTAGGGGTTGGACTTTATTCGAGCGAGTCTGATTGGTGGACGGTTTGTGTGTGCGCGAGGCTGCATGAACATCAGAGGTCGAGCGAACGGAAAAATCAGGGGGTGGAAAAGATTCGGCCACGGGCGCAAATTTCCAAACGCCGCGTACGAAATCGCGCACGACACTGAACCACCAGGAAGTCTCGCGCTCGAGGTGAACCTCTCACGGATTCGCGGGCTCACGTGTAAAATTCTTGCGCATGCACCAACGCCTCTCCCCACTGCTCACCCCTCCACCTACACCATTCTATGTGCCAGCTCTCTCTCTCTCGAAAGGATCTCCCTTGCTCGCTCGTTCTCTTTCCCCAAATGCAAACTTCGTCCTCCCTTACCCCGATCCCATTTCGTGGCAAGGACTGCACCTCCTCTAATGTTTAACTCTATCTTTCTCCCACTGTGAGTTTCCTTCGTTTTTCCAAAACTCTCTTTCTCTACTTTGTCCAATCAACGCTTGATTTGTACAAAAAGATTTGTACAAACTTCCCCCCTCTATATCGCGCTTTTTTGCGCAACTGGTATTTAGAGCCTCGAAAGCACGAGAGGAACACGCCTCGCGCGTCATGCGAACTTCGTTTGCAAAATAATGAATTCATGTCCAATAATTGAGTTTGCGGAAGCATGATTGCGATAAAGCTTTTTAAAGAATGATATTTCACGTCGATTTTGCGTGAAGTTTTCCGAGAGCTCCAGCGATTTTCCTGTGAAAAAATTGTTTCGCGTGGACTTTCCGCGTGCAATGATTCGGGAATGCGAAATTATTATATTCTACGCGAGAGACGCCGTTCCTCTGTGGTCATTGACCATTTCTCAGTAAAATACTCGTGCGAGTAGCTTGAATTATTTTTCCTAAAGACAGTATTGGAGGTCTCGTATGCTTGCCTCTATACGACAGGTATACTTTACAGAAGCCCTGAAACTTATATCCACGGGACACGCTTTGTCCTTTTCTTGGAATCTTCTTGTTCGCCCATAAACTTTCTGTTTTCATCCCTCGCGTAACGCATCGCGTTCCTAGAGGCCAGCGTCTTTCATCCTTTCCTACTTCAACCACGTTTCTCGTTACCTCGCTCCCAGCTACGAGCGACGTGTACGACAAAAACCATTGAAAATTGGCACACGGGGCTACCGTAGATTAACTATAAGCCGGATAGCACGCGAAAGAAAAATTTCATAAATTAAATAAGACACATAGGGGGATTCTGGCAAAAAGGTGAGGTGCTTTCGTCACGTTTTTGGTACGTCCTTAGAAAATCACCCTTTTTTCTGGGCCACTTGTTTTTCTCGGCTCGTCAGCTAAAACATTTTATTCCTTGCTAGAGGGTCGGGAGCAGTTCCTTCCATATTTCGTGATGTCTGCGTTGGAGAAAGAATGGTGGGTGAGCCAGGGGGTGGCAGAATAGTTTTGAAGGGATGCATAGCCTCGGGTTCGGAAGTACTTTGGACGGATTGCCGGATGTCTGCCGGTTGAGGACGATTTCGCAAGGGCGCGTCGCAACCCCTGATTGCCTCCATCGTCAGAAATGTTTTCTCCAACACTCGCGAATTTCTCACGTTCGGCCTACAGCGCGCGGCACCCTCCGGAAATACCCGCAAAATGCTGGGTAATACGACAATTATCGATTTTAACCAGAGATACACGTGAAAAATGCAATGTGGCCTCGGCGAAGGACAATAGAAGCTAGAGAGATTATAATTATCGGTGAAAATTCAGTGGAGGAATGATTAATGGTGAAATAAGGTAAAAAAGGAATCAGTGGTAAGATTAAAAATGAAAACAGGAGTTTTACAAAGTAGGGGGAAGAACCAGTAAGAAGGCGAGGGTAATGGGAATAAATCCCTTTTAATTGGTTTGCTCTAATCGATGTTTTTGCGGGGGCATTTTTTATCAGTGGCTACCAGCGGCTGTCCAAACTACATTAACTTCAGAGAGAGAGAGAGAGAGAAAGAGAGAGAAGTCCATCGGTCAGTAAGTGAAGCGAGTCGATTAAGCGAGAAAAAGTGGTCGAGGGACGAAGTTTGATGGCGGGCCGCGAGGCGTCGGACGCCTCGTAAAACGAGATTTTATTCTTGGGAGAACAAATTGAAACATAAGCCGCTCATAAGTCGGCCCCTATCTACGCCTCCGGTTACCCTACTCAACCTTCTTTTATCCTCCGACTGAAGTGCATCGCGAATATAGCATACAATCGAATTACCCAACCCTCTCTTATTCTTGAAATGACCCAAAAAGATACCTTTCTATTTTCAACTTACCCGTGTAACATCTTCGCATCAATAATAAAACTAACCCGGTAGGACAAGCGAAATTTAACTAAAAGCGGAGAGATCAATTTATTTAACTTTCATTTAAATGTGAAGCGTGTCCGCGAGTGTTGAGTAAAAAATTGTTTAAATTTACTCGTGCAATTCTGTTACGATTAATTTTACATTAAATCTTCCGCCTTGCTTGACATCCATCGGGGAAGATATCGACGCGTCTAATCCAATTGAGAGAAACAACTGAAATCACACCATTCGATTCCCCTCCTCCTTCTCCTCCTCTTTCATTTTGAAAAGTTTTTAAAGATTTATTTCACGAATAATCGCACGACTCGCGTCAGAATTCCTGTGATCAGAATTTTGATGATTCGCAACCGGGTTCATTCGGCTGTCACTGTGTTTGATGAATGCACAGTAATTTTCATTGCAATTTTCACCGAAGCCCCCGGCCAGTTTAACCGAATATTATCCATTTCCTCGAATGCTAATATAACTGCGAACGAAACCGTCACTTGCCTTTTCGAGAAATGGGCAGACAAAACACATCAGGAAGACCTTAGAGACTGTAAGAGGGTGGATTCGCGATTAAAAGGGCGGTCTCAGAATTAAAAGCGTCAGACCGCTAAAAGATCAAGAAATCCCTCGTGTTTTGCTTCTCCATTCTTATCTTCTCTTTCTCGTCATTTCAAGGAAAATGGGAAAGGATGGAAACGGCGAAGAGTAGGAGAATGCGAGAAAAACGAAAAGAGGGAAGGAGAGAGAGAGGAATAATTGAAGAAGGGTGGGAGTAAAAGTGGTGCATTCTCATTCCGATCTCCTCTTCCTCCTCATTCTTGGATTGAAGGGGCCTTTATGACGGGTGCCGCTTTATGCCAAGGCTTCGCCGCTATTATGCGTGCATCGGCCGGTCCTAGAAATGCCCTAAAGGGGTGTTCTGGGAGAGGGTGGTTTGGTTCCGGAGCTGAAACTCGTGGAGAGATGCTTTGGCCGCATCCATTGTAAAGATAATGAAGCCAAGGCGAGATTTCACGAAACCCAAACGATATCCCGATTTCTTCCATCGTGGGAAACGATTCCCATCCTGTAAGTCTATCGCGAAACAAATACACAAAAGACGTATTTTTTCAATGCATCGATTATATCGTAACGCTACGCATACGAAATACAAACATGCTGGAAAATATTGAATAACAAACGTTAAATGCACAATTAATTCAATTCAAATATCATTAAATTCACACGATGTATAGCAGATGAAGTGAAATGAAATGGATGAAGAAGAATGAACGAGAGGTAACATTAAAGGCTTATGAAATTAGTGTTTGGTCCGATGATGAATTATCGCAAGCGAGGATGATCCTTTCGTTGAATTTTCTTCTTGATTTTCTTCGAGTGGGCAATCAGGAAAGGGAAGTATGTAAAGGGTAGTGGCAGGATGCAGAAAAGGCATGTCGAGTTTCGTGACCAAAATCATTAGTAGTACAGCAGTTAATTGATCGGCCTTAATTGATGGACGATACCCAACCTCTGCCTATTGAAGGCGGTATATATGTCGGTGATATAAATACTTGTTTACATAATCGATATACCACGTCCTGCCTGAACCCCATCGCCGTGTCATAGAATCGCTGGAAGATAAGGGATGGAGTCCCAACGAAGGTAATTAAGCGAAGAAACTACTTGATAATTGGTACACTTCAAACACCAACTGTGAACTCGCTAAAACAAGTGAGCCGTGTGACAAATCAATGAATTCCGGTTTTATTAAAAGGAGAGGTACAATGCACCCCTTCTGTAAGAATCAATACGATTTAATTCGCTACGGTACAATTAGAAGATTCAAGGAGAGAATTTTTCTCGTGATTAACTAATGAATTTCCTTGTAGAGAAATTCTCGTAGATTGGTGGCAGCTAGTTAAGTTAATGCAATTTTATAAAACGACGATAATCAGGGGTGAATCCAAAAGTGGAAATAATCATGAGGGAATGGTGGATGGGTTGGATGGTGGGGAGGGGTGGGAAGGGGAAGGCGAAGCTGCTGGCAATGGAAATGTTATTAGCATTTCGTTTCCTTGGTCAGACTTTCTTGTCAGGTAGAATCTTTTGACGTGGGAGAAGTACGTGCTTAGGGGATGAGAAATCTACGGTGACTTGGATGTATACGCGCATTGTGAAAAAGCCCTGCTGGCCGGAATGGAGATACAGAAGGAAAAGGAGACTGAAACACATCGAAAAGGCTTATTACGCGCGTTGCCAGAGAACTTCACCTATCGCCAGCGGTACACTCTCGCATATTTTAAGCTGGCCATTTTTCAGCATTTGCGCTATACGTCTACGTCGAATTTGCATGAACCAACGATTCCAGCCTTGTTCCGGAAAACTTTCGGTGTTTCTCGGCATCGTTAGGCCAAGCCGCCCCCTTCGCAACCACCCCCTCTACGATCTCCGGGCACACCCTTCTCATCGCATCCTCTTTTCAAAATAAAAATTAACCCCCCCGCTCTTTGGATTTTTTATTTCCTGCATATAATACGGGGCAACGTAGCGCTGATGTGATTTATGGCCTAGTTGGATCGAGTAATTTCTAACTAGTTTAGGGATGAGAAACACTGGCCTAATCCTAATGCACGTCGTCTTATTTATGCAGCAACGCCGTTTCGCACCGCAACGCTGAAGACCTTAACGGCTTTCAATTTCCGTTGGCCATCAATATTATTTAGTTTAGTTTGGACCACCTTCTCGCACGGTACCCACCCCTTCGGCATGCTTCTCACGCTTCCACCAAGGAAATTACTTGTCCTCCAGCCTCCCTTCGTCCTCTGCCTTCCGCCCTTCTTCTGACTCGCCGTAAGAGAAGTCAACCAACTCTCTCACGTTTGTCTCCAAACCCGCACCCGCACCAGCACCACCTTTCTCACCTCCCATTACCCCCTTACAAGCTATGCAAGTCGAGTTTCGTTACCGATAGCTCTTTGTTCGCGCCGAGGACCCGAGCTTTAATACCCCCTAATTTCATTCTAATTTTTGATCTGTCGATACTTGGACCGTGTCCAGAATTCCCGCGCGAGCCTCCGTACCTGGTCATTAAAATATATGATAAGTGAGTATCGATCGCCTTCTTTCAACCCCCTCCCTTCCATCCCTCGTTACTTTTCCTGACGCCAGTCCACTTTACTGATATTCGTTTTTATCCCCTGAAAATCATTCGCTGCTCCACGGGATGAATATTCAAAGAATTTCACTCATATATAACTGTATGCGCATTTAAATAATTTATTTGGAATTTAATTTATATTTATGGCATTTATTAGCTTCATTAGAAGTTTAACCATTTCCGGGAGTGTGTATTTATCTGTTTAATAGTTCCTTTGTCAAAGGATTCTTTTTCAAACAAAATGTCAGGTCCAATTTATTTAATTACGCGGCATTCATGCTGATAAATGCTGCACAGACATTTCTCATTTTCTTTACGTGCATGATTTTCTAAATATTTATTGTCAACAATTGAGATTTTGTTTGTGCGTCATTAAAAATATTCTCCGCCAGTTCCGATGTGTTCGGAAGATACTTCGTAATCAAGTACACCGATGAATGTTTAGATCATTCCGGTGGGGTGAAGGAATTTTGTGCCATTGGTGATCATTAATATCGGAGTATTTTCGAATAAATTTGACTATTCGAATGTAATTGTTGCAGAGCGGAGAATGCGTTTCGATCTCACGAAGACTCGCCGACGATAAAATGGAATTACCAAGCAATTTGGAGCTACCAAAACGAAGCGTTTCGCGAGTTCCGCTCGAAACTTGATCACTTCGTTCGGGTCTTGCGGTTCGTACGTTTTCGATTTGTTGCCCCGAACCTATTAACCGAGGAGGAGGAGAGGTAAGCGCAACGAGGTGGATAGTGGAGACTTATCGAAATTTTTAGTATCCTTCGTAAAAATAACGATGCCCGCTCAGCTCTCCACTTAATTATATTTACCAGTTTCTAAATTGAGAAACACAATGTTTCGCCTATACAACAACGTCTTGTATTATTTCTGAGAGATCCTTTGAGCGATGAAAAACTAAAAAAATTACACTTAAACGGGAACGGACCAAGCTGTTTTTCCCAGACGGATTTTTCCACAATCTGCTCGGAGGAGTTTGCCGATGGTGGGGGACAGTGTACTCCTGAGGAACCTTCTCAGACCGATACTAGCAAGACAATGCCGTACTTTGTGGCGTCGTGATTAAAACAAGAGGGCCAGCTGAACGAGAAACACCAGCGGAGGGTCTCTCCCACCCTCTCACCCCTGGACCCGAAGTTGGCGGGGATTAGAGGAGGAAAAAAGGGACGGAGAGGAAGATTCCATCTCTTTTTCACTTCCTTTCCATAGAACAGTGGAGAGGGAAACTCCGTTGGTAAAAGAGAAAACAACATAGAGAGACAGAGTTTGAAGTTCTTTTCATTACCAGAAAGCTCACCTCAACAACAATACGAAACCTCATCGTGTACACAGCGTCCTTGTTCCATCCCCTTCCAACCCTTCGAATTTATATATGCGAGTGGCTAAATATGGCAGCAAATCCCCATTCAAAAAAGCCTGCATTGCCAAAACTTTAAGCTCTCAAAAACTGACAAAAACTGGCGATTCCCCAACGAGCCTAGTTAAATCGCTGGGGAGATTCGATTATATCTGCTAAATTTTCTGACAAAAGTAGTTAATGGATGATTTCGTTTCAGCAAACATTACGTAACAATGCTCTCTCTCTCTCCCTTGCTCTTTCCTCAGATGTAAAAGAGAACTGAGAATAAGCTAATAACGTGACAAAGAAATTTTTAACGTGCCTTCTGCCTGCAGCTGTCTTCAAGTCTACGTAACTTTTGCTCCGCTCGTATTATTGGACGGAAGGAGGATGAATTTTTTAAATCGGCTTAATCCAATTTTTTCGCTTCTCCATCGGTTACCGTGACTGCGATTCATTAAAAAATGATTTTCGACCTTTGCCAAACGCGCGCGTTTACCAATGGATTTTTTTCAATCAACGGCAAGATAGGCGTTATTGTTTATGGCCGTTCGTTTAGATTATTCATCGAATGGCAATCCCTGCCGGTGGTTTTCAGCGTAAAATTCGCAGCGACAGAGAGGTTAATTGATGATTAGATTTCAGGGAAAAAGCTGTCATTGCCGAGTTATCTGGTAAACAGTCAGTTAGCAGCGGCTTCTTCGGGGCGATCGGTAGGAATCAATGTAATAGTGGATAATCGCAGTGCGATCATTATTCAGCCCGTTCATTAGGTTATCGTGTCTGGACCACTGCGTGATTCGATCATGCGATATCTCGTACGCCATCTACATATATAACGGAATAATAAAGGGGACCAGGCGGGGACTCCCGTTAACGTTAAACCCTCCGCGTGTTCGGTTATTCTCACCGCAGGATCATCAGCTGCTCATTGCAGGATTGATCACCTCGAAACTCGCCTGTCATTATTAAGGCGACGCGCGTCCCTATGAAAAAAGGCACAAAAAGGACAGAGAAAATTCATTAAAACCACCACTGCCACTCCCACTCCCCGTGCGTCATTTTCACATCCCTAAATTACAGGAATTTTCATTCGGCAATTACCGAGCCGGTAGGATTATTTTTGAAATTTCCGTAGAGGCGTAGAGAGGCAGAGGATATTCCGTTGAAAATGGATTCTGAGCTGCGGAGTAATTATCGCGGTATCAGTCCGCTGAAAAGTTAGAGGAATAAAGAGTCGATCGAGATAATTCCACCCCTGTTAGGTTTTCCATTGACTAGCAGCCGCGGTTAGGGCAGGAGGAAGTGGAGGGAGGAGGGGTTGCTACCTAAGCCAAACGATATCTGCGCGGATGGACAAGAACGAGAGAGGAGCAAGCAAAAGTACCCTTTGGAAGGTAAAAGCACGGCACTCTAGTACCAATCCCTCCTCCTTGGCATCGTCGTGGGCGCGAGCAGCCCCGTAGAGGGGTTTAAGTCCGACTTACACGATATCTACCCCGCACACTCACCGGGCACTCCATTTCCTCCTGTAATACTGTCCTCCCAGCCCCGAGTCTGTATTAAAATTGCCACAATGGCAAACTGAAGGCACGCCTCCAGCAAAAGTACTTCCTGTAAAATCCCACTCCACATTATTGCACGTTTTACTGAGAAATTTCCTGAGCTCTACAAATAATCCTTGAGAAAATGCCCCGATAAATTTTTTAATGGCCCGTTCCTTGATTAAAAATGGCGTGTTTGTGTAATCCGGCTATTAGGAAATTCTTCGATCCTCGTGGTGGACCTCGCGGGGAAAAAACCTTTGCCAGGCCACATCGCGCGTATTGATATTAACTCGCAGTTACGCCACGATTAATCAGCAAAGAATAAAGTGTGTTACTTTAATATTCAGATTTCAATCAGTAACGAAGATCAAAGCGATAGGAGAAGCTGTGAATTATTCCTGTAATTGGTGTCTAGAGTTGGAAATTAGAGGGGCGCCGGGTTTCGTCGATTTAAAGCGTGATTTTACTACTGGCGAAGAAAAGAGCGTTGGAGGATTCCGACTGTCTTTATTTTTCTTGCCATTGGGCCGTACCCTGAGCCAGTGGTTAACTACGCATTAGGTATACCCATATAATCGTTTGGACCATTAATTCCAGGCAAATCACTGTTAAGAGGGTGTTTCTCTACACGCGATTACGAAGCATTAGAAATGCAATTATCCTTCACTCGCATCGTCCTGAGAAGGTCAGCGCTATCGGAAATTTCATGCGATATGAAAAGTAAGACGAGCGAGAAGAATTAATTAAGACTGAAAATAAAAATGAAGGAGAATGAGCTTAGTACCGAGCGATATTACATTAAATTCAATTGGAATAAATTAAACTTGATATCAGAATTCACGCAAGCCACTACCTTAATGAATTTTATTACATTCAAATTCATGAATAAGTACATTCTTTTTAGGTATGCATCTTTTATTCAGAAGATTAATTAAGCACATAGGTTTAAGTGTCCTCTATTCTCTCTCTCTCTCTTTCTCTCTGTTCCTAGAATTTAAAATAGAATAATGAGAATTTAAAAAGAAATTCCACTAAAGAATTAAGCACGTTGCATAATGTGGCCGGAAGAAGCTTTTGAGGCTTTTATGCAATTTTTTAATTTCGAAGACACGTTTCTTTAAATAGAAGCGGTTCTTAATTGCTGCGATAATAAATCGATCGTGTTATCAAGGTAAGAAAAGTAAAATTTAACGACGAGTTAGTATGCGTGCGGTTAGTTAGGGAAATTCGTCGTTGGAAAGGAATGGGAAACAAACAGCTTTCATTTCGTGGCAAACGAGAGTAACATGCGTGGGTGTCAAGACTCGTCGGTGTCGCAATCGAAGCTCGTAATATTTGGCCCATGATCGACTTCCTGCGTCCCTTCGTCCTCTTCGACCCCTTCCCCCACCCCTGCAATAGCACTCGAAATCGATTTGCAAGAGCTCCGCATGCATCTTGCACCTTCGGCGCAGTGGCAATCAATTTGACCGTGCATCCCCTCAACCCTCGCAGGGGTTCTCATACTACCCACCCCTTTCAGGCCGGAAATTGAAAGTCCGTGACGTGACATCCGGTGCTGCCTCCAACGTCGAGAACTTTGCATTAACGAGCACCCGATGCCACTGCGGAATCTTCGCTTCTCAGAATGGAGCCACCCCCTTTTCTTACCGAAACTCGTTCTGCAAGTTTTTGCCCCCACCATCCCTGATGTATTTTCTTAATTTAGCGCAAGTATCTCGCGTGTCCTGGAAAATTTATCATTTTCTCAAATCGTGGCAGAGACCTCTCGACTCACGTTTAACGACGTCTGATACACTTTACGCGTACTCGTTTCTCATTAAAAATTTAACTAATTTTCCATGGCTCTTCAGAGCGTGAAGCATTGCTCGGCTTTTTTCGATCATTGCTCGAATCTTCGCTTTTTGGTTTGGTTAATTTTTTCCACGAAAGGAGAAATTGATCGAAAGACTTTTCCCGAGTTCCCGCATTTTTTCCTGGATTCTTGTACATCGAGTGTGCAGAGAGTTCGTCGTGGTAGCGAGTTTCCCATTAAATTCTCCCTGTCAATTCTCGCTGTCTCACGGCAGCGATCCAGCCGTTATAATCGATTCGGCCTGATTTCAGTTAACTGCCGTCATCCGAAGTTTAGCGGCGCATCCCACGAACAAGCCACCCAGTATTCGCTGTTGTCAGATATCAAACCCCTCCCCCGACTAACCCCACGACTTCATAACGACCCGCCACGCGTCGTAATCCACCAAGGGGAGCAAGTACCTAACTCGGATGAAACTGAAAAAATCTGCTAAAAAATTCTGGGATCTTCCTCAAATAAAAATCGCGCAGCAACAAAAAGTGGCGGAAAAAAGACACTATCGATTAGCGCCGATGTACAACGACGTAAAAGTGAGGTAGGGAACACAGTATCGCGCTTTGACAGTGGACGGGAGCTTGCAACGAGAGGGGAGAGACATCGATGATTTTCCATCGCGCTCAGTCATTCCCAGATTTATGCAAGAGCGTTAAACGTATATTGGGCATATACCAAGTGTCCTGGGAAGTAACGATTTACGTAACTCGCGAGTAGATGTTGCGTCTGAATTGATCTCCGTACAGGCGAGTGTGCGTGCGTACGTGTGTATAAAGCCAGTGTGGTAGGAACTGATTGCGTCCGGCCGAGATGATTGCTTTCCGCGTGGCTATGGAGCTGTACAACTCGTACACACCCCCCATACACACGCTCGCGGATGTTCGTGGAAAACGTACGCGCGTCGATTACACGTGGTCAAGCACGGCACACAGTTTTAATGCTTTGTACACGCCGCAAACACGCGCGATGTTTCAATATTCCGATAGTTTATTCGTCTGGATCGGTGGCTGCCGGAAAATCACTTCGATTTTAGTCAACGCCGTCGTTACACGTATTACCGCGTTGCTGTCCGCTGCGATTGTGCCAATTGCTCGTTAGGTCCTTCACAAATTTACGTTGTCGTATCGATAAAAAAGTTGAAACCCCCCGTGGAAAAACATGCAGGGCGATTCGTCACCCGGCCACGTCGAATAACATCGAACGGACGTCGTTACTCGTCGAATCGGAAGATACACGAGAAGAGAGAGGAGACGGCTCTGTTTGCACGGACCACCAATTAGAATCCGACGGAGCGGAAAGACTAGGAAAAATTAGGACGAGCGTGAAATATCGATCGGCCACTTCGCGATATCCATCGGCAGATTAAAATATCGATAGGTCGATCGGCGAAAGTATCCCCGGTGAAAATCTGATCAGATCCGGAGGAGAACGTTAAATTTTCTGGGGATAAGACACTGCATATCCATGAACTACTTGAAATTGATCCTAATCCGTAATCCGGCTTGTTCAGTCTCCAGTCTGTTCTCTCCCAAGGTACTTAACGTTAAAAGGAACGCGAGGAACGTAAGGCGAAGGGAGAAAGAACGGAAGGAAAGCGACAGACAGCCTAGAGAGAGAGAGAGAGAGAGAGAGAATTTTGAGGGAAAGCGGAAGTTGCTTTTCCAGCGAGAACCACTTATATTCGGAAGAGCAGCCGGTGCACGGTGCTCCGTGCATTATGCATGATACGACGGTGCTTAATGTCCATCCCAATTGTAGCCCGATCTGAAATTTTGTCAAACTGCTCGCACCGCGAAAATGCTAATTAAACGTCGCGGTAATTAGCGTGCTATTCTTCGCGTTTAATTCCCCCAACCAAGTTACGCCCACGGCGTTAGAATTGTGACATAATCGAGCTTACGTCTTTCTAACTGATACGAGGCTTGATATAAATTTCCCTATCGTCGCTAATTCTTCCATTCAATATCTCTCTCTTTCTCTCTCTCTCTCCCTTTAACTTGTTACAACTTTCTCACTTTGAGGCAAAGGATTTCGGTATAAATATAAGATTACACCTTTTATCCAGGGCTAGAGCTTCTGGCTTTCTCTCCCTCCCCCTCTTTCTCTATATCTATCTCTCTCGGGTACAATTCCTGGCACGGTTAGTTTCTGCGATTTTAATTGAATAATTCAGCAGGTTTTTTCCATCGGTAAATTGCCGATTGTCATGGAAATATTTCTGGATTGAATTCCGTGAAACAAATCTGTGAAAGAGGTGAATGGAGGAAAATGTGATTTTTGCTTGGACGTTAAGGAATTTCGATTTGTGAATCGAACTTTCAAGAGGAATTACGAGATAGATTTATCTCGGTAGAGTTAGTTTATTTAAAAGTAAGATTCATTATTCTTGCCTTCTTTTGGAACAATCCATAGAAGCATTGTGCCGTCCAACGAATATCGCTCTGCAAGCATTCGTCATTTCGCAAATATCTAGCAGGTAAGGATCAATATGGTGTAGTCCAATATTGCGAGTCTACCGGTGCCACTGCATCTACTGGTAATAGCCAATCAGTTAATATTAGATATTTAGAGAAACGATGAATATTTGTGGTTCGATGTTTGTCAGCCGAGCTCTCGAGTAAATCATTTATTCCGAGGGCTTTGCGTGTAATGGTATGTCACGTCCCCTCGGAGAATATAAATTCCAAGATGTTGCGCAAACTTGGAGCTAAATTGTTTTCTTCTGGAGAATCTGGGGATTCTAAATTGGCAGATAGCTCGGAAATATTTCGATCCTCACGTCGCATTATATTAATTACAGGCATTACGCGCACGTCTATTCGATGGAGAGGGGCACAAAAGCTATACGTCTCAGGTAGAAACGGTTTCCTTATATACCACCACCTGTACTCTCACCCCCGGCTTTCGTTCGCCTCTCTTTCTTTCTCTCTCTCTCTCTCTCTCTCTCTTTTATAGTCATGCTGAACAACACTCCCGACGCAAGCAGCCCGCTACAAAGTGACGCCAGGCCGCGTTTGGTGTCGGACGTCGGACGTGCATGAATAATTAATTCCACCGTTTTCAGCCCCCACACTTAGCGTGACGAACCCATTTCTATCAAGATTCCTCGACTTTTCGCGAAAGGCCGATTTTTCGAAATTAACTCCAGACGCTGCAGCGACGAAACGAGATGGGATCCTCGCACACACCACACAGTTATCGATTCCACGAAAATACTGTTTTTGCACATCTCTTACCTCACTACGCGTTCTCTTATTATTAGAATCTCACGCTTGGTCAATTCTCGATCGATCCCCTGAGCTCGCTCTCCACTGAAAAGTGGTTTTCACGAAAATTTGACGCCTCGCTGTTTATTGGAATTATCTTTCGAAAAATCTTCGAAATTTATTCACGAGGATGTACCGCGCGAGACATGTAGGAGCACTGCTCGTATCCGGGAGAACGTACTTGCGCGCACGTGCATTGCGAAAAGAGAAAAACACTTTCAACGCGCGGACTCTCCTTGTTAGTAGTATCGTCAGTGACTCCATATCTGCCCCCGGCTGTACAGTTTCTTAGGGTTTATATCTGTCACAGCTGCACGTTGCCATCGATCACTCGGTGACCGGAAGTCGATAGGAAAAACCCGGGGCCAAAAGCGTTCTTTCGGAAATGTCAACCGAGGTATATATAACAAGAGAGGAACAGTTTTATTTTAACAAGATAAGTATGATGGCGCACGTCAGGCACCGATTTCATTCCACTGCAAATCTCGGCTGCCTCATTATTTCCACACGTAACCGCCTTTGCTTTCCCAATCTCCCCTTTAGAGCTAAAAGCACTGGGATCCACGTCGATTTTCTTGCCTAACGTAATTTCACCTCATAATTAAATATCTTCTTACAACGTAATACTAAAAGCCTGAAGAGATACAATTAAAATAAAGCTTGAAACGTGATACCTAAATATCTGTGAAAGTACAGTCAATCTCGCTTAATGGAAATCCGCGAGACACTTGCAAATTTCAATAACTCCAAATAACCATGAGCAAAGATTGGATGAACGCAACTTCGAGGAAGGTACGAGACCGTGGAATTAAAATGCAGGAAAAACGAAGAGAAAAATATATCTATTCGCGTATTTCCTGAGAAACACGCCGTGGGTGCGCAGAAGTCACAGAGACCGCTAAAAATTCCAGTAGTCTTATAGGAGATGGCGGTGGAAAAAAAGCGCGAAAAACAGAAACGAGTGCCGTCAGAATTTTTCTTGAAAAACACTTTGTTAAAACCGTACCGGGGGTGAGTTAAATTAATGGAAAAGAGAAGAATACGAAGGGCTGCGGGGGGTGGTGTTAATTACATTATAAATTTTGAAAGTACTTTAATAAATGAAAGTACACACACTCGCGCGCTCTTGGATAGATTCTTCGCTAGGAGAGGAGAGAAGAGGAGAGGATATATAAGGGTTGTGAAAGAGGAAACCATAGTAGTATAATGGGTAGCATCGTTTACCGAGCAGTACTTGACCTCCATAGCGGATGAGTTTATTAAAAATATCGATGGTGTAGACCATGGACGGCGCGGAGGGCGCGCAGCTAGTGGTGCACCTTATTCGTGACTGGTACATAGGACGCACTGGGAATAGTATGGAAGAATTTCCATGTCAGTGGCATATACGTGCCATCCTGAATACTCGCTAGGTATACCCAGCCGGAGTGGACAAAATGACCACGCGAATGGGCGTAACTTTTCCATTGTCGAGGATGAGAAAGGAACGCGAAAATGTACATCGAAGTTTATGAGGCGGCAACGGAGCATCGTCCCTTGCTAGAACCTGGCCCATAATCTCGGAACTATGTGACAGGAAATGGAAAACTAAAGTCTGCTTGGAAACTAATTAATTCCCCAAAAGTACCATTGCGATGTAATTAAAAACGGACCCTCGGAAAAATTCTGGCCGAATGTCTTGCTGGGAAAGAAACGGTAATTTCGCATACGGGGAGCGTGAAGGGCGAGAGGGGCGAGGGAGAGCGTTTCTTGCGTTAAAAAATGTTTCTCCCACTTTAATCATGGACTCGCGCACGTTATTTATTTCGTTAGCTTTTCAATTGCACCGTAAGACGCTCTCGCCGCTGCTTGTTCACCGTCGGAGCGCGGTTCTCCTCCAGCCCTCTCCTCCTTTCCCTCTTTTGTTAGGATTTTCCGAGTGTTTTTCGTATTCGGTGCGCCATATATTTAATGCAGTTCCTCCAGGACTGATCCGGGAACTGAAGAAGTTAAAGCAACAGGGATCTCTCGCGCTGTATAATAGTGGCTTATCGGTGCGCGATGGGATTTCGATATTCGGTAAACAATGGCAGCAGGTAGTCTGCGGATCGCTAAGTATGATTCCTCCGGCCATCCTGGCCGCGGGAGAAACAAGGAATGGCACAAAGGGGGTGGAGGGACGAGGAATGGAGAGCAGAGGAGAGAAGAGGAGAGCAGAGCAGAGCATACTCGCGAAAGAGGCGGTGGTAGCAGTCGAGGATCCTCATCCCCCTTATTCCAGCAACTCGCACTGTTTCCATCCCGAATCCTCGCGCAGGGATTACTTAACTGTAGAAATTCATCCGGGCGAAAACAGAGCGCTGGATCTGCTCCGAGATCAATCTTGGCGTGAGCCGCCTCGGTAAAATAGGAAGCCCAGGCACCGTGGTACCGACTGCTACACATAACCCGCCAGTAATCGCGTCAGAGTTAAAGGATGAGCGGCGGGGTTAATACGAGAATTTTTTCCGAGACACACGCGCGCGAGCACACGACGAAAGATCGGGAAGACTATCCCCGGAACACGGGAGAAACGCGAATGGAGCATGTCAAAGAGTTATTGGTAATTGCACCGACCTTCTCGGGTCATTGCTCTTGATAGCTTCATACTTTACGAAATCGAATGGGAGACCGCATTCGCGTCTGGCTCTTCTTATATACGGCTCCACTAAAATCTTGACCGGGACAATAGATAATAGAAGGATACCCTTTCTAAGGAGAAGAAGGATCGGCTACCTCGATATTTAGGCGGATTCGCTTCCGCGTTCGACCATTCTTCCATTCTGCTCTCCCTCTATCTCCCCCTGCCGCGAGGTGGTATTCCAACGATAAATTACCATTAAATCGACGAACGTTCCGATAATCTCTCAAAATATTTCCCGAAACTACCTCGCGAGCTTTTCTTAAGCAACCGACTGTCCCTCCTAATAAATTACGCGGGCGCCACACCACTGTGAAGTTGACATTGCTTTTTCAACATTTAAAAAAAAAAAAAAAAAAAAGAGTTCCCATTGCATTTCAAATAATTCTATACGAAGTCCAAAGAAGGAGAGCAAACTTGGAATTTTGAGAATCGGTCTTGCAGAGACCCCAAAGCATTTTCTCGAGCTCTGCTTGAATCAAACGAAACGTACCTTCGCGCAGGGGAAGCTTTTTTGGGGGATGGAATTTAGGGCTGTCGGTAGCTGGGCTTAAGAAGAGCGTATGTGAAACGTTGGAGGGGGGGTTGGGGGGTTGGTGGATCTGGGAGGTACGTCTTATCATTTTACGCTCGAAGTCGACTAAGAACGTGTACCGAGGCGCTGGATATAATTAATGAAGCGTGCGCGCAGGGTATCGAACTGCCGCTGCCGCTGCCGCTGCTGCTGCAAGGCAGGTAGCTGGATTACATATAGGTACTAGCTAAGTACCAGGTGAACGCGGAGAGCACTAAGCGCCGCGCATGCTGTATAAGAAGCACCCCACTCTCCCCACTAAGTAGATGCTTGTCAGCGGAAACTTAATTAAATATCCAAAGTGGATGCTGGAATTACTACAATTAGTATGACGGCTCTCCTAGCCCACCCTTATTACCCGGCCAGTCCGTCGCATTCTCAGCTATTACTACTTAATGTCTAATAAACGTCAAGGCAAGCGAGTCGTACGTTACTTCTTTCCTACTTTCGCAGTCAGCCTCGTGAAAACTCGAAAGATAACGGGCGACGACTGTAAAACTTGCTTCATAGCCGACCATCAGCGTACCAGAGCTCAAGTTTCGTTGCTCGGTGTCCATGGTCCGTTCCTTATCGATACTTAAGGGAGTAATCAAAGTGACTTCTCCTGGGCTTCGGCAGTAAATCGCGCCCCGATCGGCTTCTCTCGCAAACCTGAGAATCGCGAATGTAACCCTAGATCACGTTAATGCGACCCTGAAAGATGCAGGGTCTTGGCTAAACCTTCGGTGGTACACAACCGCCGAAAAACGACCCCTCTTTTCTTCGTCTCTTGTTTTTTTCGCATCTCGCTTCGTTTTTTTTTTTTTTTTTTTCGTTCCTGATAAGAAGCTGAGACCAATGACCGATCGTCGGACGGCTTTTGTCGGGATTGAGATTTTTCCTCGCGCTGCTCTTAATTATTATTGGAAAAGAGATAGGAGGGGAGAGACAGGCGAGAGCCAGAGTCGTCCGCTAGAAATTGAGAAAGAACGCTGCGGCACTCGAGTATGACGACGGTATGCCGAACGATTGTTTATTTCGAGCTCGCTGATTCAGGATAATATTTCTCATTAAATTCAAAGCTCGTTGTGTAATTCGTGCAAATTCCTTAATAATTCCCTCCGGCAACTTTCCGCCGTGATTATTATTCGATATGGTTTATCTCGATACTAATATTAAAGGCTCCTGCATACCGTACGAGAGAACTCGTGAAATTGATAATGAAAGATCGTCGTCCATTTTTCGTAAGCTGATTTTGGAATTTTCAAGTAGCGTTAAAACCGATATAGCGAATTTTCGATCCTTTTAGGGATGTTATGGACCAGTCGACGAGCAGGAGAGCGAAAGAAGTATAGAAACGGAGATAAAAGAAGAACCGGGGCAAGGGGGGGATGAACAAGTATACGTGACAGCTACATAGCGGTATCTATTGGCACGGAAGAGGAACAGTTTACAACGGAATATTGTCCCGTCTAAGCCGCTCTCCAATATTTCATCAAGTTTCTTATTCCTCGTTTTCTGTCGCCTCCTACGGGTCTGCCTTGCGTCTTTCGCCTCTTCCCTCCCCATCCCCCTTTCACAACCTTCAGCAACCCCTGCAATTCTCAGCTCTCCCACTGCGAGTAAGGATCTTGGGAATGGGGCACACAAAGTACGCCTAAGTATTTTACAAGAGTCCGTCCGTAAGAAAATGCGTCTTTCCACCCTCCAAACCATTTTCCTCGCGAACAATTCGTGAGACGATTCCAGATCGGCTTTCCTACCATCGAACGACCATCTTCGACGGCAGTCACTTCCTCCTCGTGATTCCCAATAGCCTTCCCAAACACTCAAAATTCTTGGAAAAAAGAATTTTCGTACGAAACGAGACATCGGTGTTATTCTTTCAGGACGATGAGCATCGCAAAAGGAGGAACGCCAAACAAAATACGCCGCTGCTCTCTTCTTTTTGGGTCAGCGAGTGACGAACGTTTATCGGAAAAATGAGAAGACACGAGGAACGGGGTTGAGAAAAATATTGCCTTAACGCGAAGAATGAATGAAAACAGGATCTCCTCGAGTAACGAAGAACAAGTTGGTTCTCCCGACTGTTCTATTTTTTCGCTGGACGCGAAATCGGAAAAAATCGGTCGTGTCTCATAATGAGATTGTTTGGAGATGTTTAGCGTAATACCGCTTTTAGTCGATGTAATTAATTTTCACGGAAGATAAGCACCGTCGTAGCGCCTGGTAGTAAATACGACGTAAGGAATTGCTTTAGCGAAATTATTTCCTTTATAAATCAGTGGCCATACGTTGCAGCGCCATTTCCAGTGTAGCTTCATCCCCCGCCACCCCGTTACAAGGACGTCTCCATATAACAGAGGCAAAGAGAGAAATGGGTTAAGGTTTATTAACAATATACCTTATCGGCTGAAAAATTTTGTCGAGTCTCGCAAAGAAATTGCTACGGCGGCATTCCGGATACTATGGATGTTGCCGGAACTCGCTTATCTGCGATAATCCGTACAGATGGGACGAACCGGGGAAGTATAATCGCCCTATTGTCGCTGAAAAATAAGTTTGCCCACCGGCGTCCCAGCGCGATCCACGAGAGTGCGCCGAGCGATTACTGCCGCCAACTAGAAATTATTTTCTCCTCCACCCCCTCCGATAAATATCCCCTGATCATTTTCTCCATGACGCGCAAAAATTCTGCAATCCGGAGTGCAATGTTGCCTCTGTGAGAAATTTCTCATTTTTCTCCAAGGTTTCTTGACCTTGGACCGTCAGGGTGATCGAGGTCTAACGAAACAAACGGGCGATAGCAAAGACAATTTGGAGGAAAGATAGAGAGAGCGAGATGATTTGGTAGCGGAATGGCAGAGGTGGGGATGTAGTAATTTGTCGGCTTGGAAGGGCGACTGGCTCCAAGCTGATAACAAGGGGTGGTCCATTCTCCGCTGATTCGACCACCACCCTTGCACTATTCCTCTCTCTCTCTCTGTCTCTCTCTTTCACTTCTGATATCCATTCGCAGCTCTTTCAAAATGAATCTTTCAAGACAAAATATGATCATTGGGACATTTTTACATTTTTGTTTTTAGATAATTTTTCTAAAAATCAACAGTTCTTTGCGCAAGAGAGAGAATTATCCGAAGATTTGGAAGGCAATGAACACAGTTGTAGCTTTTTGTTGAGGGAAATGAATAACCTCAGGTGAGGGTGAAATCACCTTATTTCGAGAAGAATCTCTCCGTGGCAGGGTGAGTTGAAATTCTTGTGCCCCCCTACCCCCTGCTGATTGGCCCCGGCAAACAAAGTTAGGCTCCTAATCTCGTTTCCAAGGCCCAGCCTGGTTACCAAATTCACTCCGTCAGTCTGTGTGCAGCCGTGTAGCCTGCGTTTCCCAATCGGTTTAGCATTAGCGTGGAAAAGTTCTAATTACTCGGTGTGCAGGGAATAACCATTAGTTCCGTACGCTTAAAAAGTTTTCCACGCTGCACTGTGGTCTGATGTAGAATGGAATAAATTTTAGGTACACGGTGTAAACAAAGGGACTCTGAAATATTGACAGTAAAATCAATGCCAGGAATAAATTTGGTAAAATCCTGCGAAGAGGGATCCGCTGAAAATTACTGAAACACCGAGAACGATTGATAGGGAATTCTCTTAATTAAGTCCAGAATAATCTTCATTCTTAAAACGGTAAATCGTCGTGCAACAGTATCGAGCACAAAATACAGTTTGCCCAAATGAAGTAAACTTAGTATCTTTAGTATGTGTGACGTATGCAGCAATTAAATTAAAGCGAACTCTGTCCTGTCTCAGGATCGTACATTAACTGGAAGCCCGCAGTAATCTCACACATACCAAGTCCCCTTTACAAACCTTACCTACGACCCCTTCTCATTTTCTTCAAATTAAAAATGATCTTAGGTAAACTTTCTACTGTTGATATTGTCGTCTCGTTTCTGTTTCGTCTCGTCTCTCATCTAATAACTCGATAAAATTTTTCAATCTAAATCGCAAAAATTACTTCAAGGGAATCGCAAAACTATATTGATTATTTCACAAAGCTGGACTCGCGCTCTTTTATTAGAGTAATGGAGCTATGATTCTTTTTTAATTTATTCAACATTGAGCATTTTTCCAGCAAAGCGTATCGCGAAACAACTAGTAGGAACGAAATCCGCGTAAAAGCAACGAAACTCGTCACATTCCGCATTAATATTCGCTGGGAAGTAATTTCGTTCCGGGTCGTTAGAGAAAATTTCTCGGTGAGTTACAGGACTGGGGGATGGTACTCGTACGTACACGTGAAAAGAGGACATGGGAAGGGTTGAGGGCGAAGTGGGAGCGGAAGTAGTGACACCGGGCGCAGCTCTCTTGCGAAGCTTTCATTCTCATCGGAATCATGAGTAGTTTTAGGTGCGCCACGGCACTTCCTGTCGGAATAGCAGAGCAGCTCGCTTGAAATCCAATGTTGCTTAGACATTCGTTGCTCAAATATTCCTGGGTTACCTTACTATGTTTGGACCTAAGTTATCATAGGAAATATGCAAAAACTCAGATGGCCTAGAGATTTCACGTTTTGACAGAAAAATCTCAATAATTTACATAAGTATCTTAGCAAATGCTTTCGTTTCGTTTCACAGTTTTACAGTTCTTGCTCAAATTTAAACGTGTCACGATGCAGTTCTACCGGAAATGGCAGCAGCTGAGACGCCGGAAATAAAATGGTGACAACATTGCACCTCCTCCCAAACTCGTGGAATTTTACGCTAAATTTTCAGACTTGATTAATTTCTCTCGAATAGGACCTACTTTATCGAATAAATAATTTATATAAGTTTTATTGGATTAAGTTTGTTTAATAAGAGAGAGAGAGAGAGAGAGAGAGAGAGAGAAATAGAGATAGAGAGTGGGTGCGAAAGAAATTGGCCAAGATTTCAATACGTTATTATCCTGACATCCTTCGAGCGATGTTAGAGTAAAAATTTTTTCAAGTCGGAATACGTAGTTAAGGGTAGAAACCTAGTCTGATACTTACCGACTGACGATGAGAAATTTAAAGGGATGAACGGGGTGAATAATTTACCCTAGATTTACTGCTTTAGTTTCTGTAGATACAGCAGGTAACTTAAAGCCAACGTATGGTTTAACATATGAAATATGCGTTTGTTTGATCGATAAATTTCCAAATTCAGTGACCTCGCCACTTACTGTTAAGATCAGTCGAAATCTAGGCTAAGACGTATTACAACCGAAACGTGTCATTAAAATTTATTGTTGTGAACGAATATTCTTTCCAAATAAATAAAATGAATAAGTCATCAAAATTGAATAAAAGTGCATACACCCAGAGGAAGTTAAGAGTCGTTGAAAGTACAAAGTATGTGTGATAGTGAAGAATTGATGGTTTCTTAGATATTTTTTCGACAAGACGGCAAATATTGATTGATAATTTTAGGTGGGAATATCCTTTACCGAAATCAAAGGAATATTGGGAGAAGTTCTGCGATGATGCTGCAAAATCACTACTCAGAGTAAGACATCCTATCCCTAAATTATCCTATCTACCCTTAGTTTCTAATCACCCTCGGTTACTTAATTCTGGGAATGACTATAACCACAAACAGAGCACTACCAATTCCTTTAGCAATCATTTCTGTAAAAATAAAGTTCTCGATAAATCTATTCCTAATATTGTACCTAGGCAATCTAGATCTCCTAAAAGTCGTTCCGCTTCCTCCAGTAATGAATCTTTTACGGAAACTATTTTTAAAGTTTCTCCACCCACACCAAGGGTATCCTCTATAAGTCAAAGTATTGATAAATCCGTTAACAATAAGAACAAACTCGAGAAAAGCATTTTTAATATTAGCAGGAAAACTTTACAGTCTAAAACGGAAACTTTAAAACCACCGATCACTACTGACGTAGAAGAAAATATTTCGATTAAAGTAATACATCCAAAGGATTCGTGTCCTTATCATAGATTCGAGAAACCGGTTAGAGTGTTCGATGATTACATTCAAGATTATTTAACGCCACAGGAGGATTTGAAAAATAGCCCGAATATTTCTGTACCCGCGGCAGAAGAAGGAAAACATATAAAGTCGAAAACTGTCACTTTTAACGTATCGAATGGCACCAATGCAATCGAAGTTCTCGATGAATTGGAAGTAGGACCGACTCATCGTGAAAATGAATCGAGTAAGCTTCCAAAATTCAACGACGTGAAAAACTTGGAGAGATCATGCGATAATAATGCAGTCACTCCAACAACGCGTATTCCAAAATTACTCACTGCTAGTTTGCAACCAAGTTTTGCTAAAACCGTTTCCGAAAGTTTCGACGAAGACTACACACCGCCCAAAGCCGAGAGTAAATCAAACGATGAATTTCCTAATGTGATTAATAAAGTTTCCACGTTAGAAAATGAATCGCTGGAAAAACCACTGGATGACGAGGAACACGCAGATGCAATTAGTCATCGCCATACTACCTCATCGTCCAATTCTACGGAAGAATTTAATATTGGTTATCCCGAATTCGATGATAAATTGATAAAAGCATGCACGATCAAAAGGAAAAGGAAACAGAGATTCTCCGATTCGGCAAAATACTTATATCGATATGCCTATAAAGCACTGAGAAAGAATACGAAAAATAAGAAATTAAATTTCGAAGTAGAATTAGACTCTTCGTCATCCCAATCGTCCACCGTTGTTACCGATAAAGCTGAATCCGATGAGGAAAATTTGACTGAAAAACTTTCGAAATTAATCGAAGCTCGTAAACTAATGGAAAATACGAAATATAAGAGACCGAGGGATAATGTAGTCTCGTCGAAAAGTACTTTAAGCTCTCGAACCACTTCAGGGCCTAGTCCAAAATTTATTTTACCTTGCGAGGAAGAGAAACCATCGAGTCTCGATAGGATCCCGAAAATGATATTTCCTCGAAAATCACGCGATAGATGTTTCTCCTGCTTGCACGAACCATTTAAAAAGCCAGATGATGAGCCTAAGACTCGTTACACGAGATTGGAAAAAATCATTCGGATGGATGACAAAATGGGCGAGAAAATTGATGAAAGTGACTCCACGACTATCAGTACACCAGACTTGGATGACGATACGGTGGAGCTTGTAAATATATGGAAGTCCAAAGGTTTCGCAAAAGGGGAAATATTAAATGAAGCAGCGTCTCCGAAGAATAAAAAAAAGCAGACTGCGGACGAAATAGGTCAGTCATCTTTGTTCATGGACGCAGCAAGTAGGAAGTTCCCGAACGAAATTGAAGTAGAGAAAATCGATAAGTCCACCGCCGAACCATCTCCGATAGCAGACTTATCCGAGGACGTGGAATTAAAAAAGGCTACTTTCAAAACAATTTCAATGTCCTCCGACCGATCAAAACCTTCGTCTTCCATCGGGGAGCAGAGTTCGGAAGAGGAGGACGACGAGGTGTTTGAATTTAAAATGCTGGACGATCCATCGAATTCATCCAGGAACACAGCGCCGTGTTTCTTGCCAGTGGTGTTCTGTCCCAGTTTGCAGCCGCTCAGGGCTCTGAAGTCGAAGAAACCAATGACGTATCGGCAAATGAAGGATCTATCCATACCCAAAGAGAATAAGGCGAGAGACGACAGCGACGATGAAACTTACAAGAGCGATAAGTCCAGACCGGTAACGATGGAGGCCTTGAATAAACAACAAGCTATGAAGTCCCCGCAATTGCCTATTTCAGCACCTATGAGAAATCTATCAGCGGGTATTGATGAAATTGCTGAGAAAGATGAGAGTCTCGCAAAAACCACAAGCTTGATAAAAGTTAAGTCCGTCGCGGAAAATCTTACTTTAGAAAGTGCAGAATCTCGTAGGAAGCAGGAGGAGCGCTCATTGAGACGAGGATTTAGCTGCTCGAATCTAGAAACATTAAAAGACTCCTCCGAGGGAAAATTTGATCCTCGAAAAACATTGGTTCAGAAACTGGATTCAATAGCCGACGACGTTGATCCGGTGGAATCATTCAAGGCGGCGGAAGGAAAATTACCGTTGCTCAACGACGAGGAGGTAGCGAGAGTTCTCGAAGAATGCCTCGAAGAAAATAGAACGTCCAGCGAAATACTGCGGAGCTTGTGCGATGAATTTTTAAAGCGAACGACTGAAATTTCGGGAGATCCGATGTCAGATCCTAGGGTAGATAGGTGCAATCGAATAGTTAGGAAACTGGTGAAATTATTGGTAGACTCGAAACGGTACTTGTATCCCGAGAAATTCCCCTCTGACCTTGCCTTCTCCTCGTCGCAGTCCCCCTTGTGCAATTCCCGGCGCCTCAGGAAGATACTAGGGTTGCAAATCTACAACAACCTCGCGCATTTGGCCGGAATGGAGAGATGTTATGAGAAAAAGGCACCGATCATCGTTGAAGAGGCGTCGAGTTATCATTCGGCGCGGAATCTCTCGTTCGTGGGCAAAAGCGACACCAGCTTTGATGATTTAATGGTGAGTAAGTCGAGTTCCATTGAAATTTCAGCGCTCCCTGTTTCTTGTGGTTATTATTCTCCGCGAGGCGAGAGAGGACACCTTTCGATGTGCCCTGAGACTCTTATCGCTCGAACCGTCGCTTGATTAAATGAGCGGGCGAAATCGATAAGCTAACCACATTTTCCTGTTAAGAAAACATGGTAATAAGGGATACTAAAAGAACTTGGTACAATATTATCGTTCCATAACGGGGAGGGCACATGACTTCTTAACGTGGCTCGCCCTTCGCCGACGTTAGAAAAGCTAACGGAGAATTTCACAAGCGAAGTAAAAAACTCCGAAAGAAAAACTCCGCTGCTTATTAACGGCGCTAACTTTGAATGTCAAAAAAGGTTCATCGGGCGTCAACGCCAGACATCGAGTCCGGCAAGGTTAGGGACAGGGACGAGAGCAAATCCACGGATCTGAATCCCTACAGTATGTTCCTGAGGAAGAAACGATGCGAGGTACTAGTCGATCAGTCGTACAATTATAATTATTGGGGGAGGTGGAGAGAGGGGGTTGTTGGGTTTCAAGCAATCTCCAGCGATATTCTTTGATCTTTAGGTCGTAACCTGGCGCCCTTTGACGGACGTGGATCTAAAGGGCTACGATCCAGCAGCCACTCTCGGTATGCGAGCTAAGATCATCACTAACAAGATATGCGAGGATTTCTGTAATTGGGTGAAGGGCATCAGCGGCGACGAGGAAATCCAGATAGACGAAGAAGTCATCAAAGATATGTTCGAGATCGATTTCAGCGCGGAAGTTTGCCGAACTATGCGGGTTAGGAATACTCCAGGCCAAATCTGTCCTCGTATCTCGTAAAGTCGATTAATCGTCGAGCAACGATTACTGTCATACGATAAAATTCAATGCGCCCCCCCGCTCCGGAGAGACAAATCGTAAAATTGGTCGAGATCGACGGGGACGAACAGAAATGACGAATCCAGCCAATCGATCAATCGTTTGATATAAATTCGAGGATTGTCGCTTCGCGGAGTTTTTTTTGAGGATCCCATTGTTTTTGCAGGTTTTATTGAAGGAGGTATCCATGGTATCAACAGACGTAGCTTTAGCCAGGCAATGCCCGGAAGCCGGCGAACTCGGCATGACACAGAAACATTTACTGCGAGATGCAGAGGCAGAAAGTAAACCTCTAAAAATAAGAGGCTTTGGAACTATGCTGCCGAGGGATTTGCAATTTATGCCACCGAAAAACCAGGTTCAAGAACGCTGGCTGCAGTGCAAAAAGGTTCCGGTTGACTTGGAAACGATGGACGTTGTGTGGAAGGATATTACGCACCTTGAAACTGTGAAAAGTTTCGTCGAGTGGCTGGAGGAGCGTCCAGAGGTAAACGAACCGATGAGTTTTCGAGCGCGTCCCGTAAATAAAACGGCAAATTTTCAGGTACCGCGACCAGAGGCTCTACACCCGAAAAAACTTTACCAGGAGTGGCTCGCGAGAAAAAGACAACCGGAAGCGGACATGTACACGCATCTCGAGCTAGAATTGCATCAAATAGAATGTCTGAAAGTTGGCAAAAATCCCGATGAAGTGGTTACCTGAATATTAGAATTGTTTGACTTTTCCTACTGCTTTGTACATAATTCCTCAAAGTTTCACCCGTTGACGGTAGCGGTGGTAGCAGAGGGGCGCTGCGGGGATCGGGAAAACTTGGAAAATAATCGAGGAATTAATTCGACGTTATACAAATAGGGAGCTCGGTACGAGACCCGGAGGAGCGGAGAAACGGCTGAAGAAGCGACGAAGTTATAGCCGAATTAAGTTTAATTAAATCGAGTCAAATAATTGGGGGAGAGTCGACGGTTATAATTCGTGGTATCAGGGCGGGGGATGTTAGTCAGGTGGCATTTCCGTGGGTGGGTTTTCGCCGTGGGTCGAAAGCGGCGCACCGACGTGGAGAGAGCGTAGATGCAACGAAATGGCACACAAAACGACAAATCTATCGAACACAGAGCGCGGATGCATTCGAGCAGGGCGAACGAAGTAGCGGCAACTCGTTCGGGGGCAAAGTTCATCGCATTCGATTTCGCTCGACGCGCACGGGTCGCGTGTTCATTGTGCGTCCAGCCTTGTCGGTGGTGCCAATAATTTTGCACGCGCATATCACAAACGAGCCAGGGAGAAATATCGGAAACTTGTCCGAGCGTTTCTGTCGGCGACAGAACGCGTTACGAAGATCACCAACGAGGGCGCCGACAACCCCCGAATCTCCACCGCGAGAGAAAACGAGAAGCTCGTTTGCCATTCTTCTCCGCCCGAGACTGAAGTCGAACGGTCGATCAAACGTCGAGAGCGATCTTGTATCTCTTGGAGAACAATTTCATTTTCACCCTCTTTTTTTCATCCCCCTCTCACTTCCAATCTGACGATGATAATAAAAGAAATTGCTGTCCAACGTAAGAACGATCTTTTGTTTATGTCACCGATTCTTTCCTTACCGACGACTGTAAAGTCGTGGATTTAGGATTTGGCGATTAAAGTGGAACCACCACCACCACCACCACCACCACCTGTCAAAGCATCGTGCGTCGCAGGGTAGCTCTTATCAGGGTAAGAAACGCAGAGGCGTTGGCATTCTCGTCCGACGTCCATTTAATTAAAGAAAAGCGTTAAAATTTATCATGCAGCCGGCAGGACATTTCCGCTACTCGTTATCCGTATCTTTAGCCTTACTTTCCAAGGAATTTCCCACGAGGCACGATCCTCATGGTAAGAAGAATAAAAGGAGGAGACCTTAAAAGAGAGATGGAAAAGGAAGCCGAGGCCGTGGGGCTGGGGGAGGGAAGGGGCATCTCTATCGGCCATTGGCCATCCGTTTCGCTCCACTTGCAACGGAGACTTGCGCTCGACCGAGAAATTTAACAAGGCGCACGCTCCCCATTGACAATAGCCAACTTTCTGAACATCCACCTCGCCGATTTTAATTACTTCAATTTACACGTAAAATACTCCGAAAACCACCAGCGCTCTCCTTATTACCCTCGGTCACAGGCGAAAAATCCGCCGTATCTTTCTCACGAATTACATAAGCCATCTTGAGTCGTTAGTTTGCCAGGAGATTATGGTCTCTCCCGGGTGTTTCGCTGTGAATTCCAAGTATTTGGACGAATTTCAGATATTCCGGCAGACTCGAGTGATTCGATTAACACGCTCCATCCCCCTCCCCACGTGTACCCTCTCTCGTATAATTCCACAGCTACAGTCGATTAGAAATTGACATTCGTATGAAAATACTTTCCTAACAAATAGCCTCCTTCTCTTCCCTTCCTCCTCCTCCTTCTCCTCCTCCACCTCTTCCTACTCCTCCGTTCCCCCTCGCCCCATGCATTATTCATTTCATAGTTAAAAATTCCACTTTTCGATCGGCACACTTGCACCCTGAAAACTTGGCGAATCCGAGCTGAAATGGAGGAAGTAAATTCAGTCAGGACGGCAGAGACTGTTTTTCTTGCTAGGAGCTACTTCTTAGACTTGCCCATCCCTTCCTCGGGAAAATCCGCGGCGCCATTACATAATCGATTAAAGCACAAAACAGTTACGAAACGATTCGCGTTGTTTTCGTTATTGTTTCCACGATATAAATAACACGATGAGCGCGATCGAACAATACGACGACATTGCGTAACGCCGTCGAGAGTAAACGAGTAATCGCAATTATCTATTCGAAGTTAACGTTACAATTTTGTCGCGCGGCGAGAGCTAACGAACGATTCGAAATTTCTTGTTTAGATAATGCTGCCCGCCGTAATTAGTACGTCACAGCGTGCGCGACGCGAGGTCGAAAATTGAACGCTGGCCTCCGCGCGCGCGGAAATTTAGATTGGAATCGTTTGAATTCGTAATACTAAAAATAGGCGAACCTTTAATTTCCTTTTGACACTCGCTAATATTTCCCGGGCGAATATTTATTTCGCCGAGCCGTAGGAATAGGGAGAGCTCGCGGTGAATTCCCTCGCGCGCGCAATTATCGCGATAATTACTCGCGTCAGTTACTACGGAAATAATAATTCTCGCCAGCTTAAAATTTCACGCGACAATAATCGCCGCTTTATTTATTCGGTTATCCACTTGACGTCTACGCAACAGGAGTTGGCGATGCTCGATCGGCCCGGGCGGCGAATAATCAAATTCTGCGCCTGCTTTTTTTCTGTTCCGCGACATAGGTGCCGCAGGAACGTGCTTCTGGAGCGATTCGCTTCGTTACGCTCGCACACAGCCGCGCGCGCGCACACCCACGCACGCACGCAAACACCCGCGGACCGGAAAACACAGCAACACACTCGCAAATCAGATGGGAAGCACTTCCTGCGAGCCATTGAAGCTCGTTCGATCTATTGTTGCTACGCTTCTGCCTCTCCATATGGTATATGCCATTATTCATTTATCTCCGCGTCTTTCATTGCCCGTGTCCCCGTGTGCGTGAGCGTGTGTCTTTTCCTCCGGCAAGCCGCTGACACGCGTTATGCGTACCACGCCACGCCTTCCTCCCGTTCCATCACCTGAAACGGGTTAAGGTTGATCCAAAGTGACCGAGTAAAAATTCTCTAACCCCCAACCCCCACCCCCGCCCGTCCCCCGTTGCATCATCGTGCGAAGAGCGCGAGAGAAACTCGTCGAATGGCCAATTCTGCCAAAACGCAGCGTGCAAATTTTCTTAAGAACGTTCCTTCGGCAATGACCTGACGGGGGGATTAATATTTCCGGGAGATCCTTCCTCTTGCACGCGCGTTACCCTCCAGTAAAGTTCTCGATCAATCCTCGTATCAACGGGATATGGAAGGAGAGGAGTCTAAAATTTTCTAGACAAGCTGCTGCTGCTGCTACTACGGAGCGAGCAGTAAAGAAATTTGCAGCGAAGCTCGAAAAATCTACGAGGAGCCTTCGTAGGAGGCCAATTTTTTTCTACGGTCTTCGCGATAAAGTAGTTAAGACGTTCTAGTGGCGGCTTTCGAGGGTAAATGGGTTATCTGCATCGAGCTGCAGCACGAGGCTGCTGCTGGTACGAGATATTGAGGTGAGAAAGAGGAGGAGGGGGAGAGGAAAGCGGAAAAGGACGGAAGCGACGAAGGAAAAGACAACAGCGAGAAGGGTAAAATTCAGGCAGAAAATAAGGAAGGGGAAGAATCGGCGGCGGCGGAGGCAGGAAATAATAAAGAGGACGCGGGAAGGGAGGGAGAGAGAGAGAGAGAGAGAGGATGCTAAGTAGGGCGAAATAACAGAAGATAAAGAACGGGATGAAAGTCGGAAGCAACTGGTATATCGCGTTCGGGATAAAATGAGGTGACGACGTGATCTCCGCGACAAAGTAGTCGAGATTAAACTCCGCTAAATGCAACAACAGCGGCGTTGTATCAAAGTGATGTCTTCCGGTGCAAATTTATTTAGCTTTCGGTCGAATATGGTAAAAACTGCTTAGGAAGGGTCGCCACTCGACAACTCCATTAAATGAATAAACGTTTCCCACAAGCACCAGCACCACGACCATCACCACCACCACCCTTTCCACGCGAGAAATCTCCTGTAAATGAAACATCCACGACAGATTCGCGATGGAGATAGGGAGAGGCACCACAGGGCTCTCCCTCCATTCGCGACCCGATTCTCCAGCTGTTCGTGGAAAATTTGGAAATTTGTCGTTGTCTCCTTGCTTTTACGCCACAGAATTCTTTCTTTCGATTGGATCGAGCGCACACCCACCGGAGTATTAAATTTGTAATTGCATTCTCTCTATTCAGTTTTCCTGCGAATACGCAGCGCGATTTCACGCTGGCGAGTAATGGGCACCGATCTCGCATCCGGTCTCACCCGGAAGGCCGCTCCCGTCATGGTTACTCCCGGCAGAGTGTCGTCACACCGGTGAGACACACGATTCTTCTCTTTCATTCGTGCGCCGCGTATTATTGTAAAAGCACTCTGTGCGCTGTCGGCGATGATCGCCCGGGCCCCTCCTTCGACCGGCGGAACAGTCTCCTCCGTTAATCCGCGTCGAGTGCACGTGACGAGGAACGAAAACAACACATACGAGTGGCGGCTTAATAAGGAAGAACGAGGAAACGATACCCCGGGTGAAATCGAAGGAACTCGCGCGAACCTCCGAATCTTTCCACTCGCGTGGCAATGCGCCGCGGCAGCGAATTCCACGATGGAACTAAATGCCATTAGCTCGCCCTGCTGGAAAGAGCCAATAGTTGCCGGTTATGGCTCGATGGTACTCGCAAGTGGAAAGTTTCCGCGTAAAAGGGATATCTTTGAAGCACGAGTAATTCCGCAAAAAGAAGACAAGACGAAAACCGACGAATAATTCGCAGTTGCAGTGAAATGCAGGAAACTCGTGCAGAAGAGAGATCTAAGGGTAGGAGGCTGGACACGTGACATCATCCCCTCGGAAGGTAAGCGAAGCAATTAGACAGGAGAGGGAAATGGAGAGTGCAAGGTCTTGCGAAAAAGGGATGCAGTCAGCTTCCGGTTGGTTTAACCAGACCCTCCACCGCGCACAAATAGCCCGCGCGCTATTCACCCTTCGCTTCCACCCTCATCCGATGCACCCTGATGCACGAGCCATAAGTGGGGCACAACCTTCGAGAATCGGATGAGCTCGAGGAAATGGAAGTGCAAGTTGTGAAATGCACGAGTGCACTATAATCAACTCATCAACGTCCGAAATACACTTATCGGCGGTGCATCCTCCTCCCACTCCTCCCCCTTCTCCTCCTCCTGCCGCTGCAAAATATAAACACAACGCGCTAAAGGAACTTGATCGAATCAAATGATCGAAGGAAATCAGAAATCTCTTTCGCCCCCTCGATGACTCACGCTTAATTTGCATTTTAAAAGATCGATCGAACGACGCGGAAGGGAATTAGCTTTTGGATTAACTTTTGGAATTAGTCCGATTAAAAGGGAGCGCGAGTTCACCGTCGAGAGTTTCCGCGAAATAAAAAAATAAATAGGGGGAAATTGTGAAAAGTATGAAAAATTCATAATAAGTCTAAGGTTTACATCTGTCGGGGAGGATCTGAAATGGTCGGGCCACTAGGTAAATCCTAAGAAATCCGCATTATACACATTGAAGTCACGAGGAACAGGTACACACGGTGAAAGCATCTATCGCAAATGTTTCTGTTATCCTGCCGTAAGAAAGATGGATAACACGGGACACGCTTACCTCGGCAGCCCCTCAATCCTCTACGGTCTACGGAGTAGCCTCCTTCGTATTCGAACGACGGGTACCTGGTCGGGATCGATACAGGAGATGGAAGCTGAAGAAGGGCTGCTGGCTGGCTGGCTGGCTGGCTGGCTGGATGGCTTCGACATCATTGCAGAGGAGGCTGCAAAATATATTTACATACGAAGGAAACCCTGGTCAAAGCCTTTACCTTGATCCTTCTACACTCGACATACATTCAAATAATACTAACACGGACCACGTCCTTCCTCGCAGGATGTCCCACGTGGTTGGGACATCTAATGGAGAGGGACACGGCGTCCAATAAGGCCGACTAATATCCTGCAAGTGGAACTAGCAACGATAGCCACGATTTCCTTTATCCTGGCCTCGATCATCCGAGTGTCCCGAACCTTATTAAGGTCTTCTAATTCGCGGTAAGCTGAGACTGACGTAAAACAAAGTCCGCTCGAATTCTATTTTACATCCCTCCATCGTCAAAACAGAGAATATACGCCGGGAGTCCTTGTAGATTTCTGTAGAGGATCTCTGGTTTAGATGGAAATTGAATTCCACCCTGGGACTCCTTGTAGCACAAATGCCAACCCCAACCTCCAACCCCCCCAATCCGAAGCCCAAGCTCGTGGATTCGCTGAATATTATCTGGGACGCTTCGTTAGAAAAAAAGGGGAGGGTGGGGTGGGGATTGTTTCGACATTTAGGCTATTTACGACATCGGCCACCCCCCCGTGGGATGGGCTTCGAGAAAAATGTAGTGGTTACTGCTCTCTCAGGGAAGGTGGCGAGAGAAGGGCGCAGGATATTTTTCAGCATTTCCAGCGACGATGGGCCCGCTGGGTCGAATCAGGAAGGCCATCCTGCGGTGAACGCCGGTCGAGGGGGTTTGCCATCATGCGGAGGGGGGTAATTGCGCGTCGGGGCTGACTTATAGCTTCTAAATCAGTGTCCGGATTCGACCCCTTGTCGCGCGCAACCCTTACGAAACTTTGGGGATGCAACCTCTGATCGATTCCCTGCCTCCCCCATTAATAACTGGCATAATCGCGAACGCTGCTTGCTTTTAGCGAGAAAATATCGTAGATGATTTTTCGGATTCGCCGAGAGCGGACCTCCCTGTCGATGAATTAATGCAACGAACAATGGGGGTAGCTTATCGCGGGCGAATTAATTAAAAAATTCCCATCGAAGAAAGCTCATTAGCGTAGACGTTTTTCGAAGGAAACATCGCTGGCGCTTAGCAAAGTTTCGATTGTGCTTGCCTGTTTGCAGCGGCATATCCCAGCTACTGCAGCAGCAGCACCACCAGCAGCAGGTGCAACAGCCAGCCGGATGCTCGAGTGAACTTTATTAAGCGATATTTCTCTAATTATCTCTCGAGCTCTGCGGAGCCGCGCATTAGGCGTCAGCCGTAAACATTAAGTCTCTGCACAGCCCGAACTTTGGAACGTTCCAATCTGAAAAACTCGGAGAAAACTCCGCGATGGGATTAAAGAGCAAGCGCGGATCCACCCGCTCAAAAGCAAGTCAATTTGAGAAAAAATCATTGTCGAGCGACTCTACTGACGATAAATCACCGTCTCTCCCTCCCCCTCTATCCACTCCACAGTTAATCGAAACCCCTCGAACGTAAGTTCGAGCCCCCGCAAGTTTCCTCCGTCGAATGGCAAAGAGCCTGCCGAGAAATATAAATATTTAAACGATATGGCACATCAATAGGGTGAAAATGTAGTCGCAATGTCGCCGTGATTTTTCGGAACTGGAACTGCAACTGGAACTGGAACTGGAACAAGTTTTCCTACTACGGATGGAAAATGATGTGTGTGCACGCACGCGTGTGCGTCCATGTACGTGGGAAAAGTAATCGAAGTTTTATTGCAAGATCCAGAAAGGAGTGGTAGAGGCGGCGCAGGGTAGTAGTAGGTTACTGCGGAGTTTTCTGAAGAAGGTTCGTTATCGTTCTCATTGTTTATTATTAGACTTGGAGAGCTCGGACGATAATTGGAAGCTTCGCAACGAGCGCTCCCAAATCGCTGCTACGTTACAGCACTTGGTTAAGAACATAACCGTGTGCCGCTGCTTTGGAAGATCGTTAGCGCCATGATTTTCACTTTATCCTGGCTACTCTCAAAAACTCGGAGCCTCCATCCGCTTTGGAGAATTTTACAGATCGCACAATGCACAGCCGTTAAAATCATTCACCGAACGACGCTCTGGATATTACGGGGAGTCTCTTGACAATTAAACTTTGCGTCCGCGTTAATTATCGAGAGTATGTGGGAGAGAATCGCCAAATTATAGTAATTGATAAATGATCCGAGGCTAGAAGGAATTCTGATCATTTCGCCCGATCCGCTTCGTGGATTATCGGTGGAAGCGGGGGGAGGAGAAGGAGGAGAAGGAGAAGGTAACGCGGGTATAGCACTCGTCGGAAAAATTTTGCATTTTTCCACTGAATTGGAGTTCTCGTGAATTTTTAACGTTGTTTAAACAATGGATCATACAAAGTTACACGGAGCTGGTGCTCCTCGTCGGTAGAACTTGCGGGCTTGGCCGGTCGAGAGTGATTGCGCCACCAAAATAGAGCAGAATAAAATTCACGGCTCTCTCGAACGGCAAGGTAATTACGTGTAATTTATATTACTTGCCATTGACATGCAAATCTGCGAGCCATGCATGTCTGCCGCCTTCCGCCCTTCCTTCGCCCCTCCCCCACCCTGACTCCTACACCCCTGAACCCACCAGCCACTATTTCCTCGACTCTATTTCTCTTTCCTCCTTTCTTCCTCCCGGTCTGCTGGCTCCTCGACAAAAAGCATCCCTCGGAGCTGCAAGATTAACAATTCCTTCCACCTTCGAATAAATCACTCGGTGGAATGAAAGTGGTCAGGATGAGTCTCAGGAATTAACTGTATTAGTTTGTGTGATCGAGCGAGGGAACGCTCGACCTTAAATATCGAAATTCGAAAGAGTCGCCGGGAGGACGAAGGAAGGGGGCAGAAGGGTACGGAGGGTAGGAGCGACATTTTTCGTGGATGCCGAGTGAATTCGGATCGCGTGTGAATTTCGGTATCGGCGATGGAGCCAGCGGACTAAGATAGATTCAGGAGCCCAGTCAGCGACGGGGTGGCGATGGATAGACAAGAAGGGGGATGTTTGGGGTGGTTGAGGATCGACAGAGAGGATCGGAGGGAGAACGACAGCTTAGGTACGGCTGAATTGGCTAGTAGCGCCAGTCTTTTGATCTAAACTAAAATACGAGCCCGAAACAACGGCCAAAGCAAATCTGCTCAAAGTGCTTGCCCCCTTCAAAGTACTTGGTTTCGTCCATCTCGCTCGTGCCGCGCGACGGTATACCCCAATGACCAATTATCTTTGTATCTTTGCCAATGACAAGCGAACCGCGAGTAAACTGTCAACGGGGAAAGGGTTTCGGACGTGTTGAGCCCATCGAGGGTTGACCGGAGCTCTTTCCTTCTTCTCGCCTCCTCCACCCGCCCAACCCTCCCCACCCTCCACCCTCGGTTTGTTCATTTTTTAATTTAGTTTTCATCAGCGCGCCGATCCCGCCTTTGCTCTCCTCTTTTTACTACCACGAAACAACGACGCCACCGCCGCGGAAGAGTAGTGTTCGTCAATTGAATTAAAAGTAAATTAAATCTTTTGCTATATCCTGCCTGCTCTAATACACCCGCTCCTGTCAGCAGTTATTCCGCTGGACACCACCGCTCGATACCACCGAGCCGAGCCTTGATAACCCTCCTCCCACCCCCGCACCCTCCCCCTGCCCGATGCACGGCCAATAATAGTTGCCTACATTTCGACGTTTGTGAGCAATCGAGTGCGAATTCTTTTGCTCTCGATCCGAAAATAGCCGTTTTGCCAATCCGGACGATTTAACTGTTAACGACGGAGTGTCTCGCGACAGAGAGGTCAGGCGAGTCAATTCCGCCGCGCGGGGGTGGTCCTCTCGCGTAGTCGGCAGCGAGTACCTCGATCGATATTAATTCGACCGATAATTATGCACAGCGCGGCAGTCTTGGAGAATTTGCTCGTGGTGTAGTTTAGTCGTGGGTTAATCGAGGTGGCAAAAGTTCCCTGGGCAAATTGCTCGTTAGGGGGCGCGCGATATTGAGGCGGATGGGAATTTCGATCCTTCTGGGCGACGAGAAGGACTTTTCGCTAGTAGGTCAGGACGTCTCGGCCCATTTCAAGTAGATTTGTTAGAGCCCCTTGTCTTCCGCGAGGACAGGAAGCGCCGCGACAATAGACAGCTAATGTCAGTCGGAGCGCGCCGCTCTTCCGGCGATACGGCGAGATAGCGGCGAACTTTATTTCGCGCGACTATGGCAGCGGCAACTTATTGGATGGCCCATCGCAACTTGCCGCGTCGTTCGATCCCCTCGCACTTTATCGGTACCTTGTCGAATTCCGAGCAATCGCTCGCTGAAATTCGCGATTCTCGCTCATGATCGTGGGGCGAGTGGGAGGAAACTCGTTACGGGACCTTTCTCGAGCCTTTTCGAGACAATGCGGGAGAAGGAAAGTGGACTCCTCGCCTGCCAGGTCGAGGAGTAGCCTTCGCGGACGTGCCGGAATATCCACGAGTACTCATGGGCTTGATGCCGCCTTTCATTTAGCAAGGAACAGCACGGGAATCTAATCCCTTGGCTCTGCCTGATCCCTTTGGCCCTTCGTTCGTTCCTGCGGAAGTCCACGGCCGAGGACTAACTTAAACTTGACGTGATTCCCATCCGCAAGCAGGTGCTACAATTTAAGTTGGAATCCCCTTCTTCTCGAATTAATTGCCCCTATACGTATTATTAATCCGGTGAAATAGCCAGATCCTTCGGGATCCCTCAAGTTTTTCCCTTCGTTTTTTCAATTATCTCATCGCGCGTCATTCGTGAGTGAGTTTTTCCCTCGCTGAAAATCAGCCTATTTACCGCGCGCGAAAAACATCCAGCTTATTTCACTGGGATTTTCGTACACTTGCAAAAAGATTGCCCGTATATTTGCCGCATTTTAACGCGACTAGAAACCAATATTGACAATCTTTTTGATACTCGAAAAATGGGAGTGATCAATATTCCGGGGAATATCGCTGTCGCATTCGCGTCGGTAAATGTGACGTGAAAAATAAATGATTATTCGGTGAAAATTTTGCAGGAGGCGGCGAAAATATTTATTCGATCTAGTAGATTTTTATTGCCGAGAGAATAAACGTTGCGCGGCAGAGATTCGAGCGTGGGCTGCTCCGGCGGCAGCTCCGGCAAAAATCGGACGGACGCGTGATCTGCGAAAATCTTCCGGAGGATCAGCCGCCGTATCGGGTGTTGTAGGATACGAAAGTGGTTCGACGATCCACGGCACACGGATTGTTGCCTGGAAGAAAAATTAACGTTGTAATGTGCAACGGGCTGTTGCTGCTAGAAATCGAGCTGACACGTCATTTCAAAGTGGACACGGGGGTAGCCGGGGGTTGCCGGAGAGTCCCGTGGGATTTTTCAAGGGAATTTCGTGAAGGATCGGCAGCGTTTCCGCGCGAGAGGACGTCACGTTAATTCCGCAGGACGTTGCATTAATTCCAAATTGGTTTTGGCCAAGCGGAGATCCTGGCGCGGCCAGGACGAAGGATCACCGATCCGCAGAATACCCGGCTTAGTTCCGTCGTAATTACAGGCCAGGACGAGGCTTAGCCTATCCTTATTTATACGCAAGCTACACCGAGCACGTTCTGTCACTTCCTCCTTCCGTTCACATATTCTTCTCGCGTTTTCTTCATTCTCCCAACTCTCTCCGCGACCTAGCTCGACCTGCTTCCGCGCCGAGTCTCCTTCGTCAGGAGCGCTGCCATTAATTTCATGAATTTCATTAAAAGCACCGTACACCATCGTCGCCGTCACCACCACACCTTGAGGCGCCACGATTTCTCCGAACAAGAACAAGCGTAAGATCGAGTCTTACGCTTGCCAACGTTGCGTTCCTGGAGTTTTTAGGGGTCGATGACTCGGGCCTGCGGACATCGGACAACAGTTTTGGACAGTTCTCCGCAGAAATTTGCTATGCTCCGACGATGCACAGTTATGCGCGGCATAACGAGTGCAAGCTGTAAAGCCAAATGGCCGAGCTTTTTACGAGTTCTTGCCACGGCTATAGCAAAACTTAATAAAAGTTTCGTGCTATTTTACCTTGAAACGATTTCTTTACTGCGCTGTTTCGAGGGGAATGACATTTTTATACAATGTAAACGTTGCACTATAAATCATAATGCGGCGCATACTCCGTGCCATTAAGTATTAATAAAATGGATTTTTTACTGTCTTTTCGGGACTCTAGATTAAATGCAATCTGGACAAACCAGGAGTAACGGGAGGAGGGAGGGAGGGAGGTAAACCAACCAACCTCGCGGTGAAATATCTCGCCGCGAAAGGGCTGGCAAATTTTCCGAGCGAACTCTTTGAATCCGACAGAGATCGAGAATCGGGAGAACGAAGTTTGGCGGTAATTCGTTCGGTAATTAATAAAACGGGAAAGGCGCGGATGAGCGCCGAAATCGTGAAGCGACCAAGGGGAGAGAGAGAGCGAAGGGAGGAAGAGATAAGTCGAGGGAGGAAGGCGACGGGATGGAAGATGCCTGGGGCATCGAGGGATGGGGATGGTGGCCAATCCCTTAAAGCACCGTGTCTCTATATTTAGGGCGTATCCTTATCTCCGGCGATCCCACTAACCGCAGTTTTGAACCACGGCGCGCGCATAAACGGTACGTATGCCGCCGCTGATTGCGCGGGGACCTTCAAAGCGAACTCCGAGAAGCTGCCTGTCAACCTTATCTGTTGCTCAGGAACGCGGAAGTCGAGTGAAACGCATCGGAACGAGTTCGGATCGCGAGGAACGGCTAAAAACAATTCCTCGAACCACCGATAGAATTGCATCCAGGGAAATTGATGAATCTCCCAGGAAAATCCATAGGAAATTTTCAGAGAAAATCTGGGATAGTCTAAGATTGCAGGTAGGAGAAAGTTGGCGCGACGAACGTCTCCGAGGGAAAGACAGAGAGGGAAGGTCGAAGAGAGAGGGTCGAACGGGGTGGAAGGACGGTGAGACAAAGAAGGGACTGGCAAGTGTGTAGAGGCGAGAGAAGGAGGCTCGCGAGTGGAGATAGACAAGCGGGTGAGACCGAAAGGGTGGAAATGGGGAAAGGGTGTTGTAATGAAGCTAGGCGAATGGGATGAGCGTCGTTGAGTCGGTGGCCTAGCTCCCGCGCGGGGTGTTGGAAACTTCAACAAGGCAAGAACGAGTAATGTTGGCCGGTTGAAGTGAAATAGATGAAGTTCAACAAGACTAAAAGGGTGTTGGTGAAAGAAGAAGATTCCGCAGAGAAAGAGACAGGGATGATGTGCACGTGCAGGTGCATGTGCTTGTGTGTCTTGTGTTTGTGTTCCAAGGAGAAAGAGAGAGAGAGAGAGAGAGAGAGAAAGGGAGAGACGGGGGTACGAGCGCTTGAAATGAAACAAGTACTGGTATAGGAAGCTAGGCGCCAAGGTGTTGGTGACAGTACGCGCGCGTTTGTAAGAGACGAGAGCTAAAGGGAGAGGTCCCGGCTGGTTAAAGCGAAAGAAATAGAAATGGATGAGAGGACGGAGGAGTGTATTGGTAAAAGAAGAAAGTTAGAACGAGAGATACTGGTTAGCTGGAGAGAAACAAATGAAAGCCTTTTAGCGAAAGAGGAGCAGAACGAGAGACGCTGTATAGTTGAAGCGAAATACAGTAAAGTGTACGAGTATTGGGGATGATGGCTGCGAAAGAAGAAGGCTCGAACAAGTGATGCTAGTTGAAGAGAAACACGTGAAACTGCAAGGACGGAGAAGAGGCTTTGCCTAAGAGGGAATAGTGTAGCGAAAGGGATGCCGGATGGTTAGAGCGAAAGAGGCGAAAGTGTGCAAAGGGAGGGAGGGAGGGAGGGAACGGTGTTGCGAAAGAAAAAGGCTCGAACGAGTGGTACTGGTCGGAGTGAGACGTAGGAGAGTGGCCGGGAGGACGGAGGGTGAGCAGTGGTGGATAGGGTTGGCGTTGGGGAAAAGAGTACGAGGAACGATACTGGGTTAGTTCGAGGGGGATGATCGCGCAGGGGGTGGGACGCCGGCGCGAAAGGTGGGGGTTAGAGCGAAGGGACAGAGCCATGAGAGGGTTGATGATGGCCCGGGGTGGCCCCAGTAGCACAGTCGCGCGCCAAACTCACCAAGCGAACCACGTTTCCCGCTTGAAACCTCATAAACCACACGACGACCTCACACATTTTTCTCACGTTCGCTGCTCGTCCTGGAAACTCGTGCGATCTGCGGTTTCCCATTTTCGATTTTAATGGACACGTCACCGGTTTGGCTATTTCCGTAAGCATTTCCACCGCTGGCCACCGCGTGATCCGCACGTGAACGGCGCCTACCCTATTTGCTGGAAGATCTGCTGGTTCCTATCAGGTAACTCTGGTGCCTGGTGTGAGTCCATGACAAGTGACCAAGTGACCGAGTCAAAGTTTTCACCTACGGAAGCACTGTGCAAGTACTCATGCATGTGTCCCCATGATCATTCTAAAACGCTAAACTCTACACACGCACACACACACACACACACACACCCTTTATGAAACTTGACGAGAATCTCTTAAGATTGCACGCTAAATCCAATTAGAAATTCTATATCGCTTTTCCTCGGGATCTGTGACTTTTCTTCGAGTGACGGACGAAGAAAGGGAGGACAAAGATGACTCATTGAAATATCGTTGCAGTTAGAAAATTTCTATAAGAATTCTACAAGTTGCAAGTGGGGGTGGGTGGATGGGTGTCTTCGAGTGGCCCTTGGCAGGAGTCGTCCGACCTATCGGAAAGCTCCGAGAGACCCAGTTTGCAAATTTACGTGCTTTCTCAACTAGAGTAACGATTACGTTTGTATGTGTCTCGTTCCGTGTGAGTGACCGTGCAGCCGGTGGCTGAGTATCAAGCGCCTCCTCCCCCGATAGAGTCGATAACAACGAAAACTTGTCACTGAACTTTGTCAGTATGATTCTCTCGTTAAACTCTCTCTCTCTCTCTTTTTCCGTCTTGCTATTTATCTATATAGTCAAAAAATGATAGCGATGGCTCCTCCGAAAAGTTGCCTGAACCCCTGGAAAAGGAAAATGGAATTTTGCGGAAGAATTTCATGGTGGTCGGGTGGAAAGGGATCACACGGTAACTCTGGAATTAATAATGAATTGCGAGTAATGACGAAATTAGAGGAATCCCGAGGATATCGGAGAATAGATTAAACAGATCGAGATACGAGCTACGTGCAGCGTGGCGGTATTACTCGACAGTTGGCGAGTTCAACCGGTCGTAGCTGAGCGAAAAGCGATTAACGGTTCGCGCGTGAGTAAGCAGAAACAAATTGGATCCTCCGCTGAATATTAGCAGTCCTCGCGCCAAACGTAACTCACTTGCCACCTCTCGCGTTTCTTCGAACTTCAAACGCTTCAAGAATATCAGCAGTCTCCCCATCCTCCTCCTCTCCATCCACCTCGAGAATCTTCGAACGAGCGACTCTAACGCACAGTCGTTTCGTATTCAGCTGCAGATTGAAATTATAAGGCCACCGATTCGCCGCGAGTCCTCTCGCCATCTTCCGAAAACAACCCCCTTGCGAAAAGAAACGGGAAAGTCACGGCATGCATTGATCATTCGAGAGGCTTGAAAGTTTATCGATTATAGGTTACAGTCACTCTGCGTGTGCTTATGGTATTTTTACGTTGTCGTAGAATTCTATCTTTACCAAAGCCCGCGCACCCTACGCGAGGGCTAAGAGATTACATTGCGTTTATGCCTGCATCCCGGAGAAAAAGCAGTATAAATATTGTTTTGAAAACGCAAGACGGTAAAAATCGAGGAAACAATCACGGAGCTCCCGGTGATCGATGGGGTTGTTTATCAAATCCCAATTTACGCGTATCCTGCTGAAATCTTAAGGTGTTAACGTCCCCCGTTAACTGGATTAAGCACCAATTAAGCTCGCGGCAACGCGGAATTGTATAGCTTTTATAAACTTTTAATTCGATAAGTGTCTATTAACCGTGCTCCAGTAACGCTAATAATAGGGCAATAACGATCTCGGATGAATGGTCGTTCTTTCATATTACGTAAAAAATTGTCTATAAAGACCGCAGCGTGGTGATGACCGTATTTCAGGAATAACGATCGAGCCGTAAAACTCTGCTGTAATTATCGAATACGATTCTCGCACGGAGACAAAATATTTATGGTAACACCATGAAAAATGGCGATACTCCTCGAGCCCTTCTTATCGTCGTGAATCTCCTTCCGAAACTCAACGCGTAAATTTTCATGGATACAAGAACCGATGAAATCTTACGGGAATCCAATTATAAATGGATAGAGATATTAATATTTAAATTTTACGTGGGATACCGATTAATCAGGATTAATAGATTTTTCAAGTAGTCGTGAAAATTTAATGCACATTCATGGGGGATAGAATTTTAACTTTGCGTTTATATTATATTCAAATTGAGCGAGATTTCATGGTAAATTAAGCAAAAAGTGCCTTCGTTAATACTCGAGATATCCGGTATAAGGTATTTATGGGAATAGAAGCAGAAGAGGAGTACGAAGAGAAAGGGGAAAGAAAAGAACACGGTGGAGAGTGCTGTTGATATTCTTTATTTCAGCAGCCCTATTATAAGATTACTCCTAATTTACAATCTTGCACCATCTCTCTCTCAGCCCCAAACGACTTGCAAATTCGACTAAAGCGTACAAATGTACACTAAACTTCTCGAGTGTGCCGTCTGCAGCAGCTGCACGCCACTTTAATCCGATAACGTTGATTTACATCGACAAATACATTAGAACATCACGGAGATCTTGGCCGAAAGTTGAAACCCGAAGAGCCGGCCTCCTGACTCTGTTCCTTCACCCCCCTTCGCCCCCCGCGCCCCATCACTCCGAGAGTTCACACTGAAAGAGTGCTATTTTAAAATGTGTAACCCCTTGCTAAATCCTCGCTGCACCCCCGTGCAAGCTCAGTTTCAAAGTTCTCCTCCCCCTCGTCGTCCACCTGTAACAAAAAAGCATTCGCCATAAAAGTGAGTAGTGGTAGGAAAGGCGACGGCATAATTTGTTTTACAGCACGTCTGGCTGCTTTAAGTGAGAAAATTCAAACGGCGATCTCTTTGCGAGAAAGAACCGCCCACTTTAATTTTTTTCCGACCACAAGAACACTTAGTGGGACCAAAGTGATTTCTTCTCGACTTAATTGTTTCGGATTAACAGGGTTTCTCGATTCCCCGAGGTCCGTCCAAAATTTCTGCTATCCGCTCTCGATGAACCACAGGAACAGGATGAACAGGAAATTTTCATTCATTAAACTAATCCTTCCTCGCGCGAGTACGAGCACAAGTACGGGTGTGTGCGCGCGCGCTCGCTCGCTCTGCATGCCATAATTAAATTGATATACTTTTATTCGTTTTATCTTGCAAATTCATTTATAAAAGATGTATGTAGTAGTAGCGATTTCATTTGTAAACGCAGGCACATTAAATTGTTAGGACCGAGCGTTTCAGTCATAAATGACTCGATGTATCATAGATGATGCGACCAGTTTATGTGGGCAAAAATAATTCATCCATATAAATCATTCATCGATGCACGAATATTCCATGGATTTGAATAATTAAAAGTATCGATGTAAATTATTTCTGATATCCCTAAGTAAATTTGACGGATGATTCAGAGCGATGTATACACATGCCGTGGAAGATGGTTCGCTGCAAATATTTCCCAAGGCAAATAAACGCGCAGTTCAAGCTGAACCGAACTTGGCGTTGGCGATGATCAACGCGGGATTAAGGGGTGGAAACTCGTGAGTGGATTTAGTTTGGCGATGCACGCATTAATGCAGATGGTAAAAGTGATCGTAGGAGAAAATAGGGGTGGGAGATGAGGTGTCAGGGATAAAAAAGAAGGGGGTAGAGGGAAAACGACCTCGGTAATCTTCGTTCGGCGAGACAGCGCGAGAGCCTGAGAGCCTGAAACGTCGTTTAAGGAAATCTTGCCTTAAGACGAGGGCCGTAGCGTTTAACGCAATTGGGGCTCATTTAAAAATCCCATCAAAAATGTACTCGGGAATATCTGTGTGTGCCACAGAGTCCATCGTAGCTACACTCGAGTCTTTGCAGAGGCCGGAGGCTATCTGCAGTCTTCCAATCCCTCCTTGCCTTTTTACCCCTTCTCTCTCTCTCTCTCTCTCTCTCTCTCTCTCTCTCTATCATGGCTGAACACCCCCTAAGCCTCCACCGTTCCCCTTCGACCCTCAGTCTTGAAGCGCCCGGCTTCTGACGAGCCTCGGGGGTTGCGCGGGGGAGGGGGTCTGATTGGATTGTAAGCTCGATTTACACTACCTTCGGGTTCCACCTTTCTTTTTGCCACCTCCCCTAAAGTCCATCCAGGTATTACTTCTGCAAACTGGAGCATTTTAGAAAGTTAGTACTTCTGCATTCGCGAGAAAGTCTGTTTTTACGGGAAAACTCCCTGCCGGGCCTACGCGCGCAATCATCGACCAACGTCGCTTTATTTTCAGCTTCTGGTTAGTGCGTCTCTCCTTATTTCTCTCTTTACCACTTGATTTTATTTCACTTTATTTTATCATTGATTTTTCATTAGTATCGCTGCGCGAAAGTCCGTGAAACTTTTAAGCTGGATACACGGATACTTATGTTAGTGCGGGCAGCCGAGTAAAAATGCAAGTGTGATGATAAATAAAAAGTAGCTGTAAACAATATGTTCGTTACCGTACGACGGAATGAATTTTCCGGGTAGCGCACAATTATCGTATCATTCAGCACCCTTCGACCTTTCAATGCTTTAGAGACATCCAACTAGGGCCAAGTAACCTTCTTTTATGGATTAACATCGATTCTCGGCCAACTCAACCAAAAGATCGTCCCCTAAAAAATGGATAAAACGTGTGGCTGTAAACTTTTTTGGCGCAGGGCTATCGAACATTATCGTGCGTGAGTCTCCCGCTAAAATTCAATTGTCCATGGGAATTGATAAAGGGAAAAAGTTCGATTAGTCGGAAGAAGGTGAGAAACTGCGTGAATTTAGCCGCACAATTTTCTTCCGCGAAAAATTCAGACACTTTTCATTTTCACCGAGGTACTATTAACGCCTTTTTATTATTCCGACCCGCGGGGCCGCCCGCGCTCCGAGACTAACTTTATAAAATGCTCCAGTTTGCAGAACTAATACTCAGGTGGACTATCCACGGAATATTTAAGATAAATTTACATGGGATAATAAAACTTTCTTCAATTTACACGCATTAGAATATTTTTCACCCGCGGAGATACACCGTGCCCGAAGTAATTAAAGTAAAATAGAATATTGGATATATCGAGATTTAGCTACGTCGAATTATGAATTTTCCCATAGAATTGTACCGGGCTTTCGTCGAATCCCCACGACCCACGTCGAGACTTTTCAAATAAATATTTTCCCCATAGAGAGTAATCAAGCTCGCCTCTCTCTCTCTCTCCCCTTTTTTTTCCAGAAAATGTAATTATCGTCTCGTATTAGAAACGCTTATTTCAAATAATTATGAATTACGGCGAGTTTAATGAATCCTGCAAAATGATTCTCACCCCCTTTCGCTTAATCTCCAATGACGAATTGTATCTCGTGACTCTCTTGGAAAAATTAGCGAACCGCTAATGAAAATGTTTGCGGTAGAGAAATACGACGGACCGTGAAAAATTCCAGAACGTGACAATATTGCAGAGTCTTCGCGAAGGACATCTGCCCATGCCATTACTAGTTTAAACTAACACAGATTGAAAAACAATATATTTACGCGAGCTAATGAAAATGCTTGATAATGTCTGCATACAATCTCACTTTCCTCGGCAAGGAAGAAGCTGAGCAAGGACTTTATCATAACTGCTTCCGGCGGTGTTGTCCCTTTTAAGCCGAGTTCCTTCCCGGCGTAGTAGCGAAGTATCTTAATCTTTAATTATCGCGCCTTGCCACCCTTAATTATAACGTAATTGCAATTAGATAGCGTATCAGTGCCTCGTTGAAAAACTTTCGAACCCTTGCCTCGGCCTCATCGATTCCAAGACGTTCGATTAATAAGAAGCCATAACGCTGGCAAATGCCGAAAGTCAAAAAGGATAAGCTGAAAAGTTAAAGGAAACTCGAGTTAATCCGCGCGAAACTTTAACGGGGCGATTATTGGCGGTGTATATCATCTTTACGGAGGCCGGTGGCATCTTTTTCTCGATGGCGTTTTGGACATTGGAAAATTTTTAGCCGAGCTACGTCGTTTTTTATAGAGCGTAAGGCTGGCGGATCTACGATCGTTGGCGGAGGGTTATATATTTTCCGAGGGAGACAGGCACCGATTACCCCTGGTACGAACGTAATTACGGGACGACGAGCTCGAAGCTTACATGTAAATTGATGCTTAAAGCGCGAACGCCAATTCCGAGGAAGATTAGAAAAAGAAAGGAGCCTCTTATACGCGCTCGACTGGTCAGGGAGAGGAGAAGGGGTGGCTGGCTGGAAAATTCTGGGGGTAAATAGACCGACACCACGCGTTGCCTTGGAAGCTCCAATGCCATCTATTTGGCTCCAGCAAGGTAATCAACTCCGATAAAGCCACTCTCTACCAGCCCTTAAGCCTAATCTAGCCTAGACAAGATCATCTCGTGATTTCTTTCTGATCCCCAGCTAATTTTCTCGGTGTCGCTTCACTTCTACGATGCCTCTCCCCCTTGCTCTCGATCCGATGATTTCGCCTATCGGAATTAAACGATGCTTCCATGCGATTAGGTGTGCTATCTCTTCGCGCTTACAATGCTTGTGATACAAATTAGGTTCGAAAGCTAATTTCTTCAAAGACATCATATTGACATCCAGAGTTATAAGCGAAAATATTTTAACAAGTCACTTTCTTCGGGAAGATTCAAAGAAAAATATCTTCGGAGTAGGGATAGAAGAAATGTAGTCAACAAACTCGCACCGATTCCTATGCTCGAGGTGCGAGAGTGTGTGCGTGAGTGTGTTCCTAAGTTCCTGCCTACATACGTCTATTCTCGTTTACGTATTTTCCTCTGCCGGGAAAGGGATTGAGAGTGTCGTGAAAGGGACCGTGAAGAGTCGGATCCGTCGAGTCGTCTGCAGTTCGAATGCAAGCAGAAGCACTGCTGAATTCAGAAAATGATTGATTTCATACGAAAATTCCTCCCCAATATCCATATTTCCGGCTTATGTATTTTTCCAAAAAGATTCTCGCCTTCACTCGAATTTATTGCAATTTAAAATTCCCACTATGAATAATAAAACTGCTACTCTTATTACGAGGAAAAAAAAAAAAAAAAAAACAAAATTGCTTGAAATAAAATTTTGCTTATTTTTTAATGCAACGATAGCACGTATTACTCAAAATATAGATTGTAATAAAAACATGTGGATTTAACATGAGTGATGGGATCAGTTTAATTGCTTTAGAATAATATTAATACCGTACGAATAACGCTACGTGCGATTAAAACATTAAAAGTTAAACAAATCTGCGCTACTTTTATTCAAACAGGAGCCTATGGTCCAAAGCAATAACTGATACCGTCAATCGCACGATACATTTTGACCGAATTTGAAATAGTTATTATTAATCCCGAAGCAACTAAATCTAAGGTACACTCGTCAGCTGAAATTCGCATTAATGATATATGAGAAAGAGGATTAAAATGAATATTTATTGCATTTATTGCTACGAAGAAAAAGTTTAATGAAAATTTAGTTTGTTAGCTTTGTGTTTGGTTGAGTTAAATTTAGTATTTATTCAGATTAAATGTGTTGGATGTGATCGGACAAGCGTTTCGTGATTCGAGCGGGAGAGAGGAAACGAGCTATAAAACCCTGAACTGCCCCAACACTCCAGAACGCCATCGATCTTGCGCTGTGACGTGTCTGTATGCCCGTTTAACCGAGTAACTTCCTCCTCGTTTCCGTATTAAAGGGCAAATTTCGCGCTAGATGAAAAAATCATTGGTCCTTCAGCACGCATTAGGGAGAAAATGACGAATCGCGCTCCTAGAATGAGAAAAACTGTCTCCGTTGTGCAAGACTTTCAAGTATCGATTAAGAGCCAAGTGAAATAGAGGGAAAAGAGTCAGCCTTTCCGAAATAATTGGTCGGAGGTCACGTTTAAGGTTTATACTACTGTCATTTCCACTTCCTCCTCCTCCTGCTCCATCCCTAGATATTTATCGAGGTCGTTAGGATAGTATTTGAAATCGTATGCCGTAATAGTTAGTACCTCGAAAGAATGAAATTTGCCCTTAATGGCTTGCCGGAAGATCCGCTGGAAACAAGTGGCGATAAAATTAGGGATGAAGCCTCGAAATGTTGTAAAATTTTATTTTGTCTGGCAATGGGCTTTGCTCCTGCGCTCTTCCCACAGGGACAGCTGGAAAGTGTACATAGAACCGTGTGTGTGTGTAGGTGCGGAAAACAGACACGCGCACACCCACACGCATACAGGCGCAAAAGGCACAGGGAAACCCCACGTACAGGGACTATGGATACACTGATTGGAATCACTCACACGAAAATTCCGGCACAGAATGCACATGCTGATACGAATGTGCAGGTACAGATTGCAGTCACCCACAAAAAACTTGGAGTGGAGAATATAGGTGCGCACAGATTCACACAGACACATATCGGAATCACGCAGTATGGATGAAAATTCCGCAAGTTAGCGACTCACACACTCCCAGCAATTCAAACGCACTTCCTATCTGCAATATACTTAGGGGCCCACACGGATTTAGTTCGCACACACACCCGTCGATTCACACAGACGGGATTTGGAGCACACTGGCACAGAATCCGATACTGAGGTCACGGAGGTCAGTATCGTGTGAGTGCAGCCGTGTTTCCAACCCGTGCAATCCTATCTACGCTGGTGCACACGCGCACGCACACTAATCCCTTCTCGTCGACACACGGGAGGGATGCATCCGTATCCCTGTGCATGCATGTCCCGCAATTCTATCTACTATGACGAACGCATACTAATTCGTTTGTATCGAGACACGCAAAAATTGTGCTCGCCCACATTATTGAGCCAACGTTGAGTCCGCTGCTTCTCCGAATTTCGCCCTTTTAAGGGCGAACTTATGAGCAAAACGCGAACCTATGCACGTGGTTCGTTTGCGAAAACGTAAAAAATCCTATAGTGCAAATCCGGCAATCCGATCTAACACCAGCACGCTAACCGGGCAGCAGCAAACTAACGCACACTCGCGGGAAGCTCACGCGAACGCTTCGATTCGGTATAAACGCAGCTGCACCTGAAAATAGACTCGGTCACCATTCCAACACTGAGAAACGTCCTGAGCACACACACGCGCGCGCGCGCGCGCGCGAGGCCAAAGTCCCGCTAACACTTTCGTGTACGTGTGACTCGACGAAAATGAAATCCCCGTGCAACTAAGCCTCCAGAAGTTACCCTTTGTATTAGTTTGGCTGCGCATTCACGTACAAAGCCACTCGCACAACCATCGCGCCTCTCTGAACTTTTACGTCTAATTTGCCGTGTGAAATTCTTCGCAGCTTTGCAAAGATTTCTCATGCAAACCAAGCGGGGGGAAAAAGTGAAATTACGAAATTCACAAGACTGCCGGAAGAATATCCCCATAGAAATTCGCGCGTAATCGGAATATCTCATTGATTCATGGGAATTCCCGCGAATGCATCGAAGTTGATGATAAAAGTGCGAGCCGTGTCTAAGGTTTTACATGGGAATTCCTGGGGAGTTCATTCGTGCAAAGTCTTATGTATAAATTCGCGCGCACATAACTTCGGCGGGCGTATGTAGAGCGTGCTCGAAATCTCTTACGTTTAATACCTAAACACACATGCACGGAGAGCCCGAGTATCGCGGCAAACGTCACACATGAGGTAGAATCGCATTGGGGGGGTAAATAGCCGAGCACATAAGGAGAGCACATAAAGGAGAGAGAGTACATGGGGAATGAAGGGAACTCGCTAGCACCCGGGTAATAGCGGAGAACCATCCGCCAGAAAATCTCTTCCGCCGAATATAGTGGGAAGAGCGTAATATAATGGATATACGGGGGGCACCGTGCAATGCATATCAAGTCTCCTTCCTGACCAACGGGTTAACCTGTTCACCACTCTTTTCGCTACTCCGAGGAGAGGCATCGCAAAATCAAGTACCGCTGCTACCACCAGGTACCATTTCTACCATTTCTCTCCGGACTTTACTACTCTCGACCCCTCCCCCTCCCATCCCCTTAGACGTGTTCATCCATAAAAGTCGCGCACAGTCCTATTCAGTGGATTAATTTTTAAAAGAGATAAATAGTGTCCGACTAGAAACACGGTTTTCTACTGAATCGTTTTATTTCACCGCCTCGAATATGCATGACGGGGGCTGTTGCGCCGTTCGTTCCGGTTAACAAATTTTTGAAGGAGTTTTGCTGGAAATTACGCTCGTTGAATAATTATCGGTGGTGGTTTTTTTTTTCGAAAAAATTTCATGGGAAAGTTATAGTTCGTAAGGGGAGAATTTGGAAATCGTGCGCGCGTGGAATCATCGGGGGCATGGAATGTATCGTGTTTACAAATCCGAGCAAGATCGAAAGTCGTAAATTCGATAAATACCAGGGACACGAGCGGGCCAGCCGGAACATTCACAAAAATTAGCGCTTAAGCTCCCGGATAAAACGGCACTAAACGAGCATTGATCCCGATAAGCTCACCCCACCCCTCTAAACCTGCATATTTGTTCCTACAGGTACTCTCCACATACATAGGAAGACCTGCTCGTAATGTACAGTTGTAAATGTAAGCTTTTGTGTAGTTTCTCTCCCCTTCCAACCCCTTTGCAACCCCCATTCTATCGACTGGCATACATTCTCGTTATCGGAACGATATTTCAGTTAACTTAAAACGGAAGCATTGCCGTTTTTTGTAAATCTTCCCTAAGGGACTAACGCGATTTGCCTCGACAGCTTTAAAAAATTATTTCCTAGGAAAATTTCATCATTTATTGCTCCAACTGCCGATAAGTAGCGTTCGTCGGCCCATGGGTCCATGCACTGAAATACGTATAGTTTTCTTATAAAATTAATTGTTTGCAAGAAAGTTCATGGGTCTCGGAGCATTCCGTATAAATGTGTAGAAGAAACGTATAAAAATGATGCAGTCGGCTGAGAGAAATTGTATGTGGCTTTTTGCAATGCGATGATATACTTACTTTATTTCTCTTTCCATTTCTCAACCCCCCCACCCCTTTGTAACGAGCTCGCGTACTTTCTCGTTATCGAAACGATATTTCAGTTAACGGACGTAACAGTTTCTCCTTCAGCCTCCACCCTAAGCCTGTTGTGCGAAGTTAGAAAGAGAATTTACACCTTCTTGCTGAACGGGGGAGTGGAAAAACTATCCGTCTTTCCAATGATTTCACACTGATAGCTCCTCTTCCACAAGCAAAGAGCATTTATCGAGCACTGAAATTAAGTTTGGACCTCGAAAGTTCCATCGGAAATGAGTCATTAAAGTTACTTCAAAATAAAATCCTTTGATCGTGGCAAAACATCGGAACGCTTTATCGGCATTAAACAAATTTACTCATTTTTCAGATTGAAAGTATAAACGCTGGCTCCACTTATCGATGCATGAATTTAATTTTCATCCAAGAATGTTTCATTAGAAATGATTTTTAGTCTCTAATGTTATCGGACCTTTGGACGGAGGGGGGAGCGATAGGAGTGGCATAAAGAAAAGATAACTTATTAAAGTTAACTCCAAATGAAATCCGCCGATCAAAGAAGCATGTAGCATGATACTTCGTTTACTATAGAAACAAGAGCTGAATCCAGCATCGACCTTCTTCTTTTTTCTCACCGTTCAACGCTCCACATAGCCGACGCATAATTAAAGTCGGAGAGAACTTAGATTGGCGAGAATTTCGCATCCACTCTTTGGAAAGCGAATGCGAGGAAATTGGTGCTCGCAGTTCGTGAAACTTTGCCTAAGTCTTTAATTGGTTAGAGCGAAGAAACCGGAAATGGAAGACGACCTTGAGTCCTCCGCTAACATCCTTTTTCTTGTCGAGTGAAAGAGAAATGATCCTTGTCACGCTGAATATGAATTTTTCATATAAAATCCTAAGATCACGAGCAATGGATAGGATAGGAGAGAGAGAGAGAGAGAGAGAGAGAGAGAGAGAGAACTAAAATTCTTGATTAAAACGACGAAGAAAATTTTCGAGGCATTTCACAGGTTGTAAGGCAGGGTAAAATGGTGAGGTCCGTTTAGATGTTATAATTGAGAGAACGTGAGTAGAATTCTTCCGAAAACGATTTCCGTGCACAAGAACTTTTTAGCGGAACATTAAAGCTAAACGTGAGTGTTCGACGAAAGGGGTGAAGCCGCAGGGGAAGGTCCTGTAGGTGTCGGGGAGTTTTCCGGCATAAAGAAAGAGAGAGAGAGAGGAAGGAGCACGTGACGCAGCGACGGATTTCAGAATCGTAAAATTTGAAATTGCCTTGGAGCCATTTGCATGCTGCGTTTTGAGGAAGCCGTTTTCCGCAAATTTATTCGACTTCCCCCCTGCCATCTTCCTCTTTTCATGCCTGATCCTTCTTCGTCGCTGGGCCTGTGTCTCCTTTTCTCTCCTGCATATGCTTGATCCTTTTCCCTATGAGTGAAACGGCTCGTCTCTGCTGAAAAGGATGCGGAACCTTCAGGATTGCACTTCTTCACCCTTCCCCTCCGCTCCCCATCATTCTTCCCTCTTCAGCTCGAAACTAGAATGGCAAATAACTTATAGACTCCATTTTTATTTCAACTACTAAACTATCTTGCGCGCGAGTAAGAAATTATGCATATTCTTTTGAAAATCGTGAAAACCGATAGGAGCAACGAATGATCCAAATGATCGAACTATCGCGACAACGAGAAGTGTGATTTAATTGTCCTGTAGAAATTATTCTGGAAATTGTGTAAGGAGTTTCAGAGAATTTATAGAATTACCGCGTGAATGTCGGTGGAAATCTTCTTTGCGCTAGGGGTGCTATTTGTGAAAGCACGTGTCTAAAGTTTGAGTGAAAGTATCGTGGAATTAACGACAGCCGGATATGAAAGAGCTGCCAATAGAATTAGTTTACGTATTCACAAAGCAGAAAACGGGTCAGAATTGTCAAGAGACATTCACGGGAGACACTGCGAAGATACGACTCTACGACATAACCTTTCGCCTTTGGCTATTTCTTATCTCGCGTACTAAAACTTTTATTACGCATCAAGTACTCACAAATATCTTCTCACTATCTTATAACTTTGACGTCCATCAATTTTCTCAAAATTTACCGAGTTCGCATAGGGAATAGGCAAGAGAAAATGAAGCTTTGTTCGGATCGATTAACGAGCAAATGAAAGTGGACGAATTTTTTCTTGAAAATAATTGGAATTTGAGGGAATGATAAAATTCCATCTTAAGCAGGAAACTGTACAGTTTCGGTAATGTCGCCGAAGAATTATCCTGACATTGGCCACGGCCCGTGGCTTTTTTCCCTTTCATTTACAGCTGTAAAGTCGCCTTTGTAGCATTTTAGACGAGCATTCTTTGTTCGCTCCTTGCAGTAGTCGCAAAGCAAAGCATCTCGTAACGCGGAAGGACTCGTTATCCTGCCAAGGTTATCAGCGTGTTACTAGGGTTTTACGCGCACCAGCATAAAAGCCTCTACTCAATCGAATATCCACTTCTCCCCTCTCCGAAAGATATCAAAGTCTAAATTGTATGAATTAAAACTTCTCTCATCGTGTATTTCATAAAATCATTATACGCGCAAGTTGATTAATTGTTGCTAAATGAATATTGATAAACGAACGAGGGTCTTTGAAGCGACGATCTCACGAAATTGCTAAAATATTCGAACATGGTAATTTATGTAATAGAACGGTGTGTCTGTATCATTTTCTTCCAAATAAACGCATCGGTATATCTAAATTCATTACTAGCTGTTTTGCAAAGTTTAATTAAATAAGAAACTCAGGGAGACCTCCCGTTGACTCAAGAAGCAGCGGGGGAGTGAGAGTCGATAAAACTGGAGAGAAGAGGAGGTGGGGGAAATTGTAGAACAGGAAGCCAGCTAACAAAAAGTGTCTTTGATCCCGGCAAAAACTCGAGTGTAATAATATTTAGAACCAATTGCACGTTTCCTGAACTTTTTGCGGGCTTAAATCAAAATATAGCCACCTTTAGTCAAAATTGACAAATTGCTCGGCAAAAATGTATTTCACAGCTAACCGAGCTATACCGAGCCAGAGAAGTTGCATTTCCTTTTTAAAGACCTTTATTGGCGAAAATATTGGGCGGAGAGATACGAATAATAAACAGATATACCGTAATCCGGAAACCACAAACACGGGTTGTAAAATAAAAGACGCGATTCAGCGAAGTTTCGTAATTTCTGCGCTAAATTTCACAGGCAACACACGCATATTAATTCGTCCTGTGACGTACTTTCTTCGTCCAGCATGCGCCGCATGATTGTTTAACGAAGTTTTATGCGTGAAATTGCGAAAGTTGTTAAATCACCATTTACCGAGTTATTGCGATTTTCTCCCCACGACCTACTAAAGGACAGAAAAGATAGAAAAACGCTTTGCCCGGTCCTCGTCGTTACTACCCCCCTCTGATGTGCTGGACAATTACACTTTGCAAATAAACAGGGAAATCTCTTACTCGCATAAATTATTCTAAAGACCGCGTGTCTCTAATGGGAAAATCCCATTCGTTACCAATACTAAAAGTAGAGAGAACCATCGGACGCACCTCTCTAACGGGGTAGTTTTCGGACTACCCGAGTAGATCGGGCTGTTTAACGCGAAATAAAAAATTCGGTGGTCGCACAATGGAAAAAGAGAGTCGCGTGGCTCGTAACAAAGCCAATTCTCATTTCCGAAATGAGCGGCGTAAAGCTACGGGGACGTAATTTCCTATGCGTTTTCATCTCAAAAGTCGATCGCGCGGGGAAGCCACAATTTGCGAGAAAACGCATTTACGAACTACAGCGGAGTCGTGCCATTTCCGCATTACCCTATCGCCGCAGCATCGCCGTTCCAATTTTCATCAACACTCCTGCCTATTACACGTATGCATGTCCATGGACGTGCATACAGATATGGCATACACCTCGATGCCAAGACCACCACCACCACCACCACCACTTGCAGGTAGACACACATGTAAGGCAAAAGGACATTGCTTTCGAAAGTTTCGGGACGATACGCGTGCAGTGCCGTAGCTTAGTAAACTAATATAGGTTTGCTCATTCTATGGACTTGTGTGCACTTGTACAGTGGAGGACAATGACGTTAGAAGGCGAGGGAAGGCTGTCAGATAGTAAAGCCACGATAGTCAAGCGACGCCTCAACGTATCTATTTCCCATATATCCTGCAGGAGTCTCTACCCCTTCCCTTTGCTATACCGCTCCTTCCCCACGTCCTCACCCTTCTCTCACTCTCTCTTTCTCGCTCGCTCTCTGTACGCGTGTGTTGGTTTCTGCACGATACAATGGTGAACTAGCACATAGGGAACGAGAACGATGACTACAGCTACGACGACGAATCGTATCTCGAACGGAAGGCACGGCAAGCATTGTTTCGCCGGCTCCGACGTCAAACGTCGCCGACGACATTTCCTTCGTACTTTAAACACACCCTTCTCTCTCTCTCTCTCTCTCTCTCTCTCTCTCTCTCTCTCTCTCCGCCTCTCCCTTCCCACCTCTGCCACTTCACTCTCGATATCTCCCAGAAGTCCGAACTAGCGATTCGAACTCATTATTCATCGAAAAATCGCTCTGCAAATCGCTCTGGTTTCTCTTGGGGTAGAAAACTTCCGCTTTGAGACTCCCTCGTGGTAAGAGAGACGAATATCTTTCGAGAAAACGAAGAGCGGGAACACGGCGACTGAAATATTTTATTGATAAATAACGGTGTTAATGATTTCCAAATATTAGTTGTAGTGCCGCGCGAGCGAAACGCTAAATTATTAGTTGCTGGCGTTTTTTGCACGTTTGGCGGAGTTTACGCGGAGCTATACTACTTTTAAAGAATCAGTGTATTCCTCATTGATTGGATTTTAGCTACTACGGATAGAGGAAGGGAAGAGCTAGAGAGAGAGAGAGAGAGAGAAATATGCATAGAAAGAGTGAAAGAGTGTAAGAGCGAGTGAGGCAGGGGGAGTGGTGACGCCGAGAAATGACAGGGGTGCGGAGCTAGGGGTCTCTTTCCTTCCTGTTTTCCAGCCCGTCATCCCCGTGCTTCAAAACGTAATTTTATTTCTCCGATTTTAAGCGACGCTCGGGGCCCTAATTTCGTTAAATGAGTTGTTTGCTAACTCGGTTAAATTCGCGAGCAGCCATCCAGGCAACCAGGCAGGCAACCAGCCAGCCACCCGGCCGGCCAACCAGCAACGAACCGGTCGACAGGGTCTCGTACGGGTAATGGTTTGACATGGTTATTGACGTTTCAGACCGAAATCTAATTATTTGATATACGTGCTTGTCTGTCGTCACTGCAGAATACAGATACGTCAACCATCAACGCATCTCCTCAGCAGCCCTCAGCGTGACGACAGCCAGGATGTTTCCTAGTCACCCGTTAGAGCCACATGTGCAACGTTACAATTGTCAACTGATCCAATAACAACAGATCACCGCATCCATCCACCGCTACCTGTAACGCGATCCTCAAAATCGCCTTGCACTTGCCTATGTTAATCGAGAAAATCCCGCCGCGATACCTCCCTGTCCGACCAATGCTCGACTTTTCCACTTGCTCGCAAAAACCCAACGGCAGCAACAGCTGCCTTTACGCGCGGAAGGGACAAAAGATTTTTATTGGCAGAGTAACGGTAGAAAATGGACGATGGGAATGTCGGGGGGTTGCGGGGCCGCGGGAGAGACGGTAGCTTATATATTAAGTGTAGATGCGAGTATGGGGTAGATAGTTACTGCCTGCTCACAAGGACGGTCGTTCTCTCGCTACTCCGTAACAGTATTATACGTTATAGGCTGTCTCGCAATATACACTCGACGCAGTCTAGAACAGCGAATCCATGTAAAGCAACTAGTAGTGCGCGGCTGACGCTAGTTTAGTCCATGTACCGCACAACGGACTCCATACTACGAGGCGCACTTAACATAATTACAGGATGCCGCCGCATTGTTACGCGTCACGATGCCTCTGGGACAAACGGTCCACAAAGCTACCAACTTTGCCCGGGACAACGCTCGATTTCCGGCCTAATCTGCTCGATTCCACTGGAACTGCCGCTTCCTAAGAAAACCTCGACCCCCTTCCCCCCTTTTCAGGAAACCCCTTTCACCGGAGCGCGCTCGAAACGTCTCCAGGTGATAATAGCTTTTAATTGGGCTCTCGTTAACAGACACCCCCCGGATCGTCGTCGAGTCCATTGAAGAAACCTCCTCGACCGAGACTCCCGGGGAGAAAGTAAGACGATTCTCCGGCTATGTCGAGTCATTTTCGCGGATAGACCAATCGTGGCAGTGCTCGATTCTCTTTGCGCTTGATTGTAAACCGCGCGCGATTGTACCGTGGCTTATACGCGGTGCGCTCGCAGCGGCCATTTTGCAGAATGCATTTTGTACCGCACACTCTCTCGGCGATGGTGCTGCAGGGACAGGGATCGAGAATGCGCTGGCGCTTATTTATGTCGCATCCATGACCTGAATTTCACTCCAAGCATTCGCTCGCGCCTTAAGAGAAATTACAAATACATTTCCCAAGACTGTGGCCTGAAGAAGTTGCGAATATCGTACAAGCGCAATTAGCGGGAGAATATTTTCACTGGGAAGCAAAGCGGGGGGTACTCGGACCGGACCGGACCGGCCCGGCCCGGACGGGGAGAGAAATGCGTTCGATCTGGATCTGAATGTTTTGGGAAACGACTGGTCGAAGAAAAAAGAGGATCGCCAGGGATGAGAAACGATCGAATGGTCGGCGGGCTGACTGGTCGGTCGGTTGGTTGGTTGGTTGGTCGGCTTCCCACCGCACATTCACCGACGGAACACGAGTTGGCACGTGGAAATTTAGCCGCTTAATGCAAAAGAGAGAAAGAAAAAAAGAGGAGAGTACTTTGCTTCTCGTTCCTATCGCGTCCTCTCCCAATACCCCGCGCGCTCTCTATCCCTTCGACCCTTGCACTCTCAATGCATCCCCTCCCCTCGAGCCGTGGCTTTTTTCCCTCGATATTTTCTCGTCTACTAATAGGAAGGCCTGTCAATTGCGCTTTTTACAAAGCACTCTTCCCGTGCTTTACGAACAGCTTTTCTAGTATGATAAAAGAGCATGGATGCAACTACATGCACAGTGCGCGCACGTTACTTCTCCACCGCGGGGACTGCGGGGGTGTGTACCAGTGCGGATGTGTACCGGTGTGCGGAATAGGTTTGCCATACACGGCACTCTGGACTTTACGCTCTGGTCACACTTGCTTTCCCTGCGCCGGGTGTCCTTCATGGAATAAGCATTGCAATTGCATTATGTTCCCTCCCCTTTGCTCGTTCCTGCACACGCGATATTTTCCCGGCGTACCAAATCCAACTCCAGGATCATTCTCCGTTCGGGTTTTTGGGCCAATGTATTCGTTAGGAGCTACGGCCAGTAACGTTTGCGGCTACCAATTTGGCATAATCGTAGTGAGACCAGGCTAATGTAACGTAGTTTATAATTTTGTTGGAATGCAGCTTAATAGGGTCATAATATCGTAAGCACTGATTAAACGCTGGCCGTGCGTCAGGATCGCGCTGATAGGGCGACTACGGTAATTTCACTAGGTATTACCACGCATAATGGAATTAATAACAATGTTACATGCCCATGAATAACACACGTCTAATTCAGGGATCATAATTACGTAATGTCGGATTTAAGCTGCAAGAAGGATTTCAGTTTTAGATTGGAATCTAAAAGTCGAGTTTCTCAATTTGGGAAACGATTACGCGGCTCTTGTATTTCTACGTGTGTGCGTGTGTGTGTGCGTGCATGCGTGTATTTGCGTCTACACGATATTGAAGAAAACGAAGATCAAACAGCTGTCCGTATCATTGTATCTCTTGTGTTAGTTTTGTACGTTCTGCATCGGATACAAGAAGATGACCGGGCATGGACGCAGACGTCCGGGTTTCGTGGCAGGCGAGCCGTTTTAAAAAGTCTGGTTCGTTGTCGACGAAACCTGCACGATCTGCAACCACCTCGACGATGCTCAACGCCATCGAATTATTCCGGGCCATGCACACAGTTCCATGGCGAGGAACTTGGGCTTTGTGCGACCGCTTCGGCGCCATAAAAATTTCAAAATCCCCGGGTAACGTTAGAAAAACGAAGTGCCGCAGGAAAAACGCTTGTAAAACGAAGGAGATCTGAAATGGGAGCAAAAAATATTGGCAAATGATGCTGGGATGGTACGAGCGTGTGTGGGAAAGTCGGAGAAAAAATGCGGTAGGTTGGACGCGCGGCAAAACAAGGAGCTAAGTCAACAAAAAAGAGGGAAATGGAGAGGGAGAGAAATAGCAAAAGAAAAATGAGCAGCTATGATTAATCTGAATCCGTCGGCCGGAAGTGACAACATTGTACCCTGCAAAGGCAACGGTTTGTCGGCACTCCTCGTTAAAAATGAAACCTCCACAAACGTTCTATAATTAATAACTAAGTAAACCCCATTGTTATTAATTATATTGATTTATCAATTAAATAGCACTTATTTACGAGCACACGGATACTCGCCAGACTGACATTGCCAAATTGGTTAGTCGCAGAAAGATTCTTCAACCAGATGCAAGGGCTTTCTCCCGAAGGAGAAATATCGATGTTTAATGAAACTTCAATCATTATTCTCTATCGAACAAAATTCACTCCACTAATTAGCAGGCTAAACGATGTACCAGCACATATGCGTCATACTTGTAGAATTGGATAGTTTGGATGGTTTCGTCGAGACACCCGACAAATAATTGGATTATTTTAATGCATCGCGATTTTCATTGTCATAGTTACGGCTTTGAGTTAACCTTATTATTTTCTTCGTAATTGTAGAGAAGAGATCGGTGGAGGAGGAAGAAGATAAGAATGGTGGAAGGTTTGTGAAATAATAGAGAGAGAAAGAAAGAGCGAGCGACGAAGCTTTTTCCTGAGCGGAGTTGAGTCGTTTAATGATCGACTCGTACTACTTACATATGCCAACTCGCTTGGAACGGGGTTTAAGCTTGGAATGGAACGGTGCAGGTACGAAGTAGCGAGCATCACTCGAGGTCTGCTTAGGGGTTTGCTTAACTTAAGATTAACTCGAGGTTAATTAACTTAGAAGGAGTTGGCTCGGGCACTGCTTCGGGCTGCTATTAGTATTACTACTCACATTAGTATTACCAGTTTACTCGAACCACCTTACTGCGTGTGCTGATACACTCCTTCTCTCTGTGTATTCTACCCCCCCCCCTCTCTCTCTCCTCCTAGGTTTTCAATATAAGTGTATGTATGTGTGTGTGTGCAAGGGGACACCCAGGTTCCATACGAAGCCGCAGACATCTTTCCAAATGGCTCCCTTGATTCCAACCCCGAGGCTATCATGTTGCCCAGCCATGGCAATGATTTAGAAAATGAATTTTCCAGCAATTCGAGCAATAAAATTTTTTTCTACGCTCGGTGCTTACTAATGAAATCTAAACAAATTCAAATAACGCGCCAACCCTGTAATATGCGAAACGCTGAAAGTGTCAAAGCCACTGCTACGAATTATCGAATTTCATCATGCAGTGGACTTTCACTTAGTATTTCATTTAGCAGTTTATTTGAAGGACTATTCATGAAGGTAAACGAGGATTTGTTTGAAAGCCGTTTATTGCTCATTATCACGGGTATTGTGTCGTGTCCCGATAATCCTGTACCTCTACGTATGTTCCATTTATCGGGAAAGAAGAAAGTGAACCTGGCAATTAAACATTTGCCTCCCCTAACGCACATTAAGTTCATCCAATTAAAGCTTTTCTTGGTCGCTCGCATTAGTCTCCTCGCAATTGATTTTACAATTAGCAGCGCGCACACACATACACTGTCGCAGAGAGACGCGCGCGCACACACGCGTCACTTATTCCAGTGACGACTGCATTTTGGAAAGGAGGAATAACGAAAAGGGAGTAAACGGCGATTCTCGCTTGATTTAGGCTAATTTTGAGCAAGTGTCGAGAATGAGAGGCCTCGCGGACGAAATGATGCAGCTGCCAGCTATTGAAAATCATAGCGCGTGTGCCATAATAACCAGGCGTAATGACGATTGTCTATCAGCCACAAATAGTCCAATACATTCAGCATAACCCAACTTACTCGTGTGCGTGACTCCCCGCTCGATACCACCCCATGCATACATGTATGAATTCACATGCGCACAGTTCCCTTAAATAATTCCTGCACGGGAAAAACTTGGCGAGTAAAACCAATTATAGAAATACGGGCAATGCTGAAATTTCCTTCCCACCCGTCTCCCCGAGTTTCTCTTTGAGCGGAATTCTTTGAACTTGGAGAGATCTTGTCCGACTATTACGCCCCTTATCTACTTTTGCCTATCGTAGTGGTTCCAGACGTATCCCCGACCTTCCTCTCGCGCGCGCGCGCTTTTTATATCCAGGCCTGTATAGTTGATAATTTTTATTAAGGCTTTCAGCTGAAATTTGTAGCGGAGGGTTGTATTCCAGGGTATGTACCAGAGTTACCTTGAGAATCTTCCAAGGGCATTAACGCCGAGGTTTATAACCGAGCTTTTGGCCATAATCATTTCGCCCCGCTACGCGAGCATGCGAGCAAGTATCCCCGGACCAACCAGCGAGTTCTCGCGGATCGTTTAAACGTCACTGATGCCGCTCCACAGCTGTCAAGCTCGCGAGGATTTTTGGCCACGCACCACCCCATGCATCCCCCGTAACAAATGTATTACCCTCTCCAATGGACGCAGTTGACGCAGTCGATTTTATTTATTGGCCCCGCATAACAGGTGCGGAGCGACAGTTATGAAATTCCAGGATTTCGCTGGAAATATCAATTATTAATTGCTTCTTATCAATGTTCATTTCAGCATTACCATGAGTGACGTCCAACGCGCTCATATGGGAGATGCGTGCTTTCTGATATGCGTTACGTGAGCCGAATAGATACGCTCTTGTTAATCCCACTGACAATCATGTCATTGTACCGAGTACGTGGCTCTCCCAGTTTTTATGCGGAACTCTTTCCCACATAAAAAATAACAAGACATCGTGTCACGGTATATAGCGATCAGCCGGCTCTACCCCACTCTTTTTCATATCAATTAAAAATCACGTAACTGAAAACCTCCTGTAAATTATTAATATCTCTGCAAATATCCAGCGGCGAGTGTGGGATGTGCATTATGCGAATAATATCAAGGTAATTAGTAGCGTGGGGTATGGACAAAAATAGCAAGCTTTTATCGAGCTACGCAACTTTCCGTCGAACTGGAGGAATATTTGATAAGGACGATGAAGGATTTTTCTCGAGTGTACGTGGGGTGTACCGAGCAGGAATTGCAGTTTCCAAGGAGTTTGCGTTTCAACTGGCGATTATTCGGCGGTATCTGCCAACCTACTTGCGAACTCGAGCTTTTCCTTCCTCTCTCGCTCTCCCACCTCCCTCTTTCTCACTCTCTCTCTCTCTCTCTCTCTCTCTCTCTCTCTCTTTTTCCCTCGGCCTATTTATTCTGCAATATCGAAGGATCGATGAATAACAATGGCGAGATTCGTTTGTCTCGCTCTCGCTACTTTATAACCCCTAAAACGTGCACAGCACTGGAAAAAAATGGGATAATCGTGATGAGAGTCCCTCGAGCAACAAAAATCTCGGCACTCGTTAAAGCGCCTCCTCGCTACTCGCAACGTTAGCTTAATACCGGAAATGCAACGATACAGAATGAAATTCGATGCACGTTAATCGCGATCGCTTAAAATAAACTGCCAATTAAATCCACTTACATTACTCGATCCAAAAAATAAGGCACCGTGCATCCATCACACAATCAAAGCAAATTGAACTATTGGACATAAATTGAATTATTTATAAATCCATCTCATTATACTTTACGCGTACATATCGTTCCCGAGAGCTGATAAATATACAGAGCGTCCTCGCTCGCAATTTCGGAGAAAGAAGCGATTTCACCGAGGAATTTAGTCGGCTCGAATCACGTGACTCCACCCTTAACTTTTTCACCTCCCAGATAGAATAATCCAGGAAATGATCAGAATTTTCTTTAGGGCGCCTTACAAGAAGTGTTACTCATCTCCGACATTATTTTCCCTGGGTCTTTTCATCCTTCAGGTGCATATCCCGCAGGGTGCAGATGTGTACATAGGTATATACATACTTGCCGCAGTAAGGGATGGTGTAGGAGACGGGAATCGATTCGCGTCGTCAGGTAGCACGGTGGCAGGATGATCCTTAATAACGTGAAATACAGAATAGAGGCCGGGCTGGAACGAGACGCCGGAGTCTGGAATCGAAAGGGTGGATAAAGGGTGGAGGGGGATAGTGGTAGCGGCGGTGGCGATGCTGCTGGAAGGGTGACGGGGTTCGAGGGGTGGGGAGATAGCGGGTTGTTGCATCGCGGACTAGACGGGGAAGAAGGCCAGGAGGGAAAGAGACGGCTCGATGAAATAATAGGGTCGCAATGGTGAGCCATGGCCATTGTGCGAAGCGCACCGCTTCAATGGAAAGGGATGAATGTCCTCGCTAGTCAGACTCGAGCCGAAAAACCTCACTTTAATTCCCAGCTCGCCACTCATTCATACGTGTTTATAATTAAGCCTCCTTCTTTCGTAATCAATATCAGCCCAGAGACCTAATTACCCTTTCCCCTTGCCCCGGCCACTTTGTCGCTGCTCCTTTCTCACTCGCCCCGTCCCCCAGGTACCGCGCGCGCGATCATTTTCCCCCGTAACGTTCGATCGGCCTAATAACAACGACGCCGCACATTCCGACGCAATCCGACGTGAATTAGTATCGATAGCGGTGTGGCAGTTGCGTCGGGATGTCCATTGAAGTTGCGGGAAGCCGAGTGACAGCAGTTTAAGCCTGAAACGTTTATTTCTTCGCGCGGAGAACGTCCAAGGCGTATCTTACGACGGGACAAAAGGCACACTTGTCATCAATACTGGAATATACAGCGAGCGAACGATAATTAGATGCCCGGTGAAATGGCCGCAAATGTCACGAGGCTGTCACCAGAACTGTCATAGCCTCCTGTTAGCATAGCGAGCTCGTCCACGCGTATGCATGCGTGCGTGCGTGCGTGCGTGCGTGCGTGCGTGCGTGCGTGAGTGCATGAGTGCATCCCTTGCCGCGAGTCCCCGTGAATGCGGAGAGAAGCTGCGAGAGAAATAGCTGTTGGTAGCCTGCGCTGGACAGAACTATGATTTGTTCGGACAGTTCGATCATGATGGACTGTGCACGCGGGGACAGCGTTCTCGACTAGACCGCAGCTTTCAAGAAGCTTCCCTTTCCACGGAAGCTCATTTCCACGAACGAATGGTGGTGGCCATAAGAAAAGGCAGAAACGCTCAAAGTATGGTACTCTGGTAAGAGGAGTCCAATTAACGGTACGAACGTTAATATTAATTAGGGCACACCGGCGGCGGCGGCGGGCTGTTGATGTTGGTGGTGGTAACGGGCTCCGTTTCTCCAAAGCTCCAATGGGCCATCCGCGGAAGCCTCGGAGACTCGTGAGTCACACGCAGAAGCTAATCGAGCGAAACTCGAGCTGCGAGAGTTCCAGTTGGCGAGTGAGCGGCAGAGCCTGCAGCGTTCTTCGGCATTAGAAAGCTCAATTACATCGGTAAGATCGAGCAAAAAGCTCGGAGTAAGCTCATTCGGTACTTGAACGGTATCGTACATTGTTCGCGAATCCTCGCAACTCCCAGCATCCCCCAGCGCCCTTCGCAGTACAGCCATCCCTCGCATTCCGAGCCCCAACCCCCAACCCCCAACCCTTTGCCAACCCAGCGGCCCAGCCGCTGCCCGACACACGACACTGACACCACTGAAAACTCCTGATCACTGGCGCGTGCTATATTATTTTTAACGGCGCAACTAGAGCGACCAAACACCCAACGCGTTATCAAACACGCCATTGTCTAACTTTAATTGAAAATGTTGGAATAAATTTTCCAATAGACACTTCCAATGCAACCAGTATCGAGTGGCCACTCAAGCTGCTCGTTCGGCCAGCTCGAGTTAAATCGCGCCATTCTGACTTTATGGCGTCTCTCCACCGCCCCAACCCTCCCTCTTTCTCTCTGCTTTTTTGTCCTTCTCACTTTTGCCACGTTCAAAAACGGACAGTGTCCGCGGCGGTAGCGGTGGCGGAATCACTCGACCGTTTTGGCAATTGAAAACTGCCAGACCCATCCCGACCCGTAGCGCAGCGTAATGTACTATGCTACGTTGTATCAACTATTTCGTCTGTAAATGAATTTAGCAGCCACGTGCGCGTTACTGCACAGATATGTGGCCATTGCTGGGATTACTGATAATTGTACGCGACTTTGCGATTATTGTGCAGCTACAAGGAAATGAATGCATCGCTCGGAATTATTTAAAATGTATTTTAATGCCGCTTGTTTTACGGCGCAATTAAAATGAAAATAATTATCCGCGTGAGCCAGCCACTTTATTGGAACTGGCACACTCGAAACAAACTTTATTGTCAATTAATATTCCGACGGAGCCAGGGGAAAGGTAATCGCCATTTTTATCAACAACTTAGGAGAGATATCATTCGGAAAACTGGCGACGGGTAATGCACGCGTATCCTGACTGCGCGATGAACTTTCTACAACGACGACGACGACGACGACGACGACGATATTCTTGCGACGTGCAATTATTCTGCGTGGGCCAGTCATTTGTGATATTATAAAAAACAGTTTTGGTAAATAGATTCTGCGAATGAGCTTAAGGGATTATCACGCTGTTGCAGAAAACTGCAAATTAAAATCCAAACCACCCTAGTGAATATCCCCAGAATGCATCGATACGGAATTGTCAAAATTGCAGGTTTAGCGACGCTTACAGGATATTTATGCGCATAGTTTATCAGGTAAATCTCTCTTTGTTGATACGTCCACAAATTACGGTTATTATGCACTGGGGAAGGAATGATATTTTATTTCGCATTAAACGTCATCGGTTGGGAATAGCATCGGTTGCTTGCTCGCCGCGAATGTTTCAGGATAGGGGAGGGAACGCGGATAGACCCTGAGAAATCAGTGGCAATTTTTAAGTTGCAAATCTCCGGTAGACAGAGGACGGGCAGGGGGTGGTGGTAACAGGAGAAATAATTGGCTCGACTTTTCTGCGTCGAACTATGGGCATATCGACCCTTTTGCCCGCTCGATAGGGACCGAAGGGATAGGGTGAAGGGGGAGGGGGATGGAAAACGGTAATGACGGTAACGAATCGTCGTAATGGTGGCGGGCCACCTGGCGTCGCGGCGCCTCCAGCGACGATTCGGAATTCGAGAGCCGAGAGCGTAGGCAGAAAGCCAGCAAGAGACGCCGGCGACGGTTATCGAAATCGATCATTCAATTTCGCGCTGCAAATTGTCCGCGCCGGAAACTCATATCCGGGCACTTCCGGTTCCCCCAGTGCCGCCCCCGAGAAGAAGAGGGTCGCTCAGGGGTAACACGGGGGCAGCCGATGTAGATGAGCGGCGAACTCGCATCCGGTTGCCACTCGTCTGCCTGCAGAACTCACCCCCACCCCTTGTAGAGGGGGTGACTGGCTTGCAACCTGGAAGCACCCTCCGAAGAATCTCACCTGTACACTTCTGCTCGAATACTCCGCGTCGTTGGTCCCCCTCGCTCAAATCCTTAATTGCTAAAAAAAAAACCACCGCTCTTATTTACTCGAGGAAAAATTTCTTCAGAACTTTTCGTTTCAGGCTGGTCCGATCTGGAAGGGTTTTACAGGATGCCCGTAAGTGGTGCTGCACGCCCTGTACAAGGAACGCGAAGTTCGTTTATCGCGCTCATCGCGTTGAAATATATCAGCGCTTGACAAATACAGACGCGCGATATCTCCGGAACTCGATTCTCGAATTTTCATGAAAACCATCGTTCGACGAGAAAATTCGTTTGACCTTTTCCGTGGAATCGCGCAGATGGAATGATAATATTGCGCTGATATTTAGAATCTCCCTGTTCAAATGTAACTTTTCGTTCAATTGAATCTAATATATTTTCAATTGATTAATCGGCTTTTGATGGGTTCGGGCCAGTATAAATGTTTCCCTAGCTAATGACAATCGATTTGAAAATCCGGATTTTTCGTTTTCCCTCGTTTCGTTTCGTTTGGTTTCGTTTCGCCTCACTTTTCGGAGAATCTTCATCGCGGAAGATGGTCACCGGGATGTTCTCTGATCGCGATTGGTCGCGATGGCACTCGACGATTTCGAGAATTTGACTGACCGATCGTAAACGTCGTTCCACGTAGATCGGGCGATAATCAGAGGACCCCTGGTGCTAACTAGTATCGAGCGACGTTTGCCATTAGTATCGCTTAGCAGGTACCATCTAAATTTTCCAAATGTTTCGGCAAATATTTCCAGGTGTTTCGCACGGGCGATGATACAGGCTTCATTATCGGTTTACGCCCCACTTAACTGGCTCGTTCGTATTCGTTACGCTCTGCAAGATCGACGTGCAACGTAAAACTGTCGTAAAATTATGCAGCACCCGCTCCCAAAATACGACGCCAGCCAATGAAGCCCTCATTAACATTTTTATCGACCCTCGACCGCCTTGCACTTGCACCGGAATCTCCTCTGCAAATGTTTTCATCCTCATGGCGGAGGAAACGAATTCCTAGGCTAGGGTCCTCCCTATACACAGCCGTCATTTATTTCTTCGAAAATCATTCTCCGAGACTTGTACCCCCCCACGCGCGCGGTCTGCCATCTCTGGAAAACAGTGGAATCCTTTGATCTTGGTTACGTCTCCAAGGTCAAGTGACGCAAGTTCCTAAAAAACAAGTTAATGGTTGCTAATTTTCCGGAGACTCGGAGCAGCCGAGACGTTTTCTCGCCTCTGCCTGCGCTGCCAGAAGCGAGTGGGTCGCCCTGACGAGAGTACGCGCGCGCGGTACCGGAAGTCGAAAATTACTGGCTGGTTTTTCCGAAAATGGAACTCGGCGACCGAATTACGCAGTAACCGTTGTCGTCGTCGTCGTCGTCGTCGACGCCGTGGCCGGTTAACCGCCGCAGACGAAACAAGCCGCTGGGAAAAAGTTGGCCTGCTAAAAATTCAAAGGGGCGAATTTCCCCGGGAATAATTTCGCAAGTTTCCCTTCGAGAACAGCCGAGCAAATATCCCGCTTCGAGCTTACCCGGACTAACTGGAAAGTTTGACGCATTGTCGGTGAATAAACGAAAACGATTGTTGCGCGACGCTCGGAAAGAACGAGAGGGAGAGAAAAGTGAGGAAAAGAGGGAAAAACCGTGGAAGACAGAGACGCGGCAGGAGGGGAGGGGAAAGTTTTTAAAGGTACATTGCATATATCTTGGCCTTCCCGGCCTCGCCACTCTGTTTGCGCGTATCTTCTGCGAAAAAGGAGAAAAACTCGCGAGTCACGTGTTCCCCCGCAGTTTTTCCACGGTTTCAAAGCTAAACTCTCTCGCTTAACATGGCCACCACATCCAAGTGAGTAAGAACTTTCACGTTTCTTCATTTTCCGAGAGTGTCCCTCCATGAAGACATTTCGAATTTAGCGAGTCCCCCCCCTGCGAGCGGACCACCGGCACCAATTTAAGCCAGGACCTGGACGGTGGGAATTTCATGTCTCTTCCAAGAGCGAAAGCTGCCAGTCTTCGGAGGCAAAGTATGTCGCTGAACGCCGTTATCAATCACAGAAGGGCTCTGATAGGGTAATCGAAGTTTTATTAATAAGCTTAAGTAGTCGAGCAGCGTATAAAATCGGACCGCTGACCAAATTGGCTGAAAATTCAAGAATCCTGCGAGAAAATCATTACCCGGCGCTCGCGTGTAACTGTCACGTAGTCTGAAAGTTCGAAATTCTGCCGGCTCCGGGGAACAATAGAAACGGGACCTGATAGTGTCTTCGTGTAAACTATTTATCTGCAGCGCGTAGAATTTGATCGTGAGTATCGAGAACAATATAGTACCGTGAAACTTTGATAATGAGGTTTCAGATAGGGTAAGCATTTCTCCAGAAGGACTAAAATCAAGGTAACATGAGCACCGTGCAAATTTATTCTCTCCCCCGCGCGTTAAAAGGAAATTCATAAACTCCCCAGAATATAATCACTGGCGATCGATCGAGAAACTAATTTATATTTCGTGAAACAAACTCCCTTGGCAGCTGATTTATGCAAGTGTGCTATATAATTTCTCTCCTCTCTTTTACACTTTTTTCTTCGCTCCTTGCGCTATTTCTCTCGAATTCCACTTTTCTTCTTTTTAATGATAGGACCGAGAAAAAAAATCATTGAACGAGAGGGTGAGAGAGAGAGAGAGAAAATTACTACATTCATAAACAACACATTTAGCAGACGTCTCTTTTAATGAGATTTCACGCAGCAGGATTTGCGCAAGCTGGAACAATATAATAAATTGCTTCATCGATAAAACAAATTCCTGAAAAATAAATCGTCGGTATCCAAATTTCTAGATTCTGGTTCTTCCACGATGGCACGTTTTTATTCAAATCTCGTGCATGCAGATTCCACTCGTTTCAAATCGTTTTCATCGCCGCTCAAAACTCCTAGTTTCGTCCTTTTTTAAGAATACAGTTTTATGGACCGGGCATTTTTTCATTCGAGCGGCAGAGTATTTAGAAATTCCGAAAACGTGACGAAGAATAAAGTTAAAAATACACGAAGCAATATGCTGCCGGCGCATAGCAGTCGTCGAGGCTACGTCGATCCATCATTTTCTATCGCAGGGCCCTTATTTCCGGGATAGGCAGTAACATGTCACTGCCATCCTGCGTGCCACAGGATCAGGATTTCCTACAAGGACACGCAGCCACTTCCGGACTGCCGATATCTCTCCGTTTAGCTCAGAGCCAAGGAGAAAAGCCAGAGAATGATCGGCCCCAGAATTCAGATCAGCGGAAGGTTCATCCCAATTTCTTACAACTCACTCCAGTCAACACCGCGGCTGGTTCTCTGGCAGCCTTCGAGACAATCCGAAGTTTGTACACTCTCTCTCTCTCTTACTTTCGCTTTCCAATCATCCTCCGACTCTCCCGAAATCGTTCGCCCACCCCCGCTGAGATTACACCGTGGAAACTCACCGAATCGATTAACGCTTTCAGCAAAAATACCAATAGCAGAATTAAATCTGAAACACTGCAAGCATGAACGTCACGCGGAACTTGTAACAACTATCAGCACATTGTACGCAAAATTATTAATAGTAGTGGGAATAGCTATACCAGTAACGGCGAGCGTTAGTCATAAAGTGCCAATAGCGTTGGACCAGGTTCGATAAAATGTCAATAATAAACTGACATTCATGGCTACGAGCAATATTACCATTACCAATAGACCCCCGTATCGTTCTTTCAGGGATTCTATTTATACCTCTATTTAGCCAGCGTCATTTTCGTAATTACCATGTACACCACCACGGTGCTGCGGAGTAGAGCAAGGAAAAAGCTCAGCCCTGAGAGGGGAAGGCAGGGGGAGGAGGAGACTTTTGTCTTCGACGAGAAGGGAAACTACAGTAGGATCAATCAGGTATTTATGAAAGCGCGATGAGCGAACCGAGGGACGGTGGACTTTTCAGAGACGAAGAAGTCATCGGAGGGAGCGGGTTGACGCTTCGGGGTTTTTTCGCAGAAAGCAATTTCGAGCGATGACCAGTTGAATGAAATCCTTGTTTCCAGGCGCAGATATACGGTAGCTTTTGTCTGAGACTGGGCGCAGTGGGATTCGGCGCCGGTTCATTGGTATTTAGCGGATTGCAAATTGGGGCGGAAATAGCTTCCGGGCCGTACAGGGCGATTACACCGGGTGCAAGGCTGCTCCTGGTCACGGCACAGATGCACTTCATATTCCTGAACAGCAAGAATCTCGAGTTAACGAGACACAGCGCTCTCGCCAAATTAGGCCTGATGCACATGATAGCGACTAACCTCTGCGAGTGGCTGCAGGTACCACCGTCGATAAGCTCTCAGACCAACCCCCGAGCCCGGATTTGCCTCACCCACCAAAAACTGCTCCCACCTCGGGAACCCCGAGCGAAATCCGAAACGCGACGACGACCCCGTTCCGTCCGCGTCCCGTCGAAATCAATCGCGCCCCGGCACTCCCAAATTCCCACACATCCCCCCTCGGAAACGAATACGCTCTCGTTCTCCTTTCTCGGAGTCCTCCAGTCGTCGTCCATTGAAAATCACCTTGAAAATCCATCGGAAATCCGAATTTGCCCCGTGGGCTTTTCACGAAACTAAGTCGGGACTAGCCGGGGCGCGCTCGCGCGCGCGTTGCGAATCTGATCGAAAACTGTGCGCGACCTCCAGTACGCACGCGTCAAATGATTGCAATTAACGATAACCGTGGCCCGATTGCTCCTGTGATCATCGTCGTATTGTCAATCAGTCCATATCCAAATTCCATTTCCTATCGGATTACTTTTGGGACTTGCCATCGCTGCGCGCCAGGCTGCATTCAGTGGCGCGATTCGTTTACGCGACGTTGCGTCCCGCGTTATCCCGTTAATGCCAGATTCCCGAAAAATTGCTGCTGGACGCTCCGAGGGGCTGCGACCATTCGTCGGAATCCACCCCCTTGACCTTTGACCTTCGATCTTGGAGCTTCGATCGATCGGGTTTCAGGGTTCGTTTCACGGTGCTCGTTCGCGTCGCTTAGGCGGCGGCAGTTCGAGCGAGTGGAATCCTCGAGATTTGAGATATGTTGATAGGGATTAAGGATATTAATTGGCTCCGACGAAGCGAGGAAGAATCCTTTTCACGATTCACGTGAAATATTCGTGTGATCCAAAGGCACTCGTCGAAGAGACGCAGCACGAGATCGATCAATTGGGTCACGCGTACGAGGGGGACGATGGGATACTGAAGTCTCTCCTGAGAAATGCCAGCCCGTTCCTTTTCCCGTGCACGATTGAATTCAGTCTAATTTGCGCGGTGATACTATTCGAGATGTGGAGGAGAGTGGATGAAAGATCCGCCTCAAAGAACGAGAGTCCAGCGAGATCCCTGCATCAGCTCAGCATAGACTGCAGCAGCGCTCACAGGTCAGGCATTAAGCAAAACGAGAAAAATAGAGAGCACTCCTCTTTTCCATCCCCGTTTTCATCTCTCGCTTTTCTTCCTTCTCTTTTTCTTTTCTTCTTCTTCTTCTTCTTCTTTTTCTGCTTCCTCCTCCTCCTCCTCCTCCTCTTCTTGATATTTCCCTTTTTGCCATTTTAGAGGTCTCTTCGGGGGAATCCTGATAATAGCAGCAACCATTCTCAGTCTAATCATGTTCTTTGTGCTGAAAGAAGCTAAACCCAAAATGGCCATCCAGCAGGTCACAGCTTTGGAGGCTGCCATATTAATCTTGGGTAGGGTTGAAGTTTAAGGAGAGGGAAGCCGTCGGCTTGTTTTGTTTCTGCGTTCCACGTTATAAATTACTTTCACGCCAGGTACTATAGTGGCCATTGCCAGTGCGCTGAAACTCCAAAACTTGCAGCATAAGGTCATCAAGCCCCCGCATCTGGACGCGACATTATTAACTGCGGCGCAAGCAGGCGTCTACTTGCACTGTCTGTTTGGCGTTGTCGGTGGAATACTGACCATGGGTCCTATGTGGGCATTATCCCTCGTCGCGGACATCATGGCACTCATTCAGAGTACATGTCAAACTTTATTGGTCAAGGTAGCAGCGGCAGGCTAAAGTCGAATCAAAGTAGTTCCCTTCGGAGCCACCGCGCTCGAGCTCTCGGAGCCTCTGAGAAGTGACGAGAAACCATTTAAATTTCAGATAGCCTGGAGGAGACGCTGCATAAGAAAGGACAAGCCGGGCAAAGAGTTGATAACGTTCCTCATAGTGGTCAACATCGCGCTCTGGACGGTCAACACCCTGGAGAAATCTCGAGCCGTGGTTCGACCCGATCACCTGAGGTTCTTCGGGGTATGGGCCTGGACCATCATCACCCACGTGTCGATGCCCTTGGCCATATTTTACAGGTTCCACTCGGCCATCTGTCTCTTCGAGGTCTGGAAGAGCTGTTACAAGTACAGGCCCGCGACACTGGCCCGTGCACCGTAGGCCACAAATTTGGTTTGTCGTCGGTGGAAAGCACAAGGAGGCACCGCAGAGTCGAATCGTTCAAGGGGTGCGGTCGACCAGCGGGGCCAGTCGGGCCTCCGGGGGTGGGTTCCCGTGCTCTCGAGTCGCAGGGCCGAATCGTAGCCGCAATAATTGCGTGTATTTCTACCAAGAGGCAGGGGGTGGAGGGGGTGCGGGAAGAGAAGTCGAGCTTTCGGGAAACTCGTCAATCTGTCGAATGAGAAGAAGAAGAGGGTTTGGCGAGGCTGAAGATTGAAGGACCGCACACCGCAGCACGGTACTTTTATCAGAGCGCTGAAATAGGTAGGAGCTCCAGCGTACACGTCGACAGTTTGATACGGTTTACGGTAAATACATTTCAGTGGCAATCACGTCATGGAGCAAGCCTAGCTTGCAGAGGTGGCGATGCTTCGGAGGTTCGAGCATCGAGTGAGTGCTCCATGAAGGGCTCTTAGCCAACCCTCAACCCTTTGTTGCTCCTGCTGGCCTTCCCAACCCTCCGCATCCGCCACCGACATGCCCTGCATGGACCAGCCTGCCCCGGTCCAAAGGCCTCCGATTTACTTAGCCTATCGAACACTCCCGCACTCATCGCCCAAGAATACACACCCTCACCCCGTTTATACTCCCTGAAAGCACTCGCTTCTCCGAAACTTCCAACTTGGACTCTCCCCGGGCTCCATCCGGAGACCGCGATGGAAATCTGGGTCAAACGAATTTTCAAACGCAACAACCGCATCGATGCCTCCACGAATCCCTCGGCTAGGAATTTACCTCGGTGTACGAGGGATCGGACTCGCGAACTACCCATCGTCGATCCTTCTCGCAAATTAAACCAATCAGGAACGTTTCTCGAATGGACGACCCCGGGTCTTCGACAGTTTTTTGTCGGGTCTTCGTCGGCGAGATGAAAAATGAATTTAACGCCCTGTCCGATTTCACGCGATTTCCTCGATGGGGAGAATTGAAGACAGCGCGCGGGTATCGAGAGGTCGAATTCGTTATTGGAACGAGGGCTGGAGGAGGTGGAGGAGAAGAGGAAAGGAAAGGAGAGGTCGAAGAAAGTAGCGGTTCGAGGACCACTATCCCACAGTGTTCAGCCGGTATTTTGTTTTTCTCGCGGATCTAACGAGGATTTACCGTCGCTACAGCCACCCACCCACTTTCACAGCCACCGAGGAGCATCGACTCACCACCACCACCACCACCAATGGATCTATCAGTGACGCAGGAGCTTCTCGACACAAGAGCCAGACCAGGAATCTTCCTGCGCTACTCCTCGGCTGGTTGCCACGGTGTTAACTCTCGCAACTCTCCTCCATAAGGCAGTCGAAGTAATACTCTCTCGGCTGCACCAAACCGGTGCAATCGTAGGTCAAACGGCATCGTCATTAGAATTAATTGGATGCGATTAATTAAGCCGCTCAACCGAATAACGCTCTATATAACATCTCGAGAACATTGGATCCTTCGAATACATAGATTAGAGTCACTTCCATTTGTTAAATATTCTTCGCTTTATAGTTCGTCTCCTCCACCCTTGCCGTTTACTCCTTTGTGTTAATGCGATCGATCTGATATTCGGCCGATTAATATTTGGAGAGCCATTCAAGCTACTCGCGAATAGACTGCGCCAAAATCGATACGCAATCGTCTTTTACGCTGAAAATAATCAACCGAATTGAAATTATTACCCTCTTGTGGCTCCTCCGGAAGATCTGCACCTGAAAGTTTTTACTTTTTATCTCCAGAGAGAGAAACGAAACACGAGAGACGGTTTTCGGATGATTTCAGCTACCTGAATCAGAACGCTAAGAAGAAAAGGAAAAAGCCAGCGAAGGTAAGCGAAAAAACCTTGATATATCCGCCAAACACAACGCGCTACAACACTTGGCGGATTTATCGAGGCTGCAGATAATGGATGGCCTCTACCAGTCTTGGAAACTTTTTTAAATAATACAACGCTAAATGTGGTTCGACTCTACGATACTCGTGCGTGCGTGTTTGCATGCGTGTATGTGTGTGTGTAGAAGAAAGATTTTAGTTTAAACAACGAGCGCGCTTTTTAATTACCACCCTCTATGCGATAAGAATGATTTTTCTGGAATTCGAAACTTCTTTTTTGAATTAATCTTCTCAATTCGAGGGTGAACTTGTTTTGCGCTAGTTTTCGACAGATATAATTGTACTGATAACACGTGTATGTAGATGTATGTATGCATAAACGAAGATTTTCATGTTGCCCGGGGATAAAAAGAATAAATCTCGATGATTCGCCGATGCTCGAGAATGAATTTAATTCAATTGCCCTTTACAGCCAAAGGGGGTTGGGGTCGCTGAAAAAAGATGGATAGATAAAGGGAATCGCGACAGAATCAAGTTGCACGGGGCTGAGGGAACCTCTGTTTCCGCCGGAAATAAGGCCTTCGCAACTCGGTTGCTTCTCCTTCCCCTGTTCTATTCCCACCCAACTGAATCTTCCACTACCCCCTCACTTTCAGCGAGAATACTGAAAATCGTATTTAAATTCCATTTCTCCCACACAGGTAACCATTTCCAATGTAGAAGCAACATATCGTAGACAGACGTCTTTGAATAAATTTTCTCTTAAATAGATATATAAATTAATATAAAAATATAAGAGAGAAATAAATTATTATAAATATCTATATTCTTGGTAATGCTTCGCTATGCGTGCTAACAATTGCAATCATTCGTTAAAAAGTATCTGAAAGTTGTGATTTTTGAAGCTCTTCCTCTCTGCTTTGGAAATTACTGTATTTTAATATTCGCTTATGTCGATTGGAGATTGGTTTTTTAAAATCAATGAAAGAAAAGAATCCGAGCGGGTAAGTAGTTTTGTTTTGTTAAAAGTTCTGTGACGTAGTTCAGGACTTTTGATAAGGTCAGAAGCACAAAATGAATAAGAAAAGGAGCCTTCGATATCTTTCGCAAATATCAGTTGGTCGTACAGGATGTAATTTTCGCTGTATACCCGGATTAGAAGCCAGCTCATCGGTCTCTGCGTGCTATCCGTTTGGTAAGTATTGGCCCATATCTCTTGAATGTACCAATGCTGGAAAATGATTCAACATTATTTCGAAATTACACCTAAAATCATATCAATGGCTTTATAACTTGTCCCATGCTTCTCATTTTACACGAGAAAAATAACAATCTATGAGAGATCGCAAGCTAATGAAGAATATTTTTGTTTCAAAATCTATCGAGAAAAATCGGCTTTTCCAATATAGCGGGACGAAACTTTTTCCAGATGAAATCTCTGCAAGATCGGATAATCGGATTATCTGATAGAAAAGTTGCAGTCTGCAAAATGATGCGACTATTTATGTTACTGGATATAAAAGGCTGTTTTCGCTCTTAATTAAATCGATTCAAGGATGACTATTATTTAAAATTGAAATATAAAGGTGGAATGATAGATGAAATAAGAATAGACTTTTTTCGATACAACTTTTATTTTTTTATCTCATATTTATCATCACATAGTAATATAAAACACAGAAAAATGATATTTTAATAATAATATAAGTTAGTTTTATCAAAGAAATTTGTAAAACTTTTCAAACAAGTAATGTTATGTTTCAATGCTGTCCCAATAATGTTAAACGAATTTTTATGTACATGGGGTAAGGAAATTCCATAGTTATGTAAATATTAATATTGTAAAGTTTCTTCTTCCAAGTAGCATAAATTTTGCTAATGCCCATATCTGAAACAAGCACGTTTAATTAAGTATCCTACTTTGTAATGTAGCGCAATTATTTGCTTAAAGTTATCACTTACTTTTGAAATTCCCATTCACGATTATCCAAAGGGCAAACTTGTCGAGTTTTTAGCCATCGTGAGATGCAATGGAAATGAAACGCATGCTAACAAAGCATAATTAATTTAAATACATAATAGATTCACAATATGAAAGTTATATAAATATAATTTATATGGAGCCTCAATACTTACGTTACATACACCCCATGCTACAGTACATTCTTCGCTAGTTGCTGAAGCTTGATTAGCTTGACATTCAATACAAAGATCCATAATATGATTACGGCAAATTGCACAGTTATCTACCACAATATCTAGAAAAAAAAAACCAAAATTATACAAAATTTACATTGTACCAAAAAATGTTATTAATAAAAAGTAATGTAATTGTTTATTTACCCCATGCCCAAAGTGCAACTGCATTCCACTGAAATATAAATAAAAATATTATTAAGTATATATTTAAATGTATATAAACACAACTATAATAAAATTGAAGTGGAAAAGAGGTTAGAAACATTCTATCAACAAAGAAGAAACTGGGAAGCAAATTAAAACAAAAATACATTTTCATTTTCATAAACTGATTAAATTACCTTTTTTACTTCAAAACGTTTTTTCTCTGTTTTAAGAGTACTAGAACTAGTTAAATCGCTGTCTTCATCATCGATTTCCATTGCAGACGCCATTCTTAAATTTTGAGATCTGTCCCAACTGAAGTCTGTAGTGTGTACAGCTCATATTAATTTTTTTTGTTTTCTTTCTAATTTGTCAAAATTTAATACATAACCAAATCATACGATTTTGAATTTCTTATAATATTTATTTAAATATATTCTCCCACTCACTCTCTCTCTTTCTATATATATATATATATGTATGGGAAGGAGAAAAAAAGGCACTGATTGATTGATTATTACAAAAACCTTAGTATTAAAATATTCCAATAAAAACAATAAATAATAATGATCGATAATAATAAAATCAATAAAAATTTCGGCAGTGTATATAACAGCTATTCTTGTGGCATAAATACCTACATATTGTATATTATTACTAATGATTCAATAATTACAGTTATACTTGGCATTTGATCAGTTATTTACAGTACAGATTAAACATCATGCCTTATATGTACAAGTTTCTAATTGAAGTTGATTCCAATATAATGACTACAAATTGAGTTACTTTTTTATTTTACATAAAGGTGCACGGTTTATGTTTATTTTCATTGCTATACATCTAATTAAGCATACAATACAAATTTAAACTTTGAATAAGCATGCTTAAGACAGATGCATCGCTAAAACGTAACACTCGCAGAGATCATTCTTTGGATATTTTACTTGCACAATTTTACACAAATCTTGAGTAAATCTGTGGCAAAAACTAATAATTTTGTGAAATGACTATATCATCGTCTACTGCTATAAAAATATAAACAACAGTGAACACTTCAGTATGTATTCTCACTGAATACTGCTTACAAAATTTGCAATAATCATTTGCAACGAACACACAAAGGTTTCAATAACTTAATGCTCCTTATTACATTTCGAAGTATATCGGTACCGTAACATCTGTGTTAACATGGCTGTTTCATAAGTGAAATAACAATTCACAAATGCAGACAATAATTAAGATTCACTTAAATTTCTAAAGCATGTATGATCATCTCAATTGTGTATACTACTTAATACATTTCATAATAGTATAAATACATTCATCTCATAATTTTTCAATTTCATATTTAAAAATAAAATTTCATAATAAATTATAAATAAATCAATTTGAATCTTAATTTTTTTACATCAAATAAAGGTACAGTTCTGTTTATAACTTTTTTAACTAAATCTCATCAAATTAGTTCGTCATTATTCATTTTAATATTAAAATTAAGTTTACAACAAAACGAAATATTCAACATACTTTTCCTTAGTAATTTTAATATAAATATTGACTGAAGCATTTACTTTAGAAAATATTTATTGGATTAAGATTGTTCGTCATTAGGTGGCCACTGTCCAGAATGATTCCAATCCCAATCCTTGCCTTTAGGGCGAAATTTACTAGTACTACCAGAATTATTCCAGTCTCTGTGAAAAAACTTCTTTTTAAAGTGATGTCGTTCGGGGTCCGGCTGCCTTTGATATTTTAAGGGAACCGATGAACTACTAGAATTGCCAGAATTATTGGCATTTGAAATATTTGGCGGACGAGGACTGGTTGGGGATGGAGTTCTCGGTGGTCCTAAGGCTTCGTCCGGAGAAGGAACAACTGGAGGAGCACCAGTTACTGTGCTATCTGAACCTAGCCCGCTATCCGGACTTGTGTTCACTCCTTCTGTTGACCTTCGCCGTTTATCTAACTCGGTTGATGCAAACGCAACTAGACGATCGAATCCAGAACTAATACGATCTTGCCAATCAGCTTCTCCATCTGCAAATTAATATATTTTCATCAGCACAAAATTGAAAAATATGTATGATCAAATTTCTTATTATTCTCATAAAAATAAGCCATTAACCCTGTTTGGCTATTATATTTTTTGTTAAAAATTTTACTTTTTATATAAACCTGTACTTAAAGATGACACTGTATAAAAATAAAAAAAGAAAAAAATAAAAAAGAAAAAAAAAGAAACGACAAATTACTTCATGTGTTAAGTAGAGCTCCATGAACTGAAAATGTAGATTTAATAAGAGTATTAAAGCTTAAATAAGAAAAAGAGAAATACTAAGAAGTCAAAAAGAGTAATTACAATATCACATCACCTTCAACATATACGCTAAAATCATTTATCTTATATATTAAGATCGCGAAGGGGACAAATATGATTTAATAAAAAATATTATGTTCTGATATCATGCAACATGCATTAATATAGCAATTCTATATCTAATAAAATGAAAACCCTGTAACCCATCATGCTTGAATATGATGCAATGTATCTTTTGTAAATTAGTTCTAACTTTAATTCTGATATTCATACGCGAGTTTGGCTTATTTTCATGGAATTTTGAAGTAATATATTGTATAAATTTTGTCGCAAACATTACTACAAAAATTTTATATATTTAATAATTAAAAAAGCGCATTGAAAAATAATAAAAAAATACCAAAAAAAAAATTTTGAACTCCTGTGGGACAACTCACCAAGTACCACGAACCAACCCACAGACAGCCATATATTTTGCTTTCTCCTTTTGATCTGTGTCTCAATCTCTAATAAAACAAGCTTCAGGGGGGTTGTGAGCGAGATTGAGTATTTGACAGACAGAGCTAACCAACAAACAGCTACAGTGCATCTAACAAATACAGCAAACAACATCAAAAATAAATATAAATAAAGATTAGGTATACCAGCGCCATATAAGATAAACCATAGAAAATAATCTTAAACCATTAGTGCATCAAAAATAATAAGAAGTGCATAGCAGAAACTAACTTAAATAGTATCTAAAAAGATCAAAGCAAAGTGTTTAGTGAAAGTCTGTATAGCACAAAAAGACTAGAATAAATATATATAATAACAAAACATTTGCTTAAAAATGTCACATTCATTCACAGTAAGAAAATTTATAAAAAATATTCTTACTGAAAGGTATATTACATGTTATCTTCAAATGTTTTGCTAATATAGAATATATCAAGTAATTTTTTACCAAAATTTTTGAAAGTAGTGTTAACTATGTTCTAGTAACTACAATCATAATTCCACTACTCTACGAAAATACAGAAATGAAAATAAAAACGCGCAGTACTAATAATCAATTACTATAAATATAAAAAATAATATTGTATAAATATCGATAATTTCTCTTGAGTGCGTTAATCACAATTTGAAATACCAAAACTTACCATTAAAAGTATATAGTTCTATATATGTATACATATAAATTAAATTTCTTATATTAAATGACTAATAGTCAATTCAGTAAATTTAGAATCATACTTACCATCATCACCTAATCCATTTCGTTGTCGTTGTGTACTCATTTGTGGTTCATCAACTAAAGGTGTAGATGTGTTAGAATGTGGTTCTACAAGAGGACTTAAAGGAGCACCACTGGTGCTTGCTGATGACACGACGACTTCTGTCTTCACTATCATTGATGATTGTGGCTGAGAAATAGCAGTATTGCTACTACTGGTTGTATTGCTGGTGGCATTGCTACTACTGCTTGCATAACGAGGATAAGGTTGAAACCTAATGTAAAAGATTTTTGTTTAATTGTTTCAATATAATTACTACCTAATACAAACCTTCTTCCATTAGAAAGAATTTGCTCCGATTTACTACTATTACTATCTTGATTACGCAGTATTCGCGCGTGTAAAGAAGCTGCTAGTCCTTCAACCGGAAGATGTTCTCCGTTTGTAGCTGTTTGTGGCGGATGTAAAGGTGTTGATGAATGGGACTGTGTAAGGGTCTGTTGTGACGGATTGTCAGTAAAATATGATTCGTGGTAAGGTTTAATATCTGCACGCGGTAATTGAACTGGAGTATACCTATAAGAACCATGTAATTATACAATTATAATGTACAAATTCATTTGATTAAGCTAAATCGACAAATCTTTACCTTTGTGCTTGTGTAACAGGAGTAAATAACACAGAAGATCTAGAAGTGGCAGTAGGAGTGGGTGTTGAAACTGAAGAAGAGGTTGGTGCATAGCTCGCTACATGTGCGAGTGTTGATAAACCAGCGTCTCCTTCTGCACTAGCTGGTCTACTTATAGGAGAGTAAACAGTCTCAGGTCTAATCATAGCGCTCATATCAACAGCTGCATTGATTATAGATTGATTGGAAATTTCTAATGTCCTTTCTATTTCCCCGCTAACTAAATCTCCAATAGTCCTCGTACCAAGTAAACCGCCTGCACCCGCTACTATTCGATTGTCATGATTCGATTGCCGAGTATCTATCGAAGATCTTTCAGTTGAAGGTAAATGGGATGATAAACGTTCTTGAGATAAATGACGACGAAGTGCGAGTTTTGCTGGAGAAACTTGTGTGTAATCTGGCGTAGAAACACTGGAAGGTATAGGAAGTCTCTTTCTTTCAGGCTCCGTTTGATTTTGTAATTGTACTTGAAGTTGCATTTGCTGTTGTTTATTTTGCCTATTCTGCTGATCCTCATTTAATACACTGGTAATGATACTCTTTAATCTGTCTTCAAAGTTAGCTACCCTAGGCGGTTCCTGTACTCTAGCTGAAGAATCCTTATTATTATTGGTTTGCGACTGTGAAGTTGAAATAGAAGAACTTGATGAAGACGAAAACGTAATAGGTGGCTGTGGCACTCTTGTTCTAGAATTAGAACTGGCGGAGTTATTGTTTTGCCTATTGGGTATACGACCAGCTTCTATTTGACGTCCTGTTTCAAGAATCTTTTGAGCCAAGATCTCTGGATTATTTTCTTGTATCTTCCCGATATCTGGAACATCCGGCCATTCTTGCGATCTAGAACGGCCTTCTCTACTTTTACGTGAACTACTCTTGCTACTTGTTTGTTGATGTTGAGTCTGCGATTGTTTAGCTCCCAATGATTCTCTTTGTTGCTGAGCTATTGCTGATGCTTGCTTTTCACTGCTAGCTCTTTCTAATACGTTCAATTCATACTCTAACTTAGATACCTACAAATTCGAACACGTGGTTATTGAAGTTATTCTTCGACTATATTTTGATAAGTATATTAAACCTACCTGTGAATGCAATCTCTTACGCTGCGATAAAGTAGCAGATATTTCTTTCAATATATAATCTTGTGTAAGCGGTTGCGGTGGATTCGGTAAACTATTTGAATTTGTACGAACATTAAACTTCTCTTGTAATTCTTGATGTCTAAGTGCAGACAACCTATTTTGTTCTGTTTCTATGGAAGATACCTGAGCTTGTAATTTACTTGCTTTAGCCTGTAATTGTTTATGTCTAAGCACTATCTCCTTAGCTTTTGCTAATAAATCACCAGGAGATGTTGCATTAATGCCCAATTCTGTCATTCTTGCTTTCAATAACGCTACGCTATCATCGATTAGTACTTTTATTTGTTTTTCTAATTGAGCAGCTCGGGACTGTAATTTAGAATTCCTCTCTCTTTCTTTAGTGATATCGTTATTAACAATTGCTCTATAAGCAGAAGTCCTCATCGATTCAAGCATAAGCATAAACTGGTCCCTAAAATTTGTTAAACATCATTACATATTATCTCAAAACCATGTTAGAATACTTTTATTTTTCTCAATTATACTTATTATATTTATACCTATATAAATCCAACAATATTTGTAAAGCGTATGGTGTTGCGGACGGAGCTGCTGGTATACTCAATTCTTCATGTAAAGTAGTTGGATGTGATTGAAGTGACAATGACAATGATGAAAGTTGTTGATCAACGCAACCTGGTGCTGGAGGTGGTTTTTTACCAAGAGCTTGGGGAGATGTACTAAGTAAAGTTTGACTATGCAATAAGTCTAATCCAGAAATATTAATAGTTTTCCTAGGTTTAGCCTTTTTAACGCCGCGACCTCGTTGTCTACCTCTAGCAGGAGGTCTAGCTATTCCATTATTAGTTTTTCTATTTAATTTCCTTCTTATTTTTGGTTGCCTACGAGTTTTAACACTAGATTCATCTAAATCTGAGTCACTATTTGTTCCTTGCTGTTCTGAATGATTCGGACTATCTAACTGCCTCGATAAATCTCTTTTGGCTTTATCAGCACGTTCTCCTTTAGATACTTTATTGGTAATGCTGGCAGTGTTGCTTATCACAGAATCAGAGTTTTCATCATTACCACCTTGTTTATTATTTTTTAAACGGTGGAAATAACGTTCTAATTTAGTTCTGTCAATAACATGTAAATAATAAGACACAGGTTTACCAGTCCAAGAAACAGATCCTTTTAGAGGTGACATTTCTGATACATGCATTATAGTTCCAATATCTATGAAGGAGTAATCAATGAATTATCAAACAAACTTTTTGAAATATAAGTGTTAACTACTTTGATATATTACCGCTTAAATTTCTATCCGTTATACGAAAATTTAAAGGACAAAATGATTTAGACGACACTATGCGAGCGCCATCTCGTAAATCCGCAAATCTTTCTTTCAATTGATGATCTACAGTTGGTCCAAAAGCAAAATTATTAACAAATACAATAGTTGCTCCTGTTATACTTTCACGGTGTTCATCAGCTAAAAAATCTCCTTTTACTAAGCGATAATCTCCACATCTTTTACCAAACCAATTTAACCATTTTCGAAAATTAATTTCCATGCTCTAAAAATTTATAATTAAATAAGTATATACTGACGAAAATTAATTTAATAATTTATAGTTAAATATAATTACTTGAGCGTATTTTGAAGGTACTTCGGCACGTTCTACACCAATACAAATTTTACATAATGTAGCTGCTGCCATTTGTAAAACTACTTGGCCTACTCCAGAGCCTAAGTCAACGAAAATATCATCATCTGTCACATCTATTTGATCAATCATCTGACATACAAGTTCATAACTTGTCTCTCCATAAACTTCAGGTGAAAATGGTTCATATTGATTTAATTTATCAGGCTCAACCACAGCTTGATTATATGTTTGTTGAAGTATATGACGAAGTAAACCTCTACTAGGTCGTTTGTTTAACCTCTGAGATGGTAAGCTAGTGCCTTTTTCCTATTGTTATATCAACATTAAAATATATGTCTATTGCATTTTAAAGCATTGAATTTTTACTTACCAATTGTACTAAACTATCAATTGCTCTATTAAATCTGTCACATAAGTTTTTCATACTTTCATAATCTCTCGTATCATAATTACAAAGTACATTATTCTCCAATGGTAATTTTAAATCTGGTAAATCCTCACAAACCCATCGCATAGTTTCCACAACATCCAATGCTCCATCATGTCGATCCTAGAATATAAAAAAATTATACATTTTTCACATAATTAATTTAAATATCAAAGATTTCTAAAAACAGCAGTAACTATAGCTATTATATTACTATTGTTTCACTTTCTTAGGAAGGTTACTTGAAGACCTTACCTAAAGTCAAATATATATTTTAATTTAAATATAATTATTAAATTCGCAAGTTAATTGAATTTTTTGACATTTCGTCATAACCGTAAGTACAATACTTATATACAGTACGAAACGACATGCGCTGAAAAAGTTTATAAAGATCGAGCGGTCATGATAGGTCTATCGAGTTGTATGGGTGTCAACGTGACTTAAATTTACTAAGCAATGGTTCCACAATCAGCTGTAGATGATGATGTATAGTTATCAGATTCAATAGAAATTGAGAGAAACATTCAATGGGAAAAAGGGTAGAACAAGTTCTCGATAATGTTAATAAAATTCACTCACAGATCCTGAACCGGAGGTGAGGGGCCATTGATAGATGATTGGTTCCGCTCCGGCTGGAGAGTGCAGGCGCAACTCCATTTTCCGTCGTCTTCGTCGCCGCCGTCTGTCGAGGAGGCGCGAAGGCGTACTTAGTAAAAATCCGCAGTCTTCCCTATGACGTAACTCAGTACGAATAATACGATACTTGGAAAAATGTATTGCTGGTTAGCACTAGGAGACTAACACCACGTAGACGACGCTCGTGGATCCCCCCCACTTCGCCACTTTTCCGATCATGAAAGAAGATTTACCTTTTCCACTAGGCTATCTAGGATGCATTTAGCGATCCTTGCACAAGGAACATGCACCCGCAGCAATCTCTCTGCACGTTTAATAGACTTCCAGATTACAATACTTGAGTGCACAACACAAAAACACTGGCACAAGTATTGTGCTGCTCAAGAGACAGCGTTTTGGGGGGGGATGACGACATCAAAACATGGCGTCATGCCTCTTCCTCCTGCACCTAGTGCTGCTGCTCGCGAGGCACATCCGGGTACTCCTCTGCAACTTCCGCTTTTACGCATGCGTGCCACAATCGTTGAATCTTCGACCGCGAATTTCGGAGATTTTTGATAAGAACCCAATGCCTTATCACATGCTCGCTTAAGCTCTAGATCATTGATAAATTCTCTTCCTTCCAATTAAGGGGTATTCGACTATAGCTATTTTCCAGTTGCCAAAGATCAAAAGAAGCCTATAAGCGGATCAACGAAATAACGGTACTGTGAAAATGGACCTTAAGAAAAATATTACCTGTGGAATGCTGAATGCATTTACCTTTACCTCTGTCTTTACCTTACGTCAACTTTTGCCAAAACAAATTAAAATTTTCATCCAGAATAATTTTCAATTAGCATTTGAAATCCATTTATCATTGATTTATGAGTACGTGTAATGATGTCTTGATTCAATATGAAAGTTAAATGAGAATACTCAAAAAGGTAGGACTTTCAAGTATAAAGGTTTCAATAGCCATCGTTGCCATCCTAGATCCTAGATAAAGGAACGATCTTTTGTATAAAGTGACCTCGACTCCCACCCTCATTTCTCTTGAAACCTGTACCATGTCACGTAGACCGTAGGCCATCAAATCTGAAAGCCAGCGCCACTTTAGATAAGTCAAAGAACCCATTAAACGTTCTTTCTCGACGTCTTTCTTACTTAAAGAATTGCTTAATAACATATTATCAGCATTAAATTTATTAAAATATTCCTACCTCTAATTTTTGGCTCTGTGAAACAATCTTAAAAAACGTTTGTTCCTATTACATTTGTAATACAATTATGAAATGTTTTTTTTTACTTTTGACCTGACATCTAACGGGATTTTGACTGACTAAGTGCCATTACTATATATTCCTTGATTCCAGAAATCTTTGACCAATATTGAATGACGTGTTAAATTTATTGTTAACTTTATATATTGTATATACGTTATACTTATATAAGTTACTTAGGTTATAACAAAATTGCTTCCATGACGGATGAAATTAAATTAACCCACAGAGCAAAAAAACGGATTAAAGAAGTGAAAAAGAAGGCTAGACCAGGTAAGATAACGTAGAGAACAATTTATAACCTTAGAAATGTGTTATGGGCGTGTAATTTTTTATTCAGAAAAACATATTTTATCTTATGACTTGCAAATACATCATATATATTATCATCAAAGCTAAAAGGAATATCATTTTCCTTCAAGTTGTAATTGTAGTGACTCCCGACAAAAATTGCGAACATGATACGGTACGGCACCAGAACTTTGAAGACCTTGGATGATGTAACTTAAAGCCTTCCGAGTTCCCAAAGTATCGAGGTTAATGAAATATGCGTTATCTATTCACTGTTCAAATATTATAATTCACCTTTAGAAAAAGTAATGATATGATGACATTCAAACCTTCGTTTACTCATAAATGAAATAATTATTTTGCTTTGAAAATTTATAATTTTGGTATTTCAGTATTAATTACTCATTAATTGATGTTATCTCATATAATTTATTCTTTGTTCAAAACCTTTATTCAACTTTTGGGCATTTACCACAATTCGATATCCTTTATGTCTTTGATTTTATATTTCTTAATTATTTTTTATCAATATATAAAAAATGCACAATTTTCCAATACTGTAGAACTTGCTGATAAAGCTGCATGGACTCAACATGGTTATAGTAAGAAATTTGAGCCCTTTTGGGATTTCAAAGATAACTGTGAACGAATTGATGAAGATAATATGACCACTGAAGAGTTTATAGAAAAATATGAAAAACCTTATAAACCTGTGATAATCAAAGGTGTTACAAATAACTGGAGAGCACAGCATAAATGGACTATAGAGGTTCGCGTGATCTGATTTTATTATTTATCATCTGTAACAGTTTAATGACATCTGTATTTTTCAGAAGCTTGCAAAAAAATATCGAAATCAAAAGTTTAAATGTGGAGAAGATAATGAAGGATATAGTGTAAAGATGAAAATGAAGTACTATGTAAAATATATGCATAATAATGAGGATGATTCCCCTTTATACATCTTTGACAGCTCTTTTGGTGAACATCCGCGTAGAAAAAAGCTTTTGGAGGATTATACAGCCCCAAAGTATTTTCGTGATGATTTGTTTCAATATGCTGGTGAACATAGAAGACCACCATATCGTTGGTTTGTAATGGGACCTGCTAGATCAGGTTAGAATAAACTGACAATGAACTCTATAAGCTGTTTAAAATATAAATATAGCTTTAATGCTAAAAAATAACACTTCAAATTTTTCACAATATAGGCACAAGCATTCACATTGATCCATTGGGTACTAGTGCCTGGAATGCTTTGATCTCTGGTCATAAACGTTGGTGCCTTTTTCCAACTCACACTCCACGTGAACTTCTTAAGGTTTCAGCAGCTGAGGGTGGTAAACAAAGAGATGAAGCAATAACTTGGTTTTCTGTTATATATCCAAGGACTAAATTACCAAGCTGGCCACAAGATTGTTTGCCAATTGAAATTTTACAAAAAGCTGGTGAAACTGTATTTGTTCCTGGTGGTTGGTGGCATGTTGTTTTAAACCTTGATGAAACTACAGCTGTAACACAAAACTTTTGTTCTCGTACGAACTTTCCAGTAGTTTGGCATAAGACAGTAAGATTTCAAACTGTAATTTATATACATTTCATTCACATTTTTATTGACTTAAGAAATTTAATTTCTTAAGGTACGGGGAAGACCAAAATTATCGCGCAAATGGATAAAAGTTCTCGAGGATAAAGAGCCTGAATTAGCTGCTCTTGCTGATACTATAGATGTAAAAGAAGATACAGGAGTAGCTAGTGACTCATCTAGTGGTTCTTCAAGCAGTTCTTCAAGCAGCAGCAGTAGTAGTGAATCTGAAGATAGCGAGGACGATAGTGGTCAAGAATCACTTACTGCTCATAAAAAGAAAAAAAGGTAGTTCACCAAATACTATGTAATAAATAAAAAATATACATTTCATAGAATCCATTTATTTCATATTTTTAAGAGCAGATTCAGTATATAATACTGTTTTTATTTTTAGACGAAAATTAAATAATAGCCAACCCTGATAATATCAAGTACTTGGGACCTACAGAAACCTCAGACTATACAGTATTAATTAACAATTCTTATTTGTACTAAAAATAAATATTGTAATTAAAGTACCACCTTCATGTTCATAATAAAATAAATGTTAGATAATACCAAATCTATCCTTATTTAATAGACACATTTGTTCTTTCATATTTAGGCTTTCGAGAACCTATATATATATAAATATATTTAACAAATTTTTTGCTCCATAGTTGCTCTTATAATACTAATTTTTTTGTATAAAAGTGTTTAATTAGACATATCTCTATAAAAAATATAGAATAAATTGTGATATAAAATTCTAAGTTGCATGTGGGTAACGATCCTAATTGAATAGAATTGAAATGCATCAAGTAATACTTAAAATCATTTGGCAATAAAACAACTTTCGCCAATATTTTTTAATTTCTACTACTTATAATTAATTTCCTAATCTGTTTGCACAATTTCCTAAATAAATAAAAGAATTACATTTAAAAAAAATATAAGGCATTATCTTCGTACGCGTGCTAACTTTTCAGTGAATTGCTTCTCAGGTAAGTCCTTGCATCTTTGTTATAGTAGCTCCACAACTTCACAGATCCATCGCTTCATAGTTCATAGTGTAACGGAACATGCAAAGCATCAAAAATCGAAATGTAAACACACAACAAAGTAATGAATAAAAAAGAATAAGATTAAAAATTATGCTAAATTATACATATGTAGCATTTAAAATTCGAGAAAATAGGCAATATGATACACTCAGTATTTTATTTAGACTTTATACCTTTTAAAAACAGTGGATTAATTATTTAATATTTGTTAATTATAGATTATAATTAATGGGCCATACTAATATGAAATGCATAATGCACAGACATCAATCCACTTGTATAAAAAGAAACAACATATCATAAAAAAGCGTATTTCCAATTATTTTATCTAGTTCATTCAAAGCAATTACATTATATTAAAGACCTTATTACATCACAAATAATTTCATTCAAACACCAGCGTGTGTATAATGAAAATAGCAAATAAAATTAGACAAATATACAAGTGACATTTAAAAAAACTATAAATGCAAATGAGAAACAAACATAAATAAAAAATAAGTTAAAGTGAAACTGTGGACATTGACATTGAAAGGGAGGAATCGGGAATACGCCATAGTTTCACCTCCCCAGAACTGCAATCAACAGTCAAGATGTTATTTTGTTCTAGAAATAGTGAAAGGCTGCTTTCAAGTCAATATAAATCAATATTGATCTTGGATGCAGCCTAATTAAAAAATATAAGAAAGAAAAAAAACACTTACTTGCTTGCAGTGAAAATATGTTGGTCGTTGGATGTTACAGCATTAATAGCAGAGCTATGTGCACGAACTTCCCCGATGAGCGAACACTCTCCCATTTGGTCAGAGGGGACTGACCAAGCTCTTAAAATACTTCCACGGCAACCAGAAACCAAAATAGAACCATTATTAATTGTACATAATCCTAGCACCCAATCTTTGTGAGCATTGTTCAATGATTGCACTAATTCCTTTGTACGTAAATTCCAACGCTTAATGCACATATCTCTCGAACCTGACAAAGATAAAAGTTTAAAGGAATTAGTTTGCTTTGAATTTTCTGCAAACGAATGAATAAGTAAAGCAAGGAATATTCACCAGAGAAAAGATTATAGCCACTAGTGGTCAAACATTGCACCCCATCATAGTGAGGTGGAGATAAACTGACTGATTGGCCCGAAATAGGGTCAACGAGTGAAATTAAATGGTCCTTGCTACCAGTAATTATTCTACCATCTTCTGCTACAGCCAAACACATAACAGCTGCGGTATGGGGTGTACTCAATCGATTTATAAATTTCAGTTTTCGTAAATCCCATACCCCTATTTTGTCACTAGTCGCAGTATACAATTCTGAATTATCTAATCTAAGAGTTATATCGTTGATAGTCGTTTCACCCACAGGAACTGTGAGTGTTCTCGATGGGGTTGCTAAAGCTATGGGACCACTTTGAGCCTGACCAGATGAGAAAAGAGTTTTCACGCAGGTATTGCCTGATCTCAAGTCCCAAACTTTAACGTAAGCTGCCGAAACGCTAAATAATAAATTCTTTTCAGTCGAATATTGCACTGCCACGACATTATTTGGATGTCCGCTTAATGTTAAACTTTCAATTCCTGATTCTAAATCCCATACTTTGACGGTTCGGTCTAAAATATATAAAGAATTGGTTTATCTATAGATAAAGCTTATAGATAGATAAATCATTAAAAGCTTTATCGACTTTTTATGCAATGCCTCACCTTTCGAACCACTAAATAATAAATCGCTAGTAGCGCAAATTGCCAATACTGCCTTACTATGTCCTTCTGCTACGTGCGAACATTGAAAAACAGCTCGAGGTTGCGTCTAAAATGTTTATGATTTAGTTATTATCATATTAACATTATCCAATTTCAACGTGTTCCATAAAACATTAATGATATCGTTTTTCATCATTACTTTTCCTTGATATTGAGATATAATTCCTTTCATCGGCTGAGTTTCCGGAACAACTTGTTGTATACTCGCTGTTAGCCTTGAGAAAACATTCTCTTCGCGGCTGTTGAATCTGCGATAGGCTGTTGGCGAACCAGGGGGCGAAGAAATATCCATTTGCGCTACTTGTTCCCTGGTTTGAGCGTTTATGTTAGCATGTTAGTCAGCTAATTGCTCATTAATAAACCAAGCTAATTCTATCATGCATTTAAAGATTAAATCATGCGTAAAGTGAGCTATCATGCGTGCTTAATTCACTTAAATGTTACGAGCTTAAATTACTGCATTTCCTTAATTATTTCACAATTAAACTCAGGTGTTATATAATTACTTCTTTGGTTTGAAAAAATACAATAGTTATCTCTATTTACTCTTAATTTTATTAATTTAAAGCACAAATTAAAAGGATTTTGAAATAAATTGATTTAAAAGTGGATATTACTATACTGCACTTGAAGTTTTTGTGCTCTCCTTTATTGCACTTAATTTTTACAACAAATTTAATAGATATACAATTTGGAATTTTATTCATTTATAAATCGAAAAAAATTTCTTCGTGTTTCATTTACTATCATACATGTTAAGTTGTACAATATTTAAAACTCATTGTAGTACAGTTCACTATCATGTTGTAAGCATTATTATTAGTGGAACTTAATAAAACATGTTAACATTAAATCATGTTCATGTAACATTTTCATATAAATACGAACGTTATTATACCAGATGTAAAATTTCTACCTGTGGAAATAGTATATATAAGTACTGCATTATAAATATTACCCATAAATATCTCGTAGATCAGTATGGCTTAGTAAATGCGTGTTATAATAAAAAATAATAATCGAAAATCTTTAATATAATTATATTTTTATAAATATTAATAATTTGTATTAGTCTTTCTTTTTAAAGATAGTTCATGAAAAATACAGTTTCCCATGTTTTTCGTAAAAATCGCATTATAAAATCCCCCTTTTATATACATTTTAATAAAAATTCAATAATCTGTATATTTCCCTACGTCTAATATTTTCTATTATTTGATAAGCTTTTTTATACACACGATCTCTCTTTCTCTATTATCTTAATCGTTGAAATACGTTTCATTGCGTTTCGACGAAAAGGCAGTAATAAATGCAAGATTTGCAAACATTGATACTTTAGGAATATAAAGTAGGTAATAGTGCATGTAATAAGGCATCAAGATTGAGGTATAAGAGAAATATCAGAAAAAGTATATGTTGGAGGATTATTATCACTCACATAGAACCTCCTCCAGGATGTAGTGGCCTTCGGAGAGGACGCGGGGATGTTAAATTGTCCCGGCGACTAAGGGTTGGTGAACCTCCACTCATGTTACTATTATATTGACTTCTAGTAAGTACTAGGCCTCTGTAAAAAAGAAACAAGAAAAACCAGATTTAATTAATTTTCAGCAGAATATCGACAAAAAAGAATATATGTATTCTATTTACGAGTCGAAATATATCGGGCTTACTTTAAGCTTCCAGGAGCACTGGGTACTCTAGTAAGTGGATGATTGTGATTTTGATTCTGATCTTCTGATTTAAAATTTTCCTGATTTACAGGACTTCCATAAAGCAAATCCTGAGGCTGAGCCGTCCTTCGCCTAACTTTATTACTTCTTTGCTTTTCTTCCACAGGAATTGTTTGGCTATAGCTTTCACTACTGCAAATAAGGAGAAAATATTAAATTGTCTTAATTATTGTTGTTATAACTTAGTTAAACTTACTTATCGGGTGATGAACTCCTTGAACTAGGTGGACTATAGGTAGCAGCATTATTATGATAATTATTTGTAATAGTTAAAAGATCTTTATCGCGCAAAACATGCTCCAATAATTGATGTTGCACATCACTCTCAGCCGTTACTTGATTTAGACGCGATTCCATATCCCTAACTTCAAGTTGCTTTTGTGCAGCAACACAACTCTGTTCAACCGTGAATGCCAGCATTCTTTGAAGCAAGTACTGAGCTTCATCTACTGATCGAATATTGGAAATAAGAGCTTCGACGCCTGGTTCCCCTTCTGTTTCGCCATCGCCCATTTCCATCATATCTCGTTGACATTCGGAGATACTATCCTAAATTTAATTAAATATATCATAAATTACACCTTAGTAATCAATAATTATTGTTTAATTATTTTTTAATGATTTTGTATTAATAATGTATTTTATTAAGTATTGCATATATTTTTACCTGTAAATAACTAATTTTACTCTTAATATTATCAATCTCTTCATCAATATCTGCAGTGTCCCCTTTTGTTGCAGCAATGATACTTCTATGCTTTTGAAGTTTTTCTAGGTCCCGACCCAGTTCTTCTCGTTCAGAAAGAAGTCTTTCCATTTCACGTTCAGTTTCAGCAGTGGCTTGTTTTGCCAGTGCTTGTTTCGTAATAGTTCTTTCGAATGTTTGCCATCTTTGTTTCAAAGCTTTCGGATTGATTGGTTTTGGTGGTGCTCTACCAGCTGCCTTTTGACTAAGACCTCTATCTCTTTTCCTCAAAGCAGTGACTTCTTCCTGTTTACGCCTAAGGACCACTTCTTTCATCCTCTTATCAGCTTCCAAACTTCTAATCATGTTTGCATTCTTTCTGGTTTCCTTACGCAATTGAGCAATTTCTCTATTTCTTCGTAACTCGTTTTCTTTATGTCTTTGAGCTTCCTCCCTCATTTTATTCAACAGCTTAACTTTAGCTCTTTTCATCTCAGCCAGCTCGTTCCTAAGACCCCGTAATCTATTTTCATTCTGAGATTGACTCTTTAAAAGTCTTGCGTGTTCCTTCTTAGCTGATTGTAAGACACGCATTTCCTTTTGCATGTTAGAAAGTTTCTTTTCGTACTCATCGCGTAATTTCTTAACTTTTTCTGTTGGCGGTGTTGGCTGTTGCTGCAAAGATGATAAGACTTTGTCTCTTTCATCTTGCGTATCTTTAATCCGAGCTTGCAATTGAGCAAGTTTATCTTCGTAATGTTGCTTCATAGTTTGCAAACGTCTCTGAGAAAGTTCGAGTTCTTGAATCAAACGTTGTTTCACATCGATGTCCGATGTTAGAACTTCTAACTCCCTTCCCATTGCGGCTTCTTCCTCATCTTCTTCTAAAGTATTAAGAAAAACATGAATTTCTAATGTGTTAAAGCTTAAAAAGAATTTACAAGTTTACCTTTACGATCAGAATCATCATCGGAATCTTCATCGCTCATCGATTCTTGACCATTTTCAATATCATCGCCATCTTCTTCGCTAGCTTTACTCGCATTACTAGTATTTAAGCTATGCTGTTCTCTTTTTAATGCATTTAACGTATCTATTTCCTTTTGCACATCTTTTTTCGCATCCATTAATACCGATGAAGAATCGCTATGAAAAATATATGTAGAATCGCCATACGGATTGGCTGCATTCATCTGAAATTATAATGAATACGTACACATTCCGAACTTATTTATTGCTTCTGTGATTAAATAATTCATATTTATTGACCTGTATTTGTCGCTTTTTAAGTTGCTGATACATGGCTTCCGCTTCTAATAAACGAGCCCTTAATTCTTCTATCTCTTGGACATACCCTTGAACTAAACTAGTTACTTGCTCTCCACCAGGACCACCGGGAGAAGCCGAAATTGCCCACTGACCCGCAGCTTTTTCCGCTAATAAAAGAACATTCTTAGCAGTTAGTGCTTCGACAGTTTCTGATAATGCTTTTACTCTAGTACGTAGACTTTGCAATTCACTATTTAACATTTGATTTTCGTGCCAAGCGTCATTTATTCCATCCTCCCCGACTACGCGTTTTCCTATAATGAAAAGTTTACCACATAATATATCGTATATCCATTATATCGATGCGTAAAATGTCTTCTTATTTCGAAATACTCTACCTTGCCTATACTCCATCAATTCTAATTGGAGCTGCTGGATTTCTCTTCTTAAACTAGCAATTGCTCTCGAGCTCTTATCTTGATTAATAGTAACTTTGTTCTTTATATTTCTTGCTCGATTCGCATATTTTAAGGTACTTAGTGTTTCCATAAAATCTCTGTCGCTCGGCGACACGCAAGCTATCATAACAGTTTGACTGTTGCCTGGGAATAAATTAAGCAGTCAAAATATGTTGAGGCTGGGGCTGCTATTTAATTAATTCCAGGCTCGTTTCTTCCGGCGAAGGAAACTCTCGGTTGGACAAAGAATTTTAAAACGACTATTCTATACAACGAACGATATGCATGACTCGGAATAAATTATTTCTTACCTCCTAAAGAATCCTGTAGTAATCTAGTTAATTTGGAATCACGATAAGGTACGTGTAAAGCTCTTTTAGTTTTATCACCTAGAGCAGATATTACATTTCCTAAAGCCAACTAAAAAACGAATATTCGGCGTTACCAGAAAATAATCACTTAAGCGCAATTGCAAAGTAGATGCAATCGAATTCTACTTAGTCTAATGTATTATCGTACCAGGCCGCAATTAATAGAAATTCCTTCTTTGGCCCTATCTCCCGTCGCTCCAGTTCGTTTCAGTCTTTCGGATCCTGCCAAGTCCACAAAATGAAATTTTGCGGTAAGAGTCTCGAACTCGTTCATCAGGTCGTCGCTCGTATCAATATCGGCATCAGGATCCTCGACTTTTATGCAACGTTGCTGTTTAATGTATAATGTAAATATCGCGTGTGATCTAGATGACTGAGTGTTCATTTGCGTGGACCCTGTTGTCCTGGATAGAGCGCCTAATCGAAGATACTCCAGAGCCTGTTCAGGGCTCGTAACAATTCTCGGTTCTACACCCGCTAAGTGAATATTTCCCGTCGTATCCTCGTGGATCCTTGCTCCTCCTCTGGGTCCACCAGGCTCTAACAAATCTTTCAAGTCCTCATTGTACAATTCCAAGAACTGTGCTGTTATCTACGAGGAAAATTTTATATCTGACTAAACAGTTTCAGCATCATCAATTCTTTATATCTCGCCTAATAAGAGGTACGCGAGTTTATATCGGGTAACAGTTGAATAGAGTTACAATAATAGTTTACTATAAATGTAAGCCGAGCAGTGAGAAAGAGCACAATGACCTAGATCAGCAAATTTTCTACTCGGTATCACAGAAATAAGTATCTCGAAGCAAGTAAAGTAAAATATTTGCCGAGTCGTTGTTTCAGCATTATCCGATCAAAGTGCAATGTCGAAGAGGCTCTCGATCAACGAAAGACAATTTATCAAGTTTTTCTCGATGTAGAAAATTCTTCGAAATTCACCTTAAATTCTGGAGGCATTTGCGCTCGGTCTCGAGCGCGCTCTTGTTTTTCCGATATACCGTTGAAAAGGTGTTTTATGGCTCTGGGTATTATGCCGACAATATTCTCATCGACTTCAACATCAAACCCTGTACCCATTGTGTAAGTTTTTCCAGAGCCTGTCTGCCCATATGCAAGGACAGTTGCATTGTAGCCGTCCAGCGCACCTTCTATTAGGCGCGCAACGCATGTCTCGTAAATTGCGCTTTGTCCTATTGCAGTATCAAAAACATAATCGTACGTGAAGGCCTTGTCTGGTCCGAGAAAGACCTGGGGTTCTCCTGGAGGAACTTGCGTGCAGATCCGGCACATATCTATCACTTCTCGAGCTACTTGAGGTCTTATGCTGCAAGAACCACGTATAAATACATTTTAAATCGCTACGCTTACATCCCCGTTCCCTCCCCGATAAATTATTATTTCTAATTACTAATCTACTATATATATATATAGCGAAGCCTCCTAAAGAATTACGCGAGAATGCGATAGGGAAATTATCGTGTTAATTTTAATTTTCTGGACGAGGAAGGATTCTTTCCACTTTTGGTTCTTCCATTGCAATGCTGCGGCTACTTGGAGAATCTCGTGGATACTTTAAAAATAAAGATTATGCAATTGGTAAACATTAAGTTGCGACAGCATCGGAAGTGTGAACGACGGAAAATACATAGAGATAAATGAAAACTGGTTTTGCGTGCTTTACTATATAAGTGAAAGAAGCGGTTACGATGGAAAGGGGAAAGGAGACTGTTCATTCATTGGAAATTGGAATATTCATTATGCAGCCGGTATTAAAACCTACGCATCTGTTTCGTAAAAGGAGATATTATGTGATCGTCGATCAATTTATTCACGCGAGCACCGGACTGAAAATTCTGTTTTTGCGGAACTAATAATGGAACTTGAAGATACGAAAAAAAGAAGAAACAAAAAAGGAAAGGATTTCTAACGAAAGAGATACATTTTTGACAAGCAGCATTAGAATTATCAATATATAGACGAAACAGATTTCTTTGCAAATGATTTTTATTTATAAACATAATTTTTGGAATTTATTCATATATTACAAAAATTTTTTTATTAAATACAATGAGCGTGTTAATGTGATGGAGTAACGAGAGGATCTAAAAGAAAAGAATAATCATTAGGAAAATTGTAAATAAGGAAATTGGATCCAAAGGAAATATTTAAATATTTCCGCGCACCGCCGTCATGCAGTCTTAAGTATATCTACTATCATCGACCAAATTTATGCCGATTAAGCCTATCATTTACACACAAGAAGATGTTTAGTCTGCGGTGATGCGTCAAAGACAACACAGGAAGGTTTCATTTCTCTTACTTAAAATAGGATCGGTGAATTTTTCTTAAGATTTACAAACTCACCGCACAGCGACGCGAACACTGGAATCATCAGCCATTTTCCAGTTAAATATTGTGCAACCCTTGTCAATGTTACTTCAACTTCTTCGGTGAAATCTATCGTAAACCGATGAGATTAGGCCTTAGAGCGAATTTCGTGAAACTTATGAGATAACTAAAGGCACGCGTATTGCATACTACCGCAGCAATAAAAACACTGCATTTCTCTTTAACAAGGAGTGCGCGTGTGACCGTGAATTGCACTTAAACATCTCTCATAGTGCAAAATAATCTCTAGTCTATCCGCTGTAGTCCAAGGACTGGACGGATCCTGAACTGAAATTCTACATGACAGACATCTTTGATTATTAGCGACAAACTAACCGAATCCGACATCTGTCGTAAAGCGCAGGAACTATTTGACATTTTTTTCTAGTTTTCCTATAATCTACTCTATTGTAGGTAAGAGACACATTTAACACAAACAAAGATGTTAATTCAACAATTGAGTAACTTATTTGCGTTTATCTATTAATAAAACATACAGTCTGTTTACTTTGTACTCTTTATTTTTAAATTATGTTTAGCAACTGTTGATTATAAATCATTCGAGCCATTCTTTAGCTCCAATTTATAAATATAAATGCACCAAATTAAAAGAAATAAGATCTAGAGTTCTTCTTAATTTTTCCTCTTGCTGCATGTTATCGAACCATCTTGATACATGGACATACTTGGCCTTTTCTTGGTGACTTAATTTATGCTGTAATAAAAGTAGGAAGATTTTATTGATCCAATAAATTTACTAAGGATTCATAATCTACTCTCTCTGAAATAATCTTTAACTTTTACCATTACTGAATGTAGGACATAGTATAATGTAATGTCTGCAATAGTTTTTGATGTACCAGTAATATACGTTCCATCTCTTAATACTAGGTTTAATTCCTAAAAAAAATCCAGCATCTAATTTTTATTTATATGCAAATAAATATATTTCATATTTGTCAATAAAAAAATGGTACATTACAACATTACCCTTAGTATTCTTTCTGTATTTGCACCTGAATCGGCATAATTAACACATAATACTATATATTCCAACCATTGACGTGTTAAGGCTTGCATTTCCTTATCATTGCCAAGCACACCAGGACACTTTGAATTCTTTACAAGTGCTTCAATTATAGTACTAAAGCCTTGGATAATTTGATTACTCTGTACATCATGGGTAGCCACAGTCTAAACATTTGTCAAGTTTATAGTTAAATTAGATTTAAATAACTTCATTTTTATTTGCTTGCTTTAAATAGAGAACTTTACATGTACAAATATAATTACTAAAAACTTATTACTATATACAGACAATCACATATAATCTTTAGGTTAATTTCGAAACAAGGTTTCAAAATATGATAAATACTCACTTGGTTTTCATTCATGTATAATTTACCAGGAATAACATCCAGGTATTCTGAAATCTTACTTAAACAGTCAATATTACATAAAACCATGATGAATACTTTGTTTTTTCTAAATAGCTTAATTAGAAGGAAATACCAATCATGCAGTTTTGTACTCTTATTTTAAGGTTATGTCTCCAACATATCGGACATGTTGCTTTGACATTGAGAACTTAGGATTATGAAAATAGAAGAAAATTTGTAACTTTTCATTTAATGATTTATTTCAAATATTCATATACACATATACATAGTCTATTGTAACATTTGATAAAATGTGACAAGTTAAAATATAGTATCAGAATGATAATTTGCTTCACAATTATTTCAATCTTAAAACCATTGAATAGGACTGAATTTTTTAATATTAACTTATATCCCTATATTTATATCACTTGATTAGAAACAGCAAAATATTTATGCAAACATATTACATTTGTAAGTACAAAAATATAGAAAAAAAGTATTTAATATGAAACTAATTTTTTTGGTAAGTTTTAATATTGAGTAATCTATCATTAATCTTTACATTTTACAAAGTATAATCTGTATAAAAGAATAAAATATGAAATAATATAAGTTCCATTTAATAAAATTAGAATTGTCTAAAGAGTAAGGGTGATCTATGTTACATATTTATTACACTTCTAAATGGAAACATATATAAAAATATCATTTCATTTCATTTACGTATAAGCACATACATGTCAAAATTCTAAATAAAGGGCTTATACTAAAATTATTCAAAAGCTATTTTCAAAATAAAACCATTCTGAAACATTTTCTATTTTAACATTTATAGCAATTATATGTAATTAAATGCAGGTACTTTTTTGTAATATTTAATTTTTGGATGAGTAAATTAATATAGTCTCTTTTCATATGAAAATAAGCCATGAACATTACCCTCTTGTTGGGCTGAATGTGTTCTCCTTTCAAATCTTATTTCACCTTTATACGTCATATTTTTTAAATCAGTGAGAGATTTTGCTCCAATATCTTGACAACCATGTTTGATACCACACAGTAAGTAAGGCAGAAATTTAAGAACTGTTCCTTTATCAATTATAGAACCACTAACACCCTGTGCTACCTTCAATTTATCCATTTCATTATGAAAATATCTATCCATAGCTGAACCATTGGCATCTTCTCGGTTCATTGCTTCCAATGATCCCATACCTCTATATTTTTTTAAACGAACACCATCACTGAAGAAATATTCTCCTGGAGCTTCAGAAGTTCCAGCTAATAAAGAGCCCATCATAACTGTGCTAGCACCTAAACTGAGTCCCTTAATAATATGGCCGATTGTTTGAATGCCACCATCAGCAATGATAGGGACTCCAAACTTTCTAGCATATTCTGCTACTTTATAAACAGCAGTTGCTTGAGGTCTGCCTACTGCCATTACTTCTTGAGTAATGCAAATAGAGCCTGAACCCATACCAACACGTAAACCATCTGCTCCAGCATCTATCAAATTTTTTGCTTGTAAAGAAGTTACAACATTACCAGCAATAACTTGTAAGTCAGGATATTTTGTTTTGATATATTTGATCATATCAATTTGATATTTTGAATTGCCTTGTGATGAATCTATAACTACTACATCCACACCAGCTGCGGCAAGTAGCTCTAATCTTTCTTGGTCAGGTTCTCTAGTTCCAATTGCTGCTCCAACTAATAACTGCTTATTTCCATCTTTACTGGCATTTGGATAACTGCGTTTTTTCTTCAAATCTGTTTTTGTCGTTAGAGACACTAATTCTCCATTTTCATTAATAATTGGAAGTTTTCCCTTCTTTGATCTTTCTAAAATTACATTTGCTTCTTGCAGCGTAACCCCTGATGAAGCAGTAACTAGATTTTCAAACTTAGTCATTATTGTTTCTAATTTAGTAGTTTCTAATGGAGAATCTTTTAGAAAATCAATATCTCTGGATGTAACAATTCCTAATAATTTCCCACCAACTTTCCCTGTATCGGTTATAGGTACACTATAAAATCCATGTTTATCTTTCACGTTAAAAACATTGGAAACAGTATGACTTGGTGATAAAACTACAGGATCTCTAATGAACCCATGCTTATATTTTTTCACCTACGATGGAACAATAATTTGCTATTAAATACATACTTCCCACATATGAATAAAAATTATATAGTAAATTTTAAATATATAAGAACATTCAGTTCCAAATGATAATACATTGACTCGATATTGATTCAAGATTAAAGCGTTAGTAAAAAGAAAGTAGTTATGGAAATGTGCACTTTTTTAAATGCAGAAGAACAGTAGGTTATGAAAGAAAGAGTCGCAGGGTTAGCTAGATAATTCATGAAGAGTATACAAAATAAAATACCTTGTTAACTTCATTGGCTTGATATTCAGGAGTACAATTATGGTGAATTATCCCAATACCTCCACATAATGCCATAGCGATTGCCATATCAGACTCTGTAACAGTGTCCATCGGAGAGGATACCAAAGGTGTTCTTAATGTTATTTTTTTCGTTAGTGGTGAGAACAAATCGACTTCATCAGCGGTAAAATCAATGTAACCGGGTAATACGATGAAGTCATTGTAAGTTAATCCATCCCCGTTGGAAAACAATTGCGAAGCCGAAAGTCCATCTTCTAAAGGCGATTCTACCGGTTCTGAATTGCCAATAATGTAATCTGCCATGTTTACAACTTATTTGTTTGTTGAAAAAGAACGTGTAAATTAAAAATAGTATTTCTGACAAAGCGCGTTACGATATTTACTCCGTTTTAGCATAAATTGCGAACACGTGCACGTTGTAAACAACGCTCCGAGAAGAAACGCGTTGGAAACCTCCAGGCAAAATGACCGAATTTTCTATTCGTCTACTGCTTATATAGCCTCGTGTTTGAGAAACGGAAATTCCTCTCTGCCAAGAAGTCGGAGATACCACTCTACCTAGGAAATGTTATGTGGTGGTTGCTCAAACGCTTTCTATGAAAGTTTGCATAGTTTATGATTCAATCAAGATAATTAAGGTGTCGCAATACCCCTAAGACTTTTCGGAGAAGATCGAGACGCCACTAGTGTAACTTTCATGAATTAACTTTTTCTAGTAGCATTAAGGCGGTAAGCATAATTTAAATGGTCGGTAAGAAAAAAGGAAAACTAATAGATATACACCGCAGAAAAAAAGTTTAATCAGAAAAGTATGCAAAATGAGTAGTTTTTCTGACTTCAAAAACTATCGCAACTTATAGTTAAATGAACAATGCATTATATACAAACAAGGTGTATTTATTCACAAATATGTATGCATAGATATAATATAAAACTTGGTGAAAAATCTTATATTTCGAGCTTATAACAAGTCTTAATTTGTTGCGGCAAAGAATATTCGATTAAGACTATCGAGAATATTGGTGAATATTTCATTGGTTGACCAAAGCACATAGTCTGAAAAGATATCTGTGTAACTTGAATTTTCATAATCACTGTAGTCTTCATTAAAAATGTAATTGTACATCACTGGCAGGATTATGAATAAAGCGTATATCATCATGCCACCGAAAAATACTAAAAATCAGTGTAAAATATCTATAATTCTCTGTACAATTAGAGTCAATGACTTGGATATATTACCGATTGTTTTAAATTCAATATTTCTCCTTTCTTTATACTTTAATCTTTTGTAGAAAGTCGAGGATGCTATGGAATCTTCATATTTCTCCCTTGGAAACCCAATAAACATCCTTTGCATAATAGCGCTATCGCTTGCAGCTGTTTGATTTGAAGAGGATTTTAGGATTCCATTTCTGAATAATTGGTTTGTTTCATTTTCGTCCGTTGAATCTTCTACAGCTTTATCTCTATGTAAAACGTATACAAAAATTGATCTATTTCATGCTAATAATGATATTATGATATGATGCAATAAAATATAATACACAAGACATACAAAGTTTTGTTAATCATTGTAGATAAAACCGTACATCTTTGTAGCGTTTGATCTTCCGGTTGATTTGAATCTAATTCATTGCAAACTTGTTGCATACTTCCCTTCCATTTTTTTATCAATGGTGCCCCCATTGATAATTGATGTAAATACTGCTGGTTTAAGTTATCACTGTCCATGTCGTGTCTTAATTTTTTTAAATAATCCCAATAACTTTTATTTAATAATTCCTGAGTTTGCGGAGATAGGGTAGTAGGGTTTTCGAGTATATCTTCATTGTTACTTACAGTTAAGTCGTCCAATTTATTTATTGATGCGATTTCTTGAGTTCTCGATTTATCGGAATTTGAATCATTCTTTGATTTTATATGATTCCTGCTTTTTTTAAGCAATGCTTTTTTATGCAAATGCATAAACTTCTCTTTATTCCTTATGTTTAACTTATGTAGAAACTGTTGACTGTATCTACGTTTCTTGCAATTATTAGACTGAACAACGGTACACTCTGACTCCGTAGTCCTAAAATGAGTCTTTTTTCGTATAAATGACCTAGCGTTTTTTGAAAAACTCGAAAAATGCTTGGACTTATTTGAAATATTTGATTGGAAATTTTTTGATAATTTATCTTCGTCAGTCAAATATTGCACACTCTGCTTTTTATCTCGTAATCTTTCCTTAGCAAATAAATGCTTAAGCCTTTCATTTTCCATAAAATTATCATCAGATTTGAATGAACTTTTTTGAACGCAATATTTTCTTGAATAAAATCTCAGATTATTTTTATCAGTATTAATTAATCTGCTCCATTTTTTCTTGAGCAACAAATATCGTAAACCATTCGAATTTCTACGTCGTATATTTTTTCTTGATTTATAATTTGAATCAATAGATGTGTCTGATACATAAATATCTCTTTTTAAAGCAGAATTTTTCACTTTATTTTTCAGTATTTCATTATTTGACTCATTTATCTTCGTTATTAGTTTTGATGTAATTATCGCACTTGTTTTGCTATTATTCGTCATTCTTGGAGATAAATTTGAATTTTGTATAGCATCTTCCCTTATCTTATTATGATCGATAATTTCAGTATTATGTTGAATTAGGTCCGTATGTAAATTAACTTTCTCGCATGTATCTGTAGATACGTGAGTAGGTAAATTTTGATAAGTTAAAATTGGAACTTTATAGCATTGCGCAGTTAAATTTTGAATCGATTGCATATTCTTTTGTGGTACCAAAACGATAATTTGTCCTGAATCTCCCTAAATGTATTTAAATAACTTATTTAATGTTCTTGTGATATAATAATAAAAATGTAATTACCAATTTATCTGTAATTAACGGAGGATGACAATTTAATTTCTTCATTTCATTTTCTTTTTCCATATCTACATATTGGGCTGCATCTTTGCTTATATTGTTTATTAAATTACATGTTTCACTGTCAGATTCTTTCAATACATCGTAAATAATATTTGATTTTTGGATGGAATCTAAGTTGTTTTTTTGTGAAGAATCTGTGTTATCTTCATTTTCTTCACTACAACTTTCAGAACATTGCCTAAATCATTTTAAATCAAATATTTTAATAAAAAGAGATGAATCTGATCACTCTTTTTATAAATTATGAACATACGTATTTGCAACTATTTCAAGATTTTTATTTTCCATTTTTTCCGGAAGCGATTTCGATTGATTGGGAATAATGATAGCCGAACGACTTCCATCTTTTATGAATTCATGTTCTTTTTGGGATTCTACAGATGCTGCTTGACTTTTAACACTAAGAACTCTAAAAATATACTTTAATAAAATGAGAAATAAATTACTATAAGAAATGAAATCCTAAAATTACAACCTTTTAAATCGAGGATCCACGCAACCAGGCCTTCTTCTGGGAGGGTTCGTGACAATGACTTGTGTCGCTTGATAATTATTTGAATTTTCTTTGAATTTTGTCATACGAGAACTATTTAATATAATGTAAATTAACTTAATTACACAATTCTATATAAAAGAAATTGTCAGAATAAATTCAAAAGGTATCGCAAGATACTTTGAAACTTACTGACTTTCAGAAGTCTGAACAACTGTACAAATTTTTTGCGATTTTCTTTTTAATGATGGTAAATATGGGTATTCACTATCACCAGAATCATCAGTTAATCTACGATGTGGTATTTTTGGCCAAGAAGGATCAGGTGGAAGTCTAATTTCAATAGAAATTTATTTTACTGTACTAAATAAATTAATAATTAATTGTTATGTAATTCACCTTAATGATCCAACATATTTTTGTGGAAGAGGCAACAAACTTTTACTATTTACTGGAAAAAAAATGTCTTTTTTTTATAATTATTATTAGTGCAAAAAACTCATTTATTTGTTACTTGCCATTTATATTCAATTCAAGACCACTAATCTTATCCTGACAAGCCATGTTAAAGGAGTCTTGTTGCATCTTTAAATTTAATCTTTGACATTGATTATTATTTTTCGTAAACTCCTATTATTTTAAAAAGATGAGAAAAATATAAAATTTTAGAAATTAATTATATTGGTGACATGTTTCCATGTAGTCTATACTTTAAGTTAGTTGAAGTTTGAAGATTCAATTCATTTGTTTTATTATATAAGAAAAGAACAAAAAGTAGTGTAGGAAAGTGATTAAAACATTTTGAATCATTGATAGTTTTATTTCTTAAACCTTTCACCGTACTTCTTGATGAGTTTGATACGTGATAATCTTGTACTAAATAAACTTCATAGCTCGGACATTTTCATTTTGGTTAAGACTTTTCAGGCTAAATTGTACGGCAAAGGGTTAAACACATTTTACATATTTTATAGAATACGCATATAATTTTCATTTTATTTTTACAGAATATTATTTACATAAAATTTACAATCTTAATTATACCAGGAACAGTCAACTATAATTCATAGTAGTGTTACTTCCAGTTTTATAAACAAAATTGCACTACTTGTGTTCAAAAGTTATTATTACAAAGTCTTATTATATAATTTTTGGTATATTCAGAACACACACCAAAACTTTTATATATATAGATCATTAAAATATAATTAAACTTTATGTTTTTACGAACATAAATATTTGATTAAAGTATGTGGTAATATGTTTTCATACTGTTATAATTTAATAAAATATAAATTGTGCGTCCTCTTATAAAGTATAATTTGTAATATTCATATCGAGATAAATATTATAAACTTTATAATATAATAATAATATTCATAAATTTATACTAACGATTAATTTGAAGAAATCACATTTTCTTTATAATTAAATTATTCTCTTTTCAAGGAATGTGAAACTAAAATTTGTTTGACTAGATATAAAAAGTACAATACAAAATTATGCAATTAAAATACAAATTTACAAATTGCTTGTCTCAAATTTACTTTTGCCAAATACTTTAACAGCCACTTTTTATTGGTCCAAAATGTTTTTTTTTTCTATTAAGTTTTGTATAATGTAAAATTATAGAAATATCTCACTGACACTGTCTTAAGTTCTAATTGAATAAATTGTATTAAATTTTTGGAAATAATAATAAATAAGTACATAATTGTGTGTCTGTGTAAACAGTGCATATAAACATGTGCGATTAATTTATCTTTTAACCGGGATGATGGACGTAAAGATTTCTTGTACTATTATTATTACGAAAAACTGAAAAGAAATTATATGGTGAAAACATAAAGGAACGATTCTTAAAAAATTATCGGTTAAAACATAGTATGTAAATATTAAGTATAAATATACATCAGTTTCACTTAATTATAACATAATTAATTGGCAATAAACGTCTATTAAAATTGAGACAGGAAGATTTTTATCATAAATAATTAATATTGATAGACTTTTTTATGAAATTAATACTACAATACATAATTCCAGTAACATAGTAATAGATTGAAATTTAAGATTAATAGTTAATTTTAGAATGTACTTCTTAGTTATAAGACCCTTCAACAATAAAAATTATATGAGTAAATTAAGAAATACATTCTAAAAAATATTGTTCCTCTGATAAATCAAAAATAATTATTATTGTCTGGCAGTATAGCGAATTTTATATGAAAACAATCTTATGAGACAAACACATATTTTATAAAGAATGACTTTAAAAATAATTTTTAGAAAAATAAACTTTCTGAACAAATCTGAACTTTGATGTATAACAAATTGTTTGTTAATAATTATATGGACATACAGAAGAGATGCAAACCACTTTTGTATTTATTGTCGGTTTAAGCTTCATGTTCATTATTTATTCCAATAAGGGATTCTGTCTGTTCTGCCTCTAAGTCTGGAATTCTAAGAAAAATACAGAGGAAAACATGAGGATAAGTTTTAAAACACATTTTTTAGAACACTGCTTTGCAAATGTGTTACCTTGTGGATCTATTTCTTCGACATATTAAGACATAAATTTTTTTAACTAAGTCCAATACAGGATCCCAATTATCATAATGAGATAAAACAGATACTGTTAAAAATGCTAGAATCATTGGAATTGTTCCTAGATAGAAAATGCAAGGATATTCTACTTTCTTTAAAATGACATCCGCTATCATAGACATTGGCATTGTTAAACCTAGAGCCAATGTTGCTATTAAGGATGATGTTAAAAAGACGCCCCTGTAAGAATAAGTTTGTTTTCTTTATACGCATATATTAATTTGTTTTTTACATTATTTATTACATATGAACAAACATACCAAAGCCACAAGACCTCACTCAAAACTGTACCAATCAGACCATTAATAATTATGAATGCCCACTGATGACTATTTGGCCATTCAAATTCCTCCCAATGACCATAATGCAGAATAAAAAATAAAGGCCATAAAAGAGTAAGATTAAAAAGCCCAACAAACCCAAAAAACATTGGTATATCCATTTTATCCTCATGATCTACTTTTCTCTTTAAAAATACAATATATGCTGCATAGAAAAATGCACTGACTAGGGCCAATATTATTCCAGTTGGTACTCTATTGCTTTCTATAGTTAAGTCTGAGAGACCAACAAGTACCTAATAGTTTATAACATTACATAAGTAAATACATTTTAAATATAATATCTATATAAGAAATTAAATAGTTTCACTTACTAATCCCAAAATACTAACACACACTGCCACTAATTTTGACAATGTAAACTTATCTCCTCCATTGCTAGGAAAAAAGGCAGCAAGGAATAGAGTAAATAAACTAGATGTTGAAGACAATACAGTTACAATTCCTGCTTCGGTTTCTGCTAGAGATATTTGATTAGTGTAATTAGCCATAAACCACTAAAACAAATTTTAATTTAAATTTAATGTTTTTATATTAATTATATATATGCATTCTCTTTACTCACAAGCAGGCAAAACATTAATGCAATTTTCGCTACTTTTTGGACAGAAAATTTATTGGCTTGACGGCGAGCATGTTCTCCAGCCCTTACACTATCTTGATAACTCAGTCTTGCTAATAAAGCTTCTGTAGCATCACTTTCAGACATATGTCTTACTTCTGCTAATTTACTAAATCTTACAGAACGAATAGAAGAATCATCACTTTCTGTTCCTGAGGAACGATCACAATGATCTGGAGTTTTTATAGGGACAAATGTAGGATCACTCTAAAAGAGTATATTTTTCACTATATGTATACAATTTATAGATATAAATGCACAAAATTGTGTAAAAGAAATAATTTACCAAGCTTGTGTTTGCTTCAGAATAAAAGTTATCATCCTCAATATTTGGATCTATAAACTGAAAGTAAAAGATACACAATAAAAATTTGATAAGTATGCATATCTTGATTATGATGTTACTTGATTATGTACCATATATGTAGCTGGTTTATTGCATTGATCTCGCCATGGTGGCCATAGACACAGACCAAGTAAATATAATGTAAACATTGATGTCTTAATATATGTACTAAAAAATGGTTTTTCAAAAGCAGCTTCTCTGTAGATATACTGAAATGAATTTACAACAAAAAGGTACATAACAACAATACCTTAATATGTTTACAGATAAAGTCGATAGCTTACTTTAGTTAACTCAGAACTGGATACCCAAATAATATCAACTAAAAGTAAAACTAGAAGACCTAGAACAAGTCTTTGTGACTTATTCATCATTGCTGCTAATTTATGACGATCTTCAACCATTGCTTCTGGCCTACGTTGTCTTAATTCTACAGAGCAGCTCATTATGTGATTAGCACATTTTCTTTTATTTGGTTTATTATGTCATGCTTATATTAGTCACTGAAATGAAAATATTCTTAATTTGTGGGCTAGATATATAAATATATATATATATGTGTGTGTATTTCTTATTTATTTTCTTATGTATTCTTAATTACAGCTAAAAGAATGAAACTCAAAAATAATACAATGAATCATTAAACTGATTCATTTCTTATGGGGGAATCACAAAGAATAAATTTAAAAAATAAGGCTAGTAACAGGTGGAATAAAGAAAGTTTATATACAAAGTGATAGAGATAACCTATAAAACTTTTAACCGGTAACTACATTTATCAGTATTTTTTAACAAAATCGCTAAAATTAAAATATGAGTAACAAACAACTCACTACGAGTGATAACCAATTTCCTGTCATTGATAATTGATCCATTGGATTCTTATCGCGTTAAGCGTTTACATCTTGAAATCTTTAGAAGAATTGAAGTATCATACTAGATTTATTCACACACTTTACTTTGGAGATTTGTAAAATTATTGTTCACCCAGCAATTGTAAAATTTATTGAAAAGTTCTTGTATTTGTTTAAAAACTTTAACATACATTTCTTGTTACCGCATAACGACAGCCGATCACGGCCATGTTGACTTGTAGATGACGTTCCGTAGTACGGATTAGTGCCGTTTAAAGGCGGTATGTCTTCATATACTCGATAATTTTTAAATATCAATCACTTTTACGCCTACTCATTTCATAAAATCGCTAATTAATATTATGAGACACAATGAGTTAATTTAAACCTAAGCGAATAAACAATATACTGTAAAATATGCAATGAAATGTAGGATAATAAAAAATAGACGAAGCTGCATACAACTAAATTGTAATCAATGTCACAAGTAGGGAATTAAAGTCATGTTTAATAATAATCAAAAATTTATGTATTAATGTTTTTTGTAGATTCGATGGAAAAGTTGCATGCAAATTATTGAAATTACAGCATTATAAATTGTGGATTTTAAATTAAAAACTGAACACACTTAAAAGACATAAAAGATGCGCTAAAAAGAGGGTAGTTTGCCCTACGTTACCTGGGTAACAATTGACACAACACTGTTTCCATTTTTATCACCAAAGTTGTACGAGAGGAAGAATAGTTATTTATAATCCACAATATATTGAATATTGGAATACTATAAATTTCTAAAATGGCCAATATTTCTCTCAGCAATGGTAGAATACAACAAACTACTGTACAACATCGTACAAGGATAGATAGGACCAAAAAAGGTAATAAGGTTCAATAGTGTTTCCATTGCTTTCATCTGTAGAAAGAATATGTAAAACAAAATGCGTACCTGTTGAATTAATGAAATTACTCTTGAAAATATAATTTCCTTATTTTCATTTTACATGATATAAGAATTACAGACTGTTTTTTTTAAATCTTTATCTCAGCGCCGGATATACCTGCTGTAGAAAGTTTGAATTGGTTACTTCACAAACATTATACACGACATGAATACAGAATATGTAAAGCACTAATAGAAGCAGAGCTGGCAAAATCTAATGGACACAATGAATATGCTAATTATTTAAAAGTAAGTTGTTGCTTATACTGGCATGTGAAACACATTGTTTAAAATGCATTGTTACAACAAGAATAAAAGCAAAGCATGACGGTGATGTAAAATAAAAGCGCGATAATTCTGGAATTTTAAATAAACTTTTTTAGAGGGAACAGGGCTGACCAAAGCCGTCCATCTCTACTGTAAAAGCTAACGAAGTTCTTGTGCTTGTGAAATACTCTATACAGACATTGTTATCGTACATATCACTAGTTCCGCTCGTATTTAAGTTCTAGACTGTTTCAAATTGCATATGGAATAATAAAGCATTGCAAAACTTATGTTATATTTTAAGAAACCTCAATACTAGTTCATTCCATTTTCATTCGTAGCAATTTTCTCGAAAACAGTTCTATTTTTTAGGGATTGATTTTAAGGAAAGAAGGAAAGATCCAAGACTCCTTTGATTGTTTCCAGAAAGCCTATAATATTAATTCGACAAGCGTTGATAACATGAAGCAAATTGCAAGATCATTGTACGTGTGCGATTTATCGAGAATTCTTTGACGCTCTTCATCTCTCTCAAGAAACAGAAATTATGAATTTATTTAAATTTTAGATTGATATTAGGTAGTCACAAACGTGCATTGGAGGCGTATATTGAAGCCGAGAAAGCTTGTACTATACCGGACTGGGAAATACATTATAGCCTTGGTAATAATTGTTAAAACATTCATTAGCATCGATGATTTTCACGCATATTTTCTTCGTAAATTGTCGAGGGACAGTAAGCAAATATGAATAATTGCTTTTGCCATTGGCAAGGTGTTTTAGTAAATATACTATTATTATTCATATTTTGCCGGAGATAAATGCAAAGTGCAACAAGAACAATGAGCATTAGCATTTTAACATGCGAGTGCGTTATCTCGTTTGGCGAGTGAAATGGAATCAGGTCACCCATTACTGAGTCTAGGAAACTTCTAATGGATCTTTTTTCCTCTCTTTTAGGTGAGTGTTACTCAAAGTTAAATCAGCTGCAGGAAGCAAAGAAGAATTTTAGACGATCGACGGAACTCACTAGGAATACATTGCCGTATCTCGAACTCGCAAAAATTTATCTCGCTGAGGATCAGCTTACGGAAGCCATAAACGTTTATTCGATAGCTTCAGAGTTAGTAAGAATTCCTTTGAATCTCCTCGATATATGTTTCGCGCTAATCAATTTTTATTCCGTGTTTCCAAGTTTTCACCTGTGTTTGTTTATTTCAATAACATTCTCGTAAAAATTATCTTATTTTTCTTCATTCTTCACTTATCTTCCTTCCTTCGGAGTTTCGATAATATTGGACTAGTTATACCTTTCGCGTGGCTGTTCAAGTTAAACAATTATTTACCGTTTTACTTAACATTGCAAGAGTCCGTGACTTAGAAAATATATGGAACACTCGGAAATGTTCATTTTAATTAAATGCCAGGTGGTAGGTCTTAAGTGCTAACTGGAATAGAACGGAAAGGACAGCACTTGTTATTAAAAGATATTAATTTCATTATGCGCATCTGTATTTCCAATCATCCAGTTACGCCAACGCATTATTCATACTAGAGTTTGGCTGACATAATCTAAATACTCGTCACTCCTATCGGTGGAATAAATAAGACGAGCTCGTCTCCTTGGCTCAATCATTCTAATGACTCGCATGAATTTTCTCTCTAGTTCTTTGAAAGATTTTCGAGAAATTCCATATCTCTTTATTCGGATTTTCCACATTATTTTATTTCCACGTGATTTTATTATCACGGAAATCCGCGAGTTGCTTTTACGCGAATGCAATTTCACGAATTCGATCAACTCTATCTTAAGCAGGGAGAGAGCAAGGGGCAAATAGTTGTCGAAAGGGAATATCGCGTTAAGCTGCTTTGAAGAAGATGACTCGATCCTTAAACTTTTGTTTCCCTAACTGGTATCATCGGTATAATCATTTTTGAGAAATAAGAATTATTACTTGACAAACTTTCCAACAAATTGACCCAATTTCAATCGAAGGGTTGAGTTGTTTGGTTCCCAATTGGTGTTCGAAACTGAGTCATGTCCTTTTTCTAATAATCGTTACATTAATAGCGTTTCGTTACGGGACACTGCATAAAGTTCGACCAGACCAGAACAGAGTGGATGCAATAACATTTCAACAGAATTGTTTGCCATTCGAGGCAAGCAGTCCTTTCGGTTCCACGTATAAGATCCTTATACTCCTTGTGCATCCTTAGGGCGAATCCCGAGAGCGTGGATGCTGCAACGGAGCTGGGACTCGTGTATTTGAAAATTGGAGATTCTCAGAGGGCATTCCAGCAATTTGGAACTGCCCTGGCCCAGTCGCCAAATTACGCGAATGCTCTTGTGCCAATGGCTTATATCATGCAGGTAAATCGCTCGGCAAACATATTGACCCTTGCCACTAATTAAACGCAATAATTTAACAAATCAAAGCACGCGTGTGAGATGATCGCCGCTAATCCATCACGATTAATTCATCCAATTATCTGAGAAAGTTCTTCATTCTCGATTGCTGAAGAAAAGCACAGAACTTTTTCTAAGCAGCAGTTAACTCAACACTCGCCGATTATATAAAGAGTTGGTAAAATTCCCCAATTATTTTTTCTCAAAGACTTGTTCGCTCGGAACTCGTAGTATTTCTATAGATAATTCTATCGATAACTAGTCGAGCGGCAAATTCGATTGCCAATGGTCTAATCGGGATGACCCGTTCGAGAATTTCATTAAGATTTTCAGGCTCTTTGACAGCGTGGAATTTCCCTATCGCGATTTACTTTCAAGTGTACTCCGGGAGGAGCCTTTCTGCTTTTCATTCAGTCATTGCCAACTCGTTTTGCTATCACAGCGGGGAAATTAAAAGTGCTCCAGGAATTCTGTAACTTGCAGGATCGCAGTGAGAAAAGTGGAGCGTTCGGTATAAAGAATGTCCCAGGATTCCTTCCGCTCTTCAGAGTCGAGAAGAAGTGCCATTAAGAATAATCCAAAACATTTTTACTTTCAGAATCATCGGGAGCACGACGTGGCATTGTCCAAATACAAGTTAGCGGCACAATCGATTCCGGAATCTTCGGCCGTTTGGAATAACGTTGGCATGTGCTTCTACGGCAAGCAGAAATACGTAGCTGTAAGCATTCCCTACCTCATTTCCATTTTAATAACACGCTCCGTTTACCCCCCACGACTATTTCCCTATTTGATAAACTTATGTTGTTCGTATTGCCGTTAGTGTTATGGCAATGGCAAAAGCAACTCTTCACCCTAGTATGATTTCTTACAGCTAAAGAAAGAAAACCGGTTAGCGGGGGAGGGAGAAATCCGGAAGAATAGAAAAGAAAAGAAGAGGAGAGCTCATCTCCTTTCTTTCTCACTAGCGTAACATATCCATAAAGGAGAATCACCAATTTTAATTTATCCACGTGGTTCTACCACTTCCACCCCCGGGTTTCATCAGAAACCCTTCCATCTTAAGGGCGTAACGGCTGACCCATAGCAATTCTTTTTATTTTCTAGATAAACTTTGCGTTTCTTTTCATTGTCCAGTGTTTATCTCGAGGTAAGGGAAAATAATGTTTAACCGCGGTTGGTGCTGCTTATAAAGAAGTGAAGAAAACACGGGGTAGGAAAGGAAGGAATAAAACAGAGGATAATACAGTCAAAGTGTTTAAGACCGTCTAGTCTTGATCAGTTAAATAACAAAACGACGTTAACTGGGAATCTGTATACACGCGTGCTACGTAGTTACCGAGATAATATAGTCGAGGTGGCACATTACGAGAAGCCGCCGTAGTTGCTGGAGAATTTGCATCCCCCGCAACCCCGTTCCTTCCACGTTTTATCTCCTGCTGACTCTGTTTCTCTGCTATCCACTTCTGTCTTGTTCTGTAATTGAGTTCCAGCGCGTCCTGGGACGAGACTGACTCCATCTGCGTGTTTCCATCTTTCCATTCCTCTCTTTCTCTCTCTCTCTTCCCCTCTCACACATACCTTAACGGGCTTTGAATTTGCTAGCCTCATCTGCCAGAGTCGCTGCTTTCCTTCTGCAGACTGTCGCTGCCAATGCGTCGCACGTAATTCGCTTCGGGTCTCAGGCCAATCCCTCCGACTTCCTGCTGGCTCGCCAGATTTTTTCGATACTCCAGTCTGCTTTCCGAGAAAATCCTGGCTCACCTGCTCTCCTCGTCAATTTACAAGTTTTTACCTCCGCTAATATTTCAAGGCTACAAATTGGACGAGGAGAAGGTCATTAGAGCTTTTGCTGCTTTTCGATCCCCTTACACCGTGGGGTGGCTCTTCAAACCTCTCGCGCTACCCTGCGAAATCCTTCGACCCCATCCTCTCTCTCCTACGAATTTCAATGGATTCTGATAACAGTGTCATTTAACGATACGCTTTACAGTCTTCCTTTTCCATGCGGCTCGCGATAATACGATTCGTTCAGGCCAATTGGCGATATTTTATAACGAGCCGCCATATGAACCGCCGAACGATCGACCTTGAAGTTCAGCAACGAGAGAACTTGATTGATAAAATTAAGTAACGAGGCTTCTCGTGTGGGCAGAATTGATTTTCGTGAAGAATCGCTCGCTAATTTTACAGCGAAGGTCGCAGAACGTTCCATGTGGAAAGACGTTTTCAGAGTGAAACTACCACTGTGGCTAGAGATGAGGAGATGTCGTGCTGCGTAAACATTCCAAGATTTTTCCCCCTTTACGAAACATCGTACTTATAGCGGGAAGCAAGCTGAGCTTTCGCTGAATTCCGACAGACTATCGCGTTTTTAGAATGAAACCTTCTTAAACACGAAGATGAATGTTCGCGAGATAACCCCGGCTACAAAAGAATCATGGGAGTGATCATCTCCAGTGACGTGCGTCCTGGAGAGTCTATCTTCACATTTAACATTGTGGTGGAAAACGGAATTCTTCCTTCTTTCTCTCCTCCTTTCTTTCTTTCCTTCTTTCTTTCTCATGTAACACATCGTGGAATAAATTCGAAATGCATTGTAGAATCATTCGGGGAAAATCAATGAACCGTGAAGAGGCGAAATTTATGGCTTATGTTCCTGCAGAGAATTATAGAATTTATTGGATGACTAGGCTGATGCGAATAACGCGATAAAATTCCAACTGACTAAAAGGGGTAAATTGGTTGTATTTAACGCAACGTCAACACGTTTATCAAGCAGTCACCGTGGAAGAACGAAAGTTACGGGGATAGGAAATTTTGGACGGACACGGCGTTTTGGAGTGTGTACAATAATTTGAGTCTCACCTGGGGCCAACGGGCATTGTCCCTTGGTGAATCGAGGGATGGGAAAATAACGGAGAGGTATGCCTTTGGGGAAAAACCTAGTGAAAATACCAAGACAATTTTTTTCCATCACCCGTCGAGAATCGTCGAGACCAAAGTGGAAGGATTTCAATTTCCTCAGCAGGAGGCTCGAAAGGAGATTCCTTATCCTGAAGAATCTGATAAAACTGCGGACGTAAGGACCATAATGCCATCCCTTTACTTCCACAGTCATACCATTGTGCAGGATATCCCTGAAACTAGAGAATCTCTACTTGTTTTATTTCTTCACGGTTTACTATCAATGCATTTTACTGTCATTACTATCAGGAGTGAAATTGATTATCAGTTGATGGTAAATTAATCAGAAATTTCAATTAACTAGATTCGTGATATTCGGATAAATGGGTAGAAATGCGGTTGAGGCGTATTAGACAAACAGTTTACCTCCTAAAGCCAATAGATTGCAGCCACAGCTAGAATAGTTGGTCATCAGTGCTCGGTCAGGCACATAAGATTTGGTTTCCCTCCAGGATAATTCAAATTCTGCCCAATTTAGTATAATCTGCCACTGAACTTGTCTAGAATTTCCAAATCCAGTTTCCCATTGTTACGAACTCTCTACAAACAAATGGTGCAAGTATCAAACCATCAGATTTCAAACGGCAGTTAACTTTCCAAGCAAACCCTCCTTCTATTGCCACTAACGATCGCTTTCCTTATTTTACCAAACGAATAGATTTTGAGAATAAAGCGGGGCGATTTATGGAATCAATTTGGCGAACTGATTTTCCGATTTTATCCTATGAACTACGAATCAATTTAAAGAATGAGTTTGATAGCAATCGACAGGAACAATATTGAAAGATGTGTAAGATGTTTGCAGTCAATTTGCACCTTATGAAAGGGCGCAAAGTTAGTCTAGGAAAAGAAAATATTTTCCCCGAAGATCGGATACTTTTTGTTAGAATCCCTGTAATATCGAATAACAATCCATTTTGATTATCTACCTTGATATATCTATCTGAGACGCGCGTTGTCTTATAAAAGAGTAGTTGAGCGTGGGCGAGAGGGTTTCCAGACGTTTTTTTTGCCTGCTTAACGCGCTGCACTTAGCAGTGAAATCTCCCTTAATTATTTCTATAAAAACTTCACCGAGGATCCGCGTCTCCGCTAATAGAAAGAATCTCAATGTTTCACCATCGCTTGAAATCAAATTCATTGGAGAACTTTTTCTTGGAATCATTCAAAGGAAATACCTACGGAGACGACGAGAGGATGTAAAATAACACTTGGAGCATTTTCCATACTTTAAAGCTGATTTCTGATTTCCTTCGGTGAAAAGTTCGCCCATCGCAGTAGTACTCGCAGGAACTCGTATTATTATAATCAGGAAGAATTCAGGATTCTTGGAAAACTGGTTGGGAAATGGCATTTTCCAGTATCCATAAACTTTCCGCGAGCTACAGCTTTTCTTTTTATTCGAATGCCCTATGCTATTTTGTGGCTCGTGAGAAGTAGGCGTTAGGAATGAATGAATGTGCTTGGAGGGGACAACAGCGATTGGTTGTGTTGAGGCTAATGCAATCTCGTGCGGGGAGAACGAGGAAAATCGGCGAATTTGTTGTGGGAAACAAAAGGTAAGAGCAAATAAAAGCGATTTCCTTAATACTCCTTGGCCACTTATTTCTGAAGCAGGGTTCCGCGTCAGCGCTCTGAACCTGCCGAGATAAGTGGATTAAGACTGAAACTTGAGCACAGCTTAAGTTATTACAGTTGACGAAAAGTGGGTGAAAGATGTCTGGAAACTTTCTTAAACATGCTAGAGAGAGAGAGAGAAACTGGATTGATTTTTTCTCGTATTCGCAGACTCCATTTGTATGAGTCCTTCGTCCTGCTAATTTCCACGAAACTTCCAAGGATATAACAACTGCGGAACTCCTGTAGAACCTATTAACATCCTCCACGTTAATTATATTCCCCTAAAATTAGCTGGTTCATTTTCGTGGGTTCATTTGAATCCACACAGATGACCCACTGTAGGAGTGAAATAAATCGAGCGAGTACTTTGAGCACGTGCAATAGTATTAGAAATAACAAACAGCGTTACGGAAACTACGTCGGTGAAATGGCTCAGGTTTATCGAGATCGATCAGGAGGTTAATGGAAAATCAAAAGTATAATGAATAAATCCCTGAATTAACTGGATGACGATGCGTGTAATAATCATACGTGCTCAATGAGAGTTACGGGCCTCCAGCCAGGTGAAACAATACGTAATAAATCCGATCGCATTCGTAACAAAACCTAAAGCTGACATGAGACTACGATTGGAAATCATGCGCACACCTATGCGAGCGATGGAACCGACGAATTGTTCATTTTGATTGGCCCCTCCGTATTGAATATCAACGGGTCACTATTCTCGTTGCGCTTTTGATCAATATAATTTCGGAAAACGATCTAAACGAACGCCATCGTTTCTCACTTTAATGAAGGACAGTGCACCTTGAAAAAATTCAGCTTTTTCCCTAGAGGCTTTTTTCATATTTGCTTGCTCTTTTTCTTCCTTTTTGTTCCCCCCTCCGATAATTAATCCAACGATTAATGTCAATGCAATTACCTCGAGGCTAAATCGATAAAGTGAAATATACTAGTGCAATGGAAGAGTGCATCCCCGTGTTTATCTTCATGGAGAATGTTTCCCATCTCGGTGTCGACAGATTCAATCAGGAAATTGCAGTTAAATGGTAGCTACTAATTCGTTATAGGCAATTACCTGCTTAAAGAGAGCCCACTACTTGGACCCATTGGCCTTGTTACCAGCGTGCAATTTGGGGACTGTCTTTCTAACAACTGGACAGCCAGCATCGGCAGCCATTTATCTCAGCGCCGCAGTTACAGCAGAACCAAAAAATCCCACGCCCTATTTGCTTCTTGCACGTGAGTACAGGAAGCTACAAACTTTCCAGACTACCCACGAATCCTGCCACATCCCACGAAACTCGATTACCCTCGTAAATTCCTTTGGCACTCTCCGATAAAAACGATAAATATTCTGAACACCCTTCTTCTCCTTTTTCCTGTTCGAATAAATACATTGTGATTTTTAGTCCACGAAGGAAAATCTGATTTAATTCCTTCTCCTTCCTTCCCGCTCTTCTCTGTTTTTTTATTCCTTTTTCTGAATTCTCTCGTAAGAAAATAATAAAGTCAGTGTTGAATTTGGGAAACGTCATTAGGTCAAAGATCATTTTGATACTTGCTTTCAGTGGCCCTGAAAAAACTGAACGATCTAGAGGGTGCGGAACGAGCCATTACAAAAGCACACGCTTTATCACCGCAGGACCCTCTAATATTGATTAATTATGCTGTCATTCTCGACGCCCAGGACAGAAACGAGAATGCGCTTGAAGTTCTTTCAGCACTTAACGATATCATGGCTGTCATCGACGTTGATGTACAGGTAAAATTAATTAGTATATTAATTATAACAGCATCGTGTAATTTCCACAAAATTCTTACATTAACTCCATTATCCTTAGATAGCGGAAACCACAAAGAAACTGTTGATTAAATACCAAAAGCACATACCAGCCATCCTACCTCCTAAATCAGCAAGAAAAGACCAAGAGGACGATGAAGATGCACCGGAAGAAAAACTGAGAGGAGATCAGGAAGATTTGGGGGATGATGATCAGGAGGAGGAGGAGGAGGAGGAGGAGCAGGAGCAGGAGGAAGAGAACGAGGAAGAAAGAATTTTAAGCACCGACGAAGTTTAAAAGTCTCCCCTTCCAAAGAAAAGTATCGAATGAAGAGAAACACAATTTTACAATTTGTATATTATACACATTGAATAAAAGGCATCATTCGTCTTACATCGCGATTTATGAATATTGCGAAGAAAAGTTCCCGGACGGTTGTTAGAGTCGAATAATTTTGATGAAAAAAATTTCTTCGAGTAAAGGTAAATGGGGGAGATTTATCTCGGGGCTTTTACAGGAAACTTCCTAGTGGAAATTTTGAGCAGGAAAGCTTACGAGCTTAAGCTTCATCAATTATAGTTACCAAGTGCTTATGTGCATTCGTGTCGCTTATTTAAATGGCGTTAGAGCTATTTAGTGGATGTCAGCTATTTAGCTAGCGGAATAATGATCGCAGGGAGAAGAAGGATAGGAAACTGAGAGAATATTTGGATAAGCATTTCATCATGAAGCTCTTCAGCTTTCAGTTCGCGTAAAGTCAACAGGAGGCTGTGCGTGCTTCGGAGTTTATCAAAGTTTTTCCACGGAATCTCGGCCTCTCCTTGCACGATGAATCATTCCTGTTGTCTGCTCCGCTCCTCGGACTTATGGGGGAGCAACTCCTATGAAGATTATGAAACAGCATCTAAAGGCTCTCATCCTATTTGCCCTATTACCCTAACAATGGCGAGAGTTTTATATTACGAAATTTCCCCGCTACAGAGAGGATGCGTCCGATGCGCATTATTCATCGGAAACTTCAATTTCTTCTCAACTCTGCAATTTCCACGCACATAAATATTCCGCGGAATGCCTTCGGCGCGTCAATTACTCTCATTACCCGCACTTTTTATGCGCTCCCCCGTTTTTAGCGACGAGGGTGATCGAGCATTTCCAGCGTTGACTGAACCATTTAGATTATAATCCGAACTTGCGCTGGAAGGCTGTAATTTAGCGATATATTCATTCGAGCGCATCCCGTGATTCCTAATCAGACTTAGGGGACGATCGTAATGGAAGTCTCTTTGAGAAAATTACCGACTGTATCATGAGGTAATTCGGCTGAGTTGCCTGGCCGTGATATATGGATCGCATGCCAAAGCCTGTTTTACGTAAGACGGTCACGCGTGTGGGAGTCTAACTGCTAAGATGGAGAAACGATGATGCGAAGGTCATTACAACTTCACCCTGTTCATAAAGTTTTTACGAGAGATCGATTCGCCACAATCGGATCTAAGGAAATTTACGAATGTCATGAATAGCAAATTCGATGTATTATGCAGTTGACGGAAGTGACTGGCGAATCAAAAGAATATGTCTTTCATAAAGGAGAAAAATGTAACAATGCCTCGCTGATTGTCCAAGCCTTCTTTTTATTGATCCCTCTGAAATGATTCTTCCACGATCTCTTGTAAAAACTACGACAAATGTGCGACAGATTACACTTATGGAAAAATATTTGGTTTTCGCCAGAAAAAGCTTTATGATGGCTTTCCCGCTCTTTTTTACCTTTCGATCAATGTTGTTTACAGCCTGTCATCCTGTTTACCGTCCACCTTTGCTCGTGCCACGAAAATCGTGAAAAATCTCTGCCGAAAAGTCAGCGAGGAAGAATACGCCGAACGATTTCCTCTGAATTGTTTCTCTCGATTGATAAATATTTTATTAGTGCAATATTTGTACTAATTAGCTAGCAGCACGTAAAGGAGTATCACGAGTGATTTGGGTATTCCTTTGCTGAGCTTGGGCATTCTTGGCACGTCTCTAACGTAGACAAATGGTACCCTTTCAAGCTTACATCAGCGTGGAAAACGTATTTATATTCTCAACTGGTAGACACAGTAGTCCATCGAAGGCAATAGGGTAGAATTTTTCTTGCAAATAAACATGTAGCACAAATATTTGTCTAGAATAACGAAACAAGCGTGTCGATAAAATATTCGATAAATTTATAAAATAAATAAATGTAATGAAATTGGTAAATATTAGATAATTAAAAGACACTCGTAATTTTCACAGATAGACAATGATTTATTTAACTCTTTTGAAAATGATCAATAATATCTCAGCATATCTCAAGTACATTCGTTTGATTTTCAGTTGAGCTCAATAACTGAAAATCCTCATTTATTCATCAATGCATACACTCTGAAATAATATACGGTATTTTTTTTACAAAATGTTCGTTATATATTGTGTTTTCCGCTTATGCATAAGCATAAAGTACAACTGTAACATTTATTTATTTATCGAAAGCGTATTATTATCGTTGCGTACAATATAGGCAACAATTTTTCATTTTTACATGTTTACAAGTGAGTCATTTTTAATACAAAAATACTAGCTAGATAAATTATGCTACGCTGCTATACGGACGATCTTCCTTTCATCATTTTTGTACATAAAAATTTTTACAAATTGGAAATCAATTAAAATTATCCTTATCATAAATCTGTATCAACTTATCACAGTTTTAATTTAAACAATTGTTTAAATCAATATGTTTCTCTCTCAACGGCAAAGATCAAGCAAATATCATACATTAATTTAAATAACCGTTTAAATTAATTATCGTAATAATCTAACGAGTTTTCTAAATACTCTTCCCTACGGAAAATCTGACAGAAATGAAATTGTCAATACGAATAATAATATAACTTGTGGAGAGGGCTGAGTACCATTTTGTGTAAGATATAAGTAAAAATTGTGCTATTATACATATTGGCCCGAAGATCAAACGAGTTGGCACGGTTTTCATGGAATAAGTATTCCGCAAAAATATTCAAGATTTGCATATACCTTTCTTCACCTTTTGTTTCTCTCGCAAGGCAGTCGCGAATCTTTTGCACAAAGTCAAGAAAGCGTAAAGGTTCAATTTAATTCCGCAATACTTCCCACAAAGTTCCATTTTAAGGAAACGAGAAGGTACATATAAAAGAGGACATTTTCTCACATCCTCCAGAGAAGGTGGAAGACCGATAAAGAAAAGTATCTGGTAGAAATATCTGTGCCGTTACTGCCTGACCGTACAATACTTGCCAAAAAGGCCAAGGAAGTTTCGGCAAAAAGATAAATAGCAAAAGTGCTCGAAAGCCAACCATTTTATGGAAACCACACTCTCAGGCCATTTTATTAACTTTCAATATTGGACCTTCCGGAAACTGACCTAGCCAATTGAGAACAGTCGAGTAGCATATCCCAAATATTAGTATTCTCAGGCACGAAAGAATTTTATGTTTTTTCTCCTCTTATTTCGAGTTTATACGTTATTTAAGAGATCTAACGGGAAATGTGTTAAATTGATTATAGGCTCGTGGAGTAAGCGCGAATATCTTCCTTTTTTTTAACGCGATATTAAAAGAATGAAAAAGTTTGACTGGAAATTTACTTTTAATGCTCGTCAGTCGATGTAAGTTTTGTTAAAATACGATGTAACGGAAGGTCGTAAAAACACAAATTTAACATCACGCGATAAAAATGTTTTCAAAAGAAGGAAATGTCAAGGTTTATAGTATCGCTAACGGTGAAATTGTTTCCGCGAGAAAATGATGAGGTTTTTTACGAAGAACATTCAATTCTAACGCGTCGTGATTACGAAGAAAGAAGAAGAAGAAGTGAAACGTTAGCAGTATTGTTCTGTCTAAATGGTTTTGCGCGCGATTATTCGGCAAGATAAAAGCGAAGCATTTATCGAATTCGACAATTCGGAACGCGAACGTTGACCGCGTACCTTCTCAACTTTTTAAGACCCCCTGCACAGGTTGGGGGGCCCTTAAAACATTCATAGCCACTCGAAACACGACTGGCCGTAAGCTCGAAAATCACACATTCACCTAAAGAGCATGTCAGATGTACTTTCTTTCCATTTTCCGCCTTTCATGGCCAACTTATGCGAAGAGCTCATGTTCCATTCAAAGGAGTCAAATGCAAATAGTAGAGAGATGAAAAAAGTTCAATATTCGACTCCAAATATGTGACAGACTCTCCAGCGAAATCAGTGATTTTTATTCAACGATTTCATTTCTAAAAACTTTTATACTTCCCTAAAGCCCCCACTTTTTTTACTTCGATTTTTATTATTTATTATTCTCCGTTACAAGTACCAATTTATTAATTGATTTTACTGGGTTTTATTGTGATTTTATTGGGCTGCTAGTGGCATTCTATACTGGCAATGAATGCACGTGCATTGTTAAAATAGAAGCCGATGAAAATAAATAGGTAATAAAAGTTCAATATTCAAGCAGAAATCCCTCTCACTCTCTCGCTCTCTCTCTCTCTCTCTCTTTCTCCTTGAAATTCTCACGGTGTCTTCGATCGTTTGAATTCTACCCCGAGTATCTAAAATTCTTAAAATCCTTACGAACTCGAGGAGAACTTACGATCTAATTAAAATCCCACAATTAATTAAATGTTGAAATGCGAAACCTTCTCTTCATAGTTATGAAAAGTACGCCCAAAGTTTCTCAATATTTCATTTTAGTACATCGGTTTATGGCCTCCACCTCTCGTGAGAAATTTGTTATTTATTCAGTATTAATCTACTACTGAAACAGAGAGAATGTGTAAAACTTTCAAGTCATTATAGGCTTACGTGAACAACAATAATAATTAAAGCCCTACTAGTACAAATTTCATAATCGGAATTTCCAGATTTATACACGTGCCACATTAAATAACTTCAACGAATAGGATTACAATGTATAATGCAGTACATCTCAATTTGCATAAACATTCTAATCGTGCAAAGTGTATTTTGTTGTAAGCAAATTATCATCTAATTACTGTTACTAAACCTTGGAAAAGAACACATCCGAAGAACCTAACTAGAAATACTAATGAACCTTGAGCATTTCCGAGTCGAATCGAGTTTTCACTGATTCCAATTAATTCATGTTATCGCTCGAACTAGAGGGTTATAGACCCTATCGAGTAGAGAGAATCATTTTAAAGTTCATTTTGAACACAATCTCCTAATGTGACTCAGATGTCATGCGGGTAAGCTGGTGGTGGGCTTAATCGGTCTTTAATCGATTTTAAATCCTCAGACCCTAGAGATTATGAGGTTCTTTCCCTTTTCTTGAGCCATATTAATGACAATCTATACTTTTCTTGAGTTTAACGGGGGCTTTACCGTGAGACTAAGTAGTTGCAATAATTTTGGAAAGCATCTCAAAGTATTAAGATGAGGGATATTTTTTTTTTAAGTTCCCCATCTGTTTATCTATCGATGGGATCAATGCAAATTTTGTCACATCAGATTTTTCATTCATCTGTGATATTTAAAAGCTCGTAGGAACTTTCTTATCCCCTATCCCACATCTTTAATGCATTTAGTTAACTCTTTAATCCAATACCGTTCAAAGCTACAGAAACTTGAGAAATCCTTGTAGCATCAACAAGCTCTGCCGTGCCAATTCGCAGATCCGTCACTCAATTATTTAAAAAACTCGTTGTATTCGTCAAGTCGATTGTTATCATCACCAAGTGATTTATCATTGGCAAAGCTATCAAAGCGTTCATTGGAATTTTCCGATTATCGAGTTGGAAGATTTGAAATTTTGGATTCGACGGTTCTGCCTTTGAAATTGAGCGGAAATCCGTCGGATTTTCTCATTCGAACTTGAAGAACTCGAGGTGGTCGACGGAAATTGGTACGACATTGAGTTGCGGAGGATAAAGTTGGCGCCAACGAAGAGTGTGAGGATGCCTATCGGTTCGTCGGAACTATGACATCAATTTCAAACACTCACCGAAGACATAGAAGAGCAGATCAGCGACGCCTGGCAGATTATTGATGATGCGAAGACTCTCGCACGGGAATAATGTACTCTCTCTTTCTCTCTCTCTCTCTCTCTCTCTTTCCTTTTTTCTTTCTCTTTATACATATAAACCACCCACGTTGACTTTACTGCTTGCGAAACTTATTCTTAGGTTTGAAGACACGTGATCATTAGATGTATCACATGTTAACAATATTCAGGATTATGATTTGAGCTTTTTACTTCCGAGGACTCATAGGATTCTTCGCTTCCCCAAGGCTTTTCTTATATCTTCAACGCCATTGGCTTCCCCAATTCCCTAAAATTTCTCAGCAAGCAGCGCGTGTTGGAAAGGAAAGTGGCGTTGATGACTTGACGGGAAACCCCGAAGACGTAGCGGGATCTCTTGCAAAATACCAGATAGGAAGGGAGGTGGGGGTGAAGGGGCGAGTAATAATTGATGAGCCCAAAAAGCCAGCGAAGTTTCGCAAGCAGGGAACTTCTAGCTCTAAAGACACGTGGTCTCCAGGCCTCGAAGCTTGTATCATACGTAAGTGCTCTGCACGTCCGTTTGCTGAGTGGCTGGCTGCCATTTTTTCATGATCTGAGGCTTAAAGAGTTGGCCGAACGTGGTGCGGAACTGGCGCGACATGGAACAGTAGAGGATGAAGTTGATGGCACCATTGAGCAGCGCCAAGATATCCATTATTTCGCCAAAGTTGTGGTAACAGCTTCGGAAGAAACAATCACCAAGCACCCCGGACAGCAATCCTAGGATTCCCTGAGGAATTTCAGTTACTAGGAAGAGAAGTAGCACCGCCACCAACATCCTCGTCGTTCTATCCGCTCGTCTCTCTGATTTACTGGACCTCCGCGGTCCCTGGAACCCGTTTGCCAGAATCTTGCAAGTTTTTGGAACTGCATTCGCCGAGGTCGTCGTTGTCGTCGTCGTCGTCGACGTGGAGGTCGTCGTCGTCGTCGTCGTCGTCGTCGAAGCCCCGCATTGATTGTAACCTCTCAGCACTTGCTTTCGCCCCTTCGCCCTACAGCCCATTGTACTTGGTTGGCTTTCATCGATTTATATTAGAATCTTTCTTAAGTTCCGCGCTTCTATTGTACTTGGAATTTACGATCGGCGGAAAGTATACTTGTAGCAAAGAGTATTACGCGAGTTTATATGAAATTTCGAAATAGTTAATTCATGGGTGTGGTTGCTGTGGGGAATAATTTGCTACTCTTACGAAAACTAGCCTTGTTACTCAGCTTACCTGTAAAGAGCCTTTATCAGCCAACAACTAATGACGGTTAAGATAACGCAGGGCAACAGCTTCACCACCACCCCCAGTATCCAGAAATTGAGCTGGTAGAGAAAGCCCTTCTCGTCGGAATACTCAGCATCAACGTGATACAAAACTTCTTCATTGCCATGCTCGTATACTCTCTGTTCTCGTATCTAAGAATTCAAGCAACAAAGCTAACGTCAATTCTCAACTATATTTCTGCGTATATTTTTAATATCACATTATCTTATACTCTTATATCTCGCTCGCGTGGAAAATGGCTCAGCCTGAACAAGAAACTGGCAGTAATTTTAACTTTGATAATCATTTATGCTGTATATTTAACAATTCCCCAGTTTGCTCTACCTTTGCGGAACAATGAAACGAACTTGAAGTAGCAATATTAATTTCAACCATAACGTTTGTACCTTCCTCTATTATTTTGGACTGTATCGTATTTCAAAATTGCTTTTAAATAGCAATATTTGCAGAGACTTTATTAGATTTCTTGATATAATGTAAGGCGTATTTCTCGTTTTCTAGCCATTTGAAGGTTTTATGGAAGCTTTTGGCTTCTCCAAACTGCTTCGAAACAAATTCTGAGATTCCCCTGTAACTTTCTTTCGAAGGAAAGCATTTACGCAAAATATGTGCAGATAAAAGTACGCAGTAAGAAATTTTTAATTGCTACCCTTTGAGCTATTAATCTAAGTAAAAAAAAAACTTTGTAAATTAAAGCGAGGTACCAGCGGAGCAAGAGTGTGAGAGAGAGAGAGAGAGAGAGCAAGAGAGTAAGAGAAAGGAGAAGAGAGTTATGTAGCCAGGAAATATTAAAAATCTGATGAAAGTAGTAATTATACGAAAGGAAAAATGACATCGCAAAAACTTAATGCGGTAAGCAAGATATATGAAGAAATGAAATGAGTATAATAATTAATGTCTACGTATATAGATATATATATATATTATTAATATTTTAAATAAATATAACACGAATGAGGTGTGAGAAGAGAGAAACGATAAAATTTATTAGATGTGATTCTTGAAAGTGCATTCAACAAGTTAAGGATCGAGAGAGAGAGAGAGAGAATAAATAGATCGACTAGATGAAATAAACGTGTTGGAAGAAGAGTGAAAGTAGGTTTTTAGGGCATCGAGGGCTAAAAAATTCTATACTCACCCCAAATAAAAGATAGCTGGGAGCGCAAGCCCAAAAGGGTGCCAAAAAGCTGATCCAAAGGGCGAGCCGACAACGGGCAGCTGTACACCACGAGTGGTTGTATTGCGGAAATCTGTAAAAGGAATAAAAGCTCTTCACCGCAGATTTCGTGTACAGCCTATAAATTTTTCGTAGCAAAAATCACATGAAAGAGAAATTGATCTCGGGTTCCTACGTGACTGACTACTTTCAATAACATAAAAAACGTAAAAACTCCAAAGCCTCTCCATTGAATCCATAAATCAAATTTTAATATGCATTTCAACCGCGTACTCCAATTATTTATAAAAAGGGAAAAACGATGAAAATTGTGGATGTGCTTCTAATCAGTGTTTCAAGCTTTTAGCGCTTGTAATTTCATCGTGAAAAATCAATTTTCGCATTAAAATAAATTCGAATCGATACTCGTACAGGGAGCGGAACATATAAATAGTATAATTAACATGCAGTCACACTGCAATTTCAACACGCCACTTATTGGATTAGTTTTGGCAAATCTGTGAAATCTCTATCTAATACGATAAGCTCCCAGCGTGTGTTGGTAAATTTATGCATGCAGTCAGAATGCGATACTCAAATAGTGGCAATTTGCATATCTGCGAGTGCGACATAAGGGGTAATCTCGTAAATCAAGACGTATTATTACGCCCTTTGCTTGCCTTTCCTTCAAATTTAATTTTCCATCTCGCGTTCCATCAACGGCATTCGTGGCTTACGAGAAAATATCACGACACGAGGTCCATATCGAGTTTTAAGTAATCTTCCAGAAATTCAAATCTATTGAAAAGCGCTTTCAAGAATTTCCCAGAAATCTAATTCTACTTCTTAAAGAGCGATCGAGGATTGTCTTTATTTTTACTGCCATTAAAGTCAGATAAAATTTTCTTCCCTTTTATCCATCCTTACTCCTACGACACAATTTGTGATACTTCCTCGAAAAAGTTCTGCCCACCATGCTGGAAAATGAATCGAGGTCCGCGGAAATTGAATGAGAGCTAAGAATATCTATCCCAAGTGTTTCCCGATCCCCTCCTCCTCCTCACGGAAAGAGGATGCCAAGCAGTGGGGTATGGAATATTCCATTAAATTTCTTTTACATAATTTCACCATAAGTAGTTTTCAATACTGAAGTTGGAGAAAAGCCATTTCTGTTTTAAGTGAAAATTTAGCTCTCAAGTGTAAACTTTGATATTTCATTAATTTCATTCCAGGAAAAACCTCTGAAATTTTCACTCTGATTTTGCACGTTTACTTTATAGAGAAATCTTTGTTAAATGCAAAGATCCACTGTGGAAACTTTTCACGGTAGAGGCGAGAGCGTTCGCGAGAAAAGCAAATTCTCAGGAGCAAAAGGATTTTCTCGAAAGAAATATAGCGGGTGGACCATGACGCCCGACGGCGAATGTTACTTTTCGCTTAGAAAAACCGGCTAGAATGGATGATTCTTCCCTGAAGGGTATATATGCGTATGACAAAAACTGTGCGAAACCAATATTCCTCACCACGAAAGACAGTTGCTTTCCACAAGAATCTCGAATTGCTATTAACCCTCCAATTACAGCGTTATAAGCTATTTTCTCGAATTCATTAAACCTATTCCAGCTATTTACTCGAGGAAAAATCCATAAAATTCACCGATAACGGATTCTCGGAATACCTTTTAATAGATAAAAATACCAGACAGAACGCACGTACACGTATGAGTAAACTTCATATGGAAATTCTGCCAAAAGTTTTTGCGAAAAGCTTTTATTTGCTTGAAATTTTTACAATTTAATACGCAAATCGTATAGGGCTCATCTCTCGAATAAATCGGTACGATGAATTTCTGTGACAAGACATTGTACCGAGTCGAAGGATCCTCTGAAGAGGGAAAGTGAAGAGAGATGCAAAATCCGGAATATCGAAAAATTCAGGTCGGAAGTACGAAGATTGAAGCTTGAAGAATGAAGTTGGATGTGAAATCAAAATCTTTGATGCGGACGTGTGCTGAATTTAATCGAGTTCTTTGCAAGGGAAACAGGATATTGTAGTCTATTCGTGATATCAGCGTCGATTCGTCTGTAAATTAGATGATACTATGCTCGAAGGGACTTTGCAATGTCGTCGTACAATTGTATCGCAAGCTTAGCTTTATTTCAGAATAGTGCGAGTTAGAAAAGTGACGCTTCCTTCTCTCTCTCTCTCTCTCTCTCTCTCTCTCTCTCTCTCTCATTCTCTATTAACGCCAGCCAGTGATACCTTACTTTTTGGTGTCTTAAAACAATTTTGATGTATTGTACCAGGACCACTTTATAAGATCTTCCCTTAAGTATTTCTCTTAAACCCTGATAATATATTAGCACACGCAAGCCTGTTGTAACGTAAAGTTTCACATGCAGGAACTTCCAAGGATCAGAAAGATTTAATGGAGATACTTGAATAAATAAAAGGAAGCTTCGGAAAGGATTAAATACTGAGAAACTTCAAGGGTGGCTTTAATAAGTAGAACAAATTTTGGTTACTGCTTCGAAAATTTATATAAAATTAAACGTTAGCGAACGCTTGCGGGATAGTAAACAAAAAGATATTCAACGGAGCTTAATTTTGCAAAGCTTTCGTAAATAAAATGGGCTTAAGAAAATCTCTATCCTGCTCATTGTGATTTACTGGCTTCAAGGTGCATGAAAAATTCATTATTCATGATTTACATTATAAACTCTTGATTAAAGTTTATTATGGAAGATAATTAGGGTTTAGTTTTATTACTCATTTTTCAGGAAACTAATTATCCTTTCTGCAGCTTTTATTATAAATTTCAATAGGTTTCTGAAACTACATTTATTCGTTATTACAGAAAGCAGGCTTTCTGATTAATGAGGAGGAGGTGGCAACAAACCATAGCGGAGTTTAGCGATGAGCTCTTGTAGGATTGTCGGTGGGGTTAAGCCAACGTTAAATCCAGAAAAGCAACCTTCAGCTGCTGAGTCTAGCTTTTGGAAAAAACTCATTTAACCCTCGAAAGCTGAATTTCCGGCATTTCACAATTTATCTATATAGAGTTATGGATATCCATATAATTTATGCTCGAATGAGCTTCGATCCGCTTCAAAGAGTAAAATTTATTTCTCTGATGCTTATTCTCTAGATACAAGCATATCTGCTGCATTATCATCAATTGTTATTATAATATACAAAATTAAATTAATTGATAAACATTCTTTTCGTTAAGGCAATAATTAATTAGTCAAAAGTACAGATCTCTAGACTTTTATGAATTTATCATCGTTATGAGTGAATCTCAAATATCCAATTTTCTCCAGTAGAGCCAACTGACGGGAAACATTTAATTAAATATTGTTATCTAAATTCCTTCAAAGTTTCATCAATTCATTAAGTTCATAATAGACGAAAACGAATATCCACTAACAGGGATTTTATTTGGAAAAACGAGAGCTGTGTGTGTAGATTCTCGTTTCGTAAATAGAATTAAATATAATATTTCTTTTTTTTCTTTTTTTACCAAGTGTTATTGGATAACCTTAATAGCCCCTGCAGGTGTGTTCTGGGACTCGAAAGGATCACAACCTGCATGTTATATTTCTAGAGAAAACAAGTATTACAGAATACAATATTAAATACAGATAGTAGAGAAGTTATCTGGCGGAAAACATTGAATTACACCTAGAATCTAAACAAACACACACTATGTTCGAAAGCAATTAAAAATTTTATTATTTTATTATTTTACTTGAAACCTTTTTATTGAAAAATTCCTCGCAAAACATTTTATACAATTTTACTATTTTTCTTTGAAAGAAATTATGTGACAAATTTCAGACAGCTATTTTATTACTTAAGTATTATTTAAATTATAGTATTTCAAAAAACTCCAGTTCTCTCCTCCCTTCTCTCTCTCTCTCTTTCTCTCTCTGTCTCTCCCTCTCTTACATAATTACTACGCCACTTTCAGCAATAGCACTTGACATTTTTATTTTAAAGAAGAGTCGAGTGTCTCAGTAGCAGATACCAGGATATGCAAAAATACGAAAGAATTTTCGTCTATGGAATAAGGAGACGCTTAAATCATGTTTCTTGAATTCCGATCATAAAGCGTGGATGCTCATAAAGTCTTGTCGATTTTTCTAGACGTCATAAAAGCCGGAGATAACTGAGAAAGAACAGCTGGATTTTCTAGAAATTACTCTCACGCCCGCATATCTCTATTAACCCTTTTATTATAGCTGCAGAGTAATAAAGAAAGTTAGTAATTCGAAAGAAAATTTGTAGGAAAAAATTTAACACTTATTAATTCAGCTGCAAAGTAAGAAGTTTTCAAAAGTAACCCTGGATCGTTTAATCCTGCTGCTTTCTACGTGCGCGCATGAAATTTGGACACGAAGTTGTAAAAACTGCAGCTACACCGGAAGGAACATCTGGATGCTCCGAAGATTGCTGCAGCAAGCACATATCTACCGGAAGAATGAAGAATGTCAATACTGGTAGGGCATCTCAAGTTTCCCGAGGAATTCCTAAATTAATTTTCACGCGTTGCACTGTTCGTTGTTCGTTGCACGTCAGCTTTTCCTGAAATTCTGATTTGCCCTGCTTTTAACTTGTTAAATTGATTCGCACTCCGAACTTCCTCGCGAGCATCGCGATGAATTATTGATATTAAGACGCGTACGCACACGAGCGCATTCTCACTTAATTAAACCATTTCTATGAAATTTCCCGTTACCCCCTGAGAAATATAATTCGTCAATATTCTTTTCATAAACCTTCATTCCCCTCTATGAGTGTATTATGCATGCAAATTGCACTGGATACACCGATGAATAAAAGTACGAATCTATATTTGCTCTCGATATCACAGAAGACTGAACATTTCAATCTATTAAACTCGTTAAATTATAAATAACTTAGGGGAGAGAATAAAAAAGTGATTCCCATACATAATATTATTAAATCACAGGTATTTATAATTACAGCACGCTTGACTATTCGTTTGGTTTTCAGATTTCATTAAAAACGACGTGAAAAAAAAATTGCAATAAAAGAGAGAGAGAGAGAGAGAGCGAGAGGGAGAGCGAGTGATAAAACATCGTTAAGAAGAGTGGGGGTAAAATTTTATTATTAAAAGGCACACGGAGCTTTACTTGATTTATCTGCGTGGATGTAATCCGTACAGTTTTTTTTACGTATGAGCGTTTGAAAAATCTGGGTCATCGTTGGTCTCTGTGCGATAAATTTTTTAATTTACTCACCTGATAGCGACGTATCTCCAAACGGCGAGCGTGAGGGTGAGGGCGATGCTGATCGTGTGAAAGAGTTGAGTAAAGTGCATGTGGAAGAGCACGAAAACAGCCCAGCCGTAGGGGAAAACCTTGTGTTCCGGAAGGACCAGGTACTTGTACATGGCGAAAGGGATATATTCCAACATGACCAGCATGTCCGCAATGGCCAGGCCGGTTAGAATCCGATTTATAGGCGCGACTACCATGTCCTTGCGGGTGAGCACCACCACATTCAGCATGTTGGCGACCGTTCCGAAAACGCACACCATCAAAGCCACGTAACCGTGGTAAGTTTTATAACCGAGGGCCAAGTCCCTCGCGAAGCCATTGCAATAGCAAGGAGCTGCCTGGACCGTCGTCGTCTGGCCACTGGTGAGATTGTCGAAGCTGAAATTGTTCACGTAGTCGATGTCCTCCTCGGTAATGTTCAGCTTCCGGAAAATGTCCGTGTAGTTCTCCAAGCGCTGCATGTTCGTGACACTCCGCAAAAGATTCTTCAAGTGCAGCAGAGACACGTTCAATTGCACTCTGTAGTCCAGCTGATCCGCGTGCTGCAGCATTTCATGACCGGAACCATCCTCATCCTGGGTTCACGTGGGATCGGGACTACCCCGATCGGATGCTCAAGCCTGGATTATCATCCTGTTTGTGTGTGTGTGCGTGTGTGCGCGCTCTGAACAACTGGGACGTTGCCTCGGGGGCCCTTTGGCTAAACCTTCAAAGCTTCACCTCCAAAAACACTGCAGCCTTGCGGTCATCAAAGCTTTCGTTCGAATCTTCGCTTCGAACTAGGCTCTCCTCCGAATTTGCGATACTCGAATTTGGCTTTGGATGTGATTGGAATTACAGAGAGAGAGAGAGAGAGAGAGAGAGAGAGAGAGAGAGAAAGAGATTTCTCTTCTACACTTTAGCCTTCCCTTCTTCGTCCACCATCCTTCCTATACTTTCCTATCTGATCGTTCGGGCCACGGTATCACTCGTTTATCCCATTCCACGTTTTTTTCTCTGCAAACTCAGCGCGGGAATTTCCTGTTGCGAGTGGATTCTATGCAGACATGGGAATCTGGATCTGGACGGGATTACCGTAGGATTTATAAATCGACCTTGCCACGTCCAGTGCTCTCGTGTCCACACATAAATTCTCGCTAAACCATCTCTGCTGGACGGACCCGCGCAAATTTCTCCCAAGTTGAATAAACTGTACAATGAGTAATGCGCGCTACTCCTAGGTCCTCGCGAAACGATTCTCATTGGCCATACGTGATTTGACCAAATTCAAAATCAAACGCGAACGCTCTTCAATTATAGCGCTTTTTTTCCTCTGAAAGCAAGCAAACAGGAGGATTCAATGAGGCATTGTATCAATTGTAAATAGGGAATGGTGTCGAGAGAGTATTTATTAAATGGGGTAGTTTTCTATTGTTTCATCGTCACTATTATGCGTGGAAGACAAATGGCAAATAAAATGTATTTAAAATACAAGCACGATAATAGAAAATATAGGGTGAAAAGTTTATCTTTAAATTCGATGAATCTCTCTCTTTCGATACTGCTATTAATATTAATAGGATAAAACGTATAAAAGCAAGCATAATGTAACCATTAATATTAATAAATCAAGATACAGGAACGAAAACACATATAGCGGAGCGAACGCATCAACGTGTGGACTGTGTATGTGTGTGTGTGTGGAATGAATAAAAAAATTTCAGTATAAATATACCAGATAACTGTAGTAGAAACGTAGGTCCTTTCGCGAGGATATTTTATCCGGCTTTTGAAAAACTGGACTATCGTTCGAATTGAATTCTTTGAATGTGTCTTCGATGTCTCCCAGCCAAATACAAAGTAACAGTGGTAAGGTCAGTAGAATTCAATAGTTCAGTCCACCAAATAGAAGAAATAAAATATTCTGACCATTGGCGGTCCTAGTCCACACGGTACTCCAACTCGTATTTTCTATCTGGCTTTCGAATAAACTTTACGTTCTTTTATCTCAGTTAACGTTAAAACATTGTTTTACAAGTATTTCATAAATAAAATATATCTTCTCGCAGCAAAAACGTAATCCTGGTAGGTCGTTTATTTAGATTTGCCAAAATCATTTTAATGTAGTTGATTAAATTTCTCTCGTTACAATTTCCCCCGAATGCATTCGCCAGCGTATCACGCGCATAATAAATATTAATATAAATTTCTCCAATTTACAATTTAGTTCACTCTGTGAATCTCCTGATGTTTTATGAACCTGGTATTTTAATTACCATGCTTTATTAATGTTTTTCATTCGTTAAGTCTCAATTGGGCGTCAATCATTTATCCACGATCCTAATTTATTTTGGCACTTTTTTTTCCTCCAACAACGGACATCTATTATCCCTCACGAGTAGCGCCGCCGATCCTTCGACACGTAGGATCGCGGGAAAGAAAAATATTCAGCCGTGCCAGTGTCCATTTCTCTCGGAACAGATCGAGATGGCCAAGACACATGCGCCGTTTTACAGAGGAAGAGAATCCTGGAGATACTTGAGTTTTATCGACGAGTATTTCGACGGATCGTCGAGATGTCCTGGAGGATCGATCCCGTTCCTTCCGAGGAAAGTATCTTTGTGTGCGCAGCTGTTCCTCAAGATTTCATTCGAATGGAGACGCACACTAGTCTTTCGTCATGTCGACCTAGCGACACACGAGGTTGCAGAAAAGGCCTTATAAATTACAGCAGCCATACTTTTCTCCTACGCGCGCCCTCGCCCTCACCCCCACACCTCGTCGCACCGCAATCTCTTCGTCTCCTGATCCTGCTCCCTCGTAAAATTAGACGCAACTGAGGAAAAGCAACGACTTTCGAGTTCAGTAGCACCTTCGCCCCCTAATCCTTTCTCCCGAGACTTCTAAGACTGGGAATCCCTTAAAGGATGGCCTGCGGACGGGGTTGATATTTATCGATAGACGCGATGGATCGCAGAATGTCCTGCAGGATCCCCGCGCGCCTCGCGCAGTCTTCGATGCTTTCTGAAGTTTCTCCCGAATGAAGAGACACCAACCAGCCCTTGTATCACGTCAATGTACTGGCACGTGAGGGTGCAGAAACAGTTTTATGGATTACTCCTACTATATTTAACACACCAGTTCACTCTCGAGCGGCACTTGCTTCCTGTAGACAGTGCGCGGACGTGTTATTTCTCAGGCACATTCAGGTCAAGATTTCTAATAGCTAAGAATCCCACCCTCTCCGCTCAGCTACTACCGACAAATTGCTAATGTACAACGCTAACGTCTCTATTTCTCATGTAGGAAACTCCAATCTCTACGGGGGGAGGAGGAGGACCCATTCGGTCCTTCGCTAAACTTTCCACGATCGAAACTCTTGATATCCTTCGATAGTCCTTTCGATGAGCCAACAAATTTACAGAATTCCATCGTATCCGTCAAACGATAGCACCTTGCATAATGCAAGATAATATAATATGGATTTCCCCCGTTCTTTATGTTTCCTTCTGTTTTACAATAGACACATTGGTCTTCTCCCTATTATTTTTCCACGAACGAGGTCGATCGAGAAGAGTTTATTACATAAACCAACTGCATTTTATTGATTTGCATTTGCCAACTGATTCAACGTAATTCCCATCGTATCGATACCGATGAATTTCGATTAGAATTAAAAGAAGAACTTGCGCTTTTTTGCAAGAGAGAGGAGCGCACTCGGATGTACCGGAGTAAAGGGGTTATCGGATAATTAACTAGGCGAATGAATAAATCGTAGAATGAGAGAAGTTTAAAAGGAGAAAAGTCAGATTGAAAATTCCGCTTTGATGGGTTGCTTATTCCATAACCCCGTGGTACGTCGATCCTTGCATACTTTCTCTAAAAGTTTCCAGGGAACGATAAGTTTTTCGCTGCTGCACGTTGACACATATTCCAGTAGACTTTGACACCTATCCAACTGGGCGTAGGTAGATATTACGAAAAGTAGCAAGTGCGACACGTGAGATGATGGAGGATACCAGTCGGTTTATTTTTATAGCGTACGCGATATTATCCATGGATGCAAGAGAAAGATTTCGTTAGACATCTATCACTAGTTCCGCGCGGATAAAATTTATGAAATTCTTGCATTTTATAGACGATACTTGTATGGGGAGCCGGCAAAAGCCTTCGACTTCTCCCTCGACTGGAGAGAAATAAAAGAAAAAGGATTCTCGAAACAGGACAAGCTTCAAACGTCGAGAATTTTATTTGCCTGACATTCTGCTTTATGAACTTATCGATTCCGTCAAGCTGCACGTTCGTCTGCACTTTGAACCGGACTCCCCTTTAAAATCCGCGAGTGAGCGAGCTAGCGAGAAAAGGGCTGTTCCTCAAATTGTTTACACTCGCGAATACGGGAAAATTTCAGCCCCCGTGTAGCTGCATCCCCCCACAGACCAATATTGCCAATTTAAATATAATATCCCAGCAAGCAATCCAGGCCAGAAACTTATAATGCAAACACTGATCGAACTTTGGAAATATCTGTTTCATTTATTCTGATTATTTTGAGTATGAATGTGCGCGATTGTCTTCCATTTCGGTGGAACGGAGTCTCGCCAATAGCAAATATCTGGATAAAATCGAGACTTTACTTGCAATAATTTCCTCCCGTGTGTATCAAAGCATAATATCTATATTTTCGCTTAGACAAATATTATATATCAGTTTCTAGTATATTTTACATGATTTCGCGGTTTCGTACCAAGGACATAATTGGAAAATTCTGTTATCATTATTATTATGATTATTATGTGAAATTACGTCCTCTCCCCATCCCCGCGAATCATCATTTATCAGAATTTCATTTTGCAAATTAGTCGTATGATTATAATAATGATTTTAGGCAAATCATACAAATATATTTCACAGATATTCCTTACAGTTTAATCAACCGCGCAATAACCATACAATTTTGTGCGTTTCCAGGCATAAATTTGTATTCGTCAAACAAATGCTTAAATGGCTTAATTATCTTGCATGGGCCTCGAAAAGAGAGAGAAAAAATACTTTCCATTAATGGGGTTGTACTTGGTTAATGGTGAAGCATAGTGTATCACGTCAGCGTTTCGTGGGGAATTTTTTGTTTTCCTTCGAGCTTTATGGGGGAGCAGGAAGAAAAGCCAAGGGGAAAAAGTCGTGGCACTTTGTCTTCCGCAGGCATGTGATCCGAAATTGAAACGTTAAGATCCGTGGTATCCCTGGGAATAAAAAAATCATTCGTACGACGAAAGATAAAGGAGAAAAGTTCGGTAAAAAATGTATTCGGGATTGGGGATGGTTCTAAGGGCGGTCGAATTTAAGCTGAGGCGGCAAAAGACTTCCGGTAAATTTCTTCGGGGACTCCATCAACTTCCCCTGTGAATTCCAAGTACAAATTTCTACGTATCACAAGCAGACTCGACTTTTCGCAGTAACGAGCAAGCTGAAAGCTCGGGGAAAGCTCACTGGGACCTTGCCAAAGCTCACAACAGGAAGTTCGATTACTCGTGCACGATTTACCCCGTGTTACGCGTGTCAAATATCAGCAACCATTAATAATCCACGATACGTCAAACATGTCACACCTCGTTCGAATATTCAACTCCAACATTTTTCCTCTCACTGTGATTTCTCCTGTTGAATTAATCTCGAGGAAAATAGGCATTTTTTCGTTTTCACGAATTCACTTCGCCCGAGAAAAGCATCGGAAAAACCTGAAATTCAACGTTGCCACTGTAGCTACACACCAATCTGAGTTTTCGGTAAGCTTAAACAGAGCTATCGGGCGTTTGCAATTTCTGTATTGCTTCTGGATAATCCATAATCTCTGTATTAATAGCCTTCGTGCTACGGTAAATGTCCTAATCATATCACGTTACAAGTTTCTTGTGATAAGACAAGTATCGATTAGTTACTAGTTTGCCAGCCCATTCCATTATTACGGTACTCATAAGTGGCCTTAATATTATTGTTGTTTCGAGCTCGGTGTCATCTCGATTGTTTTCGGAATGCTACTGAAATAAAGCATTTAATTATTTCGATGGCCAGTATTATAAATAAATCCTCGGAATTAAAACAGATGCTATTGAGAATGAATTCGGTTGATTGCTAAAACCGTAATAGCCTCTCCTCTGGGTAATATTATAGTTTTATCGACTTATAAAAAATATGTCAACCACGAATATCTGTTGAAAGTCACTGATATTTATCAGCTAGCCAACATTTTCCATTTCCTTTCAATGATGATGGCAAACTTTATGCATGAATGCCAAGAAAAAAGCTTATCAAGGAGAAACTTGTACAATTTCTGACAGATAATATTCTGCGTTACCTTGTCATTTATGTGGATACGGAGCAGTGTGTATACTCCTTTGTATTAATAACATTCCACATTAATTCACGAGTACTATGGAAATGACACGCGTAATTAAGGTTCGCAATATGTAGCTGAAAATATTGCACGTGTCTCTCTTTTATCTAGGAGTTCTTCTTCCCAAGGTATAAAGAGTGCCAATATAATGCATTGGCCGGGCTTCAATTAATATCCTTTTCTTTGATTTCACGAAATTCACATTATTAAATGTAAAATGAAACGCTCCAAATTGTATTTGATAGAAAATTTCATTAGAGCACAAATATTGCCCGAGGAAAAAAGTAAATGTGATATAGGAAAGATTGATGTATGATTTAAAACAAATGCTGTGCGCAAAAGATAAAATAATATTGAGTAATGTAAAGCAGTGAGAGCAATTTTTCAGCTAAACGAAAGAAAACAAAATTAAGAGGTAAAACACAAAATCTGCGGTAAAAGGCATTTACTTTTGCGAGGAGGAGAAACTATTGTTCCAGAAACTAATTTATGAAGTAAGATAAAGCGAAATGATCAGAAGCATCGTTGATAGACGCATAAAAAATTTTCTTCTGACCTAAGGTTTTTACGGAGGCACGAAAGTGGCAGTTATTTTCGATGAAATAAGAGGGTATCTTCTTCGAATAAAAGGGGAGAATATGTCCATTCCAGGACGAATGTGCTCCGGCTAAAGTCCACGTGAATTTCTTCATTTATATTCCAAGGCATGCGCGAGCCTGGTGGATTTAAAAGCACAGAACTCCGCAAACTTCTTAACCTGGCCAAAGGAGATTTAGTTATTAGAGTAGGAAAAACTTTTTCATGAAGCTCAGAGCACGGATTACAGCGTAAAATGCGAATGCCGCCAACAACTGAGGAATTCCACTGTTAAACGAGTAAACAATATTGAGAAATTCAACGGAGGAACTCTAAATTCACTTAACTTTTATTCTGCTAATACTACTTTCGGATGGTGCAAATTTATTTGATATGAATCAAGAATCATATTGGGGATATAATTAAATGATACTATTTCATTATATGTACATGACACACCGATACTTGAACGAAGGCAAATTATTCGATGCAAATAAAAAAGTACCGTAATTTCATATAGCAATTAAGTTCTCTAGCTTATTTTAATGCCCAGAAGTTGGAATAATAAACTGTGCAGACCGAATAATTAATGCCCCTAAATTAAGTAAAGAATCCTGACAGTTTTGATGAAAAAAATTCTTGGAACTTGCAACGATGATATCCACTTAAACCGCTTAATTATTCTCACTGTCGGCTACAGATATTAAACAATTTCATCATTGTTAAAGAGGCTGAGAAAGTCCATTTAAACTTCAACTTTATTATGTGTATCATAATAAAACGGACGCGCGCTACACTTTCATTAGATTTTAATAAACTTAATCACACGGTTCTCTCCTGTTAACTTATCAATACTTTACGAACCCCATTAACTCTAGCAGTATGATAAATTACACAGATGTGTAATTTTATGAGTCGTATATAAAAAATTCAGAAGATTCCACATAGAAATTTTAGGGAAGCTGTTGGGCTTCCTTTAAATGCAGTATTGCGTAATTTGCATTGCCAAATAAAATGACCAAATTGCTTTATTGGTTTTGTCAAACCGTGGACGCTTTAAGTTTCAAAGCAGAATTTAAAAAACATTAGGAAATTTCAATGAATAATTTTCGTCGAATTTTTCTCCCAGAATGCTTGAAAATTAGTTGTTTGAATTTCAAGGGACGATCATTTCTAACAAGTAAATTGAGTAATTAAAGCGTCCAACCGTCTGATATCGAAAATTTTGTTTCTCGTAAAATCCTTTATTCTCCGAGCTTTAGGCTCTTGGCTGAATTTTCTTTCATTCCATGTACACTCTAGTTAAACTCAAACGCAAGGTTGCAGTTATGGGGTAAAATTCAGTATCGCGACAAAAACAAATGCCTCTATTTAATTTAGAGTTATCAGCTGTATCTAAATCGGATCGTGCTCCCAGAAAACCGAGATAAAAGCAAGCAGTGTACAGCGACGTATATTAAACGGATTCCCGGAATGGTGTTTTAGTAAAAGTAGCGGGTAGCGTAAACCAGGAAAAAGCTTAGGAAGTCGAAAGAGTCCTGAGAAATATTTGATACGAAAGTTTCTCGTTCGGTTTTTTAAACAATAATTAAATATTCCCAGCTGAGTGCGCGTTCTTGTTAATTTATGGATCGAAGCATTTACATAGGTGATAAGTTATGGCTAGTCGTGTATGCGCACGCGTTTAATATGTGTGTAATGAACAATAGAACGTTCCCAATATCCGGCGGAAGCTTTAGAACAACCCTTCTTATCGGATAAATTAACCGCACGGATGAATTGGACCACCAAGAAAAACAAGAAAAAAATATAATCAGAGAGAAAGAGAAGGAACAAGTATCGTATAAGTAACGAATAAACAGTTTGGACCCTTGGATGAAAAATAGTGGAATTAAAGAGTCAACGAGTAAGGGGAACGGTAGAGGGACGTCGAGAAAGAGAAAAAGTGTGCTGCTTGATCAATAAAGCAGAGCGTCGAATTGCAAAAGTGGAAGCTTCATAATTAGCCAGAGAAAGAAACTTATTTATGGTGAATTTGAGGATAGGATTGAAGAGTTTTCCAAGCAATTTTCATTTAAATTGTAATTAGGCTTTAAGGGAAACTTTCCGAGGAAATCCTTATGGTCTTCGCGGCTATCTATTCAACCACATTGATCACCCCGCAAGACCTTAACTAGCGAACGCAGTGCCAGTTTAATTAAGATACGGTCACGACAATTTCATAAATTTCTCCCTGATCCCGCAGCAGTTAACTAGTGCTGCAAGGTGAGCAATGCGATCTCTAAGATCAAATGTCAATTCCATTTGCCTAATTCAGACCAGAGCCGTGTAGCCCGTGAACAATGTGAAATACAATATTTTTGGGAAATAATCGGGGAATTTTGAAACGCGATATCAGTAGATTCCATTGCGCTGGGTCCTAATTAACATTTTTTCTTTTTTTTTTTAAACAAAAATCAAGCGTTTGTTGGATGTAACAATCTTTTCTCTCTGCAATGGAAGGAGCAAAGCTCATTCGAGATAATAATTTTTCCATTAAAATTCCTTGGTTCTCGTTCTATATTTTGGCTTACCGGTTTCAGTCTCGGAGGTAAGGTCGTATAATTAAAATAAAGTACTGTGCTCGAACAAGTCAAAGGGAGAATTCCTCTCGATCTGGCCCCGAAAGCAATTTAAATAGTGAAATTGGCGGATCTTAGTATGCTCCTTCTCGTTAAGTCAGCTCGTTTTTGCTATTGGGGGAACGTTCATTTCCCGATGAATCCACCCGTAATATTGTACCACGAGGAGCTGCTGATGCACCAGGGCATTTCTGTGTACCAAATTATTATGCGTAGACTCTGGATTGGCCTGCAAATAGACCACGGGACTGAGTGGCCAGTACTCGTCAAATGTTAGCAAACATAAACCCTTGCTCTTTTCTCTCAAAATTCTATCGACTGGACTAATTTGCTGTTTTTTACTTTCTCCAGTTCCTGCTTCTTATTTTCTTAACTAGAAACCAAACTCCACGGAGAGATAACTTTTGTCGATCGACCTCTTGAAAATTTATCAAATTTTCAAAGACACGTGTCCACGAGGAGATAATTTTAATATTTCGGCAAGTACAGATATTTGCGTTTGGCGATTCGATGGAAATTGTAATTAATTTCGTCCGATCCCGAAGTGTAAGTTAATATAATTTAATCGAATAGACTTAATGAAATTGAAATTAGTGCGATGAGTACACGCGGTTGCGTATAGATAGAGAAATCCCAGTCTTTAATAAATCGGAGTCCCCTTTATGCGACATCCCTCGCTAAACTGCATTCATTATAAACAAATGTGCACTGCGCCTCTTGAGAATTCTCGAATGTAATTAAGCCCACGATCCGATGGAAAGTAGATCTTTTGTGTTTCGAGGTGTTGCTAGTAGCACGTGTGGAAGGTGAAATAATTAAATTTCCCCGGAAGCTACGTTTGGGTGACTTCGCGCGCGAAATATTTCAACGAGCTTCGTCGAATATTCAGCAGAATTACTTAAATTACTTCCCCGTGGCTGAAAAAAGGAAACACAGGGCTTTACAGTCACGAGAGTAAAATTTCACAACACGCAACCCCGTAATAATACCGTAAAATATAAATTTATCGATTTTCCGTCGTCGACAAATGAATGAAATTAATAAATTTCCTTGCCACAATTTGTTACCGAGCTCTTTCTTCCTACGGTGAACTTTATTTATAAGCATACCTGATTTTACTCGTACCCTTTATCGAAGACCAATTAATTAAGCGTAATTAAGCAAGGAATATTCGCCGTTCATCGATTTCGCCCTATCCAAGAAGTTGCTTAAAATATTTACGGAGCGAATTTTTATTATGGCCAGCCGTTAATCAGGAAGTTCAGAAACGAAGTAGCTTTAGTTAGAAAAAAGCAAAGTTACGAAAACTTTTTTTCCCAGTTGCCATGAGAATGAAATGTATTACTTGTCCAGGAAAGGAGATCCTGGGATGCCTTATTTATGCATAACGTCTTCTCCGGGGTGGAAGTTCATGGACACACGGCTGACTTTAATAAACACGTAAAAAGACGTCGAAGCTGGGAAATCTCTGTCTTGTCACTCCCTCCGTAAAGTAATATTTTTACAGTACTGGAATATATTTTCCCTCGACTTTTGTTTTCCCGCACCTCCACATCATAGAGCAACAGAACACAGAGCTTCGCGTTAAATTAAATTAAACCCTAAGTTACACCATACTGAATTAGGGATGTACCTCTCTATTCACTGATAGTGCAGTAACAATGACTAATTGCAATAGTCAGAAAATTGAAACACATCTCTCTCTCTATTAAAAAAAAATATATATATAAAAATATGATGCACTTCTATATGTACGCACACGTGCTTGCATGTACAATTTATTATTACGAATAATTAATTAAACGCGATAGATAAATTTTCGGTAAATTCGTTAATATGTTTGCCTACGTATTAATTTCTTTTTAATTAGAACTTTGATATTGATATTACTCGCGTTAAACCAAAAACTTTTCCTTCGAGAAATTCTTAAGCTGCGTAACGATGAAAGATCACGCTGCTAATTTGATATTAACTATTTTTAAGCTATGCTAAGAATAATCCATAAAGCTTCAAAAAAGAATGAAAGTTTTAAAAAGATGGATCGCCAGTGTCTCGTGCGAAAAATAAAAGAATAAATAAATGAAGAGCTTGCTATGTAAAGCATACACAAGATTATGTAACATACCGTTCATCATAACATAATGTTTTCAATAAATGGTTTCTCCTTTTTTAATCCGGAGCCAAGAATCTCGTAATTATCGCGTATTCCCAGGGTCCATTCTTCTCAGATTCTCGATGATTTTGGATCATTGATTCAATGAACATTAGCAACCTTTAACTGGCTAACCACATTGCTGACATTCTAGCTAGAGAAGCGAGATTGAAATTCATGCAAAGTCTTATCTGAAAAGTTTATCCAGGCAACAGGTTAGTAGCAGCTTCAAGAATTCACGAGAGAGGATGCACTCGGAAACAAATTGATCGTAGTTCATGAGATTTGCATTGCATTTATTTTTCTTATCTGCCGCAATATTGATCTTATTTGCATTGATTTGTCGATCACAGTTTTTGCGTAAAAAAAAGTCGAGAGAGTTCGGACAAAATCATGAATGCTTGAAACGTCTATATAACGAGATATAAAAAAGAAGAGTGAAAGATTTGATATTTCATCGGTATCTTTTCGGTATCGGAGAGAATCTTTATCAACAGGTTAGCGTTCGCGGGGGTTCAGGGACTCACAGGGGTTGCACTCGAAGACTGCGGAGTCGCGGTGTAACTGGCGAAAATTCATGAGTATCCTTCACTCCCTCTCGGCGTTTCCTCTTTGCCACGCAGGAGCCTGCGCGATGCTGTAGGTCCACGCAGCTCCTACGCTCGAGCTTAAAGCTGCGAATTGCTCGTACGCTTTACGTTCCATTGTTCTCCCAAACTTCCGACCAACACCTTTTTTACCGCTCGCATTATTCTTGAGGGAAAGTTTCATCGTTAAAAATAATAATCTACCTCGATAAGCCGAAATAAGGAGATGCCTCTTAAAACGAGAGAAATGTTTCTCCCGTTGTTGCTTTTGTATATCGCGCACATCGCGGTACAAAGTATAAACTGAAATCTTGCTTCCTCCGCTCATCTATAATGTATATTATCAAATAATTTTAATCACTTTACAACGCATTTATGTTTCTCCCATTCAATCATCATATTGTAATAATTAATTCAACTGTTATTAATCGTTTGTAGATTGAATTTAATCGGCATAGAAAATTTTGCGTTGCTGTAATAAACTCTGTGATTGTTAATAAAATACGTAGTCAAGCTTAATTAAATTCATTTTGGAAATATACTTGCTCGATGGAGCTGAAAGTGATTTCTCAGATAAGCTATTGATCGATTTCAATTGGCACATATTTTACTCACGAGCAAATTAATGTTTGAAGCCAAATAAGTGGATTCATCCGCATGGAGAATCTCAATGGCTTTGTAAGGATTAGATATGGATAACGTGACTGATTAATTCTATCTTGCCATTTGTAATACGAATAGTTTAATTTCAACATATTTTCCAAATCAAAATTGTGCAATGTATGTTGTGCATGCGTTGGCTTATTTATTCATGAATATTTAAAATCCTCTTGTTACGGAGAAAAATTTTTCTCTCGTTCTCTTTCCTTATAGTTTAAATTTTTTAACGAACGAGTTATCCTTTTTTTTGGCTTAAATCATACTACCTTAAGCTTATTATCCTTATTTTATTCCCCGTAAAAGATCTCACTTTTTCCTCTTTTCTTTTCTCTCACCCCCTCCCTCCCTCCCTCCCTCCCTCCCTCCCTCCTTCCCTCTCTTTTGGAAGATATAAAAATATAATTTTTCGAAAGAAAACCTTATATCCTTGCTAAGAAGTTTCGTTTCGTACCAGTGAAAACTTTTATTTTAATAATTTACATTTTTAATGCGCCTTATTACGTTTTCAACGAAATGTGTGATACATAAAAATTACATCACAAATGAAAATATCAAATATCTGTGTTTCATTTCCATTTTCTCATTCGAGTGATTTTATTCTATACCATAAAACTTGTGTCTAATGCATTTTTTATGCTAAAAGCTTATATTTCACGCTTGAAAATTCAAATGTGTCAAATTACTTTTCCATCTAGCAAATCTGGCTTCCTGATAGAAGATATCGAAAGAGGGAGGAGGGTGAAATTTCGAAAGGACGACGGAAACTGCGCTCTCCCTCGAGGATTCAGATATTTTTAGGGAAAGTGTGGAAAGGTTTTCTTTTCCCTGCACCATTCCCCCGTCAATCTGTAAGTCTTTAACACTTTCCGTCACGTTTATTCCCAGGGTGCGTCAGTCCCGATTAGCGTCTCGACCTCTTCGCGAATAACTCGCCACCACCCTTCATCCCTTTCGTCCCCTACATCATCTATTAGCAACACATTCCACCATGACCAACCTGTGAGACAATTACTAACCACCCAAACCCCACAAAAACCCTCGATCTTCGGAAATCAATTGAGCTCTCGATAATTTGTCCAGCCCCTGGCAAATGTGATTGCTTTTCCCATGTATTTTGGTGTTTCTCCATAAAACCCATTCACACAAATCAAATATTCATCAATATTTCTCGCCTGAAAAATTCATCAACAGCATATATCTTATCTGAAGATTTCATTAACCATGGAACAAGGTATATAATACGAGCATTCCTCTAGCAAAATCTGGGATTGGAGAACTTTGAGAAGAAAAATTATTTAACACTTCCGAATAAATAAATTTTTTGTTGATTCCACGACATTTTTTATAAGAATCTTTTGTAATAGGATATTAATTAATACTTTCTGGATATAGTCTCGTTAAAAGGGAAAGAATTTCTTGCTCCTGGTGAAGTAAATTACAAAAACCATTAGCAAGTTCTATAATGAGACATTTACTCGTATAATCGTCCGTTTTTTATCACTTCCAATCTTGTTTCACGTTACAAAGAATGGGCTCCATGTATATTTTCACGATCGTATTTAAATTTAATCTTCGGAGCCCCTGCGATTTTACAGTTTCCTCATACTCTCTATCAACATATGCTTCATATCCCCTTGAAAGCAAATATAGACGAAAAATCTCGGGATTCGTAGCTGAAACATTTTGTAAATTGAATTGAATCGATTTTTATGAAGAAACGCGGACGGAAAATTCTGCACATTTGCTCGCATTACTATAATTTATATTGCAACCTTAGATTGGCTACTTTAACCAGAAGAAAATGGTATTTTTTGCATTAGAATCGTATTTGCTTCGATCCTTTGGTAGGAATAACATGGTTTTCTTGGTACGTAAGCTAATAATTGTTAATTCGGAGCTTGCCCGTGTATGAATGTAGCTCAGAAAATGGAGGAACTTTGCACAAGGACGTTAAAAAGGGGAAGAATCACTCTTCCGTCGCTTGGAAACGCTTCCTAAAGAGGCCCTGGAGTATGCTTTGATGATGAGAGCACGAATGATACCACCTTCGAAGAAGAAAAGCCACCATTTTCCTATTTAACACCCCCCTGGCCTAGAAACCCTAGACACTTTTGATAGTGTAATAGAAAACAGGCGAGCAATTACATCTACTTTGCCTTACCTGAACTTTCTACTCCAGGCACGCCCACACGAATGATGTTTACAAGATCGAGTGAGGAGAGGCAACGTTTTACTATTTTATGCTTAGCCTAGAAACCGTAAGCATCCTCGATAATTAATTACGAAAAACAGCGGGAACTTACGTTTGCTCGATGTTAATGGAAATTCTTCTTACGGTACTTCCACTTTTCCATCTGACCTACATAAGTCGCTAATAAATTCTATTCCAAGATACGGTCACTTAAAGCTTTGCAATGACGAAGGGCCTATTGTGTCTGCTTTCGTTTTTCTTATAGGCTTAATCAATCCAGCCCTCGAGTTACGTTGTTGAATCACTTGTACGCTGATAAAACTCGATGCCGCTTGTCTGACTAGTTCTGCATATTTCTACTTATTAAGAATGCAATTACAACTCACCTGAACATACATACATATGCCAGCAATAACATTTGCTTTCTAGTTGCTCGTGGCTTGTTATGGGTTCACTGTACCATGTTTCATTAGAGTCTTCAGTGGTATGTGACAATAGACTGAAAATATGAGCATCCAGAAAAGTTCTTACAAAGAATCAAGAAACTACATCAGCAGGGATGCTTCGGCGGTGAGAAATGCGATCTCAAGGGAGAGATTATCGGTTTAATCACCGAATACTATTTATTAGATGTACAATTCTGTTCTCTTGCAATAGTAGCATTTCTCCTATTACATTCCACATCTAAGGTAAACCATAGAACGTTTGGAATGCTATACTGCCGAATTTGCGATATTCGAAGTGCAGTACTATCGACAAAACCTCAGAATTATCGGTGTTTGGTACAACAGCCCCAAGAGAATTTTCAATCAACATATTGAAACGAATAATTTGTTAGTGGTCAGTTGCCAGCTTTAGATAATTAGCGAAAGATGCCAATTTTTAGGTAAACGAACGAGTCGAGCGCTACGCCCAGTGATATGTACAGATGCAATTAATTTTCCAAGTCCATTATGCATATCGATAGCTGTGACATATTTCTAGAAGCATATAGACATTCCATATCCACGTGTTCGTCTTCGAAACTGGATTCTCCCGGTTGGAACATTCCCCTTCTTCTAGAAACCCTGTTTGTAGCTAAAGGCCACTGAAATTCGATAATATTATCGGTTTCCCGTCACGAAAGTTCCCTCCAAGCGTAAAATTGCAAATCTCACACCTCGACGATAACAATTGAAACCGCACACCATTGTCTTATTAAATTGAAACTGGACTGTTAGGGTTTTTGGCAAAATTTATAGGAGACCGAGAGACTCGAATTTTCCATAGGCTCTCATAATTCGAATCAGAACATTTAGAAGGTCCTCTTTGATCTTGAATTTTCCTGATAATTCAATTTCCAGCGGCAGGAACCTATTGACTAGATAGCCCAGTGAAATTCATAGCCGAGATGCATTAACATCTTGTTAATATACTATAATGACAGCGATTTACCCCATGTAGCTAACTATGCCTGACTGTTTGCATTATGATGATGGCAATCTAGTATCACTAATTGTATTTACAATTGAGAACATTATGCACAATCGACCTGTGTGTGGCCACCGAAACCAATATCCATAATAGAATCTTGACCCTGAATAATGGGAAGTATCCACACACGTTAAGCAAGGCTAAGTGGCGCTGTTGCAAAATAAATGCACAAAACTGACGTGTGTACGGATGCGTGTAAAGCAACCGGTTAGCCCCTTTGCGCGTCAAATAATTTTATAATATCGATTCATTAGATGCGAATCGGTATGCACGATTTTACAAATTTTATGGCGAATAGTTGCGGGTGAAAGCATTCGCGTGCGAAGCGAATTTCAGTGGCCATATGCGAAGCATGCTAAACGTGATGGAAATTAAAAGTTTTCACAAGCCACGTATTACATAATGTATAAAATGGGTTCCGCGTAACCTTCGCGACAAATATTTGCAGCGGAAACCACTAGCTCGACATCATTCGAGAAGTTATATCACAGCAGATTACTGGAGTTGTAAAAGTGAGATACACACACGCGTGTATATCCGGATCATATTCGCTTTGATACAAAGTGGTATCACCGTCCGCAACACGAGTTACACCAAATTAGAAACGCATAAAATAATACGAGTCTCCAGATAATTTATTGAAATAATTATATTTATTATTTCCAATTAACGGGAGTGTGAGATGAATTTATGAAATACTCGCATGAATTAATTAAGCCTGGTTCGTTATATTTTTAGGCAAGCTTTGTTCCGGCGAAGTGAATAAAGTGCATACAAAGTAATTTTATCTCGCAATGAAATTTGTACGAGTAATTAATTTTCTTCCAGGTCGAAGCAGAGTTTGCTCGTAAATCGAGGATTTATTTTTTCGGAGATTTTTCGGAGTTTCGTCATAAATTTATCGATAAGACTTTTCCTCTCGAAAATCAAGGAAGAAGACTCTGAAGCAGGGGACGACTTCGGGAGAACTTCCTGGAGTCCCCTGATCGCTTCAGAATAAAGTTGAACGGTCGTCGATTAAAGTCAGCCGGAACTGCGTAAATATGAACACGAAGCAGTCTCACTTGCACGAGGATAGGGAAGACCGAGCTCCCAAGATCGCTTGAACTTGAACTTTTACAAAGTTTCCGGGGACTTGCATAAAATCGACAGAACGAATCTTGGCGACTGGAAGTTTGAGGAGAAGTTTCGCAAGATTGAACCACCGTTTACTTTGGCTGAACGAACACAGGGGAACCGCTGATCGCCGAAGTCTAACACAATGCAAGTCTTTGTCAGTTAGGGAGAGGAGCCCGAGTTTTCATCGGCACATCGAAATTTCCTTTGCCCCATAAGCTGACTCGCAGCAATTTGCCAAGCTGGAAAATTAGCGCGAATATCAAGATTAATATCGGTCTTCAAACCCCTTAGCTTCACGAGAATAAATTACAAGTACACTGGAACCCCTAACTACCTGGGAACATATTAATTGTACACGGACACTTCCAGTTGATAAAACTCTTCTCTTTCGCGGTGGACAGAGGGAGACTACGCAAAGTTGCCACTGGCGAGACTACCAGTCAATTTTTTTTCTCCAAATTCATGCATATTTAGGAAGGTCAGAGAGTTTATCGGCTTGAAGCGGAGATTTGACTCCTGGCGAATTACGATTAATTGTTATTTCGCGATTGCCGACTGGTTAGGAAGGGAGGGGTGGGTATGCTAAATGTTTCGACCATTAAGTAGCACTTTTTGCATTGGATTGGAATCGCGAGAGTCTCGTTATCGAGACGATCAAATTATGGTAATATTGCTTTTGTGCTCTATCACTTCAGCGATCGTTTTCGCATCATTATAAAAGTGCTTTAAAATAAAAGCGAATAAGGACGCGAACTCCCGCTAACTGCTAGTACAATATCGAGTTTGCTCCGTCGTTGCGTTACCACTGGCCTGAAACTGACAGAACACTCTCGATAATAGGTATGTTCTCATTTTATGTTTGTACCAGAGTTTTAAGCGAGAAAACAAGTCCTTGCCATTTCAGAAATTTCTCTCCTTTTTATAAATACCGTGCGTTATATTCTCAAACGAAAACCGTGAAATCGCGATAAAGCTAGACGAGAGGAATTCTCCAAAAAAAATCATAAATCATTTGACTGTGCTAGACGAAGGTGGGAAGAGGGAGAAAGAAAGAGATATTCCCGTTACTATCGAATTTTTGTGATGGATTACTTTTCGGTGAGTCTCGATGAAATACTAGAAAGGTTTTAGCGTCGAACTAATTGGAGAATTAGGGGTAGGTGACAATGACTTTAATATCCGCGTTACCATTTCGTCAGAGTTTCATTTATCACTTTGCGAATAATCGACGATAGACAGAAAATTTCCCTGGTGCACGTGCGGAACGTGCTCACGAAGTGTCATGGGGCTTTCTCGCAGCCATTAATTAATAACGAAAGTTCCAACCACGTGGAGTCTCATTTAAGCGCCCCAAAGAGGCCCCACCTGTGGCACCCCTTACCCTCCTGCGCAATTGCCATAAGCTTTCTCAGCCTTGGCTGGCTGTCGTTCGAAGGAAGATCCGTTCTGGCTTCTTCCAGCTGCAGCAACTCGACGAAGGCATCAATGACTTTACAAATAATTCAATTAATCTGGTGTTAAAATACTGTTTGCTAAATTCGTTTGTTCGATTTGAGGAGATTCTTTTCATCTCCGCGACACGGTAGTCGATTAATGGGCTATCGATCTCCATTATATCATTTTAACTTTCCATTCCAACGGGCTGTCAGGAACAGCAAGAATTACGTGTTCTGATATTAGACTGGTCGTCACTTTGGAATGGAATTGTCTTGCTGCACCCACAAAACTTGATTAGTTATGGAACAATTGGTAGTCAATACATCTACAGTCTGATTGATGCGTCGTCAGTCTCTCTTGTTTCATTAATCATGAGAGCATGGCCGAGTAACTGGAATCTAGTTCAATTGTAGACAATTCGTGAAATTCTAGATATCCAGAGCCGCAGAACTTGTGGGTATTTGATCGGATTTACTGAAATCATTATTACGCGTACTAAAAACGCACCAACAGCTACACTGGCAAAGCACCAAAGACCTTTGAAATTTCCGTCGATAATTCATCGAATTTCTCTACCTATAAATGATGAAGCAGCTATATGTGAAAATTACCGAGGGAAACATAGACTATTCGTGTAAGAAACATTGGTCAGGATCGGGTGGAAAAGAGTTTATTGCTTGGAGGAGGGCGCATTCCAGGAGAAATTTTCCTTTTTTCACCCTCGATCCTAATATCCTCTGAAACAGTTTTGCGAATAAAAGGCTGCACATGGCACGTGATTCTGACAAGCTATTGTGATATACAGGAGACATACAGGATGTAGTTGTTGGCCCGTTACGGTGACCGGATATGGTCTCGGTTTCACGGTATAACGAGAGTAAATAACCTCCGCCATCGTACAAAATTTTCGATACTGCGCGAGACAGCAATTTCAAGCACCATTACCTACACTCTCTCGCTCTTGAATCGAAATACTCGTGGAATTTTCATCAATGGTTTGTCTTGGAGAACCCTCGAGAATCAACTTATAAATGTCTCTTCATTATCTCCATCGACCATGCCTCGCTAATTTCCTGAATTTATCGCAGCGAATTTTTCCAACCCTTTCAAGACCAAGTTAATATTAGTCTCTCTCCTTACGTAATCCGATCTCATTTCTGTCAGTTCTAATCTTTGCTTTCATTATATAATTTGCCATTCACTGTATATCTCGTGCTTTAAAAAAATACCAGTGAAACCACTGATACGGCAATTTTTCTACAAACAACAGCTGTATGCTCGGCCACGTCAACAAGCATAGGACGCCAACATTGATAATTTATCAAAGTTTATTTTCAACGCATTTGTTTAACAGAGATTATTTTTAATTACCACCGATATAAATAATTGTTACATATTATGTTTGCGGCAACCAAATTTCTTTACGTCCCTTAATTAATTCTAGAAACAGCGCATATTAATTAATAATGTATTAATAATAATTACTTAAATTGAATTATTAATAATTATGCTACGATTATTAAAGAAACGCTAAATTAATAACTAAAATGCTTTGAGAGGAAAGTTCAAATAGACTTGTTAAGGGAACTATTCCCGTGGCTATTGTTCTATATTTAGAATAGTGAGAGCCGGGTTACTAGAATCAATCGATCGTGTTTATTGGGTGAAAATAAAAAAGTTAGTAGCACCTATAATTAAATTCTTCCAGTAATTACGAAAAAGCAAGTAGCTTATACGTGCGTACAATGAAATGTACATACCCCTGTTTTGCATAGAACTTTGCGCAGGGTTTGCTATCGAAGAGAAAATGCAGACTCCCTATTCCTCTTTAAGTTTTTGTAACGCCTCCATTTTCCAGAAGTCGAACAAGCAAAAAATCGCAAAAAGCACATCTTCCTCTTTCACCAGAAACATTTCGCAATAACAGCGGAGCTTTTATTACACAGCTGCAGAGGAACTTCCTGTATTTTCTCTAGTGTCTCAATTCGGGAAAATGGTGTGCTGAATTTGTTTAACGATACACCGCTATTATTTACGAAGAATTCGGTATAAAATAGCTACGACTTCATCTGTGCCAAGAGCAGAAATTGAAATTTTCCTTCTGGGATAATACGCGGTTGAAAAAGTAATTCAGCAGAGAATAATCATTTTAAGCTTTAGTACATACGACACTTGAAAAAGAGGATCGATATTATCCTCCGACAAGCATCATCGTCTTTGCTAATAATACCATCAGCAAATAACTTTAGTAAATATCGCACGAGAGCCGCATTATATTATCGTTGAGCAGATATGGAAAATGATGGCATTCGGCACACTACACCGATGAAATGGTGCCAAGTTTCTCCCCCAGGAAATTCTGAACACCTCAACCCTAACTTCCTCAAGATCTAAATACCGGTATCTCTTACGAGTGCGAGAGATATGTTCAACTAACTCCGTTACTCGTAGAATTTCTCCACGCACCTTCATCATCCATCTGAGAGGAGTGAAAAAATTTTGTCACATATTCCACTTTAAGAATTGCTATTTTAAACAATTTAAATTTCGTACGAGGTGGACGAAATAAGATAACAATAGGAAAATTAAAGTAAATAGAAGTGGGTGGAACGTTTGAATTAAAATTGGAAAAACTAACAGCATGTGGAAGATAAGGGTGGAATGAAAAATTCATGCCGCATTTTCTCCGAATCTTCTGACCTGATAGATGAGTTTCTACGGAGTCACTGTGTTCTTTATATTCCTTGTAAAAAGATTTCATATTTAATCCCAAGCAATTTATTCAGAAATCTAGTTTTTACCATTTTCCTGGAGAAATTTCTAATAAAGTAAATTGCATCAAAATTTAATCAAATAGATTTTAGCGAGTAATTAATAAATCGTTCAAACTTGGTGATCACTTTGAATATCGTAAAGAAAATATTACTCGAATGAATTAGACATTAATAATAAAGTGATATTAATCATAGATAATTCTAATCTCACGTGTATCAAAATTTCAACAAATTCATCATTACTAATTAGGGCCACGTTTGATTAAATGGCTCAGGAGTATGGAAAAGCGATCAAGGACTGTTTCAAAGTTGGCGTGTAAATTTGGTGTTAGAGAACGTTAGTTTTAGTTCAATGAATATGAAATTCTCTTAATTACTCTGACATTCCAATCAAATTCAAAGGCTACAGGTACCATTATATGTGTTCTGACTAATTAACCTTATTAAATAAAAATTAAGCAATTAAGGATAAAAAATTTTCATTTCTATATAAAGTATTAATCCCCTGATAATGACAACTGTATCAGTTTCTTACTATGCGTACCAAGATCGTTTAACATTGCGTATTAAAGAATAACAAAGCTGTAATTTACTCGACGATTAAACATTTATTTAGGGCAAATGCCTTAAAATTAATTGGCGACAATTTTTTTTCCAACGCATCAGATTTTTATATCAAGATTAGCTACGACCCACACACCCCAAGCAATCGTGGAGATTTAATCGATCGGTTTTTTCCTTCCTGAACAGCTGCCACAATTTGTACTCGACAATCATCACGCACTTCTACCATTTCACTTTACTCACCCATCGTTTTTATTGCTGTACGCATAACACGAACTTGAACATCTGCCAATAAACATCTGATAACTTTCCACTATGTTTTATATTTCATCCAGAAACGAAACCCTTAAACGAATGAAGTTTTAGGACCTAAATTGCAATTTTACTATTGATAAAAAATTCCTCAAAGATCTCGATTATCCAAAATATATCTAGACGAGCTGCAAGGAGAATTCACTGAAAGGAGAGTGATTTGTTTGCAGAACGATTGTTTCGGGTCAGAAATGAAATCTTTCTTCACGATGAGTACATTTTTCTTGCTAACATCGACGTGGAACCTAGTTGGGACGATGGGAACAGTGGCAGAGATCGAGAATTTCGATGTTGCTCGACTTCTGAAGTATTGGGGTGACAGGAATCCTCAGAGGAGGAGGCTGCTGATAATAATCGACAAGGAGGGCTGGCAGGATATCGAAATTTCGCACGAGTTACTGGAATATTCGGCCATGGCGACTCAGATCCTCGGCTTGGAATTCGCCGAACGGATTGAGCGGGGAAATTGCGTTCTGCTGTTGCTGTTCGATCTGAGAAATGTCGCTCGTGTCCTGAGATCACCGTTGCTCTCCTCGTTCTGGCAACCTGACAACTTTTACATCATCCGGCAAGTTTCGCGAGAGTCCATCGACCAAAAAGTCCACTACAGGTGAAACAATGAATTTCGACTAATCCCCAAAGCTTCTCGGAATTTGTCGAGTATACTTTGCCCAAAATCTTGAAAATTCTTTGGCCAGGTTTTCGATTAATCCCGTAATAAATCCGCAGATACATACGATGGATGCTGGAGCGACTTTGGCAGTTTCGGAGCGTCATCAAGGTCGCCGTTTCCATCGGGGACAAACTAATCCGCTATGATCCCTTTGGCGGCGAGTGCAATACGAAGCAAATCAATGAACTCGCCGTGAAGGAGGGTCTTTGCGTGATCGATGGCAAAGTTCAAACTACCGAAGGTATTTTCCACGAGAGAATCGAGTTCAACGGGTATCCCTTGAAGGTCTCCATATTTCCCTCGGCCACAATGTGCAAGATCGGTGACTCTTATCAAGGTCTGGATTACACATTCCTCGAGGAAGTTTCCCGGAGGATGAACGTAACCCCGATTCTCCGGGAGAACCATCAGAAGTACGGTTGGAACCAAAATGGCGCCTTCGTGGGCACCATGGGAGACCTCGTGTACAAAAGGACAGACGTGACCTTCAATCAGTTTTTCATCAAAGATTACGGTACAGAGGAATTGCAGTCGACGACCTACGTGACCGGGGATAATTTGTGCGTCGCGGTACCGAAAGCTTCGCCACTTCCGGAATATCTGATACTGGTGAAAACCTTCAGCGGAAGTTCCTGGCTTTTAATTTTGGCAGGACAACTTATTATTTCCTTTGTATACACTGGTATGAGAGATAAAGAGAGGAGTGAGCTTGCATTTACTAAAGCTATAGCTTTGTGCTATTCAAGATGCAATCTCAAGATTTCCATGCAAGCCGGAGGTGGCCACAAAGGATTTTCCAGCCAAGGATGTAAGGAATGCGGTCTCTCCACCGATTGTCTGCCACATCAAAGCCGGTATCCTTCTAATATTTGGCGTATCGTTCGGAAGAAATTACGGAGGACTATTGTGGATGAGTAAGAAGTATTTTATAAACCAGCATAGTACTTCCTCAGTCCTTTTCATTATATCGATTTCTCTCGATAGCTCGATTCTTTTGAAAGAACCCTTGGATCACCCCCAACTACTCTGTCTTTGAGACTTTATTAAAATAGGTCAGAAATTTTACTGCACTAATAATTCAGTCCAATAACAAATTCTGTAATATTCTCAATTGAATGCCACTTCTCTCTCTTAAGCTGCTTTTCCATTTGACGATCGATCCAGAAAATTTCCAATTTTATGTAAATTTCACTTGGTTTTCAGCGCGAAAGAAGTAATGAGAAAATGCAGGGGCTTACGAAAGAAAAGATGCGCGCTATTTAAATCCTCCCACAAACGACACGAGCGAGCAAAACAATTTAATGGACGACCCTGCTTTATATACTTGACAGAATCAAAAAGTTTCTTAACGAACGTATTTCTTCAGCTCATTCTGCCTTTGGAGCAGGCTCAGAGACGTTTTCCTGAAAGAGTTGTGCTGACTTGCAGTTTGATCCTGGCCATCGTGCTTACTGGACTCTTCACGTCCAAACTCACCTCGAATTTCAGTAAACGAACTTATTACAGGGACATCAACACTTTTGCAGAACTCGATCAAAGCGGTAATCGACAGTATTTCGATTCGTGTTTAATTAATGGCAATGCCATGTAGTCATTCTCATTCATTTGATTAAGCGAGAAAACGACCGAATCACCATAATTTTCAGGTTTATCCATTTTATCGCCATCGCCGGATCTTTTAAATGATACGTTTCCTAACATACCTTCATTTAAAAGCTTGCGCTCAAAGCTGATATATGAAAATGACGCTGAAATTTATAGGAGGCTGTGCGTGAAAAAAGACGCCGGACTTTTATTAAAGCGCGAAACCAGGTTTTTACCAGAATACCAACACTTCATAGATCGCATACACATAATGGACGAATGCCCGCAGTATTATTTGCTGGGATTTCTGATTCAAAAAGGTTGCCCATTTATTTTGCATATCTTTTAAAGCAATTAATTTCGCGAATGGAAAACTACACTTGCTAAATTTAGCGAGCTTTCGTTTTATATAGAAAGTATAAATAGCTAGAGTCAAAGTTTTAATTAAAAATGTTAATTCCTTTTGAAGGGTGGTGTGAATTGAATTTTTACAAGAGCGCGCCCATTATGCTAATAACGGTAGCTGATTACGTTAATTATACTAAGCAAGTGTATCAAAGAGCTTCCTTTTAGTCAGAAATAATTTTGAAGGAGCTCTTAAAGCACAATTCACAAGAGGTGAATATGTAGCATAATACTTTTTGGTGCACTTACAAGCAAACAGGAGCTTCTCATGCATGGCCCTCTCTCGCCCATATAAACTTCATATAAATTCTTATTGAAACTATTCACTTATATTACAGCTAACCATAAACTTTCAACCAGCTTGTAAGATCTATTAAAAATTCATTTTCTCGAATGACTTTCTTGGAAAACTTCAAACTTTTTATTAGTGAACTAAAAATAAATTTAACTACACTAATAAAATTATCCATTCCTTTGTACATTATTAGAATTTCTATTAATATTGAATTTCTTTTAAGGTTCGCCATTCTTAAGAAGGATAAACACGATCATAGAGCGACTCAATAATGGTGGATTTTACAACAAATGGATTCAGGAAATGGTAAACTCTGCGATGAGAATGAAAACGTACAAGGAACAGATATTTCATAATAAATTAACGATGAGACATATGTGCATTCCTTTTTCCATTCTCTGTATTGGTCTCCTGTGCAGTACTTTAATATTTTTCTATGAAATGAGCACATATGAATATTTGTAATTTAATTCAATTTTCTATACAATTTTCCGCGTGTTGTATTTCTAATTCATCATTAATCAAATAAATAATTGTGAAAAAAAATATATGTGTGTGTAATTAAAAAGTATTCATCGGTGGGGCGAAATTCTTGCGAGCCAAGCTACAAACAGACGTATAAATAGGTTCTAGCGTATGAATGCGTATGAATCTTCACTGTTTAGACACGTGTCAGAAAAATATGAAAGACAGCATTAAAAACACATAAATGTATGAGTCAAACGTAACGTTGAGATTAAAAATATCACAATTCCAACTATTTTTTTAGAAGAATGAGTTTTCTTGTCAAATAATAGTTTTCAGAAACATATTATTTTTCTTGCAAATATAGTATTTAAAAGATAGCGAAAAAATAACAAAAATCTAGAAGTGTATCTGCAATTGCTTTCAGTAAAATAGAAATTGTGGGATCAAGTATCAGATGTATCGTGACGCGATATGGATTGTACATACTCCATGAAGATTTCTTTTTCATAATGGAAAACCGTGAGACGTGGTATTTTCAGTGACCTTATGTGACAACGGTTCTCGTTTGCCGCTGCTGCTTAATTTAAAGTTTCTTTCAAGGCAAAGAAATCTAGTCGCATCTCACTGGACTATAATGGTTTTTTCATGGCTATGCAAAAGCTCGACTTGCTGTTATTTTTCAATCAAGCTTGGCCAAGAAGCACACTCCACTCTTACCTTGCCAAATCCCCAAAGTATCACTTGTAATTTCGAAGGTCACCCGTTTTCCCAGACCTCGTATCAAGCTGCATTTCGAATGTACTCTGCAAAAAGACAGAAAGAAAGTTTCTCTTCCACGAGACGCCGAGGGGTTGTTTATTAGAAACTTTGAGAAAAAAGGAAAATTGCGTTAAGTTGGCTTTGTGGTTTGAGAAAGTGGCCTTAGGTTGATTTAGTTGCTACATTAGTGCAGTAATGAGCGATAAAGCACTTTGGTAATACTGTCGAATGCTAGTTAATTGTATTTTAGAGGGGTGAGAGACTGAACAAATGAAGTACGTGGCCGGAATGACGAGTTCTTTAAAAGCCAGTAGTCAAAGCTAATCCATTATTGAGAAAGGTAACGTCTTCCATTACACATCAATCTAATGCTGAAATTCTTATTAACAATCTAATTAACTACTTATTTATCTGTGCAAACTGCAATCGCAAGTTTTAAATTATCCGAATAAATCTAGCCGAATAAGCAGCGATCATTTCTATGAATATTTTCATTCGCGATTGTACCAGGAAGACAGTAGAGCTCTTGTTCGGGAATTCAGGACAAATTTTTGCATAATGTCTACATATAACCACAAGCACGAAAGTAACGTTGCTTTACAATGCATAATGCAAAGCGTACAAATGAATAAATATTCAATTCCCGCGTTATTAAACTGTCAACGAATCTTTCTATTTAGGAAAGCAATAAATCCACGGTAAAAAGGAAACGTGGTATTTAATGGCGAATTCGATCTTCACGGGTAGAATTCATTTCTTTGGAGTAGATGTTTCTGGGTGAACGAACTATAATTCATAGTTCCTGGTGAATTGGCACTTTCATCAGAAAGGATATTATATGAGAGCCATTTGTGCTATCATCAAAAAGCTTATGGGATTTTTGCCCTCTTTGTGCTTTTTGTCATGAATAAAACATTGCATTCTCGTATAACCAACGATTCATCAATGCCTGACGAGACCTGAAGGAAGCTGTCCTTCTTTTAAAGAATTTTAATATTCATTCATCTATCACTTAAAAAATTTGTTCTGTCTCACCACGAGGGAATGCATTATCCCTCAATACTATCACCCTTACAACGATCTCTCGTTGGATCGGAATCGGATTGTTTCTATTTATTGGAATCGAGTGTTTTTTTACGTCTGTCATTAATCAAGTGGACCTTGAATTTTCTAATGCAGTCTCAACTTTGCTTTTATCGCGCTATTATTATTGTGCGATGTACACTAGTGTCACAATCTCTTGGATAAATCATAACTCATTATTGATAGGAAGTGTCGACGGGTCAATTTTCTTGAAATTCTATATCTGCAAGTGAGACACCCACGTGACCCGAGCGGAAGGTATATAAATTCTACGATCCATCGGAGAATGAAACATTTCGTGGGAAATTTCTCAGTGCCGGATCGCAATAGAAAATCATCAACAATGAAATTCTTCAATATTTTCTACTTGCTGTTAATCGCAATGTCTTGCTACATTATGTTCGCCAACGCTGGTAAGTGAGAGAATTTACCGAGAGGCAAAGTTTTCGCCTCTCCCTCGCATCTCGATTACCATCGTGCATTGCACGATAATTGCAATGAAAATTCGATAGATTTCGAAACGAACCAATTATATTTACCGTATAATCACACTAGATTTTGTATCGCTTTAGATTGCACCGAAGCAGAATGCAGAGATGCTTGCGGTCATGTTGGCGGAATTCCTGGAGGAGCAGGTGGAAAATACTGCGTTGATGGCCATTGTCGTTGTCATTTGTCACAAACATAAAATTCCCATTACAAACCTTCTCTCGGTTAAGCAATAACGCCGATCAATACGATATTTTTATACGGCCAATTGAGACGAATCGAACAATTTGTTTTCATGTAAAATAAAAAGTTTCCCTATCAAATCGAATAAATGACTGACTATGTAAACTCATCGGGTTATTTTATTATCACTTGTTACATACTAATTGAATTTTCTGGCGAATAGATATTCACAGGCAAACACGCAAGTGCAACACAGGAGACTAAGGAAAAGTCCTAGAAACGTCAGAGCATAATGTTCCAGTGTCAATTTAATTTTCCTGTCGCCTTTGTTTTGCTTTCGTCGTTGCTCCTCGGCTTGTATGGGTCTTGTCATATTTTCATACCACATTCTGACGAGTCCATTCTGCTGCATGCTCAGAATTAACCTACCCACCCTTTCTAAGAACGGGGAATGAAGCGCAACGACGTAAGCCAGCGTGTACGTAGCTGGACATTCCTCAACGGTGTGCAGCAACTCGTGCCCTTCGTCGTCGTAATATTTCGTGAGATTCTCCAGTTGCAAGGAGGCTAATCTTCCGAGAGCAACGACATTTTTATTGAAAGCGACCATATCTAACGTCGGCTGCTTCGACGTGACAATCTTGATCTTCTCGCGCAGTTTCCTCTCGAAGGGTGAGTCGATGGTGAACGTGTTCTTCAGATTTGTGTATTTCGTGATAATCGTGAGATTCGAATTGGCCACGTCTTCGAGAGTGTCCAGTTGCGGATACTGCAGGGGTTTGCTAAGACTGGACACCAAGAAACTTTGGTAAAGTCCGCCAATGATGACTCCGAAGAAAAGGGTCCCGAAGAGGAAGGTCCTTTGGGCTGTGGTTTCTGCGACACCTTGAAGAGGGTAACACGACAGGATGATAAGGTCACAGCAGGCCAGTACGTGAGGATGAATCTTAGCTGGCTCATCTTCCTCCCACACTTCGCTCACTTCCAACCCTTTCCTCCTCTTGCTGGCTAACCTAATCCTGTCCTGGCAAAACTTCTTATCCATCGCAAAACTTCGGGTGTGCCCAGGTTTCCTCGTTCTCTTTTGTTTTTCTTCAACCAGAATATACTGAGCTTTGGATAGAGGCTTCAATATTGGCTTGTCGTGATAGAACGATTGGCTGCAGTATTTTAAAAGGTACCAGAGTATCGTAATGATAAAGTTGTAGGCGATTAAGAGAAGCCAGAAGGATATCTCGAAGGGCAGAATTGGCATATAGGATTTTGGAACGTGGCCAGCATCAGGTGCTGTGAAGCAAAGTTTGTCCTGATAGATTCCCGTTGTGAACTCGTAGCTGTAGGATTGCTCGTATAGTTTCGCAAAGAAACTGGTAGCCACCATTTCGGTCTCACCGTCTCGAATGTCCTCCAGAGCCTTCTGAAATGGATCGATACTCTCTGTTCGGTGTATGACTTTGATCTTAAAATTGGTCCTCAGGCTCTTTTCCAGCTGTCTCATAACGTTCGCGTCCAGCCGGGAAAACACGTAATTGTTGTCCCCGTCGATTGTGATGTTCATCATTAGAGACTGGAAAATTGTTACTCTCATTGGATAACCTTTCAGGTCATTGAAAGTCTCGAATAGCCTCGAACCTTTTTCCAAATAAAACTCAGCATCGATCGCGTCAAATCTGCTGAAAATGTTCATGGATTCAAAGAACTCGCGCAGATTCTTGTAAATGATATCCCGTGGCGAGAGAGTCCATTTCCGGTTATGATTTTCTAAATTGTCAACTGGAATAACCTTCTGGAAACTGCCGTATCTTCCTCTCGAGAAATCAAACGGGGAATATCTGACCAGCCACTTGAAGTCATCCAAGATAGAAGTTATAAGGATTCTGTATACACTGTGTTTCTTCCAAAGAATCTCAAAAATTGGTTTCCAAGCTTTTCTCGGTTGGTGTTTCCCAACAAAAATCAGTATATATTGATTTTTCGCTTTCCAGAAGTTTTCTTGCCAGTAGACAAAAGCATTTACGGTGTACCAGTCGTGAACGAGAAAAATCCACGTCAAATCGACCCTGTCCTTCCACTGGGATCTCGTTGGAAAATCGGTTGCTTCTACTTGATAGCCTCCGCCAGAATTTCCCGCAACGAATTTCGAAATTAATGCTAAGATATCCATATCGTGGATAGAATAAATTACCGATAAGGTCAGCGGATAAAAATCTGGCGAGCTTTGAATAAAATCCAGAACACGATTTAAGTTTTCAATTTGATAAGTGGTCAAAGATGAATTCCTCTCCATAAAGCGACTTTTCAAATGCTCGTACTTTGCATCGCTTGATTTTCGTGATAACAAATAGCAGACGATGAATATAAATAGAAACTTCCTCATTATTTTTCATCACTCGAAGATTATTGATTTGGATTCTTATTAATTTATTAAAGAATTGATGATTCGCCTCTGTCTATTCTCGAACGAGAGACAAATTCCGACTGAGAATTTATTCAAGTACATGACAGAATCCACAAAACGAAACATTAACATTAAAAAAAAAAAAAATGTTTATAGCACTAGAGTATAAATGGTACATAAATATAAGATAAAAGGTAAAGCGATTGGCATCGTTGCAGGGAAATGTTGGAACCACACGCCAATTTAACTGTCCGAGTGTCACTAATCATTGTGGATCGATACTGAGAGTAAAGACAAACCAAGTTGGAGAAGTATCGTAATCGGCTCGTAAATCATCTTCTTCGAAGGAAAAAATAATAAACCAAAGAAGTTAGAAATAGTCACATTGCTTTCTGCTATTGACAGCACTTTTCTTAGAAAAAAATTACTTCGCCCTTCGCTTAGTTTGCACAAAAAATTTTCGCTATTTTCCTCCTAGTGCCACGGACAATCTTTGACAAGCTTCCCCCAATAGTTCTGTTTGACTTTGCAAATTATTCCTCGATGTTTCCTTCATTCGATATTTTATTCCTGCGAAAAATCATTAAAGTCCCTTTTACTTCTGTCTCTATATGCGCCAGTCACTTACACGTCAGATTGAACAAATATTCGAACCTCTGTCATTGGCTAAGCACAAACCTGACGACGGATAATTGTTTGTATTTATTACGGAATTGATCATAATTGGTAATAATGAGATTCAGTGGCGAATAATCTTTTTTGCTGAGACTACTCAATTATTTTCGGTGATAATTGTAAAAATATTTTAAACCAGTTTCTCTTTCAAGCGTAAATACAGAATTTAGTATAAACAAGAAAGGTTAATGCAAAGAGTAACGGAGCAACTCGTAAATCAGAATTGCTAACGAGAACTGTTAGAAACAGTACTTGCCACAAAGTGCAACTCTGCAATAGCACGATAAAAATCTTTTATAAATCCGTCATTCGAATGCATCCCGCCCATACTTGTATTTTATAATAAAAAAGAAAAAAGAGCGCTTCAACTTTGTATAAAAGTAGCGACAGATATTGAACCTTTCTCAAAAGATCGTCGCGCAGTATTAAAAGCACGGTTTTAAATATGGCGATCGTGGTTTTAATTTTCATTATTATAAGAATGTAAAAAGATCGCAAAGAGTGTCCAATAAGCAAAGCAATAAAATACGATAAACTCTTGATGGCTTTGATAGGATCTGCATAAAACGTAGCAACGATCAACATTCTGTGCTTTCAGATAAAGGTAAAATATGATCCTTCATTTCCTAGGAATAGCACTAAGAACATAATCAATCAAGAAAAGCAAACAGGAATATCCCGTGGATCATTTTCTTTCACTTTATTAGCCGAATGGTACAAGAAGAAGGAACAAGTTGGTCTACTAGCTGTGTAGGTAGCAGGAAGAATATTATCCTCCTCTCCATTTTTTGCATCGCAGCTCTTTCAGTGACACTCTAGGCTAACAGGATGAGCAAAAACATAATTTGCTTTTCGCGATATTAGAAAAATAGAGATACGTGCAATTAAAAAGAGTGCTTGCTGGAAAGGCTTTATAGTTAAGCGATCGCATCTCTTTAAAAGCTTCTCACATGCACAGGAGTTGTCAGTTCACGAAATATCAACTCTAACAATTTACGATGCTCCGATTTATAGATACGATAGTCGACTAATTTAAAGACCCCGTAAAATATTTTATAAGCGTTTAAAAAATAAATCGAACGTGGCGCATATGTGCGTGCATGCGTAAGTGTGAGAAATAAAAAATGAATTGTATTTTGCAAAAATGATTTTTTCCCAAAGCTTTCTTGCACAGTGAAGTGTTTTATGGTAAACTGTTAAGTTGAAAATAATGTCGCCGTTAAGTGTTCTTCACCCTCTATTAAGGCTACTCTACATGGTGAATGTAGTACATGGGTGATAAATATTTTTAGCGTTTTACCAAACCCTCGTCACCTTTCGTTAAACGACGCACGTTAAATCCTTCAGTAGACAATCTGACAGTTCAGCAAATAATGATGGAACACGTGTTTCGTGATAAAGATAAGGGTCAACGAAAAGTGAAGTGGATAAATTCAGTTGCTTCTCTTCCTTTACCAGAAACCAAATTATCATCGACGCTCGATCAAATGAATTGTGAAGTGGAATAACATTATATTGCGGATGCAACAATGGTATATTATTTTACAAAAAAGATCCTTCTTTTTATCATATTTTGTGAATTTCAATTGAAATGCTGACAATGATTGCGTGACATAATATTATTTCATTGTTTCAGTTATTAGTCAGATTGCATTCCCTTTCGATATTGTTATGCACCTTTAATTATGCGTATTCGTATTTTGACAATGATTGGCAGGATTCAATTAAGTTTTGGTCGAAAACTATTTGCGTAATGCGAGATATTAAAACAATTCATTTTTATGGAGTGTATAAAACTTCGTCGGTGGTACTCGATTTCTATCAAAATCTGATTTCAGCTGTTAATGCAAATTGCAAAATGGTTTTTTTATTAAAGGAATGTAAGCTTCGGGAATATCGATATTCCCGAAGGAACAATTATATAACGACGCAATCAAAGAACAAACAGCCTACGGGAACAGTGGAAGATTTTTTAAAAATAAATCCACTTGGCAACATAACACTCGATGATGGGAATCATGGAATAAACTCATTCAGTTTTAAAATCGGACTGATCAAAAGTCTAAATGTTATCGTAGCGGATGAAGATTCTTTCGCAGAAGTTTTTAGACGCGATGATTGTCTCGAGTGGTATCCAGATTATCATTTTCTCTTTTTGATCATCGGAAAGGAGACAACGACTCCCAACGAATATTTATCAAACGCTATATCAAATCTTAGAAGTTTGTGGCAAAGACGAAAAATTCAGAACGTTCTATACTCCTCTCCTCTTTTGCATTTGAATGAAAGCGTGGTATACACTTATCATCCTTTTATAAAATCAGCAACTGGTACGTTTTGGTATTGTAATTTATTCCGCTGAAAACAATTGTTGACTTCTACCTTTTTAGGAAAATACGGCCAGACCCTGGCTGTGCATTGCAAATCAGAACAAACTTTGATGCAATTCTTTTCAAGTTTGACATACTATCGAACAAAGGACTTCAATCAGTACACTTTAAACATAGGATTATTCATTACATCACCGACAGTTTTGAAGGAGGATAAAAATCATCCAGTATATAAATATTCTGACGGCTATGGGGGCACGGATGGTCACATTTTAGCAATCGCAGCACAGGCATTAAACTTTACGGCAAAAGTTCAATTTCCAATTCGCGATATGTTTGGCTTCCAAATGGACAATGGCACTTATACTGGATTAATCGGTAAGAGGCGGTGAGGGTGAAGAAGCATATTCGTTGCGCGTGACTTTTGCAATTCGATAATTGAACATTTTCTCAGGAGAGACAGCGTATAATAAAGTTGACATGAGTTTCGTATCCTTTTTCGTAAAATCGTATGGAATCGGCAATTCTGTCGTAGATTTCTCTCATTACATAGGATTTGATAGAGTTTGCGTAGTCGTTCCAAGAGCCCAACAAATTCCAAACTGGGTCCAAATTTATCTGATTTTCGAACCATCAGTTTGGCTCTGTTTATTTTTCTCGATAAACGTCATATTTTTCGTTTGGTATTACATAAGAATACTTGCCATTAACAGGTACGGGTCTAAACGGTGCTTCATTAGTGAAATTCATGAATCACGATCAGTTTTATTTCAGAAGGAAACCTGTTGATATTGGCAAAGCCTTTTACGAAGCATTTATAGTAATAACTGGCGGCGCTATTGAGAAATTACCAAACTCTCCATCGGAAAGAGTTTTATTGACTATAATTCTTATTGCCTCTATCACACTTGTTGGAACATTCTCTGGTGCCTTGTACACCAGTTTTACCGGGGAATTTTATTATAAGGAATTAGACAATTTAAACGACATCGATAAATCTGGATTACCCATTACATACCTGTCGCACAATTTGGTGGATGTTTTCGGAGCCGAAGGTTGGTGAACGTAAATAAAATAAAATTTATAAAGCGTCGCGCTAATCAATAAATTTTAGGAGATGGCTACAAGGATCCGGAATTATGGATTCGATTGCGGAAAAAATTGGTAAGAATGTACGGAGGATTGGAAGATGCAGCGATTTTTAGAAATGCATCGGCTTTAGCCAGGGAATATTATTTCCCTCTAATAAAGCACGAATACGTGGACAAAAATAGAGTGTACACACTCCATTTGGCTCGAGAATGTCCGAGGTCGTACTTCTTGTCTTACTTGTTACCGAAGCACTCGATTCTCAGGGATCGTATTAACACGTTGCTGGGTCGTCTGAATCAGGCTGGAATTCCGAATTTGCAAAGGGGAAACATACTCAGCGACCTGGTGGTCAAGAGGAAAAAGGCGCTTAATCAGACGAGGTACCAACATCTGGAGAATGTCATGGCCTTCCGGTTGATCGACGTGCAAACGTCCTTCTACACCCTAGGCATTGGCTTATTGTGCTCGATAATTATTTTTCTCGAGGAAATCAACTGGTTGCGGGCATGGTACTTTCTACTCAAGAGGATTGAATGGCGAAAAATTAGATACAAGGATATCACTTGCAATTATTTCCGCAAAAATCTCTGCTCCTCCCTCCTTCATAAGATTAAACGTAGAAACTGCATCGTATGAACTGCATCTCAATAAAAGTAATTTGCTATACCATGAACTCAGTGAAATTGGATTTTTATTTTTCAAGCTCATTTGTGATCCATATCAAGTTCCTCTATCGTTACTTAAATTTCTTTCACGTACTTTACTCTCTTCATTTCCTCTTCGTATACTCTTAATGGATCCCAGTAATTAGTGAAACGAAATGAAGCGCAATAGATTTTCAGGGGGATCTATCGATGATTGCTTTCGAAATCAATCGTGATTTTGAGTAATGGATTGTTGGTTTGCAAAATGCACCGGTTCGTTTTGTGATCTCCAGATTCAGCACAGAAGAAGTGCAAAGCTGGTCGAGGAGAAGGAAATGGGGATTTATTTTAGGAATATCTGAAAATACGCGCACGCTTATGTCTCTCGATCTCAGTTGTGCGTTAACTCCACGATAGGACCATGTCACGGAAAGATAAGCTCGCAGCGATATTAACTGCACTCTTGTTAGGTACGAAACTTTCTTGTTCCATCTCAAAAGAGCTTGGCACCATATCCCATTTAAACTGATACGATAAAGTGCTTACACAATTCTCAACTTTGGAGCACCATTACAACGAGCCTCAATACGGGGCTCTAGTTTAATGTGCAATAAAAATTTCTCGAGTGGAATGCATGAAGGGAACGTTAAAGTGTCGCATGGTTGTACAGAGAATAATAATTTTTATGTTATTAGGAGCGGTGCCAGGTTTCGCTAGAGAACTAGAGAACCCCGATGTCCAACGGTATGTAAGAAATTGTTAACCATTATTCGGTAAAATCTTTTAAAAAAGATGAATTACTATATAAGAAGCACGAGTACAATGAATAAATTTCACGATATGTAAATTCCCGTAGTTATGACCTGGAAAGGGGTCCAGTGTTCTACGAAGCCTACTATCCGGATAATAACGAGAGTCCTACGAGGAATTATGCGGGTAAACAGTTTTACGATCGCGAGGCGATACTGGAGAGATCTTACCAGGTTCCAGTAAATTTGCAGGAGAATCCGTATGACAGTTTAACAAATGAGAGGGAGGTGCAATACCAAGATGATTTCCCGGAACCAACATTTTCCCAAATAGGTAGTTTCGGCGTTGCTTGGAACAACGATTACGATGACAATAATCTCCTGAGGGAGCCCTCGAGTTTCAGCAGGAAAACTATTCCAGAAAAATGGAACCTCGTTTCCAACGATCCTCAAGGATCTCGTTACTCAAGAGCAAACAGTGACCTTCAATCTCATATTCCTCTGGGAAAACGGCCAATTACCGAAAGAGACTTGCAAATGATCTTGCCAAACTCGATATACAAAAAATCTTACGAGAAGCCTTTTCTTCAAGGTGCAGAAATTCTTCCAGTCCCTGTAGAAATAGCTACTGTAAATTTAATTAGTAAAATGGCACCGAGGGTCGCGGAAACCCCCAAACTTTTGGTTTATCAAAATTTTGTGAGAAAACTTCCAGAAAGAATAGTATACGACAATCCTGTTAACTTGATGTCAGAGCCAGAATCTACTTTGGAGAATTTTAAGCAGATTGAAGGATCAAATTTCGAACCCGTTTATCCCATTCTCTATAAAAGGCAATATATTCCAGAGAAAAGTTTATCGGAAGAAAGTGTACCGTCAGAAAACATTTTTGAGCCCCGTCCTCAAGTAATTAATTATATATTTTCTAAAGATACGGTAAAATCGGAAAATACAAAAGACAAAGATAAAGTAGAAACAATGATAACAACCACCGCTCGAAGTTACGGTGATAATCTTATACAAGAGGATATAAAGAAAATGAATAATGAGAAACAGGAGGAAGTTAAGGTAACTTCGATAGAAGTTAGCGAAGTACCTAAGCATAAAATTCGTCACCATCATGGAGAACGTCATCGTCGAGATTACCCACATCAATCGTCTAACTAAATATTATTATTATATAATAAATGATTTGTGTGAGAGAGAATTGATAATAAAGGAATACACATAAGTTCTATATATCTGATTTATAAGTTCTTTATTTATTAACAACAATTTTATATTTAACATGATATATGTTTCTTAATTATTAAATAATTTTAGTCGCAGTTTTTTAAGTCCTCCATTCTTAAGCTTATAATTATATGGTATGCGGTGATATTGTTTAAGACTAAACACACTTAATGTGTGTGTGTGTATGTATGTGTGCATACGTGTTAAATGAATGTCAACAATCATGAATGGTAAATGATTTTCAAATAAAAGTACCTTATAGATGAAAATGATTATTTACAATTATTTACGATACTATCTGTCGAGTTTGAATGCAAGATGAATACAAAGTGAAATTCTTGAATATTTTATAAGTACCCTACACTATTGGAACACAACTTTGTTTGGTGAATAATCTCAGTTGTCTACATCTAAGATTTTACAATTAAGTAACTAGTTTTTCCATAATTCCATATAAATTGATCAGATACTTTTATAGGAAGTAATAAGTATCTCATCAAATATTAATCTATTACTTTTAAAGTTATAAATACTCCGGAAGCAATTCTACTTGCTTTTTGATTAAAATTAACATCTACGCATTCTTTACTCATTGCAGAGAATCAAATTATTTAACATTATAATTCTTAAAATCAAATTTTAAAAGACTTGAAATTTTAAAATATTGGGTATAAACTAAGTATATCTCTTAAAAAATCCATTAAGAAAACAAAAATTGATTATTTCAAATAAATATTATAGATAAAACTTAAATTAAAGTCACCTAACATTTTTTAGATACCCTCGATTTTCTAAATTATTTATTACATATTTTTAATGCTACTGCAATAAAGTAAACTTATAAAAGACAAATTTTTCTTATTCTTAATTAGGCTAGTTCCTTATCTTTAACAATTAAATTGAATCTTAATTTGAATGAATTAGACAGTAAAAAATGTTGTATTATTTAAATGTAATTGGATAACTAAAACTTTTAGTCAAGTTTTAATTATAAAATAATAACAATCAATGATCATTTACTATATTTTGACATGTAAAATTATGTTGAAAAAAATAAAAATTTGCAATTAATGCAAATAATTCTCATGATATGAATATAGCAAAACTGATTGTTTCATAAGTCATGTGACTCAAATTTTTTCATTTAAGAAATTTTAAATTGAATAATTTGTACAACACAGGTACGTATATATCTATTAAATATATAAATTAGTTTCTACTATTTTATACGTTAGTCTTTTTTATCATCTTCAAGATAAGAAAATAATTTATCTGATAATGTTTACACCCTTGGCAACATCAGTTTAGCTTTCTGTTAGATAATGAGAATCTCAAAATTATTGCGTTGCAAAAAAAAAAGATCATTGTTATAAAACCTGACATACCTTTATTATTTATTTCAAGCTGTTCAATCAAATATTCCTTTAATTTTTGATACGCTTCTTCAAAATTATCATTAACAATTATAAAATCAAAATTGCCTGGTTGTTCACCTGTAAAAATAATTCAATACTTCTGTTTCTATTTTTTTTTTAATTACTAACTAAAAAATCATAATACATACCATATTCTATTTCTTTTTTAGCTGTGTTTAATCTATGCTGAAGGGATTCTTCTGTTTCAGTATTACGATTCCTTAATCTTTTTTCTAATTCAGAAAAAGAAGGTGGTTTTATAAAAATATACAATGGATTCAACGAACTATTTTTTATTTGCTTCACTCCTTCTATTTCAATATCTAACACACAAATTTTTCCTGCATTCTTCACATCTTCAACAGCTTGTTTGCTTTTGCAAAAAGAAAAGAAAGATTGGATAAAATATAACTTACTTTTAATAATTAATTCTATGAATATTTACCTTGTACCATATATATTTCCACTGAAAGTTGCTATTTCTAAGAACTCATTTTGATTTATTTGCTGCTGCATTTTTTCCTTTGAAGTAAAATAATAATGTTTGCCATGTTCTTCGCCTGGTCTAGGTGACCTAGTTGTGTGAGATACTGAGAATCCAAATGTATTTGGATACTCTTTAAATAATTCTTTAATTATGGTACTTTTACCACTTCCTGACGGACCACATAGTACTAATGGACGGAGATTCTTTTGAAGCATATTTATACCTTTAAGAAAATTACTAAATTATTTATTTCAATTTATTTTTATAACAGATAAAGTCAATAAGTAATATATACATGCTACTCTTTGGTGTTCTATTAAAGTTTAGCACATATTAATATTAAAAATGATAAACTTTAGAGCGTGCATACCTAATTTAAATGCTCTAACAGACCACGAAGACATCACAGTGAAAAGATGAAATCTTGATAATTTTTGAAGAATCTTTCAATCAACAGTAATTTATATAAAACATGAATAATTAAAATAATTATTATTTTTATCTTGACTTTATAAAAATATTGAATTGAAAAAATAAAAAAGGGATATTTATTCACGGTCCTTGGATATTGATTTTTATATATGTATGAAAGCACGAAAGATTTGGTTATACTTTAATACTGTAACATCGATTCATCTTAGCACATATTTGCAATGATATTAAATAAATTACAATATTGTTTTTTAAGGAAACGCTTAATCTCTTCCAAATGTCTATTAATAAGAAATATGACACTTTTTAAAAGATTCTCTATTTATTAAAATACAACATAGCATTATATTGCGAAGCACGTTGTGAAACTAAAATCTAAATTTGATGTGACAACATAATATCTCACCTTTAATAGACGTATTTACAGATGAAATAATAAAATATTACAATCTATAATATTTATCTTGGATAAAAAATTAAACTTATATAAAATACAATTGAATTAAGTAAAGTGCCATAAGAAATACAAGAAAACCACTAAAAAGCTACACAATCACCACGTTTCTAAAATATGATACCGACGATACAGATGATCCTTGCTGAGAATCTTGACATGCGCAAACTTAAAGTAATTCACATGCTTAATACAATTAATATTTTTTCTGAAATAAAGGCCAAAATATATTAATGAATATATATTATTTATAAATGAGAGAATAAAGTATAATATTACTGATTTATTTGCATCTATAGAATTTGCTTATGCAATATCTATATAATTAAATTTTTAATGCGCGCAACCGGATGTTAAGGTAAAATATATACTTCACGCTTCCATGGTACAGTGTCTTTGATGAAAATAGTGAAAATCTTTGACTTTATAAACATAAACCGCCAATTCCTATTACCAGAAGATAGAATCTGCAATCCATGATGTGGAGACACCAATCCCCAGGGCGGCGAGTAAAAAAACTAATATTTGGTGCTTCACACCAGACTCCTCTATCTGAACTATTGTTATTATCTCGCGTACTATGTTCTTGGCTCGCGTATAGGTTTCGAAGCTCTTGTAAGGATTCTCGGCTCGCGTATAGGTTTCGACGCTCTTGTTAAGGTTTTCGGCTCGCGTATAGGTTTCGATACTCTTGTTAAAGATTTTTGGCTCGCGTATAGGTTTCGACACTCTTGTTAAGGATTTTCGGCTCGCGTATAGGTTTCGACACTCTAGTTAAGGTTTTCGGCTCGCGTATAGGTTTCGACGCTCTTGTTAAGGTTTCCGGCTCGCGTATAGGTTTCGACAGTCTTGTTAAAGGTTTTCGGCTTGCGTATAGGTTTCGACGCTCTTGTTAAAGATTTTCGGCTCGCGTATAGGTTTCGACGCTCTTGTTAAAGATTTTTGGCTCGCGTACAGATTTCGAAGCTCTTGTTAAGATTTTCCGGCTCGCGTATAGGTTTCGACGCTCTTATTAAGGGTTTTTGGCTCGCGTATAGGTTTCGACGCTCTTGTTAAGGTTTTCCGGCTCGCGTATAGGTTTCGACAGTCTTGTTAAGGTTTTCGGCTCGCGTATTGGTTTCGACAGTCTTGTTAAGGATTTTCGGTTCGCGTATAGGTTTCGATACTCTTGTTAAAGATTTTCGGCTCGCGTATTGGTTTCGACAGTCTTGTTAAGGATTTTCGGTTCGCGTATAGGTTTCGACAGTCTTGTTAAGGTTTTCGGCTCGCGTATTGGTTTCGACGCTCTTGTTAAGGATTTTCGGCTCGCGTATAGGTTTCGACGCTCTTGTTAAAGATTTTTGGCTCGCGTATAGATTTCGAAGCTCTTGTTAAGATTTTCCGGCTCGCGTATAGGTTTCGACGCTCTTATTAAGGGTTTTCGGCTCGCGTATTGGTTTCGACAGTCTTGTTAAGGATTTTCGGTTCGCGTATAGGTTTCGACAGTCTTGTTAAGGTTTTCGGCTCGCGTATTGGTTTCGACGCTCTTGTTAAGGATTTTCGGCTCGCGTATAGGTTTCGACGCTCTTGTTAAGGTTTTCGGCTCGCGTATAGGTTTCGACACTCTTGTTAAGGATTTTCGGCTCGCGTATAGGTTTCGACGCTCTTGTTAAAGATTTTCGGCTCGCGTATTGGTTTCGACAGTCTTGTTAAGGATTTTCGGTTCGCGTATAGGTTTCGACGCTCTTGTTAAGGATTTTCGGCTCGCGTATAGGTTTCGACGCTCTTGTTAAAGATTTTCGGCTCGCGTATAGGTTTCGACGCTCTTGTTAAAGATTTTCGGCTCGCGTATAGGTTTCGACGCTCTTGTTAAAGATTTTTGGCTCGCGTATAGGTTTCGAAACTTCTTTTAAAATTTCCGCAAAAGGCACTGAAAGATATATTTCTAGGTAACTTTACTTATTACCTTTATATTTATTAATTTTATTATATAAATATATACATATATTATTAAATATATTTACAGTATGTTTAAAGCAGTCTATGCATTCAATACGAAAAATTGAACACACCCTTTGTTTCTTATCAAAGTATCTCTAGCAGCCACTCATATAAGATTTATATAGTCAAAGGTGAAAATAGTATTATAAAAACAGGCCTTTGACTTCTTCCTATAACGTGATTGTCTTCAAAATGCAGAAGGTAGTTTTTTGCAGGTAATTTGTATCAATCATAAATAACATTAAAAATATTCCTTATACTGTTATTACAGAAACAAAAAGAACCTATTCATTCTGTGCAAGTTTTTGGTCGTAAGGTAGGAGTCAATCTGTTTAAAGTTTTAAGGTTAAATCTATAAATGTTTATAGAATAACTATGTAAATTATTTTTATAGAAAACTGCAACTGCCGTCGCATACTGCAAGCGAGGTCGTGGAATTCTTCGCGTAAATGGACGTCCCCTAGAATTAGTTGAACCTCGTGTTCTTCAATATAAGTTACAAGAACCAATTCTCCTACTTGGAAAGGTATATGATTAAAGGCATTAATATTATTATAACTATTGAATTGTAACTATTGAAAAAATAATATTTTTGCAAATTCTTGTAGGAGAAGTTCAGTGGAGTTGACATTCGTGTAAGAGTAAATGGGGGTGGACACGTTGCTCAGATTTATGCAATTAGACAAGCTATATCCAAAGCTCTTGTTGCATACTATCAAAAATGTAAGTAATATTTATATTTTTATAAAGATATTTTTTATATGATAAATAAGAAGCAATTAAAATATTTGATGTTTTATTAGATGTTGATGAAGCTAGCAAAAAGGAAATCAAAGATATCTTAATACAATACGATCGAACTCTTTTGGTTGCTGACCCAAGAAGATGTGAACCAAAAAAGTTTGGTGGTCCAGGTGCTCGTGCTCGTTATCAAAAATCATATCGTTAATATTTGTATATTTGTAACAATTAATAAATAAAATATTAAATATATTGTATGTGCTCTTCCATATATTCCCCTATCCCCTCTTTCTCCACACTCTTCCTTTTTTTAGTAAATTACTTGTTAAAATTATCATAACAAAAAATAGATAATGAAAAGAAGACAGAGGGGCGCCATCTCACTTCAACTCTCAGAGGGTCCCTGTCTGACTTATGGCATTTTTAGAACATTGGTCTAGTAATATATTGGTTAAACACATTGCATGTTATTTATTGCGTTTTTATACATAATTTATTGATCTGTAATTTATTAGTGTCACATTTATTTAACTTATATAAACTTATTATATATACGGGAATTTTTTATGGGGTTCTTTTTTAATCGTTTAGGTTTTAAACCTAATATTTGAAAATCACGGGTCATGTTTTCATGGCGCTTCCTAGTCTCTGTAGAGAGTAGGAAGTATATATATATACATTGCTGCACCTTGCTCTGACGTTTGAGTTATGCTACTACTAATGAAAAATTTGTATTAGAGAACATCATTAATGTTTGTTATTCTTTAGTTTTACATAAATCTAAGCGTGAGTGTTCATATGCATTTGCATAACTTTTTATACAGTTGTCATTCAGTGGGATATTAAGGTTTTATAATAGTTAATAATTATGAGAAGAAAAGCTGGTGTTGGTGCTATTCAAAAGCATAAATTTGAACAAGAAAAATATAAGGATAAAGGAACAGAAATACAAGAAAGCCAATTTGAGCAAATGACAAAACAAATGGAAACATTTCGTATAAATTTAGAAGAATTTGCTACCAAACATAAAATTGAGATTAAGAAAAATGCACAGTTTCGACGTCAATTTACAGAAATGTGTGCATCCATTGGTGTAGATCCCTTAGCTTCTGGTAAAGGTTTTTGGTCAGTTTTAGGGATAGGAGATTTTTATTATGAACTGGCTGTTCAAATTGTAGAAGTTTGTATGGCTACTAATTACAAAAATGGGGGATTAATTTCACTTGATGAATTAAGAACACGTTTAATTCAAGCCAGAGGACGTCGTAAAGAACATCAAGAAATAACAAATGATGATTTATTGGCTGCTGCAAAAAAGTTAAAAATATTTGGAAATGGATTTTCCATAGTTCCTGTTGGTAGAGGAAAATACTTAGTCCAATCAATCTCTGGTGAATTAAGTATGGATCATACTGCTGTCTTGCAGCAAGCTAGTTTATCTGGCAATGCATATATTTCAAAGTCTATGCTTGAAAAAGAATTGAAATGGGAAAGTGAAAGATCGCAAAAGGCATTGTATCATATGGTTAAAGAAGGCCTTGCTTGGTTAGACAATCAAGGTGAAAACGAACCATTATATTGGTTTCCTAGTTTATTTACGGCTTGTGTAACTTCTAAAGAATGATATAATAAACTTATTATGAAATAAATGATGTATAAACTATGTATTAAATACTTAGAATATATCTGTACAGTTCTATATTTCCAAAATAAACTTAATTGTGTACAAAATATATATATATATATATATAATTTTCAGCTATGAATTACATGAACTCTGCATTGAGCAAGCTGTTGTCTACATAAAAGTAATTCTTTATTTAATTCTTCATTTTCTTTTTGTAAAACATTTATTTTACTACGAAGATCTCTTGTTTTTCCCTGAAATTTGGTTGCTAAGGATTTTGCTTCTTCCCTCCACCTAAAATATATTTCCTCTTATTATATGAATTATTATATTATTAAATTCTTTTAATTACCTCTTACTTAATTTTTGGTGTACTGTAACATGTTGTGAGAGTTCCTTTGCTCTTTTATCAAATCTCTCTTTTAGCTTACTTAATTGATCAGAAAATGCTGTATTATTACATTCGTGTCGATTATCATACCTATAAAAAACAATGAAAATAATTAAATTTTGAAATTAAAATTTGCATATAATTAAAACTCACATAGTTTCAATACTAAATTTTTTCTTTAAATCACTATTGAAACCACTATGGCATGTTCCATCTAAAGAATGTGTAACATTTGCAAAATTTGTTTCAAAATCTCGAATTTTATGTTCTAAAAAATATTTTTCACGGTCTCGCTTTTGTAGTTCTCGATCAAAACAATTTTGTAGTGACTGTAATTCAGTCATGAGATTTTCATTCTCGCTTAATGATTTTAATAGCTTTCTTTCTAAACTAGAATATCGTTCAGCTGCTTCTCTTGTTTGATTATCAGCCTGTTTTAATCGATCTTCAACTTGATGATAGACATTTTCTTTATGCACCTCCCTTATTTTAGAAGTTGAAATGTCCAATTTGTTTCTTAATTCAAAAATTTTCTCTTCTAATCGTTTTATTTGCGTATCATATTTTTTTCTATGCAATTCATCACTCATTTTTAATTGTAGTTCTGTATATTTCAATTTTTCTTCCAATTCATTTATTTTAACACCAGATCGAAGTAAGCAATCTTCTGAACTTTGCCGAGTTTTACCAAGCTCATCTTCAGTTAAACGACACTCTCTTTGGGCTCGATCTAATAATGTTGCAGTTTGCCTTAATTCTGTCTTTAACTCTTTTATTTCAATAAGATATTTTTTTATATTTCTATGATGCATTTCTTTAGATTTCATCATCTCTTTTTCCAATAATTGTGTATACTCTTCTGTTATTTTAGATACGCGATTTTCTAATTTCGCCTTTTCTTCCATTGCACTTGCTTCTCTTTGAAGTGCTGCCTCTTTTTCTTTAACAGCAGATTCTATTAATTCTAAAGCTTCTCGCATTTTACTTTTAGTTTCCTCGTCTTTAGCTAACACATTTGCTGTAAATCTAGTTGCTTCTTTTAACTTTTCTTCTAGCTCAGTTTTCATATTCATAGATTTTGCTAGATCAGCTTTTGCAGTAGCTAAGTCTTTTTTTAAAGTATTAATATTTTGTTCAAGTTGGGTCTCTTTTTGTAATGCTTCTTTTTCAACTTTAGCAAGTCTTATCATAATATCTTCTTTTTCTTTATTTAAAGATTGAACTTTATCTTTATTGCATTCATATAATGATTGTTGTTTAATAAAGTTTTCTTTAGCTTGTAGTAATTTTTCTTCTAGTGTCTTAATCGCATCTGAATATGTTTCTCTAATACTATTAATCTGTTCTTCATAAAATTTTGTCCCTTTTCCATCAGTACGTACAACTTTTAACTCATTTTCTAAAGAATCTACTGCTTTCAGTGACATTTGCCATAATTGAAAGGTTGAATCTTTTTCCATTTCCAATACAGCTAAACGTTCTTGTAAGTTTTTTATCATCTCTTTTTCTTCTGTGATCTTATTTTCACAATGTTTCTTATTAATTGCAGAAAAATATTCCTTGATGGCATCGTTTGTATTTTTACTATCATTTTGAATAATATCAAGTTGAGAACGAATATTATCCTGCTCAGTCTAAAAATAGTTAAAACATACAAATAAAATGCATTTTATATAATTGTTTACTTTTTACCTTACACACTGTCAAGTCTTGTTTTAAATTTTCAACAATGGCATCGTACTCCTGAAATATTATACTAGGTTCACTAATACTGAAAAAAAATATATATATATAAAATATAAATTTTTATATAAACATAATACCATATTAATTTAAAACATTTATAACCTTACCGGTCTTTTATCAGTGTATCATGTTCAGAATCTATCATCTTTATATAACAAATAATATAAATCTGTTTAAAATATTATAATTAGTAATTATAACATTTAGTTTAAATTTAATAAATAAAAATTATAGATTAAAATTGCTTTAAATTTGGACGATGTAAACAACGCCGTTTTTAACGATCGATAAATATAAGGCCTGTCTTACCAACAATCACAAAATGAATGTAAAACAGCTGTAGCGGAGTCGCGCATAAAAATCAATAATTCCAGGTGAAAAGAAGACAGAACGTAAAAAATAGAAAAAGGTATTTTATTTCATGACTTTATTCCTCAAGATTTATAATTTTCTCATGCGAGTACAATATTTCCTTAAAAATAATACATTAATTTAATTAAGAAAGCATAAAAATCACCGCATACAAATATAATTTTTGCTATTATATAAAAATAAAAAAAAGATATATAAATAAATTAAAAAAATTTGTTTCAGCGTGTAGTTGTATTAAATTGTCCAAAGAAATCTTCAGTTGGGATATTCAGAAATTGCGATCGATTTCTATGATGTTTTTGAGACTTTTGCATTTGCGCGAGATGCAAATTTTCTTCCGCAATTTTTTTGTTAAGTTCCCTAAAAGATAATTATAATAAAGCGTATGCAAAATGAATCTACCAAAGAGATATCCACAATAGTTTTATACGTTTTTGCCTGATTTATTTCGTGCTGGAGAACATGCGCAGCTTTTGAGTGAGCAATCATCAACTGGTCCCAGTCATCGTTCATTTTCTTTTCTTCCACTCTCATTTGCTAATGAAAAAACAAAACATGGAGAAAAACGTAAAGAAATTTGAAGAAGTTTGCTAAACGATGAATGAAACAGGATTGGAGGCTTTACATGAATCTCATGCATTTGTTGAATTTGTCCGTCCCTGTAGACCTTGATCTCTTCAGCTGACATGCCCTTGTATCGATCCTGCAGCGGTCTGTCTGGACCACGAATGCTCTCCGCCTGCTCCCTGGCCTCCATCAGGAAATCCCCGGTCACGTGATTGTAGATTTCCGCTTTCTTATCCTCGTCATCCTGCGTGGCTTCCCGCTGCCGACGTTGTTCCTGTTCATCGGCCTGATAAAGAAAAATTGCGATACGTCACCATTACTCACAGAGCAGATCTCAAGGTCAAACGTGCCAAGAGAACGAGCGCTACGGAGTTTCTGTTTTATTATTGCTATCAAGAGACCCGGGATCCTTCAAAGCCCGAGGAGATTGAAGATCGAACCGAGGATTCCAAGAAAATCCGCAGCTATGAAAAATAATTGCCGCATTTTACAAGTATCCGGGACTTCAACTTCCAGTAGCAAAGGGCTTGGAAATAAAACTGCTTCGTTATCTACTAAAAATTAGATAACGCGTTCTCTCGTCAACATTTATCAGCCGATTCTCGTAGTTTACCGCGTTAATGCTTTTATTAATAAAATTTTAATTGCGTGACGTCATCGAGTGGGTCTCGCGCCGAATCACGCGAATCGAGTGGGCGACTCTCACCTTCGGTCAAGATTTATGTTAACTGCAACTTTTGCAAACACGAACTTGCATCAAGAGAACCCACCACTTCTCGTGGCATTCACCGCGCACACTCGACTCATCTCGAAGGATTTTCTGCGACTTTCCAGAGCGGCTTGAACCTTTGACCTTTCATCGATTCCGGCTGATTGTCTCCTCCAGGAAGGACGCATCGCGGTAATTTCGAGAAACGGGTCATCCGCCTAATCAATTATTCCCTTCTATCATCGATTCCCTTCTCATCTCGCCGTAATCGAAGAGACCGCGTGAACGAACGATCGTTTTAGAGTTGATAAGGGCAAAAAAATTAGCGTGTAATTAAGAAGTCTGCTGAGAGGAGCTTGGCGTTATCGACAGTGTGAAAAATTCTCTTTCACAAGAGGGAAGGGGTGTGGATATCGGTTTTTGTAATTTCGCAAATGCAGGCTTTGCAGGCTCGGGGAAAGATTGAAACGCTGCCGGATAACAGAACTGGGCCAATTCCTGCTTTAACGAAAAGCCAGCCGAGCGTGCTGGATTTGCTTTCGATTGTTAAATCCGAGCGTTTTCCTCTCTCAGTCCTCCTCTCGCATTTTAATCTCGGGGAGACTTACGAGAGCTTGATTGAATCTCGCTGTAGCCTCGTTTAACCTTCGACGACATTCCCGCTCCATGTCGTCCAATGCTTTCCCTCGCTTGTCCCTGGAGATGACGGCTTCCTGATACGCTTTCTCGGCATCCCGAAGCTCCTGCTCGTAACATTCTCGCTCCTCCTTTTGTCGCTGCACCCACCAGCGCGTTTCCTCTTTTTGCATGTTCAGCCGCTCATTCATCTTCAGGTCCTCGCCATCGAACCTTCAAATTAAAAATTAGTCATCTTTCTGCGACGCAAAAATAACTCTTCCCTTCCTTCCTCTCCTCACCCTCCCCGGATGAGTCTCTCACTGAAAAAAAAGAGGCGGGAAATCTCCTCGAAACGAAAATAGAATTCTCGAGAGAAAAATAATTGTTCTCCAAGGAGAATGATTTGGCTTCCCTTGAACTCCGCTCGGAGAGACTCGATTCGCGTTTACTTGTACAAATAATATTTAGTAGGAACGCGCGAAATCTCTGCTCGGCCGAACTGAGGGGACCACGGAGGAGGAAGAAAGGAAATCTCTGGGAATCCGAAGGAATTTCCCGAGGCTTTTTATCACGGACTTTTGCGCCGATGAAATTCCAAGTCGAGGATCGTCATCCCCAACCCTGGCAGGCAGTGACTTTTTTAAGGCGTCAGGATCGCTCAAGTCGAAGTCGCTTCGGGTTTCGGGCGCTTGATGGGTTCTCCAAAAGGCCTCGATTTCCTGGCGTATCTTCCTTTTTTCCTGAGACAGAATAATTCGGCGATTAGACGTCGGCGAGACACTCCCAAATGCCGTAGAAACAAGTTATGCTCGTTAGAGCAGCGACGATTGCATTTAAGAAAGAAATTATGCGCATCGATTACGACACAATCGCGACGCGATGCTTTTTCGAATAACGAACGTTGCTGTATTTGTTATACCTCCTCCTGCTGCATTTCTAATCGCTTCGCGAGCTGGTTGCTGCGAATCAGCGCCGTGTCCGCATGACATTCTTGCGCTTCTTCATGCTCACGCAGACATTTTTTCTCTCGCACCTGCCTGTCTAGAAATTCCTTGTCTATCTGCAATCGGATAAAATATAACAGGTCGAACTAAAAATAAAGTTACGTCACACTTGAAACCAGATGAATCGTACGAGTTTCAAGTGGTTCGGAATCATGCAAATTCATCTAGAAAATTACACTCTTTAAATTCCAGCGGATAGATATAAACTACTTGAACGATGGTGATAAGATTGAGAGTGATGGGCGAGGGGGGTTGCGAGGGGCTCGGGTTGAATTACACTTAAAAGTAGATCGAACGCGATTAAGAGAAGGTGGATAGCGTATCGCAAGCGAAAATAGTGCTGGACTTTTAATCGCGCCACGTGCCTCGGGGCTCTAAGAGGGAAGAACTTACGCCGATTTTCCTAAACTTAGCATTGAAAATCCGCAGTTTTCTCTCCTCCTCCACTTGCCGCATGTATTTGAGTTTCGCGGCATCTTTCAGTTCTTCTCGAGTGGCCCGTTGAAATTTCAGCATTTCGCCGTTTGCGCTCCTACTCTTTCCCCGAGGAATCGAAAAACCTCACTCTGGAGCAGGTTATAAAACGAGGAACGGTGAGTCGTTACACTTGGACTGGAAGACACACCGGAAGTTCGTTTCCATGGTGAGTTTGTGTGTCCAATTTCATGCGATTGTGAATTAGACCCCTCGAAAACTTTCCTGGTGGAGTGAAATTCGATACAGGCTCATGCCCTGAAATTTACTTATCACGCACACGCGCGCAGGCCTCTAATTATTGTTGCTCGTTGACTTTTTCTCGTCAATTTTTCTCAATTCAACGCTCGAAGGATTTACGAAGGATTTATTCCAAGGTCCAATTTCATCATTATTATTACTTCTCGTCGACAGAAATGAAATGCAATAATTGAATAATTGAATAATTGATAACTGTTCGTCTAGCCGCGACGAACACTCGCTCCACAGTCACGTGAAGAGCAGCTGGCTGAGAAATAAGTGGTGCATCGCTATCTGTTGACACAATGAAATTATTACGCTTGCCCCGAGAGACTATAATTTGTCATGGCATTATCACTAATTAACAAGGGCCGAAGAGATTCAAGGAAACGGAGACGCCATTATCGTGTCCGGGGCTTATTTGCCCCGCGGATTTGCAGCGTTTCGGTAAAAGCGCCTTTTCCCACCGTTTCCCACCGAAACAAACGCTCCGAATCGAGCGTGCAACATTGTTATTCTAATGGGATCTGATTCATTCATATTCTACGCCTTATTCTACGTTGTAACGGTTGTCCACGTCGATAAGGAGGATAGACTTACAGGATGATAAACTGCAACCTGATCATATTACAGAATTTCCATGAAGAAGCCAAGAAATGCGACGCTGTAAACTCGTACGAGGTCAAGTCGTGCATGTGAACGACGTAGTATTCATACAAATTGCGCGCGAAAGTTCGTTACCGCCAAAAAAGCCGAAGGAAAGGAGAGAGAAAAAGAAAAACCGCAGGAATCCCTGCGCACTTTACAGCCGAACGTTCCGCGCCAGGTTTACACCGCGTGAATAACAATAAAAAGCAAAAGGAGAAGGAAGGAAGGAAGGAAAGAAGGAGGAGAAAAAGAAAAAAAAGAAAAAAAGAGGGAAAGAAAGAAAGAAAGAAGGAGGAAGGGCTGCTTGCTAGAGCATCGAGAGATTCTTTCGATTCCAGTGGAGCTGTTTCTTCGCAAGGAAAATCTCCGATGGACGACGGAAGGACCTGCTCGAAAAAATTGCTCTGGACGATGACTGCTGCCGTTGCTGTTTCTACCGCTGTTACAGGTGACTACTTTTAAGAGTATCGACTGGCTTCTTCGGCTTAGCGCACGCAGACGCTCGGTGCAACGACCGAGCCGATTGTTTTTGCCGAAGAAGTGCGAGAAACGTGTGTGTGTGACCCATATATCCGTGGGTATCGTCGACGTACGTCGTACGTCGAAGGAGCCGGAGGAAAAGCTGCGCGAATCGACGAGGGTCACGGGAAGAGGGTGGAAAACCCCTCTCGTGAATTTCCACCGCTTTTATTCGGACGAGGACGCACGATTCCCGCGTCTCGGCGCGGCTTGCGCGCTTGCGAGCTTCACTTCCGGTCCGGCTTGTTTTCACGGGACTTATCTGGGTTAACGAAGAGGCTCCGCGATCTTAGCGAGAGTTTTCCACAATTTTCACGCCAAGTTTCCATAGCAACATGCCACACAGCCCAGAGAGATGATGCTACGAGACTCGAAGGCGCCTGCGTGTCGTTGTGACGTCATTGGTGAATCGGGCAAGTTCTACCGCCAGACATTCAGTCTCGCCTCAGCACCCGATCAGGTAACACGTATTTTCCCGGACGGCTTCTGCGTCCAGCTGAGTGCAACGTTGAATTGAGTAAGTGCTAGATTCACACAGCCTATCACAACCTATCGTTCCATTTGAGGAAAGGAATGACAGATCACAAAGAGCCTGTAGCCTCGCAAGACACTTGACGTCCGGTAGGCAACCTTGTCAAAGGCTTCAGTGAGAATTAAAAGTAGAAGAAGAGGCAGAAGAAGAGGAGGAGTAGGAGGAGGTGGAGAAAGAGGAGAAGAAGACCAAAGTAAACCAGTGAATTCGAACTTTGGAAATCAAAGAAGGACTCGACATTTGCTCCGGAGGACATTCCCCACTTTTCTTCCTCGCTCGATTCGAGTCCTTGTGTTTCGAGGAGGGAGAAAGGGAGGAAGAGAGGGACAGAGGGGTAGGAGAGACAGAGAGGGAGCCCATTGATCGGGGCAACTGAGGTTATCGCGTGAGTATTGCTGAGGACGTTGAGGAAATCGCGAGTGCTGGCGCAGTGTCCTGTTTACTATGTACTCTGCGGGTATAATTACTATGAGAGAATGAATTGCCCGATGAAGATAATGTGCGGTAAGAGCTGGAGCGCAATGGCAGGATCTCGGAGGAGGATCAACTCGCTCGCTGAAGAGACGTGCGTTTCCGGGGGTGGTGGGGGTTACGTCAGCTCGCAGGTAGTCCAGATTCCCGCAACTTCCGTATCCGAGTCGACCAGCAGCAATGGGGATGGTCAAAGAATCACGCCGCCACGCCCCGTCAAGTCGATTGCCGCGAAGAAAGGAGAAGACACCACAAAACTACTCAAGTACATCGACGACAACGTCATCGGCAAGAATGGAACGTTCTTCGGACCCTACGGCCGCAGAAAAGGTAAGCGACGATCACGAGAATATCTTTTGACCCTTCGCTTCCGGTTTCGGAGAACGCTTCGGAAACGCGCCGCGCGTTGTTTGATTTCCTCGGGAAGCGCAGGACTCGTGAGAATTATAGGGATGTACTACTGGCACGAACCGGAAGGGGCATCGCTGCCAGGGACAGAATATCCTGCGGGCGGTAAAAGTCCTGGAAGCCTTTTCGGGTGTTCCATCTCTCTCGCGATTTGTGTTTTTTACGCGCTGATGAATTGGGTCTCAATGCGCATAGCTTGTATCGATACTTGAGCATTCTGCGCCGGAGTCGAATTCTATCCATTCTGACACGAGCCCCTTAAAAAAGGCACGAGCGCTTTCACGATTCCGGTCCTTCCTAGAAGGCCTTTACCTACTGCCATTTTTTGCCGCGATACTCGCTCGACGGGTTCTTTTTCCTCTCGAAATGCAAAAGATTGCAGTGCAACGTATACGAGAGGCCAGATTTAATTTTCGGAGCACAGCTAAATATTCGCATGCTTGATACCCTCCAAGTGTAATTGGGGAGTCCCTCGGGAATCCGAAATCGATTCCGCGTCTGGCCTTTTATTGATTTCACTTAGCATTTAGCAGCAGTGGCAGTGGTAATGGCAGAAGCAGGGCAGGAACAGGAATAGGAGCAACAGCAGTACCAGTACTAGTAGTAATACTCTGTTAATGCCAGACTCCCTGTGGGAAATGCATCTTTTTTATGCAGTTATCGTTAAGCTGACGTCTCCCTGCAGCCTAGTTGCAACATATTGTGACTACAATTGCTTGATTGGCTTAATACACTCTCTAACAAGACAAGACTGCATCAACGTGCTCATAGATTATTCAACGGTTACAATATTGCTTGCAACATACGCTAATTAAATATCAATTCTCGATCATTTCCATAAGTTTTTTTTTTTTGCTTTTTCCTTTTTTTTCTTATTAACGAGCCCTTCCCCCCCCCCCCTCTCGATATGCACAAACGACAGGAAATCGTTCGCGAATGTCCCCTCTGTCTCCCCGTCCATTATGATTTACCGAGATTCCTCGTTGCTTTTTTGCATTCAAGTCTGGTGCGCGCATAACTTTTCTACTTGAGGATTCACGCGCTCCGCGCTGACTCTCCGAGACTATGTACATTCAATAATGATAGGTTCGAATCTTCCTCGACGAGGCCACGCGTCCTTGGAGATGCCGAGATGAAAATGTGGAATCTCATTTTCCCCCTGGAAAATGCATTTGTGCATTCGAGAAATTCGAGAGACGCCATTCGCTATTTTCCGCGCGCAAACTCTCCGATTATTTATCAGCTCCATTTCGGAGCGTTCTCCTGTAAATACGCGATGACGTCACGTGCCGTTTGATCACATTTAGGATGGTCCGGCTGGAAAGTGACCGCGTGTTCTTCCACGCGCTCTTCGCGCTTGTGTGGGAGTGCGTGTGCGTCTGCGTGCGCGTGTGCGTGTGCGTGTGTTTATCCATCAATGAGCAGCTCCGAAAGTTTCGACGCACGTCTCGTGACGTTCATTATTAAAGTCGAGCCACGCAATGAATTACCAAAATGACCACGCGGTCCCATGTACACGCATACGCAAAACAGTTTTTGTCAACACTCCCCCACGTGATTCCCTTCTCGTTTTGTGTTTACGTACGAATAAGATAAGCGGATGGTATTTTTTTCGATTACCGCTGATCGCCACTGAGTCACATTCCGCGGTTCTTAAAAAATACGGTTTATCGATGAAATGGCCACTTTAGGGCAGCGTCAATTCTCGATTTGATAACTTTTAAGTTGCATTCGCGTGACATAAGCCTTCGACCAATAATCAAAACACAGTTATGTAAACAAAAGTGTGTACAAATACATGGATCGGCTCGTGGAAAGTTATTGCGATTGTATCGGGGCTGATAACGCTAGAATTATGGATAAAGGAGAGAAAATCAACGGCAGCAGCGGCGGTGGCGGTAGCTTCAGAGAACCTTGGAAAAAAGGTCTTTATCATTTTCACCGGTAATTTCCAGATATCGTAGACTAGAATAGATAGATTCTTTTCTTCTTCGTTAAGCTATTTCAAGATATTCTCCCAATGAGACTACGCGTATATCGTAAACCTTTCTAAGCGTCATCGAGTTTCGATTCGTGCCAAGCGGCTCCAGGACTGTTTACAGCATCCTATACGAGGTTAGTTTTCCAACGACTACGCACAATTCCATCGTTAATTGGGTCTACGAGCCACAAACACTTTATTCATTTATCGACCAAAATATAGCAGTTGTAAGCCGCGAGGTTCTTGACCGATAAATGAGTTTTTTACTCGGTCCTTTCGGACCTTGGCGGGCTCAGGAGTCACGTGATGCACGCGTCTCATTTTCCGCGCCGCCATAAAAGCGATTACCAAATAAGAAGCGTGGCTCACGAATTTTATCCATTTAAAAGGCGACCAAGCGTGAGACTCGCGTGATGAACAAATTTCACTTTCCACCGCCTCAGGTACGATCTGATATCGCTCGAGTGATAATAAACGTCGACTGTCGAGAGATAAAAATAAAACGATAAAATAAATATCTTTAATGTTCCTTCTTCGGTGAATTTCTGGTAAAAACAAGAGGAGAGGGAAACCGTAGAAAGAAAGGGAAAGAGAAAAAAATGGACGGTTCAGACCCACGACGAATGTCCTTCGTTGTTCCTCCATTCATTTGTTCGAGTCGAAAGTTTGCGCTCGAGCATTTCAGCGTTCCGGGGCATGTACGTAATAATGCGTGATAAAGCCGACGAGTATGCCCGAAAGCGATAACGGCAACTTTATAAGGCGTGTGCATCTCGATTATCAGTGGGCGAGGCGGCGGATCTTCCACGGTTTCTGCGCAAAAAGAACAAGGTGGCCCTTCCGCGGAACTTTGACCGTCATCTCCATTGCTCTCAAAGTCAATCTTCCAACCCCCGCCGCCCCTGCTCACACCCCGATATTTCGAGATACGCGAGATAAATACAATTTGAGAAATTCTTCGCCCCTATCGCGCGATAATGCTTTCCGGATGACTTTGCCTTGGCGAGATGATAATTATTGGGATCGCGTGTTGTTCCCGAGGAACAGCGAGCCACTGTAATTTAAAGGAGACTGTGTGCATCAACGAGGGGCTTATTGTAATTCAAGTGTAACTATCGCTTGAGTTTCCGTGGAATAGCCGCTAATAGCATTATGCGCAGAAAGATACGTGACCCAGTTATCCCGCATTCTGCTAACCTAATTCTGTCCCACGTTGCGCACTATTAGATATTTGACAGCGAGCATGAATTCAACTGGTAGTACCGTTTCACGTTCCACTGCTGCGTGTTCTATTGGAAATTGTCGGCTTTTCGATAAATTTCCGCTATTGGAGAAATATCGCGATGGCGGTGGAGATGGCGCTCGTTAAATAAACTATGTATTTATCGCTAGGACGACGGGAGAGATACACCTGTAAAAAAAACACCTGTAAGGCAAACGTGATACACGGCGGGTTACATCGGACCGCTTGTCGTATTTTTATTGGATTTTGTTTTGAAGGATCGCGCGCGAGCGGCTCTCGGTGAAGTCACTCGTGTTTATTCATCGGCTCTTTAAAATTCTAGATAGGCGTCTACCGGCACTACGACAACGGAAGTAACGTTATGCTAATAGATTCGTCTCATGGAAATTTTATCTCGGAAAGTGTCAAGAGATTCCCGGAGACTTCTCTTTACGGGGACAATCGATGAATTATAAAGGCACGTGCGATCCTCGTCCGGTTTGGTTCTCTTTGGTGCGAGCCCAAACATGGCGGGCGAAATTCCTGCATTGATTTTCCCAAGCTGTTGCACTGCTTGCACAGATTTCACGCTAGAATTACCGTTCCTCGTGATATGTAATTCATCTGGCCGCTGATGAACAACCGCCAGCAACCATTTCCCTTTCACACGTGCTATCGATTTTTGCCTTCACCCCGAGACTCCGCGATTCCTCCGAAAAACCTGGATGAATTATTCTCTCCTCCAGCTTTGTCGTCGAACGTGTCGATGAGCCGCTTCATCGTCGATCACCTCAATCCCAGACCATTTCGCTAATTATCCTTGGCCAAGAGCGAATTAGCGCCGGCGAAATAATAGGGAACATCCCTGAAAGAGATGGAAGCGCAAACATCCCCCTCCGCGCGTCGTCAAACCAACAAGAAAAGAGATCTTCCGAGAGAGAGAGAGAGAGAGAGAGAGAGAGAGAGAGAGAGAGAGAGAGAGAGAGAGAGAGAGAGAGCGTCGCGCAAACACAACTAACGCTAATTTATTCCAATTAGAAGTGACATATTTTTGATTTCGTCCATAGTTGTTTTATCGCACACGAGGGAAGCGTGCATGAACCGCTTGTTTACGGATACTTTAATCAAGGCTCAAAGTCCGTTCATCTGAAAAAGTATATGATGTCACTGCACACGAGTAATTAATTATCCAATTAGCATATTACACAAGCAGGCCTGGAAAGGATTCTCGAGATTGCTGGGGTTAGCCAGTGGCCCCGAGTCTACCCTGCACATCGGGGATTTATGAAAATTGGGAGCATCCAAAAGTTTTCCCGCCAAGATATCTCGAGGCGCGCGTACGCCGGATAATTGACTTTCTTGAGAAATTGAAACTGGCGGTGCTACCTAGAGCGTGTCGCTCGCCTATTCACGATCTCGCCGAGAACATACAGTGTGCACGTGTTGCCCGTGTGTAATCTCTCGGAATAAAGATCTCGTTGATAGAATTATGGCGCGCGCGCTCCAATAAAATCGACTCGAGCCGCTGCACGGATCAACCAAGTGCTGTTCGACGCTACAAACTCCCCTTGTTCTTCTCGCGTATGTACGTACAGCCGGGAACAGATAAAACGAAAATGCAAAAAAACCACCATCTTCGCGACGATTCGACGAGAACTTTCCAGATGTATCTCGAGGCGCTGTGAAATAAAACGAGAAACGAGCTGCGGCGATTATGGGGCATCCATATATGGAGTATGGAGCCAGGGACTCCATTTCCGTCTCTGGCTGTACACGCACAAGCGCGGCGTTCACTGGCGAGTAAAATGAATTTATTGGCCCGGACTTGCGACGGCGATATTTCATCGGATTGGATTCTCTCTCTCTCGTTATAATTATGCAAGAGTGATTTGTCAATTCGGGATTGGGGCTGGGGCTTGAATTTTTGGCGGTCGCTCGGATTTCGGGGATTTTTCAGAGACGCGAGGGAAAATAATTGGCGTTTCGTGCAGCGCGAGACAGCCGCGACCCGTTATCATCTGGATAGGGAAGAAGACACCGGGGCGAGTCGCGGTGCCGCCTTTGGACTTTCGGCTTTCCGCTTAAGGCCACGACGACGACGACGATGACGATTCTGTGACGAATTCGATGAGATGGAAGACATCGTGCCGGGCAGACGGAAAGAGGCCAACGAATTGCTCGACTGAACAAAAGAACCACCGCGCGGAGCACGTTTATTCGCGGACGTGACTCAGAATCCCGAGAGTAACGTGAAAAAAGCACCCCTACCCCCTGCGATATGGAAGCGATAATGAAGCTTTCGATAAAATAGTAAAAGGACCCGAGCTCCCTTCGTTTCAACGAATCGTCGGAGTCCCGGAAACTATTAGATAAATAAAGCAAGAGGAGCGATTAAATTTCTCCTAGAATTTCTCGATTATCTGGTAAGTGGAAAAAGCAAGGGGGAGAGAGAGAGAGAGAGAGAATTTCTTTTTCGGCGAGATTTTTCGGAAAAAACTGCCAGCCAATCGCTCGCGGAATGGCACGTGCTACTACCGTCCTGCTAAAAATATCCGCGTCCTCGCGCCGTAATTATTGGTCAAATCCGAGTGACCATGACCGGCCAGTTATTATAAAGCGCGGAGGGATTCGTTTATTAATCGAGTTGAATCTCTCGCTGGCCGTGCGTGAATATTTAAGCAGGTTCAGCCGGCTTTATCCCGCGGGAACGAAATGTCACGAATCATTTAGCAATTCCCTTCGTGCCTCCTCGACGTCGTTCTAATAATTATTCGCGTGGAACATCGTCAACAACTCCGATTTTATCAGCCACGATGAATGTGCGTCACACGCACAAGAGCGCCCGTGCCCGCGCGCGAGCGCGCTTGTTAATTCGATTTGACAATGCAGTCGTCAAGATGTTCTCAACTTCGCGGAAAGGAATAATGAGACTGCGAGCGCATTATTAAACTCGATATTATGCAATTCTTCCGAGAAAAGCGTTTCCTACGTTCCAGCTCAAGTTCCTTCTTGGTCCACGCGTTTCTTGTTAGGATTTCAATGACTTCCTTCTCGGTAACGATCCCCTCCACAGTTTTGCCCAGGGAAACGTCATCAAAATCTTTGCCAGACATTTTGGAGCACTCGCGCGTACGATTAAACGCTCGACGATATTCCGCGTGAAAATCGGCAACGTCGCGAAGGCATTTCAACAATGGAAAAACTAGGAAGTTCTGAAAGAGAATATTCGTCGGCGCGGTAGGTGCACGCGCGCGCGCGCGCGCGATAATCAAACGTTAGAAACGCGTCGTCGCGTAAAATAAACGAGTTAACGCGTGGATAGGTCGCGGCGGAAAAAATGACGCAGTTCCACAAAGCGTGTCAGCAGAATGGCAAAAATTCATAACTACATGTATCTAATGACGCAATTAAAAAAGAATAAGAGACACCGTCGTCTCTGCAAAAAAGATCCGCGGAGCATGATGAAGGTAAACTTTCTACGCTCGAGCAAAGCTGCCGCGTTTTTGCAAAATCCTCGATCGACGAAACCCTCGCGATTGCTCCTAGGTAAAAGTTTGAGCGATCGGAGCCACGGCGCGAACGCGAGGAGAATGGAAATTCCGCAAGGTCCGCGGAATCGGCTAATGGAAGATATCGATAAAGACCCGTTAACGTAATTCGCGAAAATTTCATCTCGTCAAAAGCGTCGGCTTATCCCGCGGAACGTGTTCCAGAGGAGAATTGCACGTGCAATCGGTGAAAGAGCAGATTCGACGAGAAGCGCGATGATTGCGAGAGGAATATGCGATTAAGCAAAAGCATTCGCACGCGCGTCGCGAACAATAAGCCCGACGACCAGAGAGCGAGAGAGCGTCGTCGACGCTCCTCGACGAACGGGCCCGAGCGTTTCTTTGCACGCACGTCGTTCGTGCCGCCTAGATCAATCGTAATTGTCGCAAATTCGTGGAACTGTCAAACTCTTCCATCCGTGTCGTGAAAATAGGTCGCCGCCACCGCAGCCGCAGCCGCAGCCGCAGCTGCACCACGGACCGTGTCGGATAAATTTAGGCCTAGTCTCTTCGTTCGCGCCGAGCGATTGAAAATCCGCTCTCATGGTCTCGCCGGCGGAGGACGATGCAATCTCCCGTAGATTTTCGCGCGAGGAAAAGGCCGAAGTCGTAAAGTCTCCGGAGGCAGATCGGCCATGGAACCGCGCAAAGTTGCCGGCAGGCAGGCAGACAGGCCGGCCGGCCGGTTCTGAGCGCGTTACGTTACGTAACTTTGCCGCGTCGTACGTAAGCGATGGAGGCGGAAGCGACGAGGCTCTATCTACATTCCAGAGGGCGAAGAGGGTCGGGGGCCGAGCGGAAACAGTCGCTATTGCCGCGCGATATCCCGCTCTCATCCTCGACGATGACTTTGTTCGCTCCGCGAGCTGTCGTCGCTCGTTTCGCCGCGCGGTTTAACGATCCAGCGACGCTCCCGATGATTTTTATGGGACGCGCTGCCAGATAAGGGCCTTTTTAACGATCCGATTAGTCCCTCCGTTTATCTCCGCTCTGTTTACACGCGGAGATTCCTCCGCGGAGACACGAGCCTTCCGTAAAAATACCCGCGCGTTCGTGCCGGGCGAGTTCCGCCCGACGGCCTCGCGTCCTTCGCCGTCGGAGCTGGTGGGCGCGCGCGCGGATTGCGCGCCCCAGACCCCGTTTCTTCTCCGTGATCGATCCCCGCTCGTAAATCACCTCTTCCCCGAGGTTCCCGGGCCGCCACGGTTCCTCCCACACTCCTGCATTGCTCGGTTTCACTCGAAAATAGGCACCGGCGAATCAAATTGGAAGCAGCGCGGCCGAAATAAGACGACCGGGATGGGAGGACGATGCTCCAGGGTGTAGAGCGTCAGGGGTGGTCGCTGTCGAACCGCGCGCCACCCCCGCGGGTCCGGACACCTCGGCGCTGACGGGCCTCTTCCGCACTCTCGCGACGATGCAGTTTCGAGCTCTGGGTGCGAGGGAGGCGACCAACAGTCTCAAGGTCACGGTATCGATCGACGCCACCCCGCGGCCCGGCAATCTACTTTGCTCTCGCTCGTGGATAGCCTCCCCCTGTCCCGACCCACCTCCCCAGATCCGGCCAACCCTCCGGTTCTCTCGTCCTCGATGCTGCGGCTGCGTCCAACTGTGTCATCCTCGTGCCAATACGGTCTCACGCCAGCTTCTTTGATCAAGATCCAACGCAGAAGACACCATTCGTTCCTTTTGATCGCGCACCGTTCTCTCGGGTCAATGCCATTTTATTAGTAATCTCTCGCCACTTCTACCCTCTCGCTAGCTTCGAACTCGCCAAACTACAGATCCCACCGCGCTTCCTTCGGTCTTCAATGGAAACGCCAAACTATACCCCTACGATCCACCGCCTGACCTTTGAACTTCGCTTCGTATTACGTTTCATACCAGATACGACGACGCTCTCAGCCCGTCGCTTCCAAGCGGTCCTCGCTTCTGTTTTCCCCGCGGGTGATCCGCCCTCCGCGTCACTCGATCTCTTCCTGTGCGCTTGTTGCTCGATCTTCGTTGAAACGCGGAGTGACGCGTGGCATCCGATACCCCATCGCGATGCCCGCCGGCACTTCCGCTAGCCAGCTCATAATATTTCTTCCTCGCAGTTCGCCCGTTTGTTTTGTAACGGGAAATCCGCTCGCTCTTGTGCACGGACACCGAGAAAGTGAGTTTCCGTCGACGCGTATTTGCCTCCGCGCGATGAAGATTGATTGCGCGATCGCGATTCAGCTATTGTATCATCGCGCGATGCAGCTGCGCTCGTTACAGCATCCTCAATTACCGGCGGATCGTTCCCTCTCGTATTTTTATCGGAGAGCTCTCTCTCTCTCGTCGCGAGAAAATGCCAAGCTTTTTCCCCGTCCGTCCAGAGATCTCGCGATCTCCGGAGAGACCCGCCGGGCATTTCCAGGGGAAATTCCGGACAATCAGGGAAAATCACCCGGGGGGGTGGATTTCTGACGATGGCTGAAACGGCTACTTCTGCGCGCGTGTCTCTCCCTTCCTCCGCCCGACTACTGCCGAGGAAGTCGCAGAGTTTTAAACCGACGAGAGTGCACGGAGTCGTAGCGCACGATCGAACTCCGGTGAAAGCGTAACTCGATAGGATCTGTGCGCGCGCCACAGACCACAGCCTCACCTATAAACTATGCATTCTCCCGATTTTTCCATCCGATTTTCCATCCGAGCGCGGGAATCCCGGGGATTTGCTTTCCAGCACGTTACACCGGATTAGAATTACGATAATGATGAATTTCGTTTGGTCTCCGAGGGTTTCGCGAGTCTCAGCGGAGGAATGTAGGTGAGTGCAATGGGCCGGTCATGTCGTACCACGAGAGCGTGGTCGTCGTCAGAAGTGAAACATGACGCGTGAGAGAGTCGCTAACAAGAGCCACAACGGCACACGAGATACATCGGTATTCAAATCACGTGTGCTCGGTTCCGCACGGCCGATCCAGCGCGCAGAAGTTTCTATGCAAATGTGTGCAAATCATCGGTAGCAAGGTGGCGACGGGCCGTCCGGGAACGAGATCCACTTTCAACGTCGCAGCTCCACGAAAGTGGCCAGTTTTCCCGCACTGGCGCCACGACGCTTATTATCCTCGACCCGAGGCTTTTCATCTTCAGCCCGTTCTCCATCCGGGCCAGATTCGAAACGAAGATCGAGAACCACCACCGGAACGTCTCGGCGCTCCGTCCTCCACCCTGAGCGCACGCCCGTCGAATTTATACGGACGCCGCGCCTCTGAATCTATGAGATTTCTAATATACCGCGAGATTGCATTGCTCCGATAACGCACGCTCACTTTCCCCTCCAGATTTTAACGCGGCGGATTCGCGAGAGTCGAGATACATTTGAATACCGGTCTCGGCCGGAAGGAAGATCGAAAAATCCTTAACGAGTTATAAGAGAAACCGAGAGGATTTTTCCCTCCAGATATAGAAGCGACGAGAGCCGATAACTTTGTCGATTGCTTTCTATCTAGTGCGAGGCTACTTTTTCTCCGTCGCCGAGTGTGACCGGCGATGGACGAAAAATCGTTCGGGGGGAGAGTCCTCCGGAGGAAGCGAATCCTGGTTGATTTTTCACCGCTACACCCTGTACATTTGACCGCGAGATACGAAATGCTCGGAAGATGGAGATTAATGATCGATACCGCACGTGCTGCTGCTGCTGCTTGCTGCTCTTTGTCGCGAGAAATGATTTACGGAAAGCTTTAATTCTGCTCGATCTCATTATTCAAAATCGGAGACGGAGATAAGTCCCGAGGAACACGGAACTCTCTGACAACAGCCGGTCGTCTTATTAATAGCTGCTATATCGATGGATTGGAATAAATATTCGTGCATCGCCAGTGTAAAATGTTCCTGGACTATCGCGTAGCACGGATCACATCTGGAGTTTGCACGCGACAATCATAATCCTACTTCAGCCAGTTTTACGCGCCGCCAGGAAACGAGAGCGAAGACGGTCTGGTCGCTCTGGAAGAACAAGGAAGGACCAATGAAGCTTCTCGAGCACCGTGCGGAGTTTCCCACTTACCGGTCCCGTTTGTTATCGCTATTTCCGTCGAATTTCCTAACGCGCGCGCAGCTGTTGATCTCAGTTTCGTAAATATTCGCAAAGAGAATCGTCGTCGTCACGGGGCGGCGCGCGAAGCTCGCCAAGATGGCCGCCGGTAAGAGGAGCGGCGGACCGCTAACTTTTGAAGAGGCGGCGGCGCGTGTAAAAAAAGTTTGGGTCGCCACACGCGAAAATATTTCGCGCCTGCCATCGTCCGTGACCTAAAAATGTCCGTCTCGGTGACTTTTGCGGGTCGGTAGAGGCACGAAGCGGATCTTTCGCCGCGAGTCGAGCGTAGATCGGCCAATTAGAGGCCGGAGCAGCGCATGCGCGCCAGATCGGCCACGCGTGCTCGCTCTGCTCCATCTTCCGCGAATCCTCGGTCGAACACGCTCCTAACTGGAAGGACAAATTGCTCCCGATTCCAAGAACCTCGACCCGGCTCCACGCGCTACTTCTCTCACCCTCCTCGGTGTCCCTTTGTCTCCAACGAACCCCACGATCGGCCCTCTCGATTCTCGTCGCTCGATCGCCAAGTTCGGCTTCCGCTCCAATTTCGCAATTCACTTTGCGAAACTCGAGCCAGCCACTCGGGAAATGATAAGCATCGATTAGAATCACTAATAAGCGCCGCGACCAGTTTCCCAGCGAGTTTAAATGCCGGCGTGTCAGAGTTCGCTTTCGTCCATTCAATTCCCGGATGCGCCTCTTCTTTTCCATCTGGAATTATCGCGCTGGAATTATCGCGTCATCGCGTGTCATTTTCTCCGATGGGATCGTCGACTTCGACCTCCATCATCGTTGCGTGCTGAATTTCCGGCCCGTGTTCCAATTACGACCAATTAAAGGAACCTCGCGTCGTAGATTAAAAGACGCCAGAATCCCCGCTGGCTGCCGCTGACGTAATCGGAAGAATCAAGTTCCTAACCGGACTCGAGTTTTCCCCAGGGCGGTGTCGCCCGAGGGGAACCACCCCTCTACCTAAACGCGTTGGGCCGACCGCCAAAGCTATCGACCGGTCAAGAGCCGCGGCTTTTCGCGCGGATTTTCCGTCGATCGCGGCAATCGCCGTCGAGGTGGATCGCGATCGATCACAGGCTTCGCCGCGACAAACAATTTAATCGGATCCAACAACACACCTTCGAAGGGCAATGTGTGAGAACCGAAGAGACCGTCGCCGCTATCGCCTCAGCCTCCTTCCCCGCTGTCTCGCGGTGATAGAGCGCGCGGGTGACTTAATTAATTAAGAGGCGAAGCTTTCGCCAGTGCAAAAATGCGGAGATAAATCGAGAACGAGTGGCGAACGGTAAATAAGATAAACGGCGAGTGGACGCGGGGGATATTTTTCCCGCTCGCGATGCTGCCGGGCTATCGGCTCTCGGGCTCGGGCTCCAGCACGAGGTCGTTTGCGTTAAACCGGCCGAGCTAGAGGCTCGACGGAATAGACTCAAGCGGCCATTATGCACCGGCAGTCAACGTGCAACGATGCACTTTCACGATCGAGCCGAGCGAAGCGCCGCGACGGCCTTCGTGGCACCTCCGAGCCCAGCGCATTCCTGGCCAACTGCCTACGTTGAAACTCCTCGATATTCGTGCGGGGGTGAACGGAACGAGAACCCCCGCTTCTCCCCTACCTTCCTCCTTCGTGAAACCACCGTGTTTTATTCTCCTCTCTCTTTCGCGATCTCTCTCTCTCTCTCTCTCTTTCTTTGTGGTGAAACGCCGCCGTTGCTTCCTTCGCGAAGAATCTCCGCTTCTCCGATTCAACCAGCAAAATAAGTTGCGCAATCGACTCGTAGGTGCTCCGCCGATCGATCGTTCGAAATCGTTTATGAAATTCTTGGCTTTTTTCCGGGGGGAGAGAGAGGGACAGGTACCGAGATAATTACATGGCTAGCGGGGACTCTGGTAGGAGAATTTTCCTGCGCTTATTTCGTAATCGGAGCGAATTTGCGTTAGACGTGAAAGTGAAATATGGCCGCGCGCGCGTTGCGGTGGACGGGCCGTGTGCGAACAGGTCGATCGATTTTTGGCGAAATCCAGAGCGATAGCGGACAGCTCTCGTGGGAACGTGCGTTCGAAACGATTCAGTGCGCTAATTACGTTTATCTCCGATTTTCCTCTCTCTTCTCTCTCTCCTTTTTTTCACTATGATCATAGTTCCCCGGGAATCATAGCACCCGTTTAGGAATAGCTCCCAGCTATGCTCGATCGGGCGCTGGAGGAACGAGAATTTCTTGCCGGCGGCGTCTCGATATATTTATCGAATGGCTTTCAATTACGTAACTCTATTGAAATTGAAAAATCCACTCTCCGCACCACTCCCTCGAGAACCGGCTAATCTTAATTGAAGGTGGCGGCGATTGCCGTGTACCAATAACGTGCAATTAACTTTGGCTTAATCCACTCCGTGACGCGTTTATTCCCTTACTTTCGAGAATCGCAAGGACGAACCCACCCCCGGAACTCATTACCCTCGCGGTAAACCCCCGCGTCCGCCGTAGCTCCGTAAATTCTCTCCTCGGAGAAATTCCTTCGGAGGAATTTTGTTGTGACAGTACCTCGCTATTCCGGAGGACACTTTTCTCCCGATTCTTTCTCTCCTTTATATTTATCCCGCTATTATTCGCCATCGCAGTATTTTGGCATGAGAATCACCCACCCGGGGGACCGTGGAGATAGCCAGCTGATTTCTCGGTGCAACATAAAAATCGGGAGAGTATCGCGTCACGGTTGGTTTCCATTGGAGCTGAGAAAGAGAGAGAGAGAGAGAGAGCGATCGACGGGAAAAATATTCATCCGATCGAGCCTGATGTCTCCCTCGCCTCCGCGGCGGCGGCCATCGACCCAGCGAAACTCGCGCGACTATTTCGGTCCCGCCGCTTGCAACCAGCGAGCGTCGTATCCCTTTTTCTCTCATTGCAGTTTCGATTCTCCACTTTCCGGCTGCTCTTCCGGATTGCGAACATCCAGCTTGCTGCGCGTCCTCTTTACTTCTCCCTCCCTCCCTCTCCGAAGGGCTCCTTCATCATGCATAGACAATGCTCTGGACAGCAGCCAACTCCGACTGGTTTCTTACGAAGCTCCTGAACGCGGAAAAACTCGGGACAAAAACTCTGACCCAACCCTCCCCCTTGACGTTAAAATCATATTCTCCCCTGTGCATGGCCGGAAGGAACTCTCTCCCTTCCAGAAATTTTTCCCTTTGCCAAATTCTTCTTTCGACCAGAGACGCTCTTCCTCTTGGAACCTCGCGATCTCCCTCCACACCCCCACCTCCCCCTTGCGAGAATTGAAAGGTTTCGCCATCGCCCGCGCCTCCCCCTCGTCCTTCCCCGCGTTCGTCTTCCACTCTCACCAAGATGAACTCTAATCCTCCGCGTCACTCATCAAAGAACAGCGCACACTCTGATCTGCCCACGTAAACATTGTGTTCTCTTTTATTTTCTCGCGCTCTCGAGCTGGGCAAACAGATCACTTGGCATCGAACGACGAACGAGCATCATTCCTATTCCGATTCTGCGAATGGTCTTGCTAAATAGAAGCTTCAGCTGCGAATATTTATCGACTAATTACAGGCCTATTTTTATCGGCTGTCCGACTAATTTTAGAGTCTTAACTCAGGAACGGCTCGCGCCCTCTCGGGATCCAATCGGGATCCTTTTGAAAGGCCCCCTCGTTCTCGAGAGAGTCAAGAATCTTGGCAAATCTTGCGAAATACCCACTGAAAATACGTGGCGTGGTCTCCTCCTCTCGGTGTTCCTCTCCTCTCCTCTCCTTTCGTGAGACCGTTCGACCCGTTCGCGTCCCCTTGACTCCACGTGGATTGGCTGGCATTTTTTCGCGGGGAATCGTCGTCGAGTGTACGCGACGGTCGTCGATCCTCCCTGCGAGGCTAAACATCTGCCCGACGAGCGCACACGTGTGCCAAGTCGAGCGCACAAAAGACCCGTCGCCAGGGACTGCAATCTCTGGCCTGGACTGTGCCCGTGCCGCTCCCCTCCTTCTCGCCGCTCTTATCTACCTCCTCCGAATCCCTACACGCGCTCAAATCCGAGAGACTCATCCGCGAAAACAGGAAGGACGCGCCAAGAACAAAGAAAGCCAACGCGCGCGGATCTCTCCTCCCTTTCCCCGGCTCTACCTGACTCGTCGCACCTCCGCAATTTTACGACCGAGCAAAGAAATTTTCCTCTCCACGTAACTCGATGATGCATCTTTCGAAGGAACCCTCCAGGACGGTGCTGGAACAACGCGCGTGAACATCGACGATTTCCAGGAGCGAGTGACTACCCCACCCCCGGATGGGAAGGACTTTCGCCGCCCCCGTGAACTTCCGTCGTGGGTACCGATCGTTCGCGGATAACGATCACGATTATTCACAACGCACTGAAAAGTCGATGGAATTTTCTCGACGATCAATTCGCTGCAGCCGCCGCCGCCGCCATGGATCCCATCCGTGTTCCTGGAACGTGCTTTCCCTTTACCCTTTGACTCCCGACCGACACTCGACTTCCTGGGGAAACTTCGCGGTTGAGATTTTCACGCGAAATTTTGAGGAAACTTTGGGGGAATTTCTGATTCGGGTGGTTGGCTTTTAGTTCCCTGGGATGTCGCTTTCTTTGTACTTTGACCTATCGCTGGAGCTGGAGGTTCCCAGCATCCGTCAGCCAATCAACAATCGCGCAATCCAATTTCCGGTCATCAGGGAATCAATGACCACACGATGCTACGTGGGACACGATTGAGTAGAAAGCGAGCGTGACTTTCCGGCTCTCTCGATAACGCGAGAGGAAAGAAAAGCCGAGTGGAAATGGATGGCGGATAGTTCCTGCTGGCGCGGTAAAAGTACCGGGTAAATCTCGACGTGCATAAATAACGAGCGCGGGGTGCCGCATCGCGGATTTTAATAGATTAGTCGCTAGACTTCTGTGCGGAGGCTCAGAGCGTGGCGTTTAATTAAAATAATTACAATGCTCCCCTCGCGCGCGCGCGCGCGCGCGCGGGTTCCCCTCTGACCTATCCGAGAAAGTCCATCCGAGATTCTCATCCTCGCGAACCACCATACGTCCGCGGCGGCTAGCTTGCTTTTCCAAATTCATAAACAAAGAAAGAAACCGGAGGAAGAGCGGTGCACCGTAAAATCAAGCTTGATAAATTAGCCAACTGGCAAGATTTATAGGTTGGAGAAATCGAGAGAATTACACGTATGCGTGCGTGTATGTGCGCGTGCTCGCGAGTAGCGAAATAGAAACGACGCGAAACGAGAGTAAGGAGAAAGAGGAGAGACCGGGGTAGGAGGGGGAGAGGAAAGGTCTGGATGAGATTTGGATTTCCAAGTGGGTTCCATTGAAATTCGGCGATGATCCAATCGGCGATGATCTAATCGACATCGACCTAATCGCTCGCGGATGCGAGAAACTTTCTACCGTCGACCGTCGTCGGTCTCACGCTCGTCTCTCCGGTGCTCCGAGGGAACGGCTGCCGGAGAAACGCGATCGAGTTGCTCGGCGGCGAATCGTAATGGAGAAATTCGTTAAAAACGCATCCCCGCAGATCATTTGCGAAAATCACATATCGAATTTCCAGTTTAGCTGATTGCCGCGGTAAAGTGCGAGCTGCTGCCGAGGATAATGGCGTTCCTTCCTCGCGTGCGCACGGCCACACATACACGAGTCACACGTGCGCTATTGACTTCTCCTTCCGGCCAACGGCTGGTGAATGAGTAAATAGCCACTCGCGGATGAATGGAAGCTACGGATGTGGAGCCGAGCAGTTGCGCAGAAACGCACGTGAAAGTGTTATGTGAGAGGAATAAACTTCCTCTTGGTAGAGTGCCATTGTCTTCCGATATTTGCGCTCTTGTATAATCGCCTTATCGTCCAGCTAGTATTTCACTTACATCGCCGGTATCGCGTCAGGATGTCCTGGGAAATTTCGCTTAGGTCTCACAGTCGCCGCTGGATGACATTTCGATAAACGGAGGAGAGACCACCGCCATTGTCCGGGGGCTATTGATAGAAAAAATAAAAAATGAAAAGAAACGATAGGTGGACAGGATGAGCGATAGGTGCACGCGCGGTGCTCTCGATACTCTTTATGGCGAGATATGGGAAACAATATCGAGGGGCGACGTCATCGAAGGATTGTCACGACGAGGAGCCGCCGTCCTAGAGCTCTCCCAGGCTTCTCCTGAAAAACAACTCGTCGACCCCCGGAGAAAAGAACGCGAGTAGACTAAATATTAATAAGTGGACTATCTCGCGGTTATCCTGGATCAATAAGTTATCTCGAATGCTTCTCGGCGTTTTACTTCGATAGGGAGCCACAATGCGCAACGAGTTCCAATAGGCTGCATCCCCGTTTTCCGATTAACCCTACGGAGATGATGTCGCGTGAGTTAGTCACTCGGTTAGCTCGCGTGATGCCATCGGCACAAATGCCTCTTTCTGCACTCGATGCCCGGCCGCCACGAGCTATTTCTACTTGACAAAGTGTGCATTGTCATTGAGTCGTCCCTTCCACCCTCCCTCTCCTTCCCTTCGTTTTCCTCGTGTTCCGAGAAGCAACGTCATTCCCGTGCATCCCAGCTAGATCCGCGATCTAACCATAATTCCTAAAAATAGGCTGAAGCGAGAATTTACGTCAGTGTCGGTCCCCGGAATTTGGCGAATCCTCCGAAATGGCCAAATTCACCCCCGGTGTTGCGCGGCTGCCGTTGGAGAACGATCGCCCCTCTTCCCCAGGGTGGTTGATGGAAAATTTCAGATTGGGGAAAGAGCAGGTTTATCGGCGATACAATAAACCTGAACGCGGAATAAAAGTGTGACTAAGCATCGGGACAATGAAATTTGCCGGGGTAATAAAATCTGCTCAATGCCTCGCAGCTCGTGAAAAAGTATCGCGCGGACCCTGCAGAACCGGGAACTGCGTATTAACGTTGTATTTGCCAAAGCATGGCGATATCCTGAAAGTTTACGTTTGTCCGAGTCGATGAATCATGTCCCTCTCCCCTGCGTGGTTGCGCGGCGTCACACGCAAATACACGCGTGACGACGCAACGCGACGCGACGCCGAGGAGGATGGAAGAAGAAGAAGGTCCGGTTATTATTGCGTGCACGCCATCGCGCGCTTAATTCGCACCAGCTGCGGAATTCTTTCCGAACCTTCTTTAAACGTGACATTGACCTTCAATTTGCGAAGATACTATCGCAAAAATTTACGAGCGCGTAAATTAAAATGGCGGCCGGACGCTCGGCGATCTCGCGTCTTTCGCCGCCCGATAAATTATCGGCCGCGCATTCCCCGAGTAAAATCGTCGGGAAAAGTCTCATTTTATGTTTCCGGTGAGAGAACTCGAGATAAATCAGCGTGCAAATAAACTTTCTCGGCCACTGCCGCTCGAAATCACTCTTGGAGCGACTGCCGACCGGCGGGGGAGGGATTTTGGCTCGAGCCAGAGCCGAGGGGTTGGCCTTGAGCCTGATAGCTCGAGCATATCGCGCAAATTGGGTGAACGCGGTGTCGAACGAGCACCGAATCAATTAGCCCATCGAGTCCTTCGAGGAGAGACCCTGAGCAAATTCTTTCAGGCGAAAGCCATCAACGACGGGAGAAGGCGTCGTCGTCGGGTCTCCTCGAGATTTCCGTGATTCGCCGTCGATATTCCCGCAAAATAAGAGGAAACTTATCAAAATCCGGAACGAGCTGGTTCTCCGGCCTTCCTCGTCATTCTTCCCACAATGCGCAACCAACGTGCTCACGTGACGCAAAACATCTGCCAATTGGCTTCCCGTCTATCCGGACTTATCGCGAAGTGGCGGTCGATTCGCGCGAGCCCGCGGGAATCGCTTCCGGAAAAAAATGATGGGAGATTCGAGGGTTTTGGGGAGACGGGGAAGGGAATTCGTACCTCGAGGAAAATTTCACGGGAATCGTCCGAGGACCTTCGCGAGGAAACGGAAAGGCCCGCGGCGCGAGGAAATTGCGGAGTCGCTCTCGCGTTTCACGACTTCTGATTGGTCGACGGCCATCGGTAGACTCGGCAGACCCGGCGTCGCCGCGATTACGTCACTTCGGGTTTCACACGGACAAACGCGCGTGTAAATGCACACGACGACGGACACGAACACGAGCGTTTGCCAACCGGTATTATGCGAGCGGACGCGCGCGGACGAGGCCGGAGGAATCGCGCGTGCGCGTGGAAAATGTTGTTTGCACCGCGGACCTTGAATAATGAATGCCTTTGTATCGCGAAAAGCTGCTAGACTGCGCGGAATTTCATTTTCAAACATTATCGCGTTCCCCGGCAATTTCCTATGACTCCTCGCGCGGCCGCCATCTTTGACGCGCGAGAAAACCCAGCAAAGTCCACCGCTGAAATTTTCACGGCGATTTTAATGGCGCGGCGAGAAAATTCTTCTCGCTATTTTCGATGATGTCCGCGGGGAATTTTCCCCCGGGCGAAACACTCGCGTTTTAATGGCAATAATGCGATGACCACGCAAGGTTCGCCGAGCTAACGAGGATCGTTAATTGGATCGGTTTTCCAGCTAAAATACTCGGGCACTCGTTTACGTTTTCGTGACGCGTTTACTCGACGCGGTTGAGATATACCCTCTCGAGAGAAATTTATATCTCGGCCCTGAGCCAAGTGGACCGAAGTATCGAACGCCACGAGCAAAATCATCAAGGATCGTGTAAAGTTCCATCAACACGGACCAGCGGACTAAACAACGGAACACTCGTCGTCGTTCCACCGTCAGAAATGGAAAATTTTCAAATTTCCCGGCGAGGCCTGCTAACATTCGCGAAATCCGATACGTTTCCCGACGCGCTCTTTTGCGCGTAAAAATTGTTTGGACGATCGTGGAGGAAGGTGTCCGGAGAAGAATGAATCTGGATACTGGGATTTTTGCATTGAAATTTGTGGAGGGGTGTGGAGGACTGTGCGTGCGTGCGTGTGTGTCTCGATGCTTCCAGGGGCGGCCTCACGGTGAAACGAGTTTCTGCCTTTGCGGGGGCGACGCTCGTGCAGTGGAAAATTTTCCATTTTCTTACGCTATCTTATAGGTCCACGCTTGAATACTTGCGCCGAACGAGAAACGAACCACCGAATTTTCTGGCAGCTTCTCGTTTCTTCTCCCTCGCGGTTTTGGCTACTAAGTTATGCATTTTCGATGTTCCTGCCAAATGTATTTTTAAAATAGGCTTAACGCGATGGAGTAACAAGAGTTCGTTTTTCGGACAGCGTTATTTCTGCTCGGCACTGTACGTGTCACGGTGAAAATACTTAAATTAGCTGAAATTTATTCCTCGTAAATCACAGCTCTTAACAGCTACTTTGCCCTCTTTAACCAACGATTTTACACGGGACTGTGTAAATTCCTCCTGAAAACTGGTCCCAACAGTAAAAACCCTCGGAGAACCAAGATGGGACAAAGAGTGATTTAGAAAAATCGATCAAATTTACCCCCCCCCCCCCCTCCCCTGCGGTTCATAATTCACACGCCTCTTTTCCCGAGAACTCGGATAATTCTCTGTTCAGACGTTTCCTTAATAAGCTCTGCGCTCCGCTTATTAAAACTTGTTATCGTTCGAAAACGATCAGCGGCTGTGCAAGTTATTTTCAATTTCTCGTATCAGTTGCAGACCTCGCGCATTCGCATCTCGCTATCATAGAACGATAACAGTCATAGATAATGGCAGCTTAGACAAGAACTGTATTTTCTCGCGGAAAATTTTTTGCTAGCGTCGCCATTTTCTCGTTCCGGAGTTAGACCGAGATTTCTCACAGAAACGATTGTCCATTATTATTCATGGGATCATGTGGCATTACCAAGCATATTTTACTAGATCCGTATCGACGAGGATCGTTGTCTACGATTATTCGTGCGTGTGCGTTAACGCGGAGCGACCGCTGTAATAAAATATTAATATCAAATATCATTTCTCTATTCGAGAGAGTAACAGCTGGTGGCTGGCGTATTTAATTTCCCAAGGAAATAAAGCGAACAACGTGTTAGGAATGGTTAGTTCAGGCAGCAATAAACAGTATTATCTATCGGCTCCCCTAGCATTCGAGTCATCGGATAGAGAACTTAATAAAGGCTGCCATGCTGCAGATGCAACTGCAACGATTACATAAACTACAATCCTCGCCTGGCCAATGGAAAAAAAGGTCGGCAGTTAATATACTCGGAAAAGGAATTTCTGCAAAACAAGGTAGTTACTTAGTAACTGCCGCAAGAAAACCAATCTATAATTGTGTAATGACATTCGATTGCTAAGTGACTCATTGTAGGTTGACAACTCCTAAGGCGGAAAAAAGTGCTCGCAGCGATCGTTGGGAAGGTCTGAGCGAGTCATTCTCAAAATGGCGTCGCGTTCGCCAATCGGATGAGGAGAAGAGGGACCAATTGATTTTCCCGCGGGAAGAGAAGCGTCGCCGGAGATTTTCTCGCAATTAGCCGACAGCCGCGAAAATGAAGGATCGGAGCGCGTCAGTAACGAGCTCCCCCGACATTTGCCGAAAGGTCGACGTTTTAAGGAATTGATGATGGTAATTTGCCCCGTTATGCTCGCTGAACAAGTCGCAAAACGAAATCGACGTTCCACACGCGGCGCTGTCACGACGACGTATGACATTTGGTGGCTGTGCGTGTAATTTTCTGCCCTAACGAATCGACGGGCTTCCTGCTGCGCTTGGTACTCGCGCGAAAAATGCCGAGTTTGCTCCGCGAGCCAGTTGAAAGTTGAGGAAAACGACCGCGGCGCTTTCGTCCCGGTGTCACGAGTCGCGTTACGTAAAGCCGATTCCGAGCTCGCATTAATTCTGTTTGCCGAAGCGTCGAGTTGAACAGCTGACGAGTTCTCGAGAGCGACCGTATCGCCACATCCCGAAAAAGCTCCAAGTGGAACGTCCATGTGAATTTACTCGCTCGACCATTGGCTTCCACTCCTCGATTATCACCAATGAAATTTATCGATGAACAAATTGGTCAAAATACTCGAATTATATTTTCTCTCTCTCTCTGTCTCTGTCTCTCTGTTTCTCCCTTCTCGCTAAGAGTTAAGACGAATGAAACACCCGAACAAAAAAAAAAAAAAAATCAGCGACGATAAGAACGTCAGGGACTTCGTATCTTTCCTCGGCTGTACACGCACACACGGATGATTTCTGTAAACTTCGTCGAGTCAAGAGACGCTTCAGCCCACAGCCACGTATTTTTTCACGTGATCGTGAGAAGCGCGTTACGCAATCGGTGATAGGCGGCTGGCATATGCAAACTCGTTTGTTTTGATGCCACATTCAACTATGATGTCCCTGCCATTACGAAGGCGCGACATAATGACTGAAACGCCGACTGGAATTCGCAGGAAGGAAATTTTCATTCATCATCCTAGCGCGCGCGTCCATCGGAAAGCTGAATTTCTAGCTTGAGCTTCAGCAGAACTTGTTTGCCTTGTCATTTTGTTTAGAACGTGCGATAACGCACTAAATAGCGTCGATGTGTTGGTAGAAAAATTATGCATCGTGCAACGCGACCAGCGAGAAACAATTGGTTCGAGAAACTCTCGTCTTTCCCGAAAACTCTCCGGGACCGTAATGGCGTCGCTCTTTGCGAAAATATTTCTCTCCTCTCTCTCTCTCTCTCTCTCTCTCTCTCTCTCTCTCTTTCTCTCGAGAATCCCTGGCAAAAGCCTTTATCGCCTCTCCAAACGAGACAGCGAGTCGCTCGCTCTCGTTGCTCCTCAATTTCGACAGATAATTGCCATTTGTTTTGAAAGTTCGTTCGAAACTTGTTTTATTGGCTGATTATCACTGGCCTTGCCGGCACAACGACTTGACTTTTGTTCCTAAACAACTGAACCGGCTTGTACGTTGTTTACGAGGAAAGACAAGTGCGCGAGTGTGCGCGCCAATAAGTGGATGAAATTTCAACGATTTTGCGGAAGACACGTTAATCGGTAGATAAGGAACGGCACGAGCAGACATTACGGCACCATAGCAGGAAACAAGACGTTTATCCAGACGCGAGAATAATACAGGGATCTCGCGAATCGATTCTGCGAAGTTGTGCGCGCTTCACACGCATTCGCGCGCACACACGGATAGGCGCGGGCGAGCCTGATAAGAAACTTTACCTGTGGAGAAATTCTTCTTCTCCAGCCGCAGGCTTTTTCCGAATAAACAGCGTAAGCTTGATAAATTATCGTCGATTGAAATCGCTGACCCAGATTCTCGCGACGAGTCGAAAATAATCGAGCGTTGTTTTCAGCCTCGCTAATTTACTGGCTCAAGCGCGGAGCCTCCAGCGAGTATTTGTCCGCCGATTCCCACGGTGGTGGTCTCCATCGATCGTCGATCGTCGCGCATTGATAACGCAACGTCGTTATCGTCGATCGATCCGTTCTGGCGAGTGCCGCGAGATTTTTTACCGCAGTCCGTTCCACGAGAGATCGTGACGCCCGAGAAGAGTCACGTGCGAGGAGCGTGAGGAGATGCAGTGACCTCGGGAAGGCGTTGGCCACGCAAAGTGGTTAGAGACGGAGCTGCTGCATGGACTCCGGGCGAATCGCCGGCAAAACTCCGCCCACGCAGTGCACGCACGGAAAACGTGCGTAGATAGCAGCAACCGGACAGAGCTGCACGACTCTTTGCGCGTTGGCCCCCGACACGTGGCCGGTTGTTACAGGGTTGCGCAACGCCTTGGGACAATGTCAAGGCCGAAGCTGCACTGACACGGAGCGCTGACACTCCTATCATGAACAATCGGAATGCGCGAGCATTCGTTGGCTGCGATATGTGCAGTCGCGTTGCATCACTCGTCCCATCGCACTCGCAGAACCCGATCAATTGTATCGTCCGTCCTCCCAGAGGGGGGTGCGAGAGAGTTCCCTCGTCTTCGAGGATGCTCGATCCGGCACTCGGAGGGTGTTCGATCGAGCTGCACCTCCCCCCCGCCCGATAAGGTTCGCTGATGAAAAACAACGACCCCTGCGTGGTGGGCCATTGTGGGGTTCATCAACCGAATTCCCCGGGAGAGACTCGGAAACTTAATGGGAAATACGCGTTGCGCAAGACAATTGTATTTCCTGATGCAAGCATCGCGCTCGTTGATTCGCAGTAACGCGTTGAGGCGTCGCTGATGATGATGCTGGCCTAAAGTAGAGGCTGATTAAATCACTGCCACTTCCTCAGGCCGTTTAACCCCGGAGCAATGACGCATGCGTGGTGATGACCCAGTCACTTATTTTAACTTGTAATATCATTTAGAAGTTGGTGGCCGCTTCATAAAAGACACTCAAACTAATTGGTCTTGAAATAAAGACTGGCGATACTTCTTGCTTCGTTCTAATTGAATGCAAATAGCGGCTAGCTAAGGTTTCCACCACCTTCTACCTTACGCTGGAGGATGACGTTGTATTTCAATCCTGTGTACCATCCGGTTCATTACGGTACAATTATTGTCTAGACGTCTGTGCGGTGTGCCTAGTAATCGAACGGTTTTCCCTCTCTATCCTCCATCTCTCTCCCCTTCTCACCCTCAAGTTCCTCGCGTCGAATCTTCGCTTCATTCTGCGAGCGACGCTATTGTTTTGCGCGGAATGGAATTATTCCGATACAATACAGTTGCTGGCAATATGGCGGAAAGTGCAGCTAGATCGAAAGATGACGACGACGACGACGACGATGACGGTGACGATGAAAGAAGTTATTTTTTCGAGCTTCCCTTTCACAGGGTTGGTAAAACCTGGGGGAATATCTGGGGAAAAGGCGAGAGCCCGCAAGTCCGTGTTCACGACGAGATGCTCGGCCGAACAAAGGAGAACTATTTTGGGCCGGCGGCTTCATGGAAGTGACCCTGCAATGGCACATACTCGCCTCCCTTCGTATTTGGGTCGCGAAGCGCACGCTCTTCCTCTTGCTCACACCCCCCGCCCTCGCCAACCCCTTCGCCCCTAAGAACCGACTGGATGTGAGCTTCGCTCCAAATTTAGTGCCCTCGCCCACGGAAAATCCTAGCCGAGCTCCACCAACCATTGAAAAAAGAAGAAAAGTTACCTCCCTCTCTCAATGCTTTAAAATTCATCTCTGTCATTCGCATCCTGAACCGCCTTCGGGCAGCTTGCATTCATTTTCATTGAATATCCAGCGGAATATTCGGTGGAAATCTGTCCTTGGATCGCAATCTCCTTGTTCCGGAAGTCTTTGTTTGATGCAACTTACGCCCACGCAGCCAATGCGGACGGCTATGGTCGAACCGATGAAGTAAGATTCTATTATGTCTACAAGGTCATGGCGTGACCTTAGAGGGTTTTTTATTTGCTCAGATGCAGAGTATTTTTACTTGTACCTTTTATGTGAAGGTGGTTTGCGTAAATGGTGTCCTTAATGATATTTTTTGTCCATCTATTTTTACGGCGAATGCTGGAATATAGAGAATATTGTCACCGGTACATCAAAGATACGGCGAAGCATATATTTTTACCGCATCGACATTACTCATCGTGAGAGTAATTCTGCAAAAGCAATACCCGGAGTATCGATCTTATCGTTAGCAAAGTTAACAGCCTCTAATGGATGGCCGAAACACAACTGGAGGAGAGAGACGATAAAGAAGATTCGAGTTTGCTTTGTCAAACCCCGGAGATAAGCGCGTCGCTCGCAAGGTCGCCCTTCGGCAACCTGGAGATTATGAAAAAGAGCGGAAGCGTCGAAAGCAATTTGATTGCATAAGAGGATTTTTGCTCACGCAACGCGCGACCTCTGAGCTGGTTAATAGCGGGAAACTATCGGGAACAGATGTGACGCTTATCGCGGTATCTCCTATCAGCTGCAGCGCGTGAATTTATTACCTTTATTGCCAAGCCAGACACGTATTCCCTTTATTGTATCTGCCAGTGTTCTCGCGAGCAATGCTATTCAAATATTTCGTTCCTTCGGAGAACGTTCTTCCACGAAGCGAGAACTAGGACGCTCGACTGAAAGTCTCGAAAGACCGCCGCAATTACTTTGCCGTGCAATCAGCGATCGTCAGCGACAGATAAGAGATCCGATCAGGCCCCCGACTACACGTTTTTCACCTTGGGATCAGAGTCCACGATAGACTACCACCAGCTCGTCCTTTTCATCGGAATAATCGGGTTTATTAACAGAGATTCCGCGTTTAAAGTAGCGTGCGGCGGAGTCCGTCAAGTGTAAAGTCCTCGATAAATCGTTGGCGGGAAGCTGCATTGGTAAAAAAGGGAACTCGTGGAGGTCATGCACGAGCGAGCGCACCTGAGGTCCTTCCCGCTCTTGAGCTGGATGCACCCGCACATCGTTTTCAAGTGATTTTTTCGATGTCGCGCGAGACGGGCGAGGGAAAGGCAGAGGCTACCGAAGATCCGCGCATTCTGCACGAGAGAGGTTCCACGAGGTGGATGCCCTGACCTGCGGTAACCGCATTTTCCGCACGTAGCGCGGCTAATAGCAGGCAGCCGCGTGGCGAGGTCGTCGCCGAGTTGCCAGCAGCAGCGAGCCAGTTCCAATCGGTTACGAACGCTAGCCGATCCCGGCCAACAGGTCCGACCCGATGACTCCTCGGAATCTGCCGCAAAAAGGGGGCAGATAACCGCGGAACGGGCGGGGGGAGGGGGCACCAATCGAAACTGGGTCGCTCGATCGTTCTCCAGCCCAAACTCGGCCGCGAACTTTTTACCTCGCCTCCAAGATGGAGGCTGAGTCCGGTTCGCGCTGCCAGCGATCGGTTAGCGGCTGCGGAAACTCGACAGACTCTCGATAATTATCGCTGGACGAGTTTTATAGTCCCGCTAATTATCGCTCTCGTACGCGTAAATATTGTTCGCAGCATGCGCCGCCATTATCAACCCGATAAAAATTTCTCCACTCCCGCGTGAATCACGCGTGATCCTGCCGCGGTCCCTCCGTCGACCGAACAATCGAAGTCATTGATCGCGAGGTTGCCGCCAAACCGGAGATCCTCCGCGATCTCTCGAGTCCGTCCAGTGTCGCCCTTATCCTCGCGAGTATTTTCAGAATCGAAAGCATCCGATAAATCGCGAGTCGTTCTTCCAGGCCGTGCGTAAACAACGCCGCCGCTGATGCTCCAGTTTTCAACCGGGGGGGGAGGAGGATAGGGAAAACTATCGATTCGCTCTGCTCGTTAATAAACAGTAAAATTCCACGCGGAGGCAGAGGATCCGGCGTGCATTATTAATCGGCGGAAGATTAATTGATAACGCTCGCGCGAAAGAAATTTCGATGTCGATGCCGCTGATGCGATTACCGAGGGCGAGCAACGCGTTCGCGTGTGGGATCGATAGGGATCAACAGACTCGGCCAGTGGGTTTCTGCGTTTTATCAATGAAAAACTTATTAGTTGCCTGAAACTATCCACAGCTGAACTTTTCTACGACGCTCCGCGCTAGCCCCGCGGAATTTCCTATGAATATCACGAGAGTTTCCACGCGAGTCCGGGAACCGAGTCGATAAAACTCGACGCAAACTGCCATTTATGGCGCGTCGGAAATGGTAAAAGTATCGAGCACGCGGTATCGGCCGACCGGGAACTCGCCTGAGAATTTCAGGCTGGGCGGACAGATGAATCTTAAAGATTTATGGCGACTCCGCGTGGATGTGCCGCTCGCGCGGTGGCGCCCACCGCCGATCGCGCAGGACTCGACGTCCCGTGGAAAGTCAGTGAAAAACTCGAGGAAATCTCAGGCGTTCGTAATCCCAGAACGCTCGATCGTTCCGCGTACACGGATAAATTCCGGGGGGAGGGGGAGGGTGAGGAAACACGTGAGCCGCCGGTGTGACATGGCACGAAACCCGGCGGTGTCACTTGCATTCTGACAGAATTTCAAAGCGAACCAGTTGAATGGCGGTGGAAACGGCAGTTTCACGTAACGCGGAACGTGTTACGAGGAATATCGTGCCGGCCTACGGTTGGCGTGCTTCTAATCCACTTAGAAACATCGCTCGATACACGGAACCGAGTGCTCGCAGGCTACTTTTCAGAACGGATTCTCGCTGAAATATCGGACACGTGTACCAATGCGACTCTCCGCGTGTTGCACGAGCGGGTCTCCCGATGAATTATGGGAAAACACATCGAGAGAAACGTTACCGAACTGATTTCCTCCCTCTCCCCTCTCCCGGTCGATGATCGGCGGAGGAGCGTTGTCTCGGTACTGTCGTTGTTCGCTCCCGTCATTTTTTAACGAGAAACTTTCACCAGACTACGGTCGACCGTAGCAGGATGATCGAAATGATATCTCGAACGTTAATGTCAGAAGAAGCGCGCGTGGGTTGCGTAGAACTTGTGGGAATCCGCGTGGCGTCGCGTCGCGTCGCGATCCCGCTGCCACTTCCCCGAGGCTGCGCTTCTTACTGGATCCTGGTGCATTCGTGCACCAGTTATGCAGGTCCGAGTTGTTGTTCGAGGTCAAATGGTCGCTCGGGCGACCGCCTTCGAAATTTGGGTCAAGTCGAGAGGCCCCGGCAAACCTGCGGAACCCGCGAGTCGAGCGATAAAGCAATCTCTGCACATGCGTGTGGTGCGTGCATGTAAATCCCTTGCAGGACCACCACATCACCACCTTCCAAGTGCCGGGAGTGACGTAATACGCGATCCCCCAGGTGGTGCCATCGACCGCGGAGAAAGTGACGTTCGCCAAATAAGATTCCGCACGCTCTTACACAAGTCGATAATTTGCTCTGGCCCCCGTTCAAAGCGACAATTCCAAATCCCCTGCCAACTAATTTCTTATGAAGAAATTGCTCGTTGCAAATCCACCGCGTCCCTCCCCCCGCCCGCCCGCTGTTTACGAGCTTCGCCCTGCTTTATCCAGCGAACTCTAATTACAGCGCTTTAAGGCACAGTTTACTGGAGCTATATCGGGGCCAAATCTTCTTGTCGGATCCTTATCTCCTCTCGGCTATTTTACTGGTTTGAATTTTAATAGAGAATTTTCTTTCGTTATCGACCGGACTGACGGCGTCGCCGCTGAATCAGCCGGTGAAATCTGGACAGAGAAGAATCGGAATTTAATCGTTTTATCGCGAATGCCGATTAAAGTGTACCCTAGAGCCCTGCGGATCGTATTCGCGATTGCTTTCTATGCATGGCTTTCTAGCGAAGTAAATAGGGTGTGCATGGACGTGTGGTGGTGTGTGTACGTACGTGCCCGCGGTGCGATGCAGTTTAATAGTTAATGAACGCGAAACTATATAGCGCTAACATGTAGAGTCCTTACACGTGGCCCATTGATTAGACCGAAGAATTGAGGACGCCTGACATTTCCCTTTCGAGGATATACTTGACATTGAGACAAGTCCGCCGAGTTCTTAATTAAAGCGTTGCTACTTCACTTTCGTATAGTTTGAACGCTTCACGGTTTTTACGCCGTATTTTACATTCGCTGAATTACAGCTTTGCCTCCAATGATGGCAGAGCTATTCAAGGTGGCTGCTGACGTCACCGATTCTACCGATTTTACAGAACTCCGGTGACTAAGCGGTGCTAGAGTCTAAACCGGATAATGACACGCTGGGAAAGTGGAGAAATTTTCATAGCAGGCTTTTGGAGCGAGACTCGATCGGCGATCGAGTTTAACAAGAGTCTCCCGGAGTGGTGGAGGAGCGCTGATTTTGTCGATCTCACGAGTTTCGAAAGGAACACTTGTTTTTTCAATCTATTTGCGGTCTACCCTGATTCGACCACCGGTTCGATAAACGATAGGAAAAATTTCTTTCCGCGAAAGTGTCGCCCCGTTCGACGACGGTTCATTTTCCAAGGTTTCTCTCTCTCTCTCTCTCTCTCTCTCTCTCTATCTCATAATGATGATAATCGGTACGTGCGTATATATCTCTTATTCCTAAATGCGAGGCCCGCGTTTCTCGCGAGGAATACCCCACTTTCCCCGGCGCCTTTGCCTAAAAATATTCCTCGATACGAGCCAAAACATTTTTTATCATCCTCATCCAAAAATATTCCTCGCGCTTTTAGCTGAATTTGGAGCCGTAAATAAAGTTTATTTAAAATTCATTTGGCACACTTCTCTCGCTGCTATCTCTCAAAGCTTCTTCGCACCCAGAACGTACTCTCCGTTCATGCGAAGCGAGCTGAATTTTCAATTTACCATACGCGCGTATAAATAAAGTACGGTGCGGACGCTATCTCGCACCTTTGGCGTTTTTGTCAATTTCTTCTCGCGCAGTCCCTACGTCGCTCTAGGATTTTCCGCCCACGCGAAGATTCCGGTGGAAAATCAAGTTTTCTCAGCGCGGGGAAGACCACGAATTAGGGGATGTCCCGATGAATCAAGGTTGATTAGAGCCGGAAAGGTGGCCCGCGCGGAACTCGCTCGATGAGGAATTTTCCGCGCTCAAGGTGCGGACGTTCTCCAGTTTCTGGCAAGTTCCACTCGCAAGGACTTTGGAAATAGCAGCGGAAGCAAGGCTTGCTCTTTGCACCGGATATCTCGACGGGCCGACATCGTCGACAATATATATATGTCCGCAAATAGACGCTGGCTTTCCTCCGCCTCAGTTTTCACGCGCTCAGCGATAGCTACGCACGCTGGCCGTACTGCGCAGTATTTCCATCGGTATTAAATATTCCAGCTGGGGAACACACGGGAAACTCAATTAACTTTTGCGCGATTACCCCGCGCCAAACGCCAAAACCACCGCCGATCGGACAAACTTCGAAACAAGTTCCCTGAAACTGCTGTGCGGCAGCCGAGACGATACCTCGCCTCCCTCCCTCCCTCCCTCCACTTATAATTCCCAAGCCTCGCCAAAACAGTCCTCCAAACTAAATTTACTTTTCTCCAAACTTTTCTCAAGGGAAAGAGAGAAGCGCGTCGAGAGCGTATTTAACGCGAACGAATATCCACCGTGACGATATAATCGATCGCCCTGAATAGTCGTTGAATGAAATCAGCTCTCGGATAATATTCCCCATAAGCGAGACATTAGTCAGAGCGCAGTACCAAAGAAAATAAATGAACTCCGTGGCGGAGTGCATAAAGTAAATTCTCCACGGCGAGATAATAAAAGCCAGTGCCGTGGGAGTTGCTGACCTTCCGTCTTATTTTCGTGTTCCAGTGGTTTACTGCGACTACACGGCATCCGGAAGGTCGCTGCAATTTCTCGAGGAGTACATCAGCAAGGAGGTGCTGCCATGTTTGGGTGACACCCGGGCCTCGACGACCATCTGCAGTCTGCAGTCCTCTCTCTTCAGGTAAATACAAGCGCCAGTCCGACAGTGACGAGGAAGGCGTCACACGATCGTAAGGCTTTCTCTCCTCGTCTCTCCCCCGCGACCCTTCCGAACGAACGTATTCCGCTCGTCGTCGAAGGTGAGAGAGGCAACGGGATCTCCTCGCCCCCGCGTTGCGAACAATGAGCGCGGAGTTGGACTCTGGAAGGTCCGTCCACTGATAAGAATCGAGGTCAGAGGGAACACGCGTTGTTCTCCTGACGCACACGCTCCGGGCCCAGCTGTCGCGTTGCCCTCGCGTATCCGTTATCGCTTTCCGGGACTTTCCGGGATTTTCCGGGAATCAGTGCTCCCGAGAAGGGCGCGCTATTAGTCGTTCAAGATGGCGAGACGGGACGGGACGGGACGGGGGTGGAAGATTTACAGCGGCGCGCTTCCTCCTTCTCCACGGGCTTAATTAGCGGAGTGCTTTATCCGCCGCTCGCGTGAGGAACGCTCGTACCTGCTGGGCCTACACGAGCGCGTGCCCTTTGTTATTTTTTTAATAGCACGGCATTCCAGCTGTAACGAACGCTGCACCCCGTGCTTTTCATTATCGGAACGCAGGAACACTGGTAATCCCAAGGTGGAGAACGCCCCGGGTAATAAGCGGGATGCTGCCGGCGGGCAGGCAGTCCCGGGCGATCGATTAATTGGCCACTTGATTAATCTCGTCGTCCACGGAAACCCAGAACGGGTTTCCCTCTCCACGTCTACCTCGACTCGTCGATTTCACCCCCGAGGGAGACCCGCGACGCGAGGGCTCCTCCACCAGGTTTTTCTCACGATATTCGTCCATCAATTTTCATCGCTGGGCTCGATTCGACGGGGGGGGGGGGGATTCGCGAGAGAGGAGACCCGGTTCGCTAAACCCTGCGGAGGCGCGCGTAACGAGAGGATGGATTCGTCTCTCGCGGGGATGGAGGCCAGGATACGTATTCCGGTATGTTCACTGGCGCTGACGTACCAGATCAATACCCACCGTCGAGCCTCGAGCACTTACCGCGGGTGACCGGCCACAGCCAACAAAGACAATACCACGCTGGGAAAAGCTTTGTTACCGCAGTTATCGTGCCATCATCTCGTTTCTCCACCTCTCGCCCTCCCCCTCCCCCACGTCGATATTATCTATGCAGAGGAATCTAAAAATAGACACGCCCACTCTTTCGAACGGTAGCTCGCACACGGACGGAATTGCACGGCGAAGCGTCGACTACCACCCCCCGCCACCCCACCACCCCCTTGTAAATTCAGGTGAAACATTCTCGAAATCCTCTGGGGAACTTACGTGTCTCTAAAATATTGACCTTCGGGAACTGAGAATTGCGCCGTGCGCTAAATGCGGAGACTTCGTCATTGATTCGATTCAGAAAATCTCCTACATCTCTTATCAGCTCCGAGGATCCACGTGTGTGTCGATAAGGGAAAATAGCGGAACGCCTGGACTAATTGCGGGAAAGTCAATATTTTTCCTCCGAGCGAAAACAGGCGCGAGTTTGTCTTTCTCGAGAAATCTGCGTGGTACGCTCTCGATTGTCAGAATAGGCGGAGGGGCAGGGAGAAGCCAAGTCCGTCTGGACAAACCTCATTGAGACTCGTTCATCCGTCGAGAGATTTCGCATGGTCACCGGCACCTGAGGAAACTCCGTCGAGGAAGCACACGAGGGGAAGATCTAACGCGTCTCCCACGATTGATGTTGCAGGCACGAGGCCAGAGACATAGTTAGACACGCCGTGGGGGCCAGCGAGCAGGATGCTGTCCTGTTCACGGGTCAGGGCACTGCCGGTGCCCTTCACACACTCATGCGACATCTCGACCTGTCAAAGCCCACGGTTGTCTTCGTGGGACCCTTCGAGCATCACTCCAACCTGCGACCTTGGCGAGAACACGGTGTCAAGGTAAGTGTGTGTGCGTGGGGTCACTCGCTTCAGCCCCTAATCGCGCGGAACCTCGCAGCGACAGAGGTCTTCCCGCACGATTTGCGCGAGAGGCTCGACTTATGGAAAGTCGCGATTATCCGCGTTTCCCCGCAGGTGGTGCGAATATCCGAGACGAGAGAGGGCTTCCTGGACCTGAACGATCTCGAGCGGGGCCTGGCCAAAGTTCGCGCGGAGGGCGTTACGCAAATGATCGGATGCTTCAGCGCTGCCAGTTGCATAACCGGGGTTCTGGCGGATGACGTAGCCACGACCCTCTTGTTGCACCAATATGGCGCCCTCAGCATTTGGGATTACACCACCGCAGGTAACGATCTCTCGGCTGCGGCGACACGTGCCAAGGGATTGAGTGTCGCTTGGCAGCCCCGTCGAGACTTCGAGAAATCCCGAGCGAGGTATATCGAGCGTCTCTGCCGCCGGGATTGACCCCTCGCAACTGTGGTCAATGCCAAACGTCGATCCTTACAGTGACACGCTTATATTTACCCGGGACACTTCTCGAACTTCGATCGGATCGCGCGCGTGTCGCCGATAGTCTCGCTCTTGCGCAATTCCAATTTAGCAATCGGATTGTTTCAGCTCCGTATACCCAGGTCGACATGAACCCGCACTTGCCGGGGGTAGGGGAGACCGCCGTCTACAAAGACGCGATAATCTTCGCCGGGCATAAATTCATCGGGGGCGTCCAATCCCCCGGAGTCCTCGTGGTCAAGAGGTCGCTCCTTAAAGAGGACATTAGCACGGAGGACATGAGGGACTCCCATCGCTACCTGCGGGACCCGGAGCTGCGGGAGGAAAGCGGAACCGCCGGAGTCGTCGAGAGCATTCGCTGTGGCCTGGCGGTGCAACTCAAGGAAAACGTCACGCCACGAGCCATCGTCGCTCGTCAGGATAAAATAAACAAGTGAGTATCGCGTAACGAGTAAAAGCCTCCCCCTTCCGAAGGTCTCGCCGACTTCTTTAGTATCTCGCTCTTAATATAATAAGAGCATCCGCGCGAGTGGATAAAACCCATCGCGAGTTATCGGCGAGACCCTTCGATGACTCTCGTCGTTGGCTGCCGCGTTTATGGTTGTCGTCGACTTGTTGATTTAACGAGCTCTGCATCCTTTTCAGGCAAGTGCTCGCTCACGTGCGCACAATTCCGGAACTGATCCTGCTGGGCAGCGCCTCGCAGAATATTAAGAGGCTGCCCATCTTTTCCTTTATGGTGCGCCATCCTCGCGGCACGTTCCTCCACCATAATTTCGTGTGTGCTGTATTAAACGATGTCTTTGGTATCCAAGCACGGGGTGGCTGCGCATGCGCTGGTCGTTATGCCCACGACCTAATGGGAATTGATCGGGAACTTGCCAAGGAATATGAAAACATTATTCTTGAAAGGTACGACGCATCTCTCCACCTTTTGATCGACTGCTCCTCCCCCCTCCCCCACATTTATCTGGAGAGAAAACACTTTAATCGATTAGCCATGCTCCATTATTCTTGAGAAATGCAGAGATTCTGTGTTTTGTCTCTTTGTTTATTTACTCGAACCCGATATGGAATAATCGTGAGTTTGCGAAAGGTCTTTGGTCAAAGTGCACAGAGCTTATCGGAGCGGTTTCTCGTTGTTTCAGCGAACACAATGACTGCAACGGAGAAACTAATGCAGAAGTACTTAGGCCAGGATTCGCCAAGCTCTCCTTCCCCTATTTCATGTCCGAGGCCGAGGTGGCGTTCATCCTGGAGGCCCTGAAGATGGTGGCCACCGAGGGTTGGAAATTACTACCCCAGTACGTTTTGAACCCCGACACCGGAGAGTGGCGACATCATACCAACAGCGTATTCAAGGAGAGAAGGTGGCTGGGAGCCATAAGGTATACCGACGGGAAGATGAACTCTTCGGAAAGAAGGGTCTCGGGCCAGGGGGTTTTCCCGCAGAGCTATGGGGATTGCCTACAGACAGCCAGAAACATTTTCAACCGCGCGAGGAAGATGGCGCAGCGTTACCCGCAGCAAATCGATCGCAGCTTCAACTTCGTCTCGGAGAAAACCGAGTCCCTGCGGTGGTTCATGCTACCCAGCGAGGCCCAAGACCTTCTGCTCGGCAACTCGCAGAACGTCAAGCAGGAAGTTCCCTTCAACCCCATTCTCACCTGGAACAGATACGGTCACAATGCCCCCACCAGCACCCACGACAGCTTAATCAATTGCTTGACCCTGGCCAACGGAATCAGGCGCCTGAACAGCGACATTCCAAGGTCGGGGAATGCACCGGTGTCGCCGAATTCGCCGAGGCATCGAAGTCTTCCAGTGCTGAGCAGTGCGGGAGGAAGGCCCCTGATGGGCGGTTCCTCGTCGGATCCGAAGAAATCCACCTTCGCCGTGAGACGCATGAACGAGGAGTATCAGTCGAGCGCCGTCCCCCTCGTGGACCACTCGGAGCACAAATCCCCGGCCACCTGCCCCAGCTCCCCGATGTTGGTGAGGTTCGCGCTGGGAGAGATCGTCTCCTCCTCGGTACTTGGCAGCAGCAGCAGCGGCAACATCCCTCAGGCGGCAACGATCAGGGCGAAGGAGCACAGTGACCTCGTCGATGGCAGTGCGGGACGTGCCAGGTGCAATTCCCTGGGCAGTACCACCGCAGCCGGAAATGCTTCTGGAAATCGCACTGGCACGTCCTCGTCCTCGTCGCCGATACTGCCGCTTCCCCTTAGTCCTCAGACCTTGACCAGTTTGGGTCTGAGTGCATCCACAGGGGTAGTCACGAGGAAACGACTCCACTGTAGCTGCAGCAGCCAGACGGAGTTGAATTCCCTGGAACTCGACTCCGGCAGCCCCAGCCATTCGATTTCTTCGCTGAATTATCATATCGTAGCTTCTCCCCCCTCCTCCTTCTCATCCGTCAGCGACTACTCCGACAGGCTGCTGGCCGGCGGGGGAAGGTCCTCACCCACTTCCTCCAGCCTCGGCCAAAGATCCGAGGAGAATCTGCGCGCCTACGTGAAGGAGGTCACCAAGGAACTGGCCACCGAGATCAAGTCCGAGATCCGCGAGGTCATCTCCAAGGTGGACGATGCTCTGTCGGAGTCCAACACGTCCGAGAACACGCCGCAGCATCATTCGCGGAACCACGTCAATCAGAGCTCGCTCGAGGAGAAGCAACCCAGGCACGACTCCTTCACGGCCAGCGATATCGCGGAGTATCTCATGGAATTCTCCAAGGAGATGGCCAGCGAGATGAAGTCCGAAATCAGGTGCGGAATGATCCAAGCAAATAAATCTTGCCGCCAACTGGACTCTCATCGAGTTCTTATCCCGCTTTTGTAGATCCCTTATCTTCTTGAATTATTCATGAAAACTATTATCGCGCCGCTAAGACGTATCTCGTCGACTCTCGCGCTAACGTAGTTTGAGCACCACGCTGTTCCTCGGGGTTGTCGTTGGTTGGATCGTTTCAAGAATGTTTCTCTCGTACACAGGTGCATGGTGAATGCCGTGGACGGACTGCACAGGCACTCCCCCGACGCCTCGGCGTCCGACATTTCCTCGAACGAGTGCGGCTCGCCGGACAGAGGGAGGATCTCCCTGTCGTCAAGGTCGTCGCCCAGATTATCGAGTTTCCGGAAGCACGGTTCGGTGGAGATTTGCAAGGTCGGCGAGCTGTCGCAGCAGGAGAGCAAAATGTCCAGCGAGTGTTCCTCGGACGAGACCGTGATCTACGTGATGAAGCCGACGGACAACGAGCAGACCTCGGGGAATCCGTCGAAGACCGACGACGAGGAAGCGGAGAACGACGTGGACGATGACGTGGACGACGACGCGAACGAGAGGAACGGCTTGGACATAGAGAACGTGAGGAAGGTCCTACCGAAGATTTACTCGGCGGTGAACTCCGTCAGCTCCCAGGACAGCGGCATCAACCTGTCCTTTCACGAGAGCGACAAGAGCATCGACTCCGTCGAGTTGAAGCGCAGCAGCAGCGCGGAGTCCAACTCCAACAGTAGCTACGGTCGCAAGCCGAGGACCACGTCGATGAACTCCATATCCTCGAAATCCAGCTCGAAGCACGTTCGTCAAAACGAGGACCTCTCCGAGGACGAGGAGTGCTCCGGTGACCTGAGGGAGGAAGAGGACCAGGAGGGCGAGGGGCAGGTGGACGGCAAGACGGAGAAAAGTGGCGATGGTGGCCACCGCAAACCGCAATGGCACTGTCCCCCGAAGAACGTGTGGAAACCGTCGGTGGAGGCCATGCAGGAGTTCGACATGATCAGGGACAGCGACAGGGTCCTCGTCTGCCTGTCCTCCGGGGGTAGGGACTCCCTCTCCCTTCTGCACACTCTTCACCAGTACAGATTTTACGCCAGGTCCAAGGGCATCGATTTCGAAATTGGCGCCGTCACCATCGACGCTGGAGGATTCGACCCTATGGGTTCGATGACCTATCTCAAGGCCTTGGACGTCCCTTACTTCTACGAGGAGCGGGTGATCGACCCCGAGGCGGGCAATCCGGAAGACCAGGCCTCCAGCTCCGCGGCAAGCGGGGCTTGCAGCTTTTGCAGTCGCAGCGTTAGAGCACAGATCTACATTCTCGCCAAGAATCACGGATATAACGTGCTGGCTCTGGGCCAACACTTGGATGATCTCACCGATAGCTTTCTATTATCGGTTTTTCACGGTGGCCAGCTCAAAACGATGAAGGCTCACTACTACATTCGACGACAGAACCTCAGGGTGATCAGGCCGTTCGTTTACGTTAGGGAGAAGGCGCTGAAGCATTTTGCTGAGTCGAAAAAACTTCTCGCCGTTAGGCAGTCCAGGCCGACTCACCTTACCGAGGTAATCAATCGTTTGCACTTCCCGATCTGGCGCAACATTCCTTTAGAACCTCCTCCGCGACGTGTACGTCGTCGTGCTTTTATCCATGCTCCCCCGATTCGAGTCTCTTCAGGGTTCTACTTTTCTTTGCAGAAGCAAGCCAAGAGCAAGGAACTGCTACTTCAGCACGAACGCTTTTACCCGAGACTCTACTGGTCCTTGCGCACCGCACTGCGACCATTGCTGGCGGCCCATCAGTCCAACGAATACGATCTGTCTTGCAGTAGCAGCGTCAGTAGCATCTCCAACAACTCTTCCGGTAATGGCGGCACTGGCACGGCGACCGCCACCGGCAACAGCCAACAGAAGAGGCACAGAAGACCGAAGACCGGAGCTTTCTCCTCGATCCCCGTCATTCAATCTCAGCAGCTCGACGACAACGAGGAAACCGACGAGGAGCCGGTCCTTTGAGATGCAGCTCCTGCGGGATGGGACTCTGCTCGTTCTTCCATCTCATCCTATCGTCACCGAAGGAAAACCCTGTCAACACTCGCGCTAAAGAGGAGGCAACGTTTTGCTGCCATGCATGCCAACAAGTAAAGTGTCAAAGTGTCAGAAGTGTGGCTCCTCGCGAGACCGGAAAGTTTTCCAATTGTACGAGCGAGACCCACTTGATATGGCGCATGCTCCTTAACGATGGGATTTTTTTACTCCTGGAACAGCCAATCGCCAAGCTTTTCGACTACGACCATGTTTCCTATTTAAAGAAGCTACTTGGCATTTGTACACGCTACATTTTCAGTTCCATTCACATTCGAGAATCTGGGAAGGGGAGGTACGACGACTCTACTTTTTCATTTGCGAACTTTCTTCCCCCCTCAGGGGGAAGCCTTGACTGCTCCTTCCTCGGCAAATTCCTCTTCCCACTTCTGACTTTTGCGCGGACTTCTCGCTCGAGACATCCGCTATAAGTTGTTCGCTGACAAAACGGAGAAATCTTGAAGCTTCCAGATGCCAATTTACTATAATTTGGCACGCGATCTGCGTATTCATCGTTCATTTGACTGGCTATTTACTTAAATTGGATTTGGAGTATTTTGGAATGTAAAGTGTAACACGGGGTGCTTGCACTTTCGTTAGATTCTTGACTTTGCGGTCTTCTTGGTAGCAAGGCACGTTGGGGATTTTTAAACGAATATTTGGACGAGCAACACGGAGGATTTCGCGTTTGCTATTTTGCATGACTTTCACCGTTGTCGACAATAATTATACGTCGTTCTGCGTAAACAATCGGTTTGCAAAAAATCGAGGTCTAAGGGAGGCTTATTAGATGGCAATTTATAGTATTGCCGACATACATATGTTGCATCAATTTAACGATTATACGATAAAGAGGAAAAGTTATATGTACTACTTGAAAGAATGGAATATTCAGCACACGAGACCCGCGATAACTCGGGGGTCTCTAATGAGAAACGTTAAAACCTTAACAGCTGTCAGAATAAAGATGTGTCAGAGCTACCCCCTCTCCCTCTCCAATGAGACAGTACAAAAAAGTACGCGATTGTAAATAAATTGTAAATTAGTTATTTAAGCAAATTCAAGCATTTCAATGCGAATGCACACTCTCGAGAGCAATGGAAAATTCTGTTTCTTGCGATTGACAAAAGTCCGAAGCATTTCCATGCTATGTAAGAGGAACGCACGTTTCTATGCGGTCGGAGAAACGTCGTTCCTGATATATATATATATATACGGGAAGAAACAAATCAGAGGTGTGCGATCGGCAAACGAAACGACTGTAAGACGAGTGTGAGAATTTTTGTACGTGCGAAAAAGTATTGAAAAAAGTATTTAACGATTTCAACGGTGGCAATTCTGAGGGGTTGAGGTTTTAGCAAGTTCTCACTTTTAATGTACTTCAAATACAGTATATGATCACGTATGTATATGTACACACATACACATGTAAAGGCATGCAGAAAAGCATACACACATCCAGCACACCGGTACAGCAAAAAAAGTTAATTTCTAAACACGAGAATGATTCTCGACGTGTAGTATTGCGCGGGAATGACTTTTTCTACTGTACGTACAACGCCTTTGTGGAGAACCAAGGAAAACTAAGCTAGAAAAAGTAAAAAAAAATGAAACGCAAAGAAAAGGAGGAAAAAAAAAGTAAAACGGGGGGCGAGCATGCAGGACTTTGGAGAGTCCTTTCCTAATTGGTACCTGATGCGATCGATCGATCAGTTGCTTCAGCAAACAAAAGTTACTCGACTCTAACTTTCGACGTTACGTAAACTCAGCCAGCGAATTAATGAATTTCAAAGGAGGAAACTGTCTTGGCGTTACGGTCTGGATGGATCTGATTACGCAATGCGATACAACCAAATTCCCGCAGAATCCCAAACGAATAAATGAGAAGCAACGTGTGACTAGACGAAAAAGTTGAACTTTCATTGAATTAGTATTAATCGAGATATTGTTCTCTTGCGAAATTTTGAGATACTTTTAGAAGACCGTGAGAATGTACCGGACTTCACTATAAGACTGCGTCGCTTCTTAACGTGATACATGTTGCTAAGATTTATCGCGCTGGATCCCATTGCATGACCCGTTATATTTGTAAATATATTTAAATGTTAAAGCAAATTCTATAAAGGGGAGAAAGGAGAAAGGAGTTTCGAAGAAGGGCAAATGTAAATTTGTGAAGTTCAGAGACTCTCGTGAGAAGTGGGGGGGGGGGGGGCGCAGAATGGACGCACCGATGAATTTCAAGTTGATCGATGATACGTATAAGAAGGCGTAGGAAGGAAGAGACGGATGTCAAGACTAATTTGGCACCATGAAATATTTACAGGATTATTTACTGTAAGGCATCGGTGGTAAATCGCCATTTATCCATTGACTCAAACTTTCACTTGCGTTCTTTTTTATGTTCTATACGATCGTCACATGCTCGCTATAACTAGGACTAATCGATTATTTTCTAGCTCGCGTATTCAGAAAGTCATGCGGAGTAGTCGATATCTATCATTATCCGTACGTCTCTTTTGTCGTACCAATTTTTTAAGCATTCATTATTCATCGTCGATACGCGAGGCGAGAAATAATTAACCAAATGAGAATAAGATAAGTTAAGCATTGAGATCTATGTGAATCCTTATGAATAGATATTATTATATTTTCCGAGAGTTGTGCGAGAGGACATTGTTATTGTAAAGATATGTAAGTTTATTTATCGCTAATAAAAACAATGTTTAAGAAAAACTTGCTGCGAAACACTATAATGGAATCCGCTTACGAGGACTCGCAAGAACTTCCTCTTCTCTCCCCGCCAACGCCATCCGCGGAATAATTAATTGAATTTATTTCATTGCAAAAAGCCACTGAGTCCACCGTTGAGTTAGAAGAAATTAACAAACAGAGTACTTGAAACAAATCCAATAAAACAGGTTTTATATGCAGAAGTAAGTAAATTCGCTGGATAAAGGCAGAAAGGTAAGTCACCAAAGTATTTTATGAAGTGTGACTATTTATGTGAGAAATTGTACACTCTCTCTCTCTCTCTCTCTCTCTCCTTCTTTACGAGGCACAGAGACGTTTTAAATATGCTTTAAATATAAGGCGTCTACATGGTTTTTTATCGATTTATTAAAAATAAGATACTCGCTCTGGATAAGGGGGTTGGTCGGGGAGTCTCTTGGTAACAGAAGCCAAGGAGAGTTTGCGGAGATAAAGGCCGAGACAGTGTTTTTTTTTATTGATTTATTAGATCATTTAAAATATTTTAAACAGCGTGCGATTTTGTTTATTGGCGTAACAGTGAAATATCGTTTAAGGTACATAGCACGGGGCGTGAGGTTATCGAGGAATCAGGCAGGATAATAAATAATTGCTTCCGAAGTCATTTATTATCCGTTCCTCATGAAACTTTGAAAATGAGACCTTCCTCGAAATTTCGAGCCCCGAAATGCGAGAGAGAATTGTCCAATCGAAAAGATTCTTTTTACCCTTGTCGCGCATTGCGGACTTGAAATATTTATCTTACTTATTAGCTTATGTAGAGAATACAATGATTTATCCAGACGAGAGAAAAATTCGAAAAGTGCTTAAAACTTACGAGACGAGATTGATAATGAATTATGTCGCATTGAACTCCAAGTTTCAACCAGTTACGCGTCGAGGAGCCTCGAAAGAGTTTCTCAATTCTTTTTCTAATTCCTTTAGGGTCGTTCGTTTGAAGAATTTCCAATTTCGTCGGGGAACAATTGCCTCGGAACGTGATTAGTGTTCCCGCGGTGCGATTAATATTCCTTCGTTTTCTAGAAATTCTATTCGATTACGGAAAACTCCTCTTTCGGGCTCTTCGCTCTTTGCGTGAAAGCCGCTGGTCCAGCCTAGCGTGTATAGATTTATCTATCATAGAAACTTCAACAGAAATGACAATGAAGTAGTAATAGTAGCAGTAATAATAGTAGTAATAGTAGTAGTAGTAGTAGTAGTGGTAGTAGTACAGTAGTAGTGCTTCGCCAAAAATTTCTCTTACGCAAAATATGTTATTAGTAATTTTCCTCCTGCCCGAAGCAATGGTGCTTTTAAAAATGAGATATTTATTTCTTTATTTTTCCTTTCATATATAATATATTAATAATCGCTATATAAGGGTATCAATATATTAATTGCTGCTCTTATTAGAATTATCGAAGACACAGTATCGAAAAATATTAGCATACGATATGTTATTATTACGACAATATTAGCACATATAGACATTCTTATACATGTTTGTATTCACGAGAGAATAATCTTACAGGAAAAGCTTTGCTCTGATCCAAGCTTTGATTGGCTGAACCAAGGGACCTCGACAAATCATTGGAACGAGGCGGGGGGAAAGGGTGGAAAAAGGGGAAAGCTTTAGTGCTTTCAAATTAAATTCCTCGGTATAGAATGTGCGCGGGACGCATGGCTATATATTATCTTCTCGTGAATAAAAACTGTGATTCTTATTGTTAGAATAATAGTTAATTCAATAATTTCTTAATATTATGCGATGCAGTCGGATATAGTTCGCAATGTACGAAGTATCGGCCAGTGGAAATTCTAGAGACCCCTTTCACGTTTTGGAATTGCGGTGAGTAAGAAAATTTATTTTACATCATCGCACACTTGCTCCTAAATATTATACTCGAAGATATGTCCACGGGTAATTCGTACATGTTTCTTAATCCGCTGAACATCCAGTTAGCAGTGAATTGATTTCCAAGGGAACTTCTGAAATTTTTTGCAAATCCAATAATCCGCCTCGAGTTTCGAGATAGCTCGAAGCAGGTGCTCGACAGATCTCGTTGGCCAAATTTGTCTGTAATTTTTTCATCGTTTTCGAATACGTTTAAGCGAATCTCGACGTTTAAATTTGTTTTCGATTTTTGCATTCGAGCGGAAAGTTTCGAGTCCCAGCAGTGGGGAGCTCTACCGGAGCGAGGCTCAAGTTCCAGACGCGGCACCGCGAGTTTCGATTAGCCGCGTGCAAAATTTAGGCCGCTCTCTTTCACGCGTAGAGAGTTTGCATCGCGAGGAAATGGAAAAAAGAGGAAGGAGAAAAGAAAAATACCGCGAAAGGTCTACGCACTGCCAACAGGATGCGGAGATAAATCGAAATTAGTAAACTCGACTTAGGCTAGACACGTAATGCTATCGAGATTCCAAAGTGCGAGCTTTTCTTAGACGAGAACTCGAGAAATTTTTGCGCCCTTCAAAATGTAGCCCTTTCCTGGTGAAGGCTCGTGAGTTTTCGCCGATCGCCAACGGCCACGTCGATTATTAGCCTTATCTAACAGACAGATGAGCGGTGATAACTGGTGTCGGTTGATACTTCTAGTAGGCAGGGGACTGCAGCTCCTCCTCCTCGTCCTCCTCGTCCTCATCAATCCCGGGCTCGCCAAGGGCGTGAACAAATTCTGAAATGACAAATCAGTCCTGATCCTGCTTATCTCGAAAGTACCCGAATCAAGGGCGCATGTCGAATTTAGAGGTCCGTTATCACATTTTTCCTTGGCACCGGGGTATGAATAGTTTAAAATAAAATTCAACAACTTGTGCAATCGCATGTCGCAAAATTCCCTTGAGCGCGTGCCAAGAAATATTAGGCCAGCCCAAGGACGAGAGGTAGGTTCTGGAACGGATTCAGAAATACATTCCTGAATTTCAGGAATACGTCAAGCGCGCGAAACTTAGCAGAATCACTGGGCTCGACCGTTTGCCCCTCTTCCTTTGTTGAAATAGCGGAAACTGATTAATGACTTGTTAGTTTAGAGCTTCCGGCAGTTTTCTATACAGCTTCATTGAGAAAATTTACATGCCGTCTTAATCTACGGAATATGATTGATCGACACTTAAGCAAGGCCTTGCTTAAGAAGGATGGCTAAAATTTTTAAACCATTCTGAAAGGAAGCGAGAAGGGGGTGAGAAGCGTGCGAAGAGAGAGAGAGAGAGAGAGAGAGAGAGAAGGAGAGGGAATCGGTTCTTTTATGGAAAAAATCGCTCTTGACAGATATTTTCCGCAATATTTCCACCCTTCTTGGGGGGAGGGTTCCCAGCTTCTCCTCTTCACTTTTCAGTCATGACCGAGGTTGCGAGACAAGTACTTCCACTCGACTCTATAGAGTCGCCCTTGGCCCAAAGTGCTCCTTCCCGGGATACTGACACATTCTTACCCTTTTATCTTTAACTTCTTACATTCCCATTCAGACACCGATATGTTCTTCCTCTTTCTATTTTATTACGAAACTCTATCTTCGACTTCTTGCATCCTTCCTCGAGATACTAACACTTTCCTTTTTCCACTAGCTCACTGAAAAACACTATCTTAAACTTCTCATATCCCCTCTAGATGCTGTCACAGTCCCTTTTTCCCTTCCACCTACCCTAGCTCTCACTCTCTCTCTTTCTCTCTCGTGGCCTTCTGCATCACAAATCTTATGCCCCCCTTCTGAATATCATCGATTCTTTCTCTTTTCCTCTTGAAAGTTTTACACGCCCCTTCTTGATACACCAACCAACACATTCGATCTCTCTTTCTCCGTTCGAAGCCTCGCGCATCATTTCCCAATTTTCTCTCTTTGCTTCCTCGATGTCTGTAGTCTCTCGATCGATTCGATGGCTTTAGATTCGGCGAAGAAAACTAAGAATGCTACCTCCCTTCTTTCCACCCTCTCTCTCTCTCTCTCTCTCTTTCTATGTGTATATATATATATATATATATATATATATATATATATATATATATATACCCATCTCACCCCGAGGACTCTTCCTTTTCGGCAGTTACTCGGCCAAGAAGAATGATCAAGAACCTAGCTGGCTATAAAAGTAGAAATAGGAAGAATCTTACCGTAAAAATCGATGCGACCATCTCCATCCACGTCCACTTCCTTAATCATGTCCTCGACTGAAAAGGAATTAGATCGATTTAGAAATAGTTCATTTAATTGCTTCGATCGAAATGAAAAAGAGCCTGCAGTGTCGTAAACGATATTAATCACCGATCGAGAACTGTTAATTCTCGGGAAATCCCCTAATAACATTTTGACCATAGCGTCCAGTAATCTGATTTTTCCAAAAAATGATCAATTCCAGTAGATTTCGGTTTAATTCGCGAATCGTTGGCAAACGTCAATCTTAAATTTCGTTTAATGTTCGATCTGGGCGTACGCTCTCGGCCGAATTAGTATAGACGGATTTTTAATGAAACGCTTTTTTTCTACGGCTTTGTGTCCGCCTATAGCTGCATTGCTCAAAGAAATTATTTTAATTTCTCGACTCGGCGGCGGAAAATTAATTTCTGATAGCGAGAAAATCAATCGGTCTTGAAACGTCATTGCCTCTTTTCATTGTATTAATTCCAATCACGAACTTCTCTCCAAATACTTCAATTATTTTCAAGAATGTATTGCTGTAAAGAGAAATGAAGAGAACGTAAAAGGCATGCGAAGAGTTGTTGTGGTTATTGGTTTTGAATGGCCCGCGCAAATTTTATTATTCAGAAATCAATCTCGAATATGTATTAAAAGCCGTAAATGTAGAGAGAAAAGTGATAAAAAAATATTTTAAAGCAGCCGAAGGGACAGAATTCAATTCTAGCAACTAGAAATGAATTTCAAGCGACAATTAAAGGTAGGTCGACATTCGAGGAATTAAGGAAATGAAGCTTTTTTTCTCTCTTTGCTGAAATAAGGAGAATCCTTCTCTCTTTCTTTTGGTTTCCTCTGAAATCGGATAAACAAGATTGAAAGGTGGTGCGTCTGTCTGGTATTACGGAAGGAGAAGGTCTGAAAGTTTATTACGCGTAAATCAAATTCGACCAATCAGAAAGTTGACATCGATTTGAGCAAGATAATCTGCTATGCGATTGTTCAGTGGGTTAAGTACCAAACGCAATTGGCGACTAACGAACGACACAATCATCGTGTACATTCATCCCCGTGAAGCTTCATGCCAATTGAAATCGATACTTCCTATTGAATCGCTACTCAGAGATTACGTAAGTACATCATCCAATATTTCCCTTATATAAATACGCAGTTACTCGTGTGAATATTACTTTACTATTGAAATATTAAAATCTGAAATATTTGATCGTGGAAATTTCAGCTGATATTGAACTAATACCAAAAGCGAGAGACTAAAAATATGAAACTCAAATATTTTACAGCGCGAAACGGGTGAGGTTCAAGTATTTAGCAATTATTTCCCATCACCAATATGATTGAGGGATATTTTAATAATTGGAAATTATCGGTAATTCTTCTCTCGCGAAACTTGGCATGATTCGATAGAATATCTGATTAAAGCAATTTAGTTTTAAATAATTAGTTATCGCAAATTTTCTGCCGTCGGTATTATTTGGGGGTGATTGAAAAGCGTTCGGGTAATTGAAAATTGTCGACAATTCTTGGTCGTCGTCGTCGCCGTCGTCGTCGTCGTTGTTGTTGTTGGCGGTGGTAATGGCGGTGGGAAAGTTTATCACGCGACCCAATCGGATGTTTGACACCGTAAGGAAAGTTGCGCGCTGAGTTTTCAAAGTTCCGACCCTTGCGAGGTAAATGGAAAGCGTCGATTTCTACATAAACGCCTGCCAAGTAATAAACCGGAAGTCATGAGGCAAAAATTCCTAAGACGACGTATAATCAAAGAGTCCTGTCCTTCAAAGTTCGACTCGTGTAAACCGTCGTGACATCGTTCAAGGCTAAATTTTAGTTGAACGAGGCCAGAACTAATTAATTTGAACAGCCCCTGAAAAGTTTTGGATATCTTCGATATTATGCGATAACCAGACTCGTCCGACTTCCATTCGGTTTATTGCAATTTTTAATGGAAGGAATTTGCTTCTACGCTCTATCGAGAATTTTAGTGACATGGAAAAAGGACTTCTTTCGGAAGATGTCCATCTTTTTTCCAAAACGATTAATATTCATGGAAAATTTATGATTTAATCTGAATATATTTCACGGCAGCAGCACGCCACGTGTTGATGCAAAAGATATCAAAGAACAACGACAAACAACGCCTACTTGTCAATGTGTACGTGAATGAAATTCCCACCATATCTTGCGGGGATCTAGCACCCCCTAACTTGTCGTGTAATGCGGTTGCCTAAACCGCTTGGGTAAAGTTTTTGGAGGGTAGTCCAGAATTCTTGCACATGCATGAAAGCCCCGGAAGTCGAGGAACACGCATAGCGCAAACACGCCTCTGGCTCCCGGGGATAAGCAGCCCTTAGTAGTTGTGTTTTGACCTCTAAGAATGCATAAACACACCCTGACTTTTCTTAACGAAAAACTTCCCCGAGCAAAACCCAAAACCCTAACATGATTGACATCCTAATAGAGGAGGAGCAAGCTTCCAGCTTTTAAACTTGGCTGAAACTTTGAAAATCGTACGAACAATTTGTTTTAGAATGCCACGTAATTTTGCCGGCCGAGTTCCCTCTGTTAGAAGCTAATTTATTGCGAGAATCGAAGTTTTATTCATTATTTTACTTGTTACTTACTTTCTTCTTCCGATAAATCCTCTCCAAGGCATTGCAATACGGCGCGCAAGTCAGATGCGGTGATATATCCACGATTGTGCTTATCGAATACCTAAAACAAAAGATTCAGAACAGTCTCAGAAATTATTTCCGTCGAATACCCGAAGCAGAAGAATCAGTTTGATATCCTCCTCGAAAGAATATGAAACTCGGTCGGAGATTATTTTTCATCGTTCGTCAGCATCCTCCAGACTTGAACAAAAAGAGGAAAAACACAGGAAAAAGAGAGAGAGAGAGAGAGAGAGAGAGAGAGAGAGAGAGAGAGAGAGAAGAGAGAAGAGAGGAATTTTTTGAAAGTTTCATCCTGATAAGAATACGATGAATATTTTAAGTGAGCACGGTGCGGATGAAGAAAAGCTCTACATATTTCATGATGAGCGTATTCACGGGTCAACCACAAGCGAAGGAGGAGCAGCACGTGCTATGTTTGGTAATTCTTGCCATTACGTGTGCGAGCCTTTTCGAATGGGCAAGTGATAATTACTTCGTTCAGTCAAGTAAACGAGAATCATCACGTTAATTAATTGGGCGTCATTTGTCCAAATCCAATTACCTCGGCGTTTCAGCCAAAGATTAATTTCAACTTCTTAACTAATTCATAGAAAGTAGTTTAATCATTTTTCTAAAAATCCTTCCCGCGTTCTCGTACCAACGCTCGGAGTAGAGTCGAGTTTGCTCGATAATTTTATTTATGAGCTCCATTAAATAGATTGATTAGAATGCGGATTTGAAGACGTGCCCGACTATTCGGGAATCGTATAGCCGTGGTCAGATACGAAGTCCGACCAAAGCATCACTCGAGATTCAAGCGAGCGAGCGAAGCATCGAGAGATCGCGGAAGCGCGCGAGTTTCGTGAAAAATCCATGAGAAGCATAGAGAGAGAGAGAGAGAGAGAGAGAGAGAGGTGACAGCGATTATGTCAGCATCGTGTATATCAAGTATGGTGTCAAGGGGGGCAGGAGGGGACTTTATATCCGTCCCCGGCTATACTTTGAATCAACTATTGTTCCTGGAGGGAACATCTTTTGTGCGAAGGGGAATCAGCAATCCCTCACGGGACATAAATTACAAGCTGTACGCGTAGGCATAGATGTATTTCCAGGAAGCCGATAATACTGATCTACATAGGATTCAAGAGTAGGAGCGATTCCGGTTATCAATTTACTTGGCTCGATTTCACTTATATGCATGTTTCGCGAAACCCAATCTTCTTTCATGTTTCACTGTGCGAAACTCGAAATGTCACTCCTAAAACTGATGGCTCTTATAATTCTCATTGCATCTATGACAGTTTTAAGAAGCGCAACGGCTCGTCACATTTTTCACAACTAACCGTGACAAATATCCCCGGTATTTCTTCTTTGCGAATGGTAATAAGAGATAGGGCTCTGGCTATTACGATGCACTTCCGGTATTACAGAGGGACCGAGAAATCGAGCTGGGGTCTCGCTGAAATTATTTGAAAATTGCAACGAACCGTAGGACACGCGGCACGGGGAAACCCCGATGGGAATTATTTTACGGCCAGCCTATTTCCGCGGAAGTCGACGCTCCTACGCGGTTTCCTTATTTCGCGCGTTGGCAATTCCCGTTGGTGGTTCCGCGGCTGCTACAAAAACCGGAAGTCGAGGGGAGGTGAAAGAATAGCAACGACGCCGGCAGTCGCCGATTATTTATCGCGTTGCCTGGCTCAATTTGCGGGAACGCCGGAGAACGCCGGCCGAATTGGAGGATTCCTGAAAGTGGATTCTGAATTGATGCCGCTCCCGGGACTCCTGTGGAATCGGTTGCTTCGTTACGCTCGAATTAATGGCTGGAATCGCCGAAAACCGATAGAAACACTCCCGTTTGTCCGCATTTGCACACCGTTCATTCATTTCTACCGGCCAGCTCCACCAAGAAACGCGTTATTAAACACGCTATTTCGCCGAAAGTCCCATTACGATTCAAACGCGCGCTTAAAGATGAAATATTTCATTGGTCTTAATTGAACTCGCTGTTTAAACGAGCACCTAATTTTTCGAGAAATCAATACTCTCCCTAGATATTTGCCAGTTTCTTTCGTCCGTCGGATATCGGCAGTCCTGCTCCACTTCCGGCTGGGAAGGGGGGTGGCTCGCGGCAGGAAATGAGAAATGAATTGTAAAAGAATACACCGATTTTTATTGAATCCGAATTTCACCTTATTTAATATCAATGACTTCTCAGACATTGGGAGCATCGCGTTCCTCGCGAGAACTGCGAGAGATCGTATAATTGTTAAATTGAAAATCTCAGAAGCTGCGCGCGTTTGTAGAAATGTTCTCGACAATCTCAGAGTTTCGGTAGAAATTTATTGGCGGGGATGCCTGTGAAAAGTTTCTCGATTTTTCACTATTTATGAATTCGGAATAGAACGAACACTTGATAGCCGTTCAATTTTTTATTTCCCGTTACGGCGACATTTATTTATTAAACGTGGATATACGTCACCGATGCAGAACATTCCAATTGAACGACGAGGTACAAGCGGCGAATTATTGAAAGCAAATTTTTTATTTGTTTCGATCGTAGAGCTTTTCCTTTATTCTCGACGAACGCGATTCTCGTTAACAGAAAATTTCACTGAATTGCGATTCTCGCGTTGGACGGCGCCTCATTAATTTATTAACGTTTCGCTCGTAATAGAAATTAGGCTCGGGAGAGAGGAACTTTCGGAAAATGGCTTCTCGTTCGACGGAAGTCAATATGCACGGGGATACCTTTGCAGTCTGGAGAAAATAGACGAAATTCCGGGGAAAAATTCTATCAGGGAACTGCTGCTACAGCGTTCCTCCTGCAGCGAGGATTGCAACGTATACCGATGGAGTAAGTGTCGCAAAATTGCAATCGAGCGGCCGTTAAAGCTATTACCAAACGATTTACCCTGCTGACCACTCCGCTGATTATTTCGTTAATTACGCGTTTCTCACTCATACGCGCAATCAGGAGAACGCGCTTAAGGATTAATAATTCTCCCGTTTCGCGAAATTCCCACCGACTGTATTTCCCTATTCTAGATTTCCCCGTAAGTCATTGATCGTACTTAATAAATGATCGTTGATTAAACAGCATCGGCAGTGGCCCAATCGAAAGCGCAATAATTCATCACTGATTATGTCAAATAAATTTTCAGAATCAATATTTATTGGAAGAATGCGCTCGTACGTAACAATTAATTGTTTATAAATGTTGCTCGAATAAATTATGAAAATGCAAATTTATTTCCTCCAATCATTAACTCTGATTTATGTAGTGCGTTTCAGGATTCCTGTCAAATTATTGTTAACCGTTTTAATTGCTTGGGGAAATTGTGACATATCCAGTATTATCATATGCTTATTTTATAGCTCATTTGGGTAAATGTTTTACGTTATGGAGCTGTAGCTGTTGTCTGAAGCAATAAACAGTTGAAAGTTATAGCCAGGAATATTCGTAGGACGAGGTCTACGTGGAAATGCGAATGCCATGTTGGCACATGTAAAATGGCTCCGATGAAAATCGGTCAATTGCGCTGATCATCAAGTACCGCATTGTTTACACGTTTAGATTGATCCAGAGAGTGTAACCAGTTTAATTGCTCCAATGTACACTTGCCAAATCCGACATTCACTCTCCCATCCCCCCAATTTCGATATTTGATATTTGATCATTAATTGTTTAAAAGGGTAATTTATAATTGTCTTCAAACATTTGATAAAATCATTTAATTAAATCATCATTAAAAACTCCCAATTGTTTCCATTAGCGTCATCACGCGGTAACAACACCCCGCGTGAATTTCAGTTCAATAATATTCGAGCACGTGGTACATCCACCACCATCACCACCACCACCACCCTTTAATCATCGCATTGACCGCGTCCGACGAAGAATCAAAGGGTTCACAAAAAATGTAGGAAGTGGCGAAGCTATTTGGTGGTAATACCTGGGGGGGGGGGGGAAGCTTTACGCGATTCTTAATGAAATAACTTTTCGAGGTAGTTTCTTCGCGGTCGTGGTAGTAGCATAACGTAACGTTTCCGGGGTGGCTTTTTAATAAGGGGAAAGCCTTAAAGAATGCAGCGGCTAAATGGAGCAAGATTTACCGGGACTAAATCTTGCCGAGGCAGAGGATTTTTTCCGCGGGACTCCGATATTACCAGTTTTCAGCTTATCGGCGAGCGTCCGTTTAATATCCAGCGTGCATCTAAATCGAACTGGACCCGGAAAACCGTGTGTGCACGTGTGTAGATGCATTCACGCTTGAATTTTCCCCGGACAAGATAAATGACAGCAAGCCCGCAGATCTCACGCTAAACCAGCGAAACTTTTTGCACCCGCAATGAATTCAAGGCCTTTGGCTTGTCTCATCGCGCGTAAACTGGAAACGAGAATTGAATAAATCAAGCCAATTGCCGTGTTCCTGTACCCCTTTCGGCGTATCGTGTTGCACGATAACGATAACGTTCGCCAGAGGAGCTTTAAGCTTTGCTCTCCGCTCGAGCTATCGGCTTTAGATAACCGCGCGACGACGAACTTTCCAAGTCTTCCCTCAGAAATTTGACCGACAAACCAAACTGTCAGAAAGATACTGCGCCGGATATGGTGCAGGAGAAGGACGGTTTTTCTTCGGGCCAAATTCTGCAAGAAATTTTCAGCGATTTCGCCAGAGTTTCAAACCGGAAGAAGTGAAATTAGCTTACGGGACGATTATCGTTTCGCGGAACTTCATAAATCGTTTGATAAATGTGATTTTAATTGTACCGAAATGGCAAAAGAATTTAATCGCTCTACGATACTTTTTTACCGAAACTTGCTCGATAATAAAAACTTTCCTCTCTATGCGTGTTCCAAATAATTTTAATTACGCGCAGATAAAGGTTTTATCAATTACGCTTTTATATCCCGTTAATTCAACTCGTTTGATAAAAAATTGATTTTAATTACAAGACGATAAGGGCTTTGGGGAAACTTTGTTTTTAATATGATAAAATTTCGTCGGACGCGTACAGATATGGAGATGGAGGGGGAGGGGAGATGTAGGAGGGTTGAAAAATTCTGAATATTTTCAAACGATTTTAATTAGAGCTACTTTCTAAGGGGTTGGAAAAACACTTTTGGCTAGTTGGAAAATTTTAATTCGTCCGGATGGGCATGGGGAAATTTCGTGGCGAATTGGGAAAGTTTCGTCTGATGTACATAGGACTTTATAAGTGGCGAGTGTGGTGGTGGGGCATAGGAATTGCAAAGAATGGGCCGGAGAGGAAAAATACGATAGGGTAGCCTAGCATCCGATGTGGTGCAGCGGTGGAGGATGGTAGTGCGGGTGTAGGCAGTTTATTTTTGTTGCGCTATGAGCGTGCCTTCATTTGTTTCGGTTCGTTTGCATTCAATTCTATTCGATCTCCTCCTCGTATCTCTTTCGTGCGTTAGGGCGAATCTATGCTGGCATTCGCGCAAACACCCCCAGGGACCCACTGGCCCGGTTTCGAAATATACCGCGAGATGTAAGATCCAAATAATTATTGCTTGGAACGGAGTGCACGCGTAAAACTTCTGAAACAACGGACGATATCGATGAACCGTGGAAAAATCAGATGAGGCGAGGTGAAACATTTGACCGAGGTTTCATGGTGGCAGGACAAGTAATAATGATCTTGCCGCGATAGAATCTCTGCTACGCTTCAAGTTACATACCCTAAGCGGCTCTATTGGTATTAGTGCATGATAAATTGTAACTCTCTCACTCCATTTACGTACATCGACGTTATCTTTCTTCTGCATGCGTTTAATTATCCGAGGTTACACGACGGAGACGTCAGGGTCCTTAGTAATTTACAGTTGCAGAGAGTTCAGTTACACGCGTGAACCCCCCGACGCCGCCATATTTTTCCGCGGGCTGAACTTCATTGCTGACTTTCTTTTTGTTGTCAGCAATAAATCCTACTATCTGTCTGGCGTCTACTGCACCTCGCGATACCCACCCTTCACTTTTCCACCCCCTCGTTAGCCCCTCCAGCTTCCACTTTTCCAGTTTATCCGTCTCTCCTTCATTTTTTCCCTTTTCCAGACAATCTGCCGGGTCGCGGAGATTAAAATATCGACTTGGTAACTACAATACGTCGCACGTGACCCCAATGCCGGTCGGTTAAACTCTTTAGCAGGTCGGATGAGTCGGAAAAAAACGACGGCAATCCTCAACAGCTCGCAAATTTGCGTGAGATCTCTCCCTCCCTCCCTCCCTCCCTCCCTGGCCATCCCTCTTAAGCCCGCTCTCATTCAATACCAGCTTATATTCATGCGAGTCTTATTGTTAGTGCTTTTTGCAATCTGGACGTTATCGTTAGGGATCCCCTTTAAACAGAAACTTTAATCAAGAACTCGCGAAGGAGCACTCGAGCCACCCGCTCCCAGCTCTAATCAACACCGAATTCACCTAATTAACTGATTCCCGCGTTATTGCTGCTTAAACACTTCGTTTGTGAAAGAACAACATTCATTGGTGAAACTGTTCTGCTCCGGACGTACGTGAGTTCAAGGAAAAATGGGATTACGGGGAAAATTTGATGGATAGTTGATATTCCGAGAACCGAGGAGTAGGAAATGATAATTTAATATAAGTGTTAGTCCATTATTGAATAAATGAAAGGGAAAGATGAGAAGCTGCGGTGGAAACTAACTGGCTTTACATGTGGAAAGGCTGGGGGTGAGTGATGAGGGTGGATTAGTTACAGCTTCATATGCTTGAATAATGGCAAGAGGTTAGTAAACACAAAACTTTATCTACCAAATATTCTACGTACACTCCGATGGAAAACATTACGAATTTTAACTAGACTTTAACAATTTTAATTAAAAATTTTACAATAATTACTTGGCAAATATTTCTGTGTATACTCCCTTTCGTGAAACCACTGGAAAAATTTTAATACACCTCACCCCTATACAGTTTATGTCAAAGTTTTGTTATAAATAGTTAACGTATCTCAGCAGGTATCAGCACACTGAGATTTAGATTGATCCAATCTATTTAAAGAGAGAGAGAGAGTGAGAGATCGAAAGTTTTGCGAAACTGAAATAGTAGAACCAGGCAAATATCTTTTTCTTCGTAAATTTATCGCACTGTCCAACGAAATTTTTCTAATTAATTTCCCTAGAAATTGAGACACTTAGTCTAAAAAGGGGATGCTGATAAGTGAAGAAGTTGGACGGAATAAAAACGTGAGAAAGTCGATTCGAAAAGCAGATAAGATAAGAAGCAGGCGTCGTGGGTGGCTAGCGATGGAGAGAAGCGCATGGCAACTTGGTGGATGGGGTAATGGTTTGTTGGAAAGGGTTGTGGAGCTGCAGTCATTAGAATGTATTGTGTAGAAACGGTTTGACACGTTTTCCCCGCCCCGCTACAGGATCTCACTCCACGCCCACGCTTCTGCATCTCAACTCCCTCCAGTTCTCCGATTCTTCCAATTCCCTTATCCACTTCCAGTATCTTCCATTATGCAAAGTTCTAAGTATCCATTCAACTCTTTACAATTTTGCGCTCTTAAGAATATTTTTACCAATTGACCCTCTGACGCGAACCAGCCATTGCACGAAATTGCTGCATCAATTTCTTTAATTTCATAATTTCACACACATGCACACACACGCACATGCCTTTGATAATGCAATTTCAATTCTGATAATGATTAATTCTATTTACTCCATATTCTTACGATAATACATACTCTCGTATCCCTCTCATTTAACATCGACTTATTCGCCTAACTTTGAGCGAATTAAATGGATGGTAAAGAATAAACGCAATTTTTTCTCGTAATAAGCAGGCTGAGCGAGCTTTAGGAAACATTGGGGAGATCGCGCTGATGTGGAAAGAAAAAGTAGAAGAGCTTGAGAATTTCTAGGGCTCGCTGTAACTTATGAAAATTGTCACGGGTATATAAGAAAGATTGTTTCAAGTGAATTCGTTAATTTTCTCAACTAAAAAAGCTTTTGCCCAATTGCGTAGTTTTATTTAGAGTTTTCGGCTTAAAAATTGTCCGCAGGGAAAAGTAAATCCAATTATTATTTAATTTTCTAAATTGTGCATGTACCACTATTTTTGTCAATGCGATCATTGTCTTTAACCGTACGCGATGATGATCAATCATCCATCTATCGCTTACTGATCTATACGTAAGTTTTACGTAGATTTTGATAAATTAACCTTAATGCAGCGCGCAAAAAAAGGCTACTAGAAATGATATGAGATTATTTTGGAGAAACGGTCAAGAGTGTAATGTGTTGAGAGTCCTCACAGACACTATACACACCTAATGGAGGTGTGCTTTTATGCGAAAGCTGCACTTTGGGAGCTTGAAAGGTGGCTTTTACCCGGTACTGGTGCAGAAAGTTAGATCTGAGACCAGTCCGAAGCGAACATCTATTTGTAGACATGTAACTTGCATTCTAGTGGCTTTGTACAAATGTTGAGGTTGGTCCAATAGATTTCAAGCAATTCGTTCTGTTACCATGTAATCGAAATACGAAACAAAATAACACAATTCAACTTAACTTGGTTTCAATCTTTCAGACTTCGGGCACTTTGCGCCATTTATTGAATAAATAAATTGTTACAAGGCTGAACTAGCGCAAAATGATAAACAATAAAACACATCTTTCCGAACTCTTGTAAAATTGATCAGTAGTTGATCGATGATGACTGTTACTCCGAGTAACTGTGCATATTATTTGTGATTGTCATAAATATATGTAATCTCTGAATTGAGAAAATGTTCAGATGAGATTCAAGAGTTTGCGCACGATCTAATGCGCATACCGGTTAATCGCTGAGGAGAGGAGCGGTCAGCAGTGCGTTCAACTTTCAGTCGGTCATTGCACGGCCACTGTGAAGCCTGGCATTGACTTTCTCAGCATTAAAAAAAAAAAAAAAAAAAAAAAATCACGAGTTCCTACTGCATTTCAAATAGTTCCAATGCATTCGATATCAATCCACTCGCTACATTTGGAGAAAATTGCTACCGTCGCGATTGTCCGTAACGCTTCGCCAGATTAAAAGTTATTAATGATTTTAACACCTCGTTTAAGAAAACTAATTCTTGGACTACAGATATATTAAAAGGTAGTTTTAGCGGAACGTCTCTAATCTGTGATTTAATTTCTTACTGTCGTCGTTGAAAGAGCCATTAGGAAACTTGGATTACGTGAAAAGTTTCGCGATCACAAAAGTCATGAGTGACTCGATCGGATTTAAAGAGAGCGAAGAAATCCGTGACGTTGTCTAGAAAAATGGTAGGAATTTAGTCAGTTTTGATCCTGATTTGATTGCGTCACACATCGGGGAAACTTGGACGAATTACTTGCGGAAACTGTCCCGCGGGATAAAATGCTGCAAGTATCTGAAATCTCAGTTCCAGGGTCAACGTTGCCTTCCCGTGGCACGGGAATCGTCACTTACCTACCGCATGAAGTTTGCCGGGACATCGGAAACTCCGAGTCCTGAATATTTAACGAGACCTACTAGAGAATTCCGATCCTTAATAAAATTATATTCCAGGGATACCCTCACTGAGAATAATTTCAAGAAATTATATCGTACAGTCTCTTTAATATCTTTATCCTTCTTAGGGTGAGAAATGCGTCTTACGTAAATGAACTTGGACTTTCACTGGGGCAAATTACATTAATCAGAAGCAATCCGTAAAATTAGCGTTTATAACGAAACTAGTAAATCTAATTTATTCGCGTGGCAAGATTTGTAAGAATATAATTTGTAGGAGAAACAATATTTTCATATCTCACGCATTGTGTTTCGTGTGATTTTGCATTTCCTCGTTGAATACCAATATTTTTCTTCTCCACTCTCTTTGGCAATTTAGGTGAGTACTTTTGTTCGCCAGAAGTACAAGAAGTTTCGGAGCTTTCAATAAAAAGCGAGCTTTCGTGCACTTTCTTTCTCTACTTAATCTTCTCTCGAAAACAGCTTTTTACATTGTAAGAAGTTTGAAGTATCGAAGTTATGTTATACATTAATCATGGCAATAATTAGAAAACAAGAGCAATTAATTAAAGTTGCAAAAAGTGTGTTAAACTCGTGTTAGGAATTTATTACGTGTACATTATTTGCGCATTTTAGTTAAATTCTCTACTCTATAGGCTATTAATTATGAAATAAACCTGATAGAGCGAAAAGGTTCATTTAATTAAACTCCGAATGTAATTAATTTAATATCAAAATCAGGTGACTTGGCGTAAAATTAATTTTCTTCGAAATAAGTAATTGCAAAGACTTTGCAGTCTTTGGACTCGATGAAGCCGCTAATCCTTGGATCGGATCATTCGTCAGTTTTACGGAAACTGCTATTACTACGCGTTATTATGAATATTCGGTCAAGGAGTAAAAGGAATAAAGTGAACTTGAAAATTCAGCAATCGTATCACCGGTAAATTTGTATCACCTGAAAGTGCACCTGCCCATTTGAAATTTATCGCAAGACCAGCGAGATCCTAGCGGAGACCATGATTCTTCTTCGAATTTTCTCGATTTCCTCGAGAGCTTCGATCTTGACTGTCTTCTTCGAACATAGGTCAAGCAAAAATTCATTCGTCTTGCCGTAAATTACTTCTCTCTTTCCCGTTCTACTATTTTTCGGCGTACTCCTTCGGCTAATTGGAATTGAGCTACGTTAGACTGGAAAAGGGAAATGCATTTCCTTGGTAGAAAAACTTGCGCTTTATGCTTGAGAATTTGTTTAATACGAGAGTATTATCTTATATTTCGCGACGAGTCCAGGATAAAAAGTTTTTTGGCGATTTTAAAAAATTCTAGTTGCTGAAAAAAGCTGTTTCCACCAAAGCACATTGATAAAATACATTTTATGGCCACTCCAGATCAACCCAGCTGAAAAATCCGATTTCTTTTTCCTCGTGCAGCCTGATGAGAAAGAAAATTGAAGCTTGCAATGCAAAAACCTGATACATCTGCGTACAAATTTTTATCCTCAAAAGCTTTTCCGCTATTTTTTTGCTATAAGATATCTCTCACAGGTTTTATATGGACCTGTAAATGTGTCACTTTGTACGTTCAATTTTTATTAGGAATGTTTATCCGTAAGTATAAATACAAGTTTGCTAGTTTTACTAAAATATCTAACGATACTTTTTCAAAACGTTAGGAACCACTTGGGAGATTTTTCAGGACCGTATTTTACATTCGTGTTTAAATTGCAGACACGAATTGCTGAGTTTTATTTTGCATCCCCGCAGGAGTGGGAAAGGACAGTTGGGGAAAATATGTAAATTTACGTTTTCAAGTACCGTGTCAGTTCTTCAGCTTTTGCTTGATGGTATTATTTAAAATTTTGATATTTGTATGAATAAAATTATTCCGAAATGAGAAAGTCATTTTTTCCGTAATTGGAACGCATAAATTCCATGGATAAAGCGAAGAAATCGATTAAATAAATGAACGAGAATAAATAAAGTTTTATGAATAGACGAATGGAAAGAAAGGGAGAGAGAAAGAAAGAAAAGTCGTCGACAGGGCTAAAATGGAAAATGGTGAAATAAATTTCGCTTCGCTTTCTAATTTGGATGCCATCTTGAATACGAATTCGTCGATTGAAACAAATCTGATTTCGGCTTCCATAATTAGTTTTACATTCTCGTACCAATTATAACTAGTTGAGCATTGAAATTCAAATGAACGACTTACACGGAATGCATCCCGCAGTTCTTGTTCTTCTTGATCTTGATCCGTGGGAGCTGCCGTACTCGCACCCCCGATGTTACTCACGATTTCCACAAATTCTTCAAAGCTCACGTTTCCATCTCCTGAAATAAAAGCGCAGAAAATCTTCAAAGTTTTTCCTTATTATCAAACATTAGGACGATGCTCGAAGAGAATATCCCGGAGATCGCCGAAGGATAATTATTCTAAATGCGACTCGCATGAAAAGGAACGCGAGAACTTTGCATTTTTCCCTTTGTGCTCTTCGCGTTTATCCCTCGCGCGATAATGATTCGTAATTTGCAAGCTCTATGCGTCCTTCTAAAAATTACACCTGGGAATGAGTACTTCTGTCAACAGCATGCTTCGGCCAATTAAACTGTGAAAAATCCCGGAGTCATAATAGAAGCACGTTACCCTCGTAAAGCCGTTCCGCCAACTAAAATGGATTTTATTTTTCCAAGGGGAGAGGATATGTCCATCCGTCGTGGAACAAAAGGGACTGTGGGACCAAAAGGACTCGCAGGGTCTTCGCAGGATTAAGCGAGATTGCCGGGGAAAACTCCGTTGGCGAGATTCACGATCTTTCACTCACAGCACTTCAAATTTTTCCACGGGCATTTTGTTTGCTCTTACGCAACCCGTGCTTTCCATAAGCCGCGCGAAGGCCATCGAACATTTTTCTCCCCCTGGCCTTAGTTGGAAAGTTAGGAGGTCACGGCACTCCAGGTTGTTCCCACAAATTCTCTTCTTTCATTCAAAAACATATTTTAACGCTTAAAAGCTTTCCTCCGAAAAGCTGAAAACTGTGCGCGCGTGTGCTTTAACCAAAGTCAATTTTACATTTCACCTGTGCTACCGCCCAGTAGCCTCCATCTATTTTACATAACTGGGTTCCTGTAAAATAGGACTGGACCGTGAATAAAACAGTTTCCTTGTTCCTGTATCGAAAAAAGGAATTCGGACGATCGAAAGCGAAAAATCTCAAAGCTCAAAATTAATTCTCATTGAAAGCGCTCCCAAGTGGGAGGGGGCTTTTACAAGACGGTTTCTAGACTCCGTGTAACGCGTTACGAGAGAGACCCTGTTAAACTTTTGCATGAGAATCGTAATTGTCGGGGATTTCAGAAGGGTGCAAATAAGTTGGGAAAGTGACTTACTTAGGGACAATTCGTAAGCTTCGACAGAAAGCTCTAGGATAAAGCTTTGCTGAGATGGCACCGCGTTCTTCAGTGGTTGCCGTGGTTGTTTATGCATACCGAGAGGTGACTTCCGACGGTCGCTTAGTTGCACGGAACGAAACGGGAAATAAGCAGGCAGGAAGTAAATCGAGTGTAAAGGCGTTCCCGCGAACCAAAAGCGAGCACACTAAAGAAGAACGATAACAGCGAGGTGCGATGTAGAAGATTAAGCTGAGAGCTCCGGGTCTGCATAAAGATGTACATCTGTTTCGTGGCGAAAATGCGCTGCATCTGTTACGGCCGCGACTTCTTAGAGAAATGCTCCGTCCTAAAACGTGACCACTTTTCTCCTTAAAATATTTGGTCGGATTTTTTCGCGCGGCAAACGCGCATAAAGGCGCATCGTAACATTATTCTTTCAATGTGTTCCAGATGGAACTCTCGAGTGGTCGCGCTACCAATGAAATTATTTCCTGCGGTTTCCTACGAGGACGCGCGACGAATCCAAGGAAAATGTTCAGTTCGAACGTTTCCCTCGCGATTCTCGAAACGGGGCACGGGGCACGTCGCTTCTCCTTTAATTTCTCAACATTCCGAGTAATGGATAATCATTGTTTGGCCGACCCAATTCTTGATCCAGAAACTGGTTCCTGGTAAAACTCTCGTAAAAGCTGAGCTACTGAAATTGGTCCTCCATCTTTAGTGTGGTCGTTCGGTACTGCGATGAACTCTTTCTTATCGTAAACTATGTTTTCTTATGAGACCGGCATTGAAGTTACAACCCACTAGTTAAGTCAAAGAAAATTAGTCGTGAAATGTCACGGAATGGCAGCTTAAACTTCTGGACGTCTTAAATTTTGATCCTTTACGGGACTATCACTGCCCCCGGTTACAGCTACTAAATTGAGTTGAAAAAAGAAAAAGGAAAGGGATAGGAGGAGATAAGGGGGAAAAGGGGAAGGGGAGAAACGGGGAAAATGGAAAAGGAGGAGATTCATGGCGGGGGGGGGAGAGAGAGAGTTCAGAGCAAAAACATAAGAGGAAATAAAATCTTAACGATGAGAGAATGAGAATGTTGCGACGAGGAATACGGCCTATTATATATACGGCAGAGTCGGAAAGAGATTACAAGTGAAAATTCAGATGCGGAAAATGGCGCTTGACCGGCGGAAAATGGTGGATGGTTATGATTAAGCAATTTGCGGTTTAACGCAATTGCTGCGCGAGATAAACGGCTCGACTGGGTGCATTTCGCAGTGGGACTTGGGTCCATTCTTTCTTTCAGAGCGCAATAAACGCGTTTTATGAAGCAGACTTTAGTGGGAGTTGTACAAGCCGTCGTTATGAAGAAGCTCGTGTAACTTGCAGCGTACGCGTCATAACGCCCTCCAGGTCATTTTCCATCTTCCGCCAGTATCCACACTTTTTTTTCTCTCTCTCTCCACTCATCCCAGGATTTTCCGCGATGGACGTGCCTAAGCGGATTTTAGTTTCGGATAAGCGTCAGTGTAAACGGGGTTTAACGCGATAATACCGATAGTGCCGCCTCGGGGTTGTCGCGTACGTGTTGGAATACGCGTGAGTGCGTTACTCGAAGTTGAACAAGCTTGTCGTTCTAAAACTTGGTGGAGAATCCTGCCTGGAATTATCTAAACGTAATTATTTGCATCGCCCCGATGAAATCCCGATAAAAACTTCCAACGATGGAAAACCATCCCCCTGATCAAAATACTTGTTCGTTGCGTCATGACGACCGCCACCACCACCACCACCACCACCGCTGAATCTCGTCCATCGCTCAAGAGTGAAATTCCTCGATGTTTCGCGTTTTATTAAAAGAGAGAATTTTTATTCGCGAGAGAAAGAATTCCCCCTGGAAAAAGAATGTCCTCCTTCTGAAATCTCGTGGCACCGCTGAAGAGCTGTAAACCTGTTAACCGAGGAATAAAGAGGCCAACAGAACGAACGTATTTTAGGGAGCTGGATCATTTCGGTTAGATTGCGTCGATGGCTCAAGCTGATAAGAATAAGCCGAAGGAAACTCCATTTCTTTTTCTGCGGAGCGTGTGGTACTTGGTATAAAGAACGCGAGAGAGCATCGCGTAAAAAGTGGTTTTGTCATTTCGCTTATACGTTCTCGCCGTAAAGCGAACGCTACGGAAGAAACGCGCCCTGTCGAAATTTCAGTCCCTAGGTAAATTGAGATGGAGCACGCAAGGAAAAGGGAGAAAATTAAAATTTTCTTTTGATGTTAAGCAGGGGAATAAGGGGGAACGAGGGGAAGGGCCGCTCTGCAAGTTTTTGGGCTTTTGAGTAGTCGAAATCGAGTAAAGTCGAGTGAGGCAACTCTATACCAACGGGGGGTGCAATGGGTGCGGGGGGAGAGAGACTAAGTCGTGCGTTACTCGCCCCTTTCAGTGAGATCCATTTACGCCGTTTCGAATGTCACACGAGGTAAACCCAAGTAGTGCTATTCCAGCGACATTGTGCCTTCCTTCTCCTGCCAAGGACACTCGCTTACTGCAATCCGTGCTTGCAACTTAATGAAAACCATCGTAATGATAAAACACCATTACACCATACTTCATAACCTTATTCGCCCAGATTCCCAAGAATCGGAGCTTCACGCAAATTCCCATTGAAGAAACCACATTAACCCCATTTTCCACGAAACCATTATTTCTCCCCGACAAAAATCACGTGGCGAGTAAAGTCCTTTTAAACGACCCCTGAGAATTCCGGAAGTGTCTTTCATCGTATCCTGCGATGAACGCGTCCTCCGGAAAGCGAGCGAATCTAATAAGAAGATACGCGAAGAAACGTGGTAGCAACGGTAGTTCACCGAGCAACTTTTCCTTCTCCTTCTCCTTCTCCTTCTCCTTCTCCTCTTTCTTCTCGCCGCACAATAGCAATTTTCTGTCGATAATCCGAGAAAACTAACCATTTTCCGCAGTCCCCAAATTTCGCCATTTCAAAGAAATAGAGAAACCAGTTCGCTTTTTGTTACACGGATCCGAATGGATGTTTCAAGCTGATGAAATTCCCGCTATTAAGGGGAGTCGGAGAATCTTCTCGAAATGTAAGCTGTAAACGCGGGTCAGTAACTGAATAGTTGCCGGACGAGAGTAACAACCCCCGAAAGAACGGAGCACACGAGCGAAGCTCCCGCGTCACTTTTTTCTGTTTTTTTTTTCTCTCTTTTCAGCCAGAACAAATTGTGGGCTCGTGTATCGGAAAAACTAGAAGGTTCGCCATTACCCGCAACGGAAGTCGCTGGAATTGGTATCTTTCCTGGAAACTCAGGCTCGTCTTCCAGGCAACTGTTCGCTACTTTTCGGATTCGTCGATATTTCGAGTGGCCCGCAAAGCGAGCAAAGTACTCCGCTGGTCTTTTTTGCCTCCGATACACTCCCCGGAGCTTGATCGAATACACGCTCTGCTTCCCCTCGCCTCCTGGATGCAAGACGCTACATTTGCTATAATTTTCTAGTCCGATACGCCAGACATTACACACCTCGCGCAACCGGCCGGCCATGAGCCGCGCACAGTCTTCGGATACTCCGGATCTTATCCTACGTCGACAGGATAATAATATTTATGCCCTTCCAACCCACTTTTTTTCACCCCACAGATTCTTCTTGCTTAGCTTACCTTACCTTTTATAGGCTGCGCAACATTCGCGGTATCTACTTTATCTTTATCTTTACAGCGCTGCCAGCAGATTCGTATCGCGCGGCTCTTGGGTGTTCACCCGGGGGAAAATCGGCGAAAATAGGAAACCCCCGTGGTGCCCTTTCTTGCAACATTGTTCCGTGTGTCGAGGGGCATTTTGCTCGGCCAATGTTGAACGTTGATTGACTTTAATTCGCGCGCGTGGTTCTTGTGAAACAAGTTCTGATATAATAGCATGCTACTTTAATGCATTCGCCAGATCGATAGCAGCACTATTTTGCGCGCGTTTACAATATGCTGCTATTTTCCAGTGGGGGAACGTTCAAAACCCGGGAGTACCTGTAACGAGTTACCTGCTCTCTCTCTCTCCTCTCTCTCTCTCTCTCTCTACCATTGTGCCTGGAGTTTTGTGAAAAACGACAAATTCACCGCTGAGAGTTTCTCCCTGGTGGTGGAGTCTGCGCGTAAAAATGGTTAATCAACGCTTCACCTCTCCTCCCTTGATGAAAAAATCCTTGAACGACTTTCGATTCTACGCGGAAAACAAATTCCATGTTGCACCTGAAAAACGATAATACTCGCGGGAAAATCCCCCGTTCTTCGGCTATACTTCGCCGGAGAGACGCGGAAAAGGGGAAAATAGAGAGTCCTGTTTCGGGAAATCCTTTGAAGGGGGATGTGGAGAACCTGCGGGGAAACCCATTACCACATCCTATTCGCGTAGATACATATTTAGATTTTATTGGAGTTGCGGCGAATCCACGAGAGAAGACTTTTCCTAATTGCAATCCTCTCGCTCCTGTTTAAATAAGAGCGTGTGTCGTGAGTCTAAGAATTCCGCGGGCGCTGCATTATTAATTTTGGATGATTATCAGCTTTAACCGGTGGGCACAAACTTACGAGGGAAATTTAACGTTAAATTTTCAATGGAAGAGTTCTATCTCCGAGTCGACGAGCATCGCTTAGGACATGAAAAATTGATCACTTTTGATTTTGAGTTTAGTTTATCTTTGCCGGTATACATATTTTACAGTAGAAACTCCTTCCTACATCGAAACTTTGCTTTTTGCCTACTGGAGCGTCGCTGTAAACTTGGAACCTTCTCATAAGCTATTCTCTACGATAGTATCCTTTAATTATGTGTCTAGAGTTTTTTTCTAACCGGGAGGTCCCCTAAGCCCGATACTTTTAATTTTAGTTCATTCTGCCGTGCGCGCTTTTTATCAAAGTCTTTTCCTAGCGAGCGCTCCGTAGCTACAATAACTATTAGTTTGCGTTTGCATAAATGAATGGAAGGATAATTCCTTGGAAACTCGTTTTCATTCAATTGGAAATATCGCTATAAATGGCACGTATTGGTGCACCGCTCAATCGGTTACTGTATTTTCAACTTTCCATTCGATATTACACAATTTCCACTAAACATTTTCCCTTGTCTCCAGTTAATTTTACAAACAACGCCCAGGAATATTCTCTCGGGTATTTTCAAAAGTCCCTAACCAGAGACACCAACCCACACATTCAGCCCCATTAATTTGCCGGTTTGAACGAACCGTGCGAAGCAATTAAAAAGTTGAAAGGAGCAAATTAATAAATCACGGGAGTTTGTCGAAATTAGCGCTGAAGATTTATAATAAGCATTCTATCTGTTTTCGGGGGCCAGGAGTGATTAATTCTTGGAAATGTGGAAGTTGAGGCTTAAATGTCGTCGGAGTCTTGCAAGTAGCGGTCATTAATATTTGGTCAAAGGAAAATCCGTAAAGTCACTGGGGAGCCCGAGTGGTTATACGGCAGCAGCACTCCAGGCCACGTCCGAGTTTCCATTTATGCAGAAACGTCTATACGCGTGGGGGCGGACCTTCCGTTTGGCCAACGATCGCGCGGACTTGTATTTGCGGACATTCAAGTGACGTGATGACTGTCAAGATTCAATGCGTCCATCCCATAATTCTATAGCTTCCAAGTAGGTCACTGTAATTACATCCACCATAATTGGAGAATCCCTCTTTCCCGAGGGTTGCGCCTCGCTCCCCTTCACCCCCCTATTTATATTCTTTCTCAAAACACATCGGAATACTTGATACTCGTTGCTCCACCTAATTCCACCGGTTCATTATTCGAACCGATAACTTAACCAATTTATTCCACACAATTGGCATACTGCTACACTACCACCACTACCACTACTGTAGAGAGTGCAGCATCGCCTTCCTCTTCCACGGAATTTTCACAATTAAACTTTATGGCGGATACACATTGTTTCCCAGATCGGGTTCGCCAGTCTACACGATCCTGATCGATAAGCGATACGATTACTCGGTATCATTGATCAAATATATAGAAACACACCGATAGTGGTGGTGGAAGTGGTAACAGAGCGGCGGCAGCAGCGGCATACAGCAGCATACAGCATACAGCAGCAGCAGCAGCAACGGCAGCAGCGCTAACGGTGTTAGAAAAGGGGTTGGAGGGTGCTGGTGGTGTAAATTGACTAAGCTTATTGCACGTTGTTAAATCTCTTTATGAGATTTAACGGCAACTGGGAAGGGGGATATCGAGCAATGTTCCCTATACCGTTGTTCTCCACGCAGTGCGCGTGTCACGCGATACGCCAATGCATTTTCGCATTGCATGCGTGTGTGCGTGTGCAGCTTCGCGCGAGTACGTGAGAGTCTTGCGGTAACAATATTCTCCGGAGGATAACAGTGTCGTGAAACATTGGCGTGTGCTGCTAGACGGGACCCGTAGATAGGCGAATGTTTTTGCACGAAACTGCTAAGATATTTGACAGGAGGTGTCGTGGGGTTGAATGGTTATACGGCGGAATGCGCTGTCGCCAACTATAATAACGGGACGGTACACCGACGCAGTCATAATATAATATGTTTATACCGTGGATTGTGCGCGCTCGCTGCAGAGAATTCCTCGGTATGCGTAATTACAGCATTGGCCGGACTATTCACTCGAGAGAGCCACGATACTCTATACTACCGGTGGAGGGAAATGGATACGTCACAAGCTTCTGCTATAACTTAGGATAATTGGGGAGCTTGCAAGTTTTATCAATCGGGAAATGCAACCACCGTGCATCCTCTCTCTCTCTCTCTCTCTCTCTCTCTCTCTCTCTCATTGGGGAGAAATAAATGCCGTGGAACCACCGACGGCTCCCGTAAAATTTTACGACCTTGGAATTGCTCAGGAGTCGATTTGGGGGTGGGGCGGGTGGATCGGATGCAATGCCGTGGGTGTATGTGTGCGCCGAATAAATTAAGTACCGAGGCTTATCGCGAAATCGTGTACGGTGCTTATCGAGATAATCGATGAAAGGAAATCTCCTAATCCGCTTCCGTGCCTCGCTCGAACCTCATTGTACCGGCGCGAGTGGACAAAACGCCCTCCGCTTCAATTATGGCTACCGACACTCGACGACACTCGCATCGGTGACACTCGCCACGCGATTCATCAAGTTTTCCAAGTACAAAGTGCAAATCGAGCGAGCGAGTTATTTCCAATTCTCTCGCAGCTTTATTCCCGCGTGAGGAAAAGTTGCCTGTTAAACCATAACGAATGCAATAACCTCGAGAAATATTTAGGATCGCGCTGCGGCTGTGGCTGCTGCTGCTGCTGCTGCTCCTACCACCGCTTCTTATTTTGTTGCTTTCCTTGAGGAAAATCCCTCATTTTTCCGTACACTCCCTTTGTGAAAGTCGACGAAATATTTCGCGGCGGCCATGCCTCCTAGCAACAGGCCAACACTCGAACGCCAATACAAAGACAAACTTCCTCTCTCGTTCAATTGCTCGCACTCGCGCAAACAATGAATTTGACATGCTAGTCGCTCTATTGAATTTCTCAGGGCGCCATGGAGGGCAAACCGGCTGACCTAGTAATTCCGATGGCTCGCGCAACTTTATTTTCCGATGGGGAAAAGTTGATCGCTAAATTGTAACGAGCGTAATCCCCCCGAGAAATGTCTCTCCATGCTCTCGGAGGATCTGGCGTATAGAGAGAGCAAATTTCACGCGTGCTTCACAGGAATTGCGATCTCGGGCGACAGCTATTTGAGATCTCGCTGGTTCCCTCGCTGCGGCTCTCGTCCGACAGCGAGGCTACTGAAAAATACAAGTGACCTAGGATAAACGAGTTTCTCTACGACTAGCAACAGGTAGAAAAGACATTGCCGCGATTCCTCGGCGACTCATTACGATCTCCAGCCATCCCGCGTATCGTTCTGAATCCTTGGAACCTTTTGAAACCCTTCTCTATCTTCGAACCGTCGAATATAAGCCGAGTCTAATTTCACGAGAGCCATCCTCTCTCATTTTCTCCGGGAGAGCCGGAGAGAGCTTTCGCTCCTTCCGAGGAAAGAACTCTTGCACCGAGAAACGGGAGTGCACGAGAGAATCGACTCGAGTCCGATGTCTGACAAAAAGCTGGAATTCGCCGAAGAGTGGAAAATCTCCGAAAATGGACGGCTACCGCGGGGGCGGGGGAGATAGAAAAATCTGTTTTAATAAAGCATTCGAAGCCCTCCTCCAGAAGGACCTTTCCATTGTCGGAGGAGAGAACACTTCGCGAAAATTACCCGCAATTAAGCCGATGCCGGAGGCCAGGAAGCTTAAGTGGGCCGAGAGCAAAGCGACTCGGCCTATATATAAAACGGAGAAACTTTGACAGAGTTTTCTTATTTCAGCGGCCGGCACTTCGTTATCCTTTCGAGGATCCTTTGAGGCCAGTCGGAATATGAAATTTCAGCTATCTCCGAGCAACGTTATTAGGGCTAAATGTTTAGTTAATTCGATTCCCCGAGGGGAGGAGAGGGAGAGACAGCCGTAAGCGCTTGAGTTTCATTCACAATCTCCGCTGGATCGCGCGAGACTCGCACGGAAAAGCAGCGGCGTTTCTTCGGGGACGAATGCTCCGTCGTCCTCCGCGTGTTAGGGCGGTGTCAAATGTACGACGACGTATCATCTTCCCCCTTTTCGCAACAAAGGACGCGCGAAAATTGATATGGAAGAATATGAGAGGGTTAAGACCCTCGTTATTATCGGATCACGCACTTTCTTGCTTAACGCCTCGGATGAAATGAGAATCTCAATGGAGCTCGGTCACTTGTCGTTTAAGCGATACGCGGATCCAACCCTCGAAATGATTTCCTCCGATGAAAAATTGTTGGAGCGAGGATCGATTTTCCCCTCCTCGATTTACGCATGGGAAATCACTCTCCGAAAATAAATGGAGTTTGCTTAATTGCCAGTAATTTGTTTTGCTAAATAAATATTTCCCCCGTGGAAAAATTAATTACGCCGTTTATTTTTACTCGAGACGGTGGCTTCTCTAATTTACGGAGTAACGCGGTAGCAACCGAGGAGCACCAAGCAAGGAGGGAAGGAGGGAGGGGGGAGGGAGGGAGGCAGAGGAATACAAGCAGGGTTTGAAAGAAGTAAAACTGAAACGAAGTAAAGAATTAAAGAGAAGGATAAAGTAAAATTGGAGTAGAGAGGAAACGGGTGCCGGCCGAGACACAGGAGGAAAGTGGGGGATAGATAAGACGAGAAAGAGGAGGAAGAAAAAGAAGACATAGGGAATTCGAATAAAGTGGAAAATGAGACTGATGAATTTACCGTCAATGTCAATTTCCTGAAGCATCGTGCGTAGTTCCTCGGCCCTGGCGAATTGTCCTAGAGATCTCATGACCCTGCCGAGCTCCTCCTTGGTGATGCTGCCATCTCCGTCCTTGTCGAAGAGCCGGAAGGCCTCCCTGAACTCTGCGAAGGGGAGAAGAACGCATGAAAATACTAATTAAGTACGGGCTCCGCGACACTCGGGCAAGCTTAAGCGAAATATAATAGAAACTCAAAATGGTTCGCCTTAAAAGTGCAGTTGCCGCGAAGAAGTTTAGTTAAGCAGCGTAACGAACTGCTCCATAAAAGTCCACCGCTCGCTTCTTCCTCTCTCTCTCTCTCTCTCTCTCTCCACCCTCTCTCCTCATTCCCCGGGCTAGGTTAAACTGTCTTGAACCGAGGTTCCGGCTAAAGTTCAGCGGAAATAAGAATTCTGAAGCCAACGCGCATAATTCCACCTGTAAATTTCCACGGATTAAACGGATTAGGACTACTACGAGATTTCGTTAGCCTGTTTACACTTCTTCGCAGCTGCTGCCCCTTCTCCGTGGCTCATTTTTCTGTTGGAATTTAATTTATCAGTGGCACGAAGACGACCCCCTGTCCCCTTTAAGTCGTATCGTCATTTTTCGTCGGCTCGTCGGATCGCATACGTTTCTTACCACTGCTCTACGTGCCTCGGGTCAAGATAGACCGGAAAACTCGCCTCTCCCCCATTCAGAGGTTTCCGCGCGAAATTTTTCTCCACGAGCGAAGCTTCGGTCAAAGCTTTAATTAAGCGGAACGTCTGATTTGAAAGGTGAAACACGCGAGAAACTTTCCACTGCCGGATAAATGATGGAATTCCTCCTGTTTTCGCTCTTGCTCTCGTTCGAGTGCGGTCGTGAGAACTGCAGCCGAAAAACTCGGGGATTTCGTCGAATCAGCCGTTCAGACTGATTAAACGCATCGGTCGATAGCACCCCACGGTGCTGCTGGTCATTGGCCGAAGTCAATTCGACCCGGGGTGCAGGCGTTTGAACTCCTGCCTGCCTGCCTGCCTTCCTGCCTGTCTGCTTGCTTGACTCCGCCATTTAATAGGCTCGTTTCACGGTCCATTTACTTTCTACGTACCGGCAAGGCCTGTGGAAGCTGCGTGCTCGAAAAAAAACTCATCGATGTAAAGGACCTCTCCATGCATTTACAGGACCTCTTACCGCGCGTCCTGTGTGTCTACCCACGATGATTACGACGACTCCTTCGGGATTCGCTTTAAAAGAATCATTCGACTTACCCATTACACACGACCCACCACTCTCCGACATCTTAACTATTAACCTGGCCCCTCGAGAAAATCTCATTATTCCCAGGACTAACACGCCGCGTTCCGATATTTACCTGTGATCTTGTACATTTTATTCCTGACAAAACTGTTTTTTTTATCGAGGCTTCCACTTTATCGACCCTAAACCTTCCTCCACGCGAGAAAGATAGTCGGGGGTGTAATCTCATTACCTATATTCCGACCAAATTGACAAAAACTATTCTAATAGAGTGCAATTAGTGCAGTTTCCAATCCTGGCGGTGTTAGTGTCTGGCAAGCTTCAAGGGTAAACACTGTTTTACGAGGAGAGTCAACTTCGCTTTATATTCCTTGTGCAATATCTGCTCTGGGTTGAAAAAGCCAACACGGGGGATGATAACAACGAGTTTAGGGATATAGAGCCATTCCGGCAGCGCGAGATACTAATCGAGCTCGTCGAATGAGTCTCGCCGAATAATAATGAGCCGAATTATTGGAGCATTCGTTATAAGCGTGGAAACATTAACCTTTTTATGAAAGCTCGAAAGGGGGGTGAAAGGGTCGGACCCTCGTTGTAACTTTCTAAATTGTATCGAGCTTTCGAGCGAGTTACAAGTTAAATGTCGAATGTTCAGCGGCCGTTCGAATCATCGTAAACGAGCGATTAACTCCGCGAGATTGTAGGACTATTAATTAAATTCATCCTCTGTCAGTGGTTACCGGAAAAAAATTGCGGTGAACTTCGGAAGGACGAAAAGCCGGCTGCATCGAAATGAAATTTCATCGAATTCGAGCTGCACGCGTGGCGTGGCGTTTCGCAGCTTGGAACAAGATTAATATTATTTTGCATCGCGCGCGCGGTCGTGTGCGAGTGAATTTTATAGCGAAACAAACAAGAATAGTGAGAAACCACTGGGGAAACTTTGCCGGGGAAAGATCAATGACTCAATCCCGGATTTCCCGAGGGACCAGCCAGAAGACGCATCTTCCTCGATTTAAATTCCGTTTACGAATTTACTCGAGTTAACTTTGGAACAGGTGCCAGCAGTAATTTACGAACAATCGAGCCGAGCAAACTGGCAAAATTTTCGTGAATCGAACGAAGGGCGCGCAGTTACATAATTACACGTTGCATAATTAATTAACGACGGGTGACAGACGAGATAAATAAAACGGGGGACGAAGCGAGCATGTTAATTAAAAAATACTTCACTGAAACAAAGTAATTTGCCTAGTAAGCTCCGTTGAGAGGATGATGCGTGTAAGCGTGGTATTAAATCGATTTTCATCTAACGATATACACCATTAACGCCTATAACAAAGGCATCGTAACGCGCCAGGAATAAATGGCATCACAACATTCACTTTTATCCCATCTGATATCGAGTAAGTGATTTATTGGGAATAACGAACCATTACCCTTGTACGGAACGAGAATCTGCATCGTCCATCTCATATGGAGAATTTAATCCTTCAATTTTTAAACGTCAGGGAAATCGACATATTTACGATGAGAGTACAGGCCGATGGAAAGAGGGTACCACCAATAGGAATTAGGGATGAATAATTTTCCAACCGTAATAAGGACACCGTGTCGCGTTCCTCGGTCCAGCGAAACAATTAATAACGAGGCATCTGCTCAGATTTTACTCAGTGTCAGGACACGAAGGACTCGGAAGGAGGAAGGATAATAAGCTTCGCCTTTCACTCGAGATCTGGAGCAGAACTTTGGGGAACGGTAGGGAAAAAAGCTCGTTCATAAATGAGAGGGATTTTATTTAAGCGTTGGCGATGACAGACGCGATACTGAAATCCAAGAAATAAAGCGGCTTCTTACACAGAGAGGCAGATACGAAAAGAGAGAGAGAAAGATAGAGACTAAGCGTCTCGAAGAACTTGTAACGTCGGCAGATATGGAATGTTCCTTCTAGCAGAAAAAGCTGCTCTCTTTTATTTATATAAATATCCGTATTGGGGAGAGAGGGATAGGAGATGGAAGAGAGGGATGACGAGAAGAGATAAAGAGGGGTAAAAGACGAGAGACGAAAGAGGAAAATGATTGTAGTAATCGAGATCCCGAGGGAAGCTGCTGGTGGTTACCTTTCATCTGAGACTTGGTGATGTTCGAAGTGGTAGCGGAAGAGGAAGTCGCGGACCTGACAGGTGAGGCTGGCAGGGATAAAATGGCGGCGCTGGTCGAGAGCCTGCTCGACTGGGCCTCGTCGGTGGATGCCGAAGACGTTGGCTGCGGTCGCTGCCATCGGCGCCGTTGCAGCTGCTGCGGCTCCGTCGTGCCAGCCGACGGGGCCGTCGCGTCCACCTCCGTCGGCGTCGCGTTTGCCGGAGACATTACTGGTGTCGTTATTGTCATCGCTGACATCTGCGGGGAACTATCGCCTGCCACTTCCTCGCCCGTGCTGGTTCCTGCTACTCCGCTGCTCTGTCGGGTCTACAATTTCACGAAAACAGAGAAAAAAACTCATTGAGACGCCGAGAACTTTTGGTCGAACGCGAGTGGAGAAGGAAATAGACTCGAGAGAGAAAAGCGACTCTCGTTCGTCTCATCTCCGTTCGCGACGAGCGAACAAGAATCTTTCTACTAGCCTATTCTCTCCGTTCCCTGAGAGAATAAAGGCGTAATGGAGCAGAACTATCGTCGTGTATCGCTAGCACTCCCGATCCCCCGGAAACTTTCGTTTACCTCATTTACAGTAGGAAACGTTCTCGCGAAAGGAAATCGCTTAGCGAGAAATGTCCTCTGCAGGACTGGCCTGGCCCCGGCCCCGTCCACCCCCCTGCTCCCCTGTAATGCTGGAAACGTGTTACAATTGCACAGAAGGGAGCAGCCACAGGTGGTCCGCTCCGGCGAAATATTGATAAATAAATAAATGAGCGGAGTGCCAGAAATATCAGCCAGCGAAATAACAGGCTGGAATTTGACGCGATCACGATTTATCAATAAAGTTTGATTATCTCGTTGATAACCAGCATCAATATTTATGGTGATCCCCCAGAGAGATTCGTCGGGGGAGGAGGAGGAGGAGAAGGAGGAGGCTTCGAGCTGCCTCAAAGTTATAACCAATCGTAACTGTAAAGCCGGGAGCAGCTTCCAGAGAAACGGAACCGTGAATAAGGCTTATCGGTTGCGCGTGGCGAGAAATCTCGAACGTGTCCAAGTCGACTCGACGGTAATTACGATCCTTCGGAGGAGTTGCCGCCAATAGACCATTCCAGAGTTAGTCCCGATAGCCGAGCGAAGGTACACAAGCGCTAAATTGCTCAAGAAAGCAACGGTGAAAAGGGAGCGGAAGAAGCGGGGAGGCGTAGGAGGCCAGCGACGAAAAACTAGCTTCTCCCCCTTCGAAACTATTTCGCGGAATTATTTCGAGAAAACGGAAGGAAGCCGAGCGTGAATTTCAGCCGAGAGATTAAGGGTGGCGCGTTGCTAAAATTTAAGTGCGCGTATTTGCGTTGCTTATTCAGCTTATACGTGCCGCGGCCCTTGGGGAGACGACGACCAGGGGAAATTGCAATTTCTTTCCACACGCGCCGGAAAATATGGTGTCAAGGGAATATAAAGTACGGTTTAACTTGCCAGTGGCAGACCAGTGGCACAAGGTAGACCAACCAAAACTTGGATGTTTCCGAGTAATAACAGCTGTAGCTTATTATGGCTACACGCGCGCTGCGAGCAAATTGCATTTAAAGTTCCCGATCTTTAATGATGGACGGCTATGAGATTGGACCAGTTTCACTCCAATTAACTCGTTCGTTTTCTCCTCGGCTCTCGAAAACTTCGGCTTTGCGACTCCAATTCCACCCCGGTCGTTTCCCCGTCATAAATATTCATATTTTTCGGCGGCAGGTCGTGTTGGATAAAAATAAAAAAAAAAAAGAAAAGCAGCTTGAACAAACCTACGGATCATCCACCACGCGGGATCCGTGTACCGCGATATGATCAAGCATCGGTTAGGGTTGCCGATCTCGATTTCGATCTCGATTCCCTCCCTGGGAGGTATTTTGAATGGACAAAAACATCGCTCGAACTCTCGGGGGTGGCATCATCGGGATCGTAAATTCCTCCGAAAACTCCGCTCTCCTATTAATCTGGAGGATTGCCTTGTTTGGGATCAGCAATTATTTCTTCAAGCAGAAATGTGTTTGGAGATATCTGCGAGAGCAAACTGCCCACCAAAGTGCAATCTCTTTCTCGCCAAGTGAAATATTTCTCGCTTTCCCCGGCCGTGCCACTGGAGGAGGAGTGTACACGGATAAGTAAGAGAACGTGGTCCCAAGAGAGTGGAATGTGTGCTTTAACCTGTCACTAAAAGGGTTAACTCAACAGGGCTCCCAGAAGAGGACCAGGAGGCAAGTGGAGATAAAGGAAGAACGATAAGAGACTCTAAAGGTAGGAGAAACAAGCTTTATTAAATTTCAGCCAGTTCCTCCTCCTACGTACAACATTCTGACCCAAAGCTGTGAATTATATCGGTTGGCTTTACCAGAGGGAGAGGGAGAGGGAGAGAAAGGCTGAGAGACATTACCAACCTCCTGGCACCAGTCGAGGGAGAAAGTTTCCAGCTACGGAACCCGAACGACCGACTTTTTCTCCTTTGTTCTACCCCATTCAAATGGCGATCTGCTTTGAAATCAAATTATCCACTTTTCTCGCCATCACGCTAGATGAATAATACTCGAAACGAGGTCTGAGCAACGAATACCAAGAGAAATCTAATTCGAGGTTTCCGAGTTTCCGTAGCCTGGTAGTCCGGTAGTCCGGTTACCCGCTGGAGCTCGGTAGCTCGGTAGCTCGGTAGCTCGGTAGTCGTCCGGACATTCGTTCGGTCATGTGAGATTATTAAAGAGACGGGGAATTTTACCCCGGCGAAACGCAAAAACAGTTCAAGGATTAGGACATTCCCGACAGGTAAGTTGTCGGAGATAGATGACACCCACCCGGATTAAGTCGATCAGATTTCCAAAGAGAATTCTAGGCCGAACTTCTTGGCTCATGAAAGATTGTTTCGTGGGGTATCGACAGGGCAGATAATAGATTTCTTTGCGAACTTCCGATAATTATTTTCGCGAGCCAGGGAATATTTCATCCGAACCGGAGAGTTGCCGGGGGTCGCGTGGGAATTCCTCGAATTAGAAGAATTTCGAATGCAGCCTCAGCCGAGTGGCAAAACTTTCGGGATCGCTCCGATAATAAAGGGTGGATTTTTGTCGGACGACTTCCCCTCCACATCCTCCCCCTCCTTCCGCTGATTCTCCTGGAAATCAGCAAGCATCCGGGAATCGGATTCTCGTTAAACCATCACTGCCGCGTCGATCGGCACTGACACATCGCTCGTCGTGTCCTCCCACCAGCTACGAGTCGACGGAAGAATCGTCGCGTCGTTTCGTCGATTCAAATTACGTTCCGTCAGCGTCACGACCAAACAAAATCCAGCTGGCACGCAATTCCTGATCGGCAATTCGTTCGGTAAATAAAAAAGTGGGACTCTCGTGGAAAAAGTCCATTTTAAAGGTGAACCAGCGCTTTTCACGCCCCACGCTCCGTCGCTTCTTGGCTGCTCGGCTGCTCGGCTGCTCATTATGCGCACTAGGTTAATCCGCGCGATACGCGAGCTCGCATCTCGATCAATTTCTTCCTGGCTATAAATCTTTTGATATTCGCAGGCACACACGCACGTGCGTGCAGCTGTGCTCCTTTCTCCCACCCTCTCCCTCTCCGGGGGAATCTCGTAAAAATTTAATAATCGACCATATTTTTTTGTGCTCCCATCGCTAGAGTGGACACGAATAGGAATTTAGCGGGGATATGGGAGATCTATTAAATGTCCTTTGACATACTTGTCTGTGTCGGTCGACGTGCTCGTGAGCGCACGTACCTGAAATGCTTCGACTTCGTAGCTCAACGAGTCGCGCAAAGTTCGCTCCACTCGTGGCTGTTTAATTGCATTCAAAGATTCGAGTCTCCTCAGGTAGAATCGATAAAATCGTCCGCCGGCGATACATCCGAAGGAGCGGAGTCCTGGAAATTCGCCGATTGAATTTTCTTCTCGCCTCTTCCACCGCGCGGTGTCAAAGCGAATCTCGCATTCTTACGGGAATTAACGATTCCGCAATTCTCTTTGCGGCTACGCGGACTGTGGGCACCTTTCACGTTTTTCTTCTCCTCTTTTCTCCATTCGGAGACGCGGCGACGTACCTACGTCCCTCACCGCGTCCCCCTCCCCACGGTGTGAACGGCGAAATGACACGCGGTCAACGGGAAATGTCTTCTAAACCGAGACTAGGTCTTAATTCCTTTCCGAATACTTGAACGTCCGAGAGAGAAACTTCATTAGTGCCGACGACGACGACGACGACGACGACGGCGACGACACTAATTGCTTCGCTTGATACTCGTCAGGCTCAGGGCGGGCGGGGGCGCGAGAACAACGCTCGACTGCACGGCCATTATCGCAGACCCTCCACGAGAACCAGAACGAGCCCAACTCAAAATCCCCTCGCGAGATCGACTCAATACGCACTCCGACACAAGTGGCGCTCGACAAGATTTTTCAGCGACAAAAAATTAAATATCCAGTTACTCGTATCAATTCGAGGACTGAAATCGTCCCTCTCCTCAGGTGGGAGGATGATACTCTCAGCAAATTCCAGGGATTAATTTCCAGGAGTCGATTTGCCCGAGTCTATCGGTGGCTCGTGGATTATGATAATGGGATTCGTAAAAATTTCCTTATTATCCAAACGAGTCGTCGTTAGGATCGATCGTCGCTCTTATCGCGTTTGCCGACGTTCGCGAGTATCTCGGACAATTTTACTTCGCCGGTCTCCAGCGCATTTTTTCGCACTTTCTGCGCGGAAAAGTCACGGAGCTACTTTCGAGGCGAAGGTTCTCTCCGCTTCGCGAAACACGCACATCCGGAAGGACGGAGTTTCCGAAGTTAGGGATTCCCGTGGGAGACGGGCTGATGGCTAATTTCCCGACACTCGCGTCTCAATTAACGTGTCGCGAGGATATACGCGAACGAGCAGCGGCAACTCCGCATCAATTACTCGCCTAAGTCGAGTTAATTCAACGGCTGGTGGGAAACCTCGTAGGAAATTATGCTAATTTTTCAGCTTATTCGAATTCCCCCGTGGTGCCGGCTTATCCGACCAATGGGAATCTAATTTCGCATAAACAATGCAAAATCGAGAGAATTCACTTTACTCGAAGAATCCTAATCGAGCGAGTAAATAAATCGAGGCGTCTCTCCTCGAGAAGCTCCCGACTGTTAATTCATTCGCAACTCGCGGAGATTGAATTTCCTCCTTACTCGCCAAGAAGAAAATTCTCCCGGCTATTCTCTCCTGGACACTCCGAAAAACTCCGGTAGCCCTTGGAAACACACGAGCAAACTTACACGGAATTCGAGAGCGTTTAAGGAGATTTTCAGATAAGACACAACCTTCTACATCAGCTTTCGAGCACCTTTTTCAATCTTCCGAGGGACCTTCGTCATTCTTTTTATATCCACGTCCGAGCTGCACGGGTTGATCGTTTTACATTGAAAATTGACTTTACGATGGCCTTTGCGGAACTAGATAAGTTGCAACGCGCGCGTAAACCTGCGGATCTTCACGAACCGCGCGGCAGAATCGATCGGACGATGCAAAAAAGAAATTATAAACGCGTCCGCCCGGTGACGATTGCGGGCGTGCGAAATTACCCTAAATTAACAGATTAATTCCCATAGCGAGAACGGCTTGGCAACTTGGGGTTGAACCCGTTAGCATTGCGGCTGACCACCCCCATTTATGCCTGATTCCATGGACCAACCTACCCGTGGAGGAAATTTTCATTTCAACGAGCGACCCTTGTGCTCTCGCAAAAACTCGCACGACCAATGACGATGATACCTTGTCGATGAAGAAAAACACGCGAATTCCTCCTAATTAAAAGTAAATTGATTTATACGCAACTACAATCAACGAAAGAAACTCATAGCCCGGGTTCATCGAGAATTCCTCGCGTACGAGTGCTGATATTTCAAATATTTAGTCTCATGAATATGATAAACTACAAAATGAGAGATGGGTCTTGGGCGATTAAATATTTATGAGGACACGCCTACCTGGTTTAATAAAAATAAGAAATAAAATCTGATTCGTGAGGAAAACCGCGATTCCCTCATCGAAGAATAAGAGTTTATCTTTCGGCATTGGCCACGTTTGGTACGTGAGAACGATGACAATAATATCCAGTGGGGGATGAGGAAACGAGGTCGATCGAAAGAAAACACTTGAACAGTTTGCACGGTATCGATATGTAACGCTATGACTTTAATACGTGCATTTTTACGGGATAGTTATCTTTTAATAAGTGGTAACAGAACGGGGAGAACTATCTTCAAACTAATTTATGGCTGCGTCTTCTGTCAACAATATCGTGAAACACTTTGAGAGATAGATAGAGAGAGAGAGAGAGAGAGAGAGAGTGAGAGGGGAGAAGAGGATAGAAAGGGATGAAGAAGGGGAGAGAAAGGCATGGGTTGATAAATGTGCAGCTCTAGCTCTCTATAGATACTGGAGAAAATGGCCTTAATCATTTGGTAGATAAAAGGCTCAATGGACGAGTCATTAATTTTGAGAAGGAAGCCAGTTTGCAGTTCACAAATTACATTCTCTGCAAAGTGCTCTCCTCAATAATATTATCAGTGTTCCTTCACACGGTGAACGGGATATGAGTGCTGCTCGCAAAGGTAAAAAGTACACAAAGCCAGGGAAGAGAATATATGAAAAACAATATGCATAAAATAGGTGGAGGTACAAGGGTTGAGTAAAACATACCACAGACGGTGGCTGAAGTGCACAGTCAATATTCCAGCCAGAAAAACAAAGGGATGAAATTGCAGACGGTAAACCGAGAAAAGCCGGTTGTCCGGTAGCAGCCGACTTGCCAGTATCCGAAAGTCTCGGAGAAAATCTTAGCGGCGAATGGTATCAACTTGCAATAAAATTCTCTGGTCACTCTTCTCGCCCCAGAAATTTGAGGATGGGAGAAAATAAAAAAAAAAGGAAAGAAAAGAGTCTAGCCTCTTTTCCTCGCAAAAGATATCCTCGCAGTTCGCGCTCGGAATCTCAACTGTCGAAACTTGCTAATAATCGCGAGACTTTTTCCTATTCTTTATCCATGTCGTCATTTCTGCCGATACGCCTTGTCCCCTCCAAGTTGCACCTCATCCGTTTCGCTAATAATCTCCCACATCCGTTCGTTAATGATATCCTTGCCATTTCACGTTAAATTCTCTCTCTCTCTCTCTCTCTCTCTCTCTCTCTCTCTCTCTCTCTCTCTCTCTCTCTCTCTCTCTCTCTCGCTTCTCGTGCAAAGTCGACGAAGAAACTTTGAATCACTAGATAAAAACACTCTACTTTCCTCTATTCACTGGATATTTTTTTCCCCACTCGACACGTCTGAAGAACCATAAATCCCCATTAAAATCCGCACGTGAAGCTCGGATATTTCTTTTTTACAGCCAGTCGTTACGTTCCTGAAAAGTCTGTGATTCGTCCATTCAGCGTGGGCCATTAGTTTCTTCGGCTACGTTTACGTTTGAGGTGAGACGGTGTAATCAATTTTTGCCGAATTTTGTCCCCTCTTTCGCAGGACACACCCGGTATACGGGGAGAGTGGGACTCATCGCGCTTCCAAACACGTCTAATATTAGATCGGATCAGCACCTTGGCCGAGAGAGTTTATCCCAACGCCTCACTCCTGAAATTATCCTTTTCCCAAAGCTCTCGTAAAAGCTTTATTCCTTGTCTCTAGCATCCTGTCAGCCTGCCAGTATTTCCGGTAGACGTTTTACATGCTCTTCAGCTAATACTCGGAGCTCTGGTCCAGCGTTCCCCCAGAGCGAGATAATAAAGGGGATTGACGAAAAGCTGGATACAGGATGTAGAATTCCTTATCGCCTCGGTCAGCTACGCGGGACGGATGTCCTTGTGTGTGCGTGACAACAGGATTTATGACAACCGACGGGAAACGGAATGCTGCAATGTTTAAGAAAAGACGATGATAAAGCTTATTTCCTTCACGACAGAACTCTCTTACTCCTCGCAGAAACTCTCGGTCTATACTTTTGAAATACTCGCTTTGCTGTGCCTGCAAATCGATGAAGCTCTTTTTTCTTCCGTTTCCCTTTACGAACTTCCTCCCCTGACAATCGGCAGAGAGACCAAGTGAAAAGAGGAGCAGTTAACATACACAGCGAACATTTTGTTGATACGCTCTCCGCGCCCTCTCGCCCGCCTCTCCCACGATTAAAATCTCTCCAAGTAAAATCTGAAAATTCCATGGCGGAATCTTTTGCTCCTTTTTCATCGCGTCGCGTCTCCACCGACCAGTTTCTGCGAGATTGTTTCATTAGCAGATTGCAACGTGGTGGAATTGCTTTTATTTCGCGTAATATTTATCCGTCAACGTTGTGCTGCCGGAGGCCGATAATCATGGAAAAGTGGAGGCCTATTTTAATTATGAGATGGCTCCATCGAATTGCATCGGAAGTGCATCAGCAAGTAAATAGGCACGTCTCGCTGGATGTATGTAGATTGACGCGCGAAATAATTGCAGCATATCCATCAGGATGCTCAAAGTGCTCTCTTACCGAACCGAGAAATTTAATCATTCCCTCCGACACCGCTCAGACGCCAAAATATTTGGATTCCCGTACAAGGAACGTGCATTAAAGCTCCCAAAGCGATATTATTTTTAATTTTTGCCGCATCCCTCCGCCGAAAATAAACTTGGCGGGAAGTGCTCTGGCAGCGCGAGAAGCTTCTAACTTTTCAAAGTACAATGAGAGATTGCGCAATCTTACTTGGATATTCGTCCGACGACTGTAAACTCAAGATGCGCGGAATAACGCGAGAAGTACGTGCATTATATTTATCGAAATATAATGCTGGGTACACAATGTGGCGTCTCTCTTGCGCGGAGCCACGTAAATATTTGTAATTGGAAAAGTGCAGCATGAACTTACTTTGTCGTCGGAAGATTACTAATAAAACGAAGGAAAACATTGCTTGTGGCAAATGGCCAGGGGGGAGGGGGGAGAGAGAGAGGAAATTACGTTATTCGCTATTTCGCGAGAATTTTCCAAAATATCGGGGGGCGCATTCGTCTCGATAGACCGTCGGCCGGTGGCCGAAGGGTTGCGGCTGCCAGGGGGTTGCAACCGCAACGAAGAACGCGACGCGATTGGCTGCAGGTACTCCCTTCGAATTTTCGAGAGCCAACTTCACGGAGGCATTTTATACGTTTCCCCAGGATGGATATTCCTTACGGTTCGGCTCTCGTATTTCCGTATTTGGTATCTCGCGCAATCACAAATTCGTGAGAATTTTTCTAAATATCTGAAATAGTTCGTCGGAGCTTGATAATTCGAGTTGAACATACCGGGTGCACAGGCTGCTATAAAATGCGATAGTTGGATCAAAGTTCACGTTGAGGGTCCAGGTCTGGTGGTGGTAGGGGATGCACGTAGAATCGGTGGTCGGGGGTCGTCCTTTATTTTAAAATACCGGGAACGACGCTCGACATATCCTTCCGCATACCGCCTATTGTCTTTCGCGATCTCACGTGCGGTATCGCAAGAAAAATAATACCCAAGTATTTTCATGATGAATGTTCCATATACCATCATTTACTTTCCGCTAATCATTTATACTGCGAGCGCGCGCGCGCGTGCACTCACTTCCTTTTATTCTGATTAATGAAAAGCTTCTCTTTAACGCCGACTGACTTTTATCACTCCCCTCCTTTCCCTCTGATCTCTCGAGAAATTACCTCGTATTAAAGAATTCTAAAATCAACTTTTCTTTATTAAGAGCCGCTCGTAAAATTAGTCGTTAAATTAATAGTAACGTTAATCGCCTTTTTGATGGGGGTTTCGACGTGAAATTGTTGCTGCGATTTTCCATGCGATGAAAATCGCCCGGGGTGAAATATTGTTCCCTTGATTTATGTTTCATTTACCCTGCCCAGGTAAGCTTGATTGTCACTTGTCTGTCCTTGCATTGTTTCTAATGATAGGACGTAATTCCACGTTACACGACACTTCAATCATGTTACGATAATGTAACATCGGTTATGTGCGCGATAACCGATGCGGTTCGCATATACGAATTGTCAACGGGTGCCAAGTAATTTTGAAGCAGTCTTGTCATTTTCAATAACCATTTCCAGCTTAACTGGCCGATTCCTATCAATCGCTGACTAATTAAAATTGGCCCGCGTAACGTTGCAGCTCTCCGGTAAACGTCCGGGCACTGCTATCAAATCAATCATAATTAAAACCACCGTATTAAAAGGAAAGGACCAGAGATCGATCCGTACGGAGAACGGAGGGTAACGCGTAATAAATGTAACAAGGCCGCACCGAGCCAGTGCTTAAACTTGCTAAGTCAATGATCGATCGAACTGTTTCCGTTGTCGTATCATTGTTCGGCGGTGGTGGTGGTGGGACGTGCCTACAAATTTCATTGACGACTCCAGCGATTAACGCATGAAAATTTAACAGTGGAAAAAGTCCACTTGAAAGTACCCTTGGAAACAAGTACGTGTTGCCATGACGGGGGATAATAGCAGCAATAAATTACGACGCTGGTAAGTTGCTTAAATCAGTTCGTAATACTGGTATAATGGTTTAAGCAGAACAACCGGAAAGTTGTGAAAGTAGCGATAGCGATGAAGCATTTTACATCGCATTAGGTGGGATTTCATGTACCCGAGATACTTATCGTTAGTTTGCGGAGTAACCACTTTTCTTGAGGAGAGGGGAGGAGGTTATTGCAAAAACCACCAGAGCCCCTACCCCCGGCTGTCTATTCCGCTTATTTGGAATTTGCCAAGAGAGGGCAAATTTTCATTCTAAATTTAGCTTCTGTCGTATCGAAAGACGGATGCAAATATGAACGTTAGTGGAGGTCCTTAGAAAAGGATGTAGCTTGTAAAAATGGTTGCTATCTCTCCATCTACTTATTATACTATCAGATCAGGATCTTCCTGAGGCTCGGGAATGGGAAACTAGCGGAATACTTGTAGAACACACTCTCGGGTAACCTTTAAGGTTGGCTTCTCCATGGAATACAAGTAAATCCTGATTTTACGACGCCCCCAATACGAACGCTATGAAAATATTGACTCTAGGTCTCAATTTTCGATTTCCCCACTCGTGGAAGTGGTCAGTTCGAGTGCCTTTGCCAAGATCGCGAATCCGAGGGGACCGGATTGGATTCTGATATTTTACAGGGGCCTAGCCACCCTTCCCCGCGATAAGGGCCATCAGGAATGGAATTTTTGATATCCGCCAATCCCCCCCACCGCGACACGATTTCCACAGTGTAAATTCTCGTGTAATATTTTCTCCTTTGCCCAACCATTTCACTCGCGTCTACATGAAATTTGCTATCAACACTATCATCTCCCAGGAGCAAAGGCAGAGGCAGAGGCAGAGAGAGAGAGTGGAGAAAACTTGGTTACACAGCGTGCAGCTGTAATACGTATATCTTGTTTAAGTACAGGGTGTAACTATGCGATTTATGACATAGTATTGTGGCATCTAACTTCATGCACGGTTTCTGCCGCCTTGCAGAGGGACTTCGGTGCTTAAGCAGTGATATTAATTTTACAGCGCATATTCCATAAAATTAAGCATCGATGTCACGGAAAATGGATGCCGCCTGCGGCCAGATAAGAGAGCCAGCGCGTAACAATGCGTTCGAATATGTCTGGAGCAAATGAATGAATTGAAGCGCGAAGCGGCGTACGAGCAAACTTTCAACGGGATGACAATAGGAACAAGATTACCTTTGGATTGCAAATAATGAATGTTCGCCGCCAGCTAAATCATTTCAGTTCCTGAAAATTGCGCTTGTTCATGTTGACGCGCACACATCGTTTCGTATTCACGCCCCGTGCCGATGCGCTATATATGATAATATTTTCCATCCGTTATCCCTGAACGGTTAGGGTGACATATAAATTTCAGCCTGTTATTCGCCACGCGGAAAATATGCGCGATACCCGCGGCGAAGCTTACGGGATTACCATTTAAAAGCTGCGAAGTCTCTCTCTGTCTTTGGCCATTATCGAGCCAATTAAGAGCCGTCGGTGATATTTTCCGCCCGGCAGGAGATACCGCTGTTGTCTCTTCTTCAAAACTTATAAGTAAGCGGCGGAAAGCCGTGGGGGAGGAGGAGGAGGCGATTCAACGCCACCTCCGAAGCGACGGCAAAATTTAAAAAGCAAAAATTCGCATAACGCTGTAATAAACTGGCGCGATATTGTAATAAGCTCCGATCCAATGCGACCGAGTCTAATGCATTCTCAGAAGGGAAATCTGCATTCTCCGAATTTTTAAATTACATCACTTCGGAATAGCAGATGCGCTCCCGCCTTGGATCGGGAGGCATTTTTCGGTGGTGGCTTCTTACTTTGCTAAAACTTGAAGTAGCGAATACAGCTGAAAGGCTGGCAGGAGGAGGAGGAACAGAGACATAAAAGGAGGAGCTGCCTTGGGCGATGCCGGGAGACTTAACACCGAGTTGATTTAAATTCGCGAGCCGAGAGACGAGCTCGTTTCCTTAATATATTCCGAGAGAAATGTGCATTAATACGCGTGATGGCTCCAGGAAAATCCTACTCGCCAAATATGACCCCAGTTTGCCGGAAAGTGGGCACGTTTGCATAAATCCACAGCAGCTTCTTCTTCGGTACCGGCACTCCAAGATTTTCCAATATGGCTGCCTGCCTACCCGCCACCCCATGAACGTTTCGGGTGACGAGAAAAAAATGCAGGGCTCATCAAGATACTCAAGAGGACGATGCTTTTAGCCGGCACATAATCACGTTACGCGTTATAACGAGTTAATGGAAAAGTATTTCCAAGTTACCTGCTTCGAGACTTATGCCACGTGGCAAGTGCTGGGTAAATGTGTTTCATTAAAAGACGCTAATAATAAACTATCGATTGCGTGACAAGTTGCGGGGAGGAGGAGGAAGAAGAGGGTGGTGTGTGTATCCGCTACCGCGCTCATACTTTCTGTATTCTCGCGCCAAGGAAGAAGGACAAGGATTGGCCGGAGCCGTATTTATTGGCGAAAAAAATATTTTGTTACTGAGATAAAATAAACGATGCGTCAGGAGTAGCAGTGTTTCATCATCCGATAGCGAGAGACCCCTTGACGAGCATCATCCCCCCCGTGATGTACGATAATCTTGACGGGGCTATTATTTCAAGATATTAAACGAGTAGATTCGACATGTTTTTCCAAGAACCCCGGGAAACTCGCGGCTAACCTCCCGTATTCCTCGTGAGGAAGCTGAAGAAATCTCGAGGAAATATCTTGATCCCTGCAACAAGCCGGAAGATCCCGCATTCAGCGGTGCATAAAGAATGTACATTAATAATTCGAAACATGCACCCGACCATCCGTGCGATCCCATGGGCACCATAAGCACGATTCAAACTCGCAGTATTCGATAGGTCGGATATCTCCGATACAGCATCCCGTGGGGTGCGGGAAGAGAGGGAGGAGGAGGAAAGGGAGGAAGTGGAGTTGCTGCTTATAGATTCCAGAACCAGGCCGGAACACCGCGAACGCGTAATCCGAGTAACGCGCAAAGTTTCTTTCTGAAAAATCGCGGGATTCGCGTGGGATATCGATTGGTTTTGGCCGATTCCTTTCAGCAGCCGCGCGATTGCTCCTGACGCGGAAGAATTTGCATCTTCGCGCAAGGAGCAATCTCGATAAATCCATCTTGGAGCAATTACCCGAAGGGAAGGATCAACTGTCGTGGAACATTCGCGCAATTTAATCCGGGCATTATCCGGCGCAATTAAAAGGAGCATTTCCGGAAGTGATTTGTTTCGAGTTCCTCTCTTTAGCGTATTTTGCCGAGGCGAGCAATAAAATCTTCATTCCCGTGCTTCTTGGAGTTTATTTCAGGTCGGTGACATAACCGATGGGTGGACTCCATTACGACACGCAACTTTTCAATGCGAGTGCTCCTCTAAAGAGGATCTATAGCGCCTACCGGCGGTAATAAAGGCAATCCATGAAGAAAATCTCGAGGAATTTATAGGGTAATTTCCACGCGTGTTCCGGCATATCCTTGTGTTCCAGCATCAATTCATTGTGGATGTCCGGGTCACGTGCTTCCTTACACTTTGTAACCAGAATTAACGACTCGCCCTCAAAACGTTCTTCCATCCACAATTCTAACGTCACGATTTCTTGCAGCACTTTCCAAACGGTTACGTCCTCGGGAAATCTTTAAAACTGCGTCGGGAACCCTCGGGTATCCAAACGATGCTTTACTGCGGTAATGGTCTTTTGTAAAAGGTACTTCAATATCCTTTCTGGCGGTCCACTTACTTTCCCCTTTGACCCTCCTGGAACTCTCCTATTCTCTAATATTTTCTCCAAATTTCGCGATATTTCAAAGTAGATTAATATACGAGAGAGGGAAAATCGATGATGAGTGGATAGAGTCGATTCAATGAAATCGCTCGAGTCTCTCGGCTGACAGAGTCCATTTTAGGGTTCGCGCGAAAATCGTGGATTTTTCATATTCCCCGAGCAGATAAAAGTGAAAAGAAGAGGCTAATGAGGGCGGGAGAGAATAGCCCTTGATTGCCGAACGTAAATCTTGTCCACCCTATTGTATTTATAAACTATAGGGATCCGCGCGTTTAACGTGGCGGCGGAGCGTTTTCCCACGTTCGATGCGTTATTTCGCAAATATTTAATTATACGACATCGATGCAGTCGATAATGTTTGGTTTTATCAAGATCACTTTGACGATACAAAGTGCGCTGATTACAAAACGAGAAGCCAGGTCTGTTCTACTGGGTTCTACACGCGATTAGTCGGTTTAATTACCATGTAGGTTGGAAATTTACACAGGAAAATCCCGCCGGTGCCGCCTTCCGAGTATCTGCGCGCAGCAGATCTCTCGCTACGCTTTATATCTCTGATTGGCTAATTGCATCGGGCGATGTTGCAGTTAGAAATAAAAAGCTGAAAATCCCCGGATGGAAGGAATATCAACAGTAACGAGCATCCGCAACTATCGTCGAATTTTCTTTCTCTGGCTTTATTGAAACGGCAGGACGATAGTCTTTGAGAAACAAATGGCGGTGGGTGGGTGGCGGGATGTTTCTGGCAAAGGAAAGCTGAGTTTCGAATTTTAAGTATCGACGGATCTTGATCGTCAACCATTGGGATGCGCAGCTTGGTTTACTCGGGAGGAGCTTCGAGTAAGGACGAAAAGAACATTTTGCACGGCAAAATCACAGCTGCGTTTGGCATGCCGCTGCGGAATACCGAAGTGGCTTTATTATGTTGAGTTACGTACAGGTACAGTGCGGAACCACGTATCGAGTTTGCGACTCGTATGCAACGCACATTACATGTAAGCCGATTTCCTTGGAGCAACGTGATAATTGCCACTTCTACTTGGAATTGTTCGAAGGGCCAATATTCCACGAGCATATTCTCCCGTGCGAGCTTTGAGCGGAAAATTTCGCGCTTCGATTCAAACATCCCTCGCTTTCACGGCTTATCTCTGCGGTAAACTACAGGCTGTTCATTAACTTCAACTTCCGATCTCGCGAAAAGACCCGTTCACGCAACCAGAATCGCAAATATCTTTCTTCTCGACTTGAGAAGCATAGAGAGAAGTCCCTCCGACGATTTTCAATATTCCAGTAGTAGAGTCTACGAATGGTCCGACTTTGGTCAAAAGTCGACGCTACGGTAAGCACCTTAGCAAATAAATCGATGAATATAGATTTTCACGTTTTCTTCAATCTTTCCCAAAGAGATTCGTGTGTCTCGTGTTTTCTCGGAGAGATATATAATACACCGTGATCTTAATCTCTCGCTCGGTACCACAACGACTCTCTTTGCCGCGAGTTCTTTTTTAAGACGAGAGGAAGAAACTGTGCGAGAAGAAACTGTAATTGCGGTAAACTAATCTTTCGCACAGGAAGCATTAAAAGCTTTACCACTCTGGAGCTTTAATATCGCCCCGGTAATTCTGGGTTAATTAGAACTAATAATATCGTATTTATTTCATATACTGCGTAGCATTAATCGCGCGAGTTCCCTACGATGGAAAGAACTTGCAATTCAAGGGAAAATCTCCAATGTGCCAGTCGTCGATTAGCTGGCAATTTGGAAATACTTCAATCGAATGAATTTCAGTAATCGGGCTAATGGGGAAACTTAATTCTATCGCTAAATTACGCACGATCAAAGAATCCAGCCTCCTGAATTCTCGATGCATGTTTCTTACCGGGGAGAAATAAGCTAGCGATACTAGTCGGCAATTACAATCATGGGTTATCAAACGGCAAGTTTCTCGCCGATAATCAAGATAATGGATCAACGGTATCTTAATGTCAGATCAGGAGCTGGGACGTTCTAGGGATTTCAATGCTGGGGCAAGTGCTCGCGCGATTTTAAATCGAAGGCGCGATCTCAGTGGTATTCAGCGCGCGCGCAACTTTCACAGATTGTAATCGTTTATTCCGATTAATTAGTTTAGCGCGATAACGCGCTCGGACTCGGCTAATCGGCTGAAAATTATTCCCTCCATTAAAAGTCCTCGACTTAAGTGTCTGTTCGCGGAGCAAATTACAAATTCCAAAACCTAAACCAGCTGTCAATATTCATCGACTTGAAGGACAGCAGATAGCTCATCTAACGCGGACGTAAATTTGCCGGAGGAAAATCAATATATTCCATTGGACCATTAAATGATTATCGCCGAGAGAAGAAGGTGGGGAGGGGGAGGGAGGGAGGGGCCTTAATTAAAATGTGTGGCAAAGTTATTGCTCCTAGGGCATAAATAAATTTCCATAAATTTCTCAAAGTCGATATGTTTCATGAATGCGAATGAACTCCTCCGGCAGACCCTGTGGTTCTGTGGAAGTAGAGCCGTGCGAAATGGGACCGTAGGAAAATTGTGGTTCCGAGTGAGCGCCCGAACAATTCGCGCACACGAATTGTCTGGAATTGTTTTGGAAGAAAACTTGGCGAGTTTTTAATTGGTTAAGTGTCGGGGATTGAAAGTGCCAGCGGAAACCATTACCGCGGAGGTACCCGGGCATAAATTGGTAAAAGGCTGCCGGTGGATAATCGGTGCTGGCATTGCGGGTTAAATTGAAAAGCGGCCGACACATTCTGCTGGCCGCAAGCACAATTGACCGCGCGCGCGCAGGGGCATTCGGGCAACTATGCGTTCTTATTGCGGCCCGCAATCTGCCTATGCATCTTTCCGCGTGACAAGGGACTCGAGGAATTTCCAGTTTCCATGCACGAAACTCCGTGAAGCTGTTGCAGAATGACGCCCCGAGAACGTCTGGACGGCCTTGCAAAAGAGATCCGGGCACAATACACCCAGTCGCCAACGAAATACAATGCCCCATGATTGCCCGTCGCCGATAACCGTATCTACTTGCTGGAAAACTCCAGTCACATGGGACAACCCGCACAATGACGCTCCCAACACATTCGCCTCTCTGTCTACGGAGTTTTCCGAATACATTTTCGGACCACTCCCCCCCGCCCCGTCTTTTCTTCTCCAATCTCTTCGACCGCTATTGCCGCCGCACCACCGTCGTCCTTACACTCGCGCATCCTCTTATTACGTCGGGGATATCCTGTTGCGTGAGAAACTTTCTCTCGCTGCTACATCGTTTCGGATAAGATTTATGTACGGATCTATCAGATCGACCAAAATCGTCTACTTTATTCCATGCATCGCAATGCCATTTCCAAAGGCTCGCGTTTTTATTCCGCTCCCTTGTATTTTGTATCGTTGACAGAAATGGAGCTGTTTCACTTATATTTTAAACACTCCTAAAATTTTGATGTTTCCGGCCGCAAACGTTGTCCGAGATTCCACGTTTAATAAATGTTTTAAATTGTGCTAGGAGTTTAGTCTTTTGATTAAACACTGAAACTTCCCTGGAGGATTCTGTGTACGGAGGTGGATGTGTGGGTGCGTACGCGAGCGAGCGAGAGAAAGAGAGAGAGAGAGAGAGAGAGAGAGAGCGCGCGTGGGCGCGTGTTTTCTTCTTTTAAAAAAGCTTAAAACTGGAGACTTTATTTTCTCTAATTCCTCGAGCATTATATTATAATCCAGCGCATGCATTTGCGTGAAATTGAATTCTACAGATGGATAAATTGTTTCGTCGTCTCATATTTGTTCTGAGCGGAGAAGGGCGATTTTTCCGATATATCGATCGTGGCTGAATTATCAGTTGCTTTAATTAAATCTCGATAAATTATTCCGTAACGCAAAGTCGTTTGGTCCATTTGAAGCAGCATCTGTTCGAACTTTGGTAGCCCTGTTGAACTTTGTGCGACAAAATTCGCGCGAACCGAGGGGGATGATACCTTGCCAATTATGTTCGGTAGATTTAATGGTTCTGTTTATTATATAAATATAGCCCATTATCGTGCAGTACCACGGATATTATGCGTTTCACCATGCCTATAATTCAACTCCGCAGTTAATCAAGCTTGATTTCAGCCAGTTAATTATCAATTTTGTTTCATCGCTTCATCCTATTACCGCACAATAAAACCTATGTGTTTACGTTTCGTTATTTTCTCGTTCGATTTAAGGTTGATATTTTATTATCGAGTCGAATCGTTTTGATAAGATCCTATCACATGTATTTTTACTAGCTTTTGCCCAACGAAAGATATTTACTTACATTTTTGGTGTTTATGAAGGCACGGAGTTATATTTTTTTCAATATGTCTACCGAGTAAATAATGCGTCAGAGGAGGCCTCTGCCCGCGCTATTTATTGACACGAAGCTTGCGGGAGAGCTTTTGCGAGAGAATGCACAAAAGCGAAAAATGAAGAAAGCACTTGGAATCATCAAAGCCGTATAATTTCCGGATAATGCAATGCAAATCAGCATGGTACTGGATAATTGTACATAATTAAAGGTAACGAGAAAAAACGAATGCCCAAAGTCCCGCGAAGACCATTTCACTTGCATGAAATAGTCGCTCTGCATTGTTCACGAAGAATGTAAATGTAGGTTCTGGCGAAACGAGAAAACATTGAAGGATGTGGAGGCAAAAACGTACGCTTTATCAAGCTGCACCTCCCATGGCGGGGGAAAGTGATGCTTGGCCAAAAGGTTTCAACAAAAGGTGAGATATCAAACTCTGGCAAAAATACTACATCGAAGCTTCTAGCGAAAATCGCAGGAAAAAATATAGGCGAGAAACCCAAATAAAAGGGGTCTAGGCAAAAGTTCAGAGCAGAAAATACTGAATACAGAATGAAAGGAAAAATTGAAGTGTGAAGGGCTTATGTAAAAATATGAAGGAAAGATTGAGGCGAAGCATTTAGGTAAAAGAGCCATGGAAAGGAAATTTAGGTAAAAGGCGTAGATAAAGTCGTAAACTTGTAAATCCTATGATTTCCTCTTTGCACCGAACTCAATATTCTATCGAGATTTTTTCCGAACGTCTTCATCGATATCGCTCAATCATCGATGACGCATCATTTACCTTAAATGCACGGTAGCGCATTGTTTCTGTCGAGGAAACTCACGACAATCATTATAATTCGAAATTAAATGCGCAAAATTTATAATTACTGCCAGATATTACGAGCATAATACGAAAATTAATTACATACCAATCTTCACACTTTGTGACGAATGCTTTTCGAGTAATTATCCCTCGTGCTTTTCGAATATCCCAATTACGAGGAAATCATCAAATATTACGATTATTCCGTATGACGGAGTGAGGTTAATGAAATTTTTAGCATATTTTCTTGAACGAGGTCTTCTGCAAATGGATCTGCTAAAGCTTTAGATAAATATATCGTTTTTAGTCCGGCTGGCTTATTGCCCGGCACTTTTCCATGTGGATTTTTGGGCTTCAACCACCAAGCCCGTGGAAAAGCTTTGAAGAGCAGTCAGTCTATTAGCGTGGAGAAAAATCCTTAAAGAATTTTTCGACGGTTTAAATTTTCCCAATTATATGTGAGAGATACCTTGCTGCTGCTGCTGCTACTGCTACTCGCGCAGGACTGGTCGAGCTATGGGGAAAAAGGGAAATTAGCAGCTAACCTCATAATTCAACATATAACCATTTTAAAGTTCTATGATGCTCAAAGAAAATTACGGAGTCAAATACGCTAAAACGATCATTCAATGACTCCACTTAATTGCTATCGTTGATTCATTCACCGTGACGTTGAAATGTGTCATGCGAACGATTTCTCCAATTTCGCGAGTTCGCTCAAACGTTTAAGTAGTAGTTTCTCCGAAACTTTCAGTTTACTTAAATACTTGAATTCAGCCGTAAAACATCCAGTTAACGCAGTTTTCGCCATTGTAAACGAGCTAAAGTGTTGTTAACAATGCTTTTCAAGAAAAAAAAAGTATTTTCCACGCGAAATAAGTTTCTCCAGCCAATCGTAAAGTTGTATGCATCCGAAATGCAATTTATAGAATGTACTTCGGTGTCCGTACAATCTAGCAACGCGCTCTGCCAAGTCCGCATTTACCTGTGCGAGTTTGCTCGAGTGGAGCTCACGACCTTTAAAAAAGCATTCGCTGAAAAAATAATGCGTGGCACGAACAATTATCACAGAAAACAATGTGTGTAAATGGATTTGACTTGGAGCTGAAAGAAAGTATAAACAAGAGGCACTGATAAAAGCACACGCGTTAAGAGTCATCAATATATTAAAGTATGTTTCTGCACACTCACAGTCGCACGCACAATCGATAAAATAAAGCATTGAAATGTAAAGTGAAATAATTTAATGGGACGTTTTATTCGATATGTATGTATGATTTGCCAAAGAGGAAATGGAAAGAAAATAAAATTTCACTTTAGCAGGAAGAGTAGAGAGAGAGAGAGAGAGAGTATCACCGAATGCTCCGGGGAGGGAACCGTTCGAGAAGACGTTGATAAAATTTCGTCGTCGAGTCTCTCGGTGAAATTCGAGAAACGGCAAGATCGAGCTATAGATAAAATTTCGGGGAACCTCGCGGGGAAGATTTTCGAGTCCTTTCCTCCGGATCAACGAGAGTCTCTAACAATAATGATGTGCCAAATTGTCAAGCGAGCAAGGAAGAAACTTCAAGCGGGTGCTTCGACGGCAAGGAGGAACAGGAGGAAGTAGAAGAAGGCAAAAGGTAGAGAAGGTGGAAGACAGGTACCGAAGACAGAAGGCTTACCATGAGCAGCTTGACCTTGTTAACCAAAGGGGATGTCGTCAGGAACTTGTTGACGGCCGTCAATATTTTCCCTTCCAACGTGGCAGCGCTTCCGTCGTCTCGTTCTTGCGAGCATCCGGGCCCGATCTCGGCTCTTCCGGTCCTGGGCAACAACCCCCCGGCGATCTCGTGGGAAATCCCTCCTGTGCAGCCTCCAACGACTTCCGGCCAGCGGAAACGGTGCTCAGAGATCGCGACTAGCACGTGCCTGGTTCCACCTCGGCATCAGTTCCTCGCTCCTGGATCCCGCGGGAATCACCTGGATCCTCCTGGTACCGCCGTGGGACAGACGGGCTGTCAGCCGTCACAACAAATCCGACCGACAAATGTCTTCTCGCCCCTTATCCTCGATTTCCGCCAGTCGCGCAACAATCCTGACGTTCCTCGCCGGATTCCTTGCACGATTTCCCAACGACACCTTCGACGCGCCTCCTCTTATTTTGTCAGCCGAACAAACAAATCTGACACGACTCCTATATTCCTATATATGCGCGATGTCCTCCCTCGATGGTAAACTCGATTATTCCCCGTCGACTTTCCTACCACCCCTTAATTAGCCCTGCGTCACAGGAATTCACGTGCTTGTCGAATAAACACCCGAGCAAATTCGTTCCTCCGACATTCGCATCTCGCTCTCTTCTCTTCTCCTCTCCTCTCCTCTCTTCTCGACGATTCTATCTGTTTATTCTGCCTTCCCCGTCCACCGGAACCGATTCGGTTCCTCCTTATTTACACGAATCTCCTCGGTAGCACTTTGGACCCAACTCGAAATCTTCTCCTCTGATCATTCGCTTCTCGATCCTGCGATTCTTCGCGTCATTCGATCTCTTTCGACGAGCGACCTTCAAATCGGACAGTGGATGCACGGTACCAGTTTCCGGCAGGCCGGTATCGCGGGAGTAGCGAGGGTAGTTTCACCCCCCTCCCCTCGATTACACCGTGCGATTCTCAACGGCTCGGTATCGATGAGGCGCTTGCGACTCGCGTGACTCCTGGAGAGAGAGGGGTGGGTCAGGGTCCCGTTCAGGCGGTGTCGCGTTCTCGACGTGGACTGAAGTACGGAGCTCCGCACTGATGCTGCGAGTTGCTCCAGAGAGAGAGGCTGAAGAACGCGCGCACGGGAGGATCGCTGGTGAGTACGTGTTTGAGAGCGTGCGAGAGAGACAGCAGGAGAGCGTGTAGGCGGAGAGAGAGAAAACCGGAGGAGGGGTAGCTCTATTCAGGGAGGGAGTGAATGGGAGGGAAAGAGGGTTAGGGTTCTCACAGGCCGGATTTCGACCAGCACCACTAGTTGCTGGCAACCCTTGCACGTTTACGCGTCCGATGCTCCCTCGACCGTCGCCTGATTGACTCCAGCTGTGCTCGTTAAGGTACCCGCTTCCACGCTTCGCGTCCTACCTTTCCTCTCTTCCAATTATTCCTTCGCCCTGTTCTCCTACTCACCTGCAGCAACGCTCTCTTCTCTTTGCCTTCTCCGCTTTTCAATATTTTCATCCACTGCGATTTCCTATCGGTGCTTATCTTCGTACTTCCATTCGACCGAACGCTTTTCATCGACCTCCACCAATTCGCGAATAGTTATTTTTTCAACTTTTCAATTATGCTGATTCGCTTAATGCACCGATCTCTACTTCGGTGCTCCTCCGCTCTCTCGTATTCTCGTCGACCCCCCATCCCCCATCTCTCTCTCTTTCTCTTTCGTAAACGCTCATTTATTTTGCACGAAAAAAATCGCAAGGGAAGCATCGTGCCTAAAGACAAATGGAAACTATTTCTCTCGGAGTAGGTATATATTTAAAAGGTAAAAGAAATGTGTGTGTGTGTGTGTGTGTGTGCGCGCGCGCGCGGGACTAGACCGACTGAGCGAGGGAAAAGTTTAATTACAGAACTTTATTAAGCATGGCTTTGCCACGTGGAGTTGGCAAAATTGTTCCTTTTCAGAAAATCTCCGTCGTAGCTCAAGGAAGAAGCTGGCGGCCGGTATGAGTGATGTTTGCTGTTGTACGTAATGCCGTTGCCGGATTCCTCATCAGTTCCATTGTTTTCGAAAATACTCACGTTCAGAGCCCCGAGAAACGATAGCTGCTCGCGTCATATTTTTTCTCAGGCAACCTCGTTGCCAGTCCACGATGTTAGAATGTCGGAGAGTAAAATCTTCCTCCTCGACTCCCACGACGCAAAGTTCTTTTTCCTCTCCATTTCTGCGTAAGGCAATGATAACTAACGCGATAAACTTAAGTAACAAGATTTTTCCTCGAACGCTTATTTACTGACCGGTGCCGTTCCTCCTCCTTTCCGTCTTATCATGCAAATGGACGATAATTAATTCACTGGAGATCGATATTCTCTGCGAAGTAACAATCAGGACACGGCACGGTAATACGTCATAATTAAATAAAGCCACGCATTAGTAGCTGCGGACCTCGTATTCGATTCCAGTCCTGATCTTCTATTTATTAATTTGTGGTATTTAATAATTAACATGAATAATGAAGCGCCGTTTAATGCTAAATCACAATTCTATTATTATTAATATATTAGCTTTTTGTAATAACCTAATCGCATGCATTGCGATAATTATGTTAGCGTTCGCTTACATAATATTGCGGAGTAATGCAATAGGAAAAATCGTATTTAATTAGTTTATGGATTCACGTCGCTGTAATTAAATATTGGCCGCCGCGGAGAATGAACGCCGCGATCCGCTGAAAGATAAGATACAAATGATTCGAGGTTCCTACCGTGCGTTTGCGCCGATAGTTGGACGACGATCAATCTTGACCGAGGATTTTCTATAAAATATCATATCTGGAAATATAATAGGTTTAATTGAAAGGAGTAAGAGATAACTGAACGCAGACATTTGATGTTACAATGGCTCTCTCGTACACACTCGACAAGCTCAGCATCATGAATTCAAGCCTTCGTAGTATTCATTAGAGATACGATATGATCGGATCCTCCCTGCATCAACGTTTGCACGTGTTTCCACTGTATCGGACGGTAGAATGCTGCAGGACATGGATAGATAATTCCATCTGCTGCGTACTTTGTAGGAATAATGCTACAAACGAGATTCAGATTGAGTTTCCACATCTAGATTCTCATTTGACGAAAGGCCCTACGTGGCTGCGCATGTGTGCGCGCGCGCGCGTGCGTGTCCATGTACGGGGTTAACCGTGTATTTTCCATTATGCACGAATTTAAAATTGCATAACGACCAGTATGTGTTTCACCGGCAAGTGAAACAAATTATTCTCTTACGTGTCGCACGCACACGTACGTGGACGTGCGTGGAGAAGAACAATGGGATTTTTACGTAAAAGCCTTATTAAACTAATTCAACGAATCGCGTTTTCATGATAAATTTTTTCCTTCCTCCATGCCTTGCTGAAGATATTCTCCTAAGAAAATACGCTTCTTTCTCTTGTGGTGATATTTAATTCCTGTTCGAGTACTTTTATCGGAAAAAAGTATTTCTTATCAATTGTAAGATAAGCCCAGATAGAATAACCGGAGAACTTATCTTTATAACTTGTGCAATGCTTTTAGAGCGCAGGCTATTCTTTTCACGTCGATGCCCACAAGGATTTAATCGTTTTTCATCCCGCGAGTATCCTCTCGAGGGAAAGGACGTTAAGAGGACCGATGGCAGATGCAAATAATTCTTTTACACGAAAGATACGAGCGTGTGATTTCGGAGCGCTGAAATCATAACGCGCAAATCGCTTGCGCGCCAAAAGGGCCATGAGAGGAGTTTTATTAAAATACTTTTGAATCCTAATAGAATTTTATTTCGCACCAAAATTGAATGGTGGAACTCTATTACCATTTCAAGAAGTGGACGACATCGCGCGTTCATTATAAAGAGATCCCAATAGCGGTTCGATTCATGCATTACCTTTTCTCGAGAATCGATTATGCAAAACGTCTTAAATATATTTCTGTACGCGTTAGCGAAAGATTTATCATCGTTCCTATTCATTATTTATGAGATGAAACATAAATTCTATCATCATTTATGCATTTGAATAAATCCTGCAAAACTAATGAAATCTCTGATGACTCGATCAATGTGTTATTGAAATCGATTCAAATCTCGCCGGAGACCCAAGTCGTCGGTAATGTTGAAAGTTAAAAGAACTCGAGCATTTTACCAGTCTAAGAGGGCAGCACGCTGCAGCGAATTCAAATTATCATACGTAACTTCCGCGGGAAGTCCTTATCGATTTTGATTTCGTGACGGATAAGATGGATAAAATTTCGGCACGATGAATCATATTTGAAAATAAGTACTTTACTGTCTCATCAATGGAGAATAACATTTAACATTGTAATATATATTTGTACATTTTTGACAAGCCTTAATTATATTCTGAAAACATTTAAATTCTTCAAATGTATCAAACTTAAAAAGAAAATGTTACAAGAGCTGTCTTCGCGCGTGATATTTACATGGAAACGGTGCAAGTAGAATAACGCAAAATTAAGTAGACCATCTCTCTCGTTAATCCTGCTTTTCCTTTCGTTGTACGACAATGAGGACTGAAATCCGTTAACGAAGAATTCAAGTGTTTATCACAATGTTCACGTATATAAGGAAAATTGAATGAAATTCGTCATTTGTTATTTTAAAGGCCATTTTGGTAAAAGTGGAAGAAACTATGCGGAGGGTTTATTTGTTATCGGGCGGTCGTAGGGCCAGAGCTATGACTTGTTGCATTTGTATCCTGACGTCGAGTTTCTTGTCCTCGGGTATTTGTCGAATGATCGGTAACAAAGATAACAAGAACATTTTGTCATAATCCTCTTCATCGACCGTAACGCGTTGGCTACTGTGGGACGACAAGATGTCGTGAATCTCATTATCGAAGGATGCAAAGGACGTTTCGCAAAGTTGTTTCGGATAACGAGGACACATTTTGATCGACCCGCTCGCTTGAATATATTCCGTCGACGATATAGATTGCGAACCGTGATTTAATGGCACGTCGTATTCTTCGATCACAGGGTTATCCATTTCTCCATCGCTCTCCTCCGACTTGCATTGATTAACCAGCATGGCATTCCCATATCTAAAATGATAAACAGCCACTGATTATGGATTATCGCGCAGACTTCTCCAAATTAATAATGAGAAAGAGGAGAAAAACAAGATAGCACCACCTGTCCGGAGGAAGATTAGAGAGTCTGGGGAAAGAAGGAGGAAGAGACGAAACAAGTTTTAAATAAAATAATGGGGATGCGTCTTATGCGTGCTACCGAAGAACTGAGAGAAACTTTGAGAAAAGGTGTCGATATCATCGTCCAAAGTTCGGCATAGTCTGGCCGTGTAGTAATGATTTGAATAAGGGGACACGTGTTTACGGAAAGCGATAGGAAAATTATCTGTAAGGAGGAAAGTATAGGTAGGACGAAGATACAAGGCGACAAAAGAGAGATATATCGTTTTACTCAGAACACTACCGTTTGTTCTCCACCGTTGGCATCAGGAACATCAGTTGATCGAAGTACATGTACTTCTTCCGTTTTCTTCCCTCCGCCCCCATCTTTTGGGACTTTTGCAATTTGAGTTCCTTCATGAAGTAATCCCTGATGTTCCTCCATTTCCCTCGCAAGTTTTTCTCTAGAAAGTCGGAGCGATTTTCATAAACGATTCTCCAAACACAATCGGTCTGACGATAGTGGGGAGGGGCAGAAGAGTGGGTAGGAGCGGGAATTCGAAAATCTAAAGTTACCGATCTCAGATTACGGGGAAGCGCGATGGCGATCGCAGCGCTTACGCACGGGAGTGGAAAACGTGAGCGGTGAGCGGAGGAATCCGGATCGATCGATCGCACACGCAGAAGAGAAAGAGCGAGAAAGAAAGAGAGGTGGCGAGGTAGCGGCGAGGAGGCGAGAGGGAATCGTACCTTGGACATTTCTCTCCTCGTCCGACAAGCGCGCCCAATTCGGTACCATCACCTGGCACACCTCGACCCATGCGGTCATCTTGGCATTTCGGTCGCTGTATTCGCTGCGGTTTACGTCGTAGATCGCCGGCCGCTTCTGGATCTCCTCGATGAATTTCTCCGTATCGAACATCCTTGAAAAGCCGCAAAACGGCACCTGCGTGCCGACCTTCCCGTCCCGGGCTGCGAGATTTACTAGGTAACTCTAACCGGGCGCCTACCTTGATAAGCCTTGAAAGCCTTCCGACAGAACAGAAGTTAACGACAAAAGCAGTCGCGAGCTTTTTCCATTTGCATACGGCCTGACATAAATTTACATGCTGAAAGCTACTACTACTACTACTGCTGCTGCTGCTGCTGCCGCTGCTGCTGCTGCCGCTTCTGCTGCTACCGGCCGTCGCGCTATTTTTCTACTTTTTCCCTGCTTTTCACCTGCCCTTGCTACGGGGCTGGCTGGATGGTGGTTGCCCGCACCGAATCGCGTGGCTCGCGATCGCAAAGCTCTCGTGCAAAATTCGCAAGTGGCAAAACGCGAGAGAGCGAAGAAAAATGCTGTTGTAGCTACCGACGCCGCAAAATCGAAGAGCGGCGGCAATGGTACGTCTTCGAGCGGCAGCTTGCGCGTCACTGCGGATAAACCGTTGTACGGCTCGGCACGATGGCGCTCGTCCGTTCTGCGGTTGCGGTTGCGGCACGGAATCTATGCCGGCGTTGCGACGTTGCCAGATCTGCATGTGCGGAACGCGAATCACGCGCGTCTCCTCGTTTCCGCCAAAGTCATGCAGCTCCCACCGCCGCCGACGCCGCCGTCGTCGCCACCGCCTCCACCTCCACCTCCGTTGCATTTCCGCCGTTTCTTGCCCAACGCACCTGCCGGTTGCCCAAAAGTCACACCTGCCCAGGAAAACGTGCTCGCGCGCGTTACCATCCGCCGCGAGAAAAATCTGAGAGCGAAACTGGCCATTTTCCTCCACGCGACCGTCAACGGAGGTCTTAGGATCGCGCGCGAGGGGTGCGCTTCCTTTTTGGCCAGACTCGCGGGAATCCCTCGGAAATCGGGAGAAAAGATTCCTGTAAAGTTGACGAATGTGGTTCGCGAGGGTTGCCATCGTAACCCGCGCTTGCGGAATTCCGCGTTGCAACGTTGCCACGTGGGGGTGGGAAGTGGCGCGCCGCTCTATGGGCTGCCATTTTTCTGGGATCATCACTTGCTGCTTCGCCAATAATGCAATATACCGGAGGACAATGCGGATGCGCGTTTCCGTCATTTTTGAGCCTACGAATCACGGAAGCAGAGGGAATTTCGCGACGTTTCGAGTTTTTTGCTATTTTGCAGTGATACGCGCGCGGCCATGTCGCACGTTTCCACCGCGTCGTTATCGACCGTAGCGGTGCTGTTGCAATCGCAACGGAATCGACGTCACTTTTCTCTACTGGCGCACCACGTCACGGCACGCCATGCCATGCCATGCCATGCCATGCCGGTATCGCGATCTACAAAATAGCGAGGTCAACTTACTTCTGGTGCACGTGGGAAAATAATCGATAGCTCACGTGCCACGTCCATTTAATTATCACGATTTCCTTTCATGTGCCTCCCTCGCTCTCGAATATAGCGATCCTGGCATAATTTTCTATTTTTACGCACTCGTTCATAGTCATACCCCGTATTCTTGGATCCTGAGTCGTATTTTTAACGATTATCGCGGCTGTGTAAGAAACTTGCATTTTCATTGTCTTCCTGCATTTCCTGATGTAATCGTTCATCATTGATTATCAGCGATCCACGTCTGTAGTGTATTATTTTTAGAGAACGCGATGAATGGCATGTGAAATACGATTCAGAAATTATCATTTGTCCAGACCGAATAATCGACGACGTCTCTACTTAGATAGAATAACGACATGTAAGTAATGTAGCTACAGGAACTTTAATAGCTATTGCAAATGTGTAGTTAATTGCAGTACAATCCAATCGAGTGTCCGCACCGATTGGACGAAATGCCGCGCGCCGGTTCCCACTGACCAATCATAAAACGTCATTTGTATGGCCTGATGAATGGAATTAATGTCTCGGTATTGTACAATGAACAATTAATCAATGCTATGTAAATCTCTATGTGTAATTTCATTATTTCCATTAAACGAACACGATTCTCCAGCAATACGACAATCGACTTGATTCAAGCACACGTTCCTTTAGCATAATCTTCCCAAGAGCGAAGCTTGAAAAGGAGAAAATCGCACTTTTCCAGTGGAACTGAAAGATTTCGGAGCAATGGCGTTTGGCGGCGAAACGAAAAGTGCCTAATGGCCAGTCGGGCTTATTGAAAATAATCATATACCAGTTGAAACGGAAGTTCGCGTGATCCTGAAACGCCCAATTGAGTGGTGAACGGTAAATTGATCAGACTGGAGGGTCAGAAAAACGCAGGAGTAAAAAAAATATGTTGTAATCTCAAAGAGGAAGGAGTAGGAGCTCTCTCTCTCTCTCTCTCTCTCTCTCTCTCTCTCTCTCTCTCTCTCTTTCTCTCTCTTTCTTTCATTGAGTAGAGAAACGAAGAGAATACGAACCCTGCGCGGCAGCTGCAGTTATGCGAAGGGGGGATCCTACAGATTTGGGAGAGGGAATTCTCAGTACCGTAATGAAATTTTGGAGGACCCGGTAGTCGCCGAAAACCTGTTCATCTTACCGTAAGGAATACCTTCGAGGTAAGACGAACAGGCCCATCCTCTGCATTACTCGCTTATCGATTATATATTTGATCAATTTGGAAGGTAACGTCATCGCTAACATCATGCCAGTCGATCATTTATATCGCACAGGAATCTAATTGCTATTACGTGATGTTACGCACGATACCGGAAGTTCGCTTATCACGTTCGAAATGTGCGACTCCGAGGTATATCGTAGGTCGTAAAAAATTTCAGGAGATTCTCGAGGAATCTTAGAGATGCAACTTTTCGAATTACATCCCTGATGATAGATAGAGAAGAATCCAGCTTGCCGAAGGGACATGTGAAGGAGTAGTATGCGTAAGAGAGAATAAGAGAGGGAGAGAATAAGAGCGAGAGGGAGGAAAGGAGAGAAGGATAGAAAATTACGAAGAGATATATAGGGGAGGTGGAGTTGTTGAGCAGCGAAATAGGGGAAGCGCACAAGAGTGAGAAGGACACAGTGTTTAGTTGGGTCTAGTCCCTAGTATATGGTCGCTTTTTGTACCTTCGATATTTTGCGGCGTGTCTCGTCCGATCCAGTTTGCAAACGACGCGAACGAAAGGAGCATCTCTCCCAACTACTATCTACAAGAGAATTACCACCTCGTGACTTTACCTCTAGTCCTCAGCTTAAAACAAGCTTCATCCTCATCGATCGCAATGGCTAACCAATTCCTTGGGAAAAAGTACAAGCTCTTCAGCAGCGAGAACTTCGATGATTTTATGAAAGCCCTCGGTAAGTTTTCATGATCATATTTAATCGAAATCTCTCTCTCTCTCTCTCTCTCTCTCTCTCTCTTTTTGTATCGGACATACCAGTCAGACTGAGACTCTTGAACGAAATGAGAATTCGATTTCTATCTTCCATCATTTTTTTTATGTTCTCCATAAGTAAAAATTCATTTATTTTCCAAACGAACCGGATAACTGTACATTTAATGAACCAGTCGCATGAAATCAAGCTCGTTTGCTGCTTGAATAAATGTGAATTAGCTTGGTATCTGAATCGTGTAGATTTGCTCGAATGGAGCGCAAGATGTATAAAGTCGACTTAGTTTTGAATTTTTGTGGAGAATCTTTTAAATAAGATACTACTGCTTGTATTATTTTAGCCATTTTGCAGTTTATTCTGCGAGTTTGATTATTCAATTCGCATCTCCGGCAAATGAAGATTATTCGATGAATCACATCCGTTAATCTAACAGTTCATTTCATGCCTTATGAATCCCTTTCAGTATGTCTAGCGTTAAATCAATTTATATAACAGGAAAGATCTCTAAACGAATTAAACAATGGCTCAGTCCAGAGTTAAAGGTTTCTGTTTTGCATGCGTTTGGAAAGGCGCTAAAACTGCTAATGAACGGGAATCTATGTCATGTCAAGTATCAGGTGTTGGTAATGGATACATATCAAGATCACCTAAGAATTCTGTTATTATCTATCCTGTTTACAGTATCCTATCAAATGTTTCAGAGTGACAACTTGGAAGAATTTTGTTTTGTATCGTTAAATATGAGAGTACTTAGCAAGTTCATGGCCATTAGTCGTCGCAATTTAGTTGATATACTCGAGTTTGAACTCGAGACATTGAAAATACTTGCAAAAGACTGTATATTTCCATATAATCGCTCGCTTTATGTAACTCTTATCGACACCATTGTTTTGCTCTTCGACATAGTTAACTTTTAAATTTTATTGTACCTCATGCAAAGCGTGATAATTAATCCGGCATTCCTCGTATTTTTTCGACTTATGATGGAATTCTAATTTGATACAAAATTCATATCCACTTCAATTCCATGGCTGTGTCTTTCTCTCTCCCTCCCCCTCCCCCTTCCCTTAAGATAGTTAATTTTAATATACTAAACTATGTTCTCTTCTCCGCGTACAACGACCTGACCTCAAGCTTAATACCCGCATGTGCCAGAGACAGTCCAACACACGCATACACAGTAGTCCAATTTAGTACTTGAATTAATTTATCGAGCAAGATTAATAAATCGCAATTGTCAGTCGAATCATGCATACATGTATGAGCTGCATTGTATACGTGTATTAATAAACGTAAAAAGACTTTCCAAGCAGTCGAACTTGATCAGTCTCACATTGTAGGTAGTAGTACATTTATTAACTATTTATTGCGCTCGTCGAACATTATAGAAAAATAAAGTGATAATACCTGATAATTTAATTCCCTTGTCAATCAGTTAACATATTAACTTTCGATATATCACAAGTTATTAATACTCAAGTGATAACGATACTGCAATAAAATCTAGATAACACATTTTCTTAGTATTCACTGCGATAATGATAGAGTCTCTTTATCTTTCCACAAAATAAAGAAAAGTATATATAAATGACTCGATAAGAACATCTTATTATGTAACTAATTCGCAAAAAAGTTGCAATTCGTCTTAGTAAATGAGAATAAAGCATACGCAGGAGTGAAGTAGAAAAAGTTTTACTTACGTATATGCGTACGTTATGGACGACGGATGCTGCTGAATCCAACAATAATTATCTCGCCAGTTATTTATTTTCCAATTGCCTTAATAATTTACAGGAAATAAGTTATACAATTGTAAGCTAGAGAATTCCTATTACAAGGTAATCGTGGTGTAAGGCAAAAATAATTAAAGAAGAATTAATTTCAATTTCACTATTGAGAGCTTTTCAAGCAACCCTGTACGTAAATAGAAACTGCTCATATCGAGGCAGGTCAAACTTCAAAGTTTATATCTTTTTAAATTGTAATCAAGGAGTATTCTCTCTTGGTAAACGATAAGAAACGACTGCCGTGTATACCTCGTATATATCGCGCGCACATTGGCCTTTCCCTTTAGTCTCGCTCATTGAGTTGCCAGTGAAACAACGGTGTGTATCGACTAGTGCTCAAACATGACTGCATTTTTAGGACTCCGTTACAAGCTCCAAAGCAGCGAAAAATTCGACGAATACATGAAAGCATTAGGTGAGCCTTTGGCAAATAACGCTGATCCATATATTTGCTGCACTATTAATAAGAAATCTTTAACGTTGTCGTTCCTTAGTCGAACAATCCATGAATGATTTATCCAGCTTGTTTCAATAATACGTTGCAAGCACAGCTATTCATTCCGAAGCAAATCATAAATGTAACTTTATTGATGAGTCACTTTATATATCTCGAAAACTGACCTTTGATTATTCGTATCGAATCCTCTTCCAATAGTTTAAATCAAATGTTTTCGTTTTTCGCCTATCAGACTTATTTGTTGTATTGAACATTTTTTTGATAAAAAAAAGTGTCATGACGTAAGAGAGGATACTAGGAGATAATAGTTTGTAGCGTAGGTTTGCGGTAAGAGTGCCCATAATGGAAGTTTGCGAAACGAGCCGCCTATAAGCAGTGCGCAACTTCAATACTTGTAGTTTCAATAGTGAGGCAATATATTGACTTTTCCATGTGGCTTTCGCAGGTGTCGGCTTGATGACACGTAAAATGGGCGGCACTGTCAGCCCCGTTGTCGAACTGACGGAGGCCGATGGCACGTATACCTTGAAGACCACCAGCCCCTTCAAGAACTCTGAAATCAAGTTCAAGCTAGGCGAGGAATTCGACGAGGAGACACCGGACGGCAGAAAAGTCAAGAGTGTCTGCACTCTGGAGGGCAATAAACTCATCCAGGTGCAAAAGGGAGAGAAAGAAACTACGATCGAAAGAGAATTCACGCCAACAGAATTAAAAGCGGTCAGTATCTGAAAAACTTTCTTAAATTCATTATTCTCGAGTAATATATTTTAAAATTTAAATTTTATGTGCATATATACTTCGAGTCATGCTTGACTCATGAAAAAAAAATTCGCTTGACTTGCATTGAGTAATTTCATAACTTCCTCATAATGAAAGAATTCAATAATAAAGATGTGCGTGTCTTCGTATTATGTAATTCTCTCGACACTTGGCCTTTAGACAAATTTTTTAAAGCCTCCTTTAACGAACGTTCCAAAGTAGAAAATTAAGTCCATTATCGCGGCATTGAAGGATTAGAGCTCAATAAGAGGTACATGATAGTTCACGTGTGTACCTCCTATTAGTAGGACGAGTTCTCGTGACACTGGATAACTAGATTTAATCCTGGTGATTCTAACAGTATTAGAGATTAGTCAAAAGTCCCGCCAATTAGACCAAGTTGTTTCTCATCAGTAAAATAATGTCATTTTAAGGAACGTGACTAGAATAAGGATAAGGAAGAAACAGCTTTGATATAAAAATTTGTTTTATTTTAACAATATACAAGATTGTTGCTAAAAATAATATTAATTCCAGGTTATGAAAGTTGATGATATTGTCTGCACGAGGGTCTACAAAGTTCAAGAATCTTAGCCATATTCAACGTTCCAAAAGTGTGGAGAGAAAGTCCGCAGGATGTGTCTAAAAATTGAAGTTATATTATAATTCGCTTTAAGCGTTTATTATCAAAGACTTTTTTCTAATTCGATCTGAAGTGGTTTGTTTTTGTAATTCCATAGTTACTAACTATGGATAATCCTATATATCGATGTAAAATAAAAAAATTTGATATGATTCTTTTTCATAAATTGGTTTTTTTATTTGTGTTTTTCTTTTTTTTTACAACAAAAGCATCTATATGAATATCTAAAATTATAAACATTTAATCATCAGGCTCTATCACTGGAGACATCTAAAATGGAAAAGAAAGAGTTATAAATTGATCTCCATATAATATTGAGAAAGTATATCTGCTTACATAGTATTCTATGTAGCAGGTGTGTCCTTCTTCTGTCTTGACCATATGCTGAAAGCATAATAATCCACACTCATCTGTTCTTAAAGAGACTTTATTTGCAAATGCAAGTGCCTTCATCGCGGGCTTAATATGAGCTAATTTGTATTTTGATTTAGCTGTTCTGGTACATTGAAAACTCTCGACTAATTCGCCATCATGTGGTAAATCAACGTGGCAAATACTAGCTAGCCCATCGGTAGTTATTCTAAAAAATGGCGCCTCAGGTGAAAGTAGTAACTAAAATTTCGCAATGATCTTTATTCATTACATAACACTTTCATGAACTTATGGACTTCGGAATTACCTCAATTAACTCGCTAGTAGGATCAAGTTCGGCTAAAATGTCTTTTAGCAATTCTGTTTGCAACACTATTTTATTCAATACATTTTCCGGTTCAAGGTGAAAATCTAATAATTCGTTCGGATCTTGAGTTTTTAAGGAACAATCTGTTATAACACCATCCTCTTCGATGAGAATTATAACAGGATGACCAGTACCCTAATACATTAATAATTAATTTTCAAGTGAACTAAAATAAAATGCTTAATAATGATAAAAAAAAAGTATACTTTGTAAAATAAATGTAAAACCACTGAGCTATCTGGAAGATTGATATTGTTCCAAAACATACATATACACTCCACGAGAGCATTTAAATTAATTTTAAAAATTACATCTTCTTCCAAATTGAATTCCTCAAAAACATTGGCTGGTATATATGCACTAGCTTGCATACATTTAGCATCCTCCACTGTTACTTTCAGACCATTTTCTGTACCAAAACATGTTGCAGTCTCTTTAAAATTGACTGCTTTTAACAAATGCACAACAGTCTTGAGGTTTCCCAACTTTGCTAATAATTTATTATCTCCGCAATTAGAAGTCATGACGTTTCTTAAGAAGCTAAGTATTGTAATAAATCTTGAAATTGTTTATGTGTGATTTCTTTATAAGTCAATTTTTGTTTATCCAATGAAGCTAACCAGCCTGCTAAAACATGCTTACAAGTAAATGATGATTTGTTATTCAATACCCGGATCCTACAAAACGAATATGAGCAATACTATAAATCATTAAAAGAGGAGGTAGACTTTATAGCAATAAAAATGTACCTAAAGGCAGCACAAGTGCAAAAATTTATCTCTGGAAAAATTGTATAAATTGAACCTGAAAATCCCTTAATTTGAAGCAACCATCTGGTATCAGTTCTATCCTTTGAAATTCCTATATTGCTCGAATCTATTACTGATATATGTATTATTCGATATTGCTCATAAAGCTCTAATCCGCGCTCAAATGCATCTCCAAATACATTATATAAATCCAATAATGTTTTATCCGAAACTAAAAGTAAAATATGTAAAAGCTATGGAGATATTGAAAAATTACTATTTTATTATATTTCATCATTTCAATACTGACATTTTTGTTCTCTTTCAAATTCCGCGGCTGTTTCTCGTAGCACGTGCTTCACGAATTCCGCGTACTTTCTGTCATAAAGGTTAGACGTGGATGTTGAAATATCTTTATTAATATTTATTGTACTTACATCCATTGATGAAATAAATGTACTTTACTACTGAAGTAACTTATTTTATACATGAAAACATAATAATTTGACTTATAATATAAGAACGAGGGACTTATATACTTCTAAATAAACTATCCTTACAGCTTCTAATTAAAAGAAACTATACTATATAATATTATAGTAGATGGCGCTGCGAAAATGCTACAAGATACTGAAAGAACACGATTATTATTCCCTGTCGAAGTTTAAATCCTATAACGGTTTGGTTGGCTTCATGTGCAGAATTTTGTGGAACATTGATATTTTAACTACTCATAATGAGTCGAAGCAGAAGGCAAGGAAATAATTTCACTGATTCCTTAGAAAGCTTTCGTAAGTTGAATCCAAAATTGTTAGTTATTTGCGAATAACAACATTCTAATGACATGTCATTCATATTGAGATTGGTTGTAAACAGTACATAAAATGTTTTTTTCAGATAAATGTGTGGACTTAAACTCTGCGGTTGTTCAGTCATTTTCACAAGATAGTTTAGAATGTCATTCTGTCTATGAGAGTAAATACAGCATGAATGATTTGAATGAAGATAAAGCGGTTGTCATACAAAGCAACCCAAACAATATCGATTCTAGTGTATTAGCTGGCCATATTAAAAGAAATTCAACTCTCCAGAATTCTTCTATCTCTCCTCTTAATAAAGACAATAAAATAAGAAAGTCTAATCTATCAAGATCACCATTGCAAGAGAAAAATCATGCTTGTAATAGTGATACCTTAAATCAATCATTTATCAATGATGATATGGAATCAATAAAAAGTTATGCAAAGCGTGATCAAGAAAATATATTTTTGGAGAATATAGATATAAATAAAGAATTAATATCTAAACCAACAATTAAATCTAACAAAATATTAACATCGCCTGTTGCAAAAGTGTTGCGTAACCGATATAAATTAAATGATTCTAACAAAAGTAATGAAGATACGGATGTCGATGGTGAAAATGACAAAAGTTGGCTATTAAGTGCTTTATCTTGTCTTGATGATCATCAATCCATACCAGAAGAAAAGAAAACTCCTGAAAAAATCTTAAAACGTGCGTCACAGTTATTTACAGAATGTCCTGGAACATTTACAGAAAGACTCTTAACTATTTTGGAAGAATCTGCAACAGCAAATGATTCAGAATCAAATACATCTGGATCAGCAAAAAACTTGAGTAGATTAATCACAGGTTGGAATAAATTGTGGAAACATATTGAAAACGAATCTATCCCAGAAATGGCTCCATCTTTATGTATGGACAGTACTATTAATGATAGTAGTTGCTTAGAAAATAAAAGCACACCAATATTAAAAACTAACGTATCACCACCAAACGAAACACCAAAATCAATTCATCTTATTAATACTAGTAAATCAAAAAAAGTGTATCGTAAAACACCATTAAGCATATTTAAGAGAAAAATGTCATTAAATGACAGTTTCAATAATACATTTGAATATTGGGAGAATCAGTGCAAAAAATTATATCCCGACGAAAATAATAGATCCCCTGTATTATACAGAAGTGTTTCCTCGCCGAACATAGCAGCTACAAAAATGGATGAAATTCGTAAAATTTGTGACAAGCAACTGGAATCTTTAGATTCTAATGAAACAGCTGATGATATTAATCTTACTAGTAGTAATTTCCCTATACAAGAAACAAAATATGCTTCAAGTCCGACATTGCAACATCTCTCAGGTAATTTTAACAGAACGAAATCGAATCTTTTTATAACCCCAGAAGAGAAAAAGAAGCTATTATTTAATGAATATGAACCAACAAGTAACGTTGCGAATGCACATCAAAAGAAATCAAACACGAAAAATACGTATTTATTTGATAAAGCAGATGAATACGAACAAACATTTTTACAAGAAATCGCGGAGAAAAGGCAGAGATGCTTAGACACGGCAAAAATAATGATGCAAATTAGTTCTGATCCTGAAGCGCCTGAGGTAAAGAAATTATTAGAGATGTGTCCTGAATATACTCCGCAGAAAGAATGGATGCCACGCGATAAAAATTATCAATTCTTGAAAACATTAAAATCATGCGAGGAATATCGTTCTCTTTTAATAGAAAAACGTAAATCATGTGTTAATACTCCAAAAATGCAGAACAGAATCAATCAATTAATTGATACCGCAAATAAGAAACAAGCATCTGCAATCGGGGTACAAGAAAGTGTAAAAAAAGTCGAGTCCGTGTTAACAGTTCCACAATTTTCTAAAAACAAACCTACATTAACACCTTGGAAAGCCCATTATGCAGATTCAGCGAATACTAAACCAAAGTCGAAGTTATTCGTAACTCCTAACAAAAAGTCATCTCAGACCGTTTGTAGGAAGAAACCTTCGACTTATTTTAAAGATGGCCACTCACAGTCGAAAACGGCACAATCGCAACAAGCAGAATATCCGTATAAAACTGGAATGTTTAGACTGAATTACGATAATGTAAAATCTCCAGTAGCTATGTACATAAGAGGAATTCAGGTAAAAGAAATAAGAAGGTGAAAGGAAGAAAAGGTATTTTCGAAAATTCGACTAAATTGAAATTAAAACCTTTATTTTACAGAAAATGACACCTAGTCCAGGAAATCGCCAGAAGAAAACGGAAAATAATAAATTGCGTCCATTTATTTTATAAGTGAACATAAATATATAAATATATTAAGTAATGTCTTATTTAACATTTAAGAATCTATATTTTTCATTGTTAATACATTTTATAAGGAATAGATTTTTTTTATAAATACATGATGTATAAAATTTAAATTGTTTTAAATATAACAAACACAGATGCAATAAAATATCAGTATGATTGTTTATTGAACTTAACTTAGTTAAATAAAAAATTTCCTCTCCGCCAAGGTACTTCGACATGCTATAAAAAGTTAAAGACGGAAACGTTTTTATTGAACTAAGCACAATTTTAGCAATTAGATCAGATATATATTTTAAAGGACTATTCTGGTCTATTTACTTGGGAGGTCATTGTTACTACCTTGAAATATTTGTTAAATAAATCGGACAATTGCTGTAATGCATTTCGTATACTTCCGCTAACTATCGGAAGTAATGGTCAATATCATACTTTGCATAGAGTCTTCATTATAATATCAGATAGAATTAATATTAAGCGCAATTTCTCAAAGTAATTCGTCATGAGATTCGAGATTGTTCCAGAATACGCGCGCTTTGCCTTCACCGCTTATTGCCTCAGAATGTTGACATTCAGGGACGTAAAGCGTAAAATAGCTTTTTGAAGATTCAAGAAAAAAAAATGAACTTCTCTAAAATAATGAATAAAATGTTAATGGCGAAACTCACCAATTCATTTAAAAATACGTCATCTATAATATTGCATAATTCAAGGAAAATTTGCTAATTTGCCAAAAAATTAATGAAACGATGAGTTCATTAGAAGATGTTATATAAGTCAAGTGCTTTTAATTCTTTGTAATTTGAGTGACTAATAAAAGTAAATGCATGTATAGTTTTCGAGGAAATTGAATAAAATGTGCATTATAATTGAGATTCTAAGAAAATCCCCGAATTACAGCCGTCCCTGGAAAGTTGCGCATGGCACTCAAGTTGGTTGCACACGCTGCGAATACGCGCGGTACCAATGAATCTTGCGGTGGGGACCGATCGATAAATACGAATGCGCGGCTCTATGTCGACAAGTAATCTACCAGTGTTCTTCCGAACTCAATAGTTCTTTCAAAGACTTTGGAGACAATAAATCAATCAGCCAAGATGCCGAACCCAAGTTGCGACAAATGCAGAGGTGAGTTTCCTTAAAGAAAAACAAAATCAATCATTAGCCAAATTATTATTTCAATTATTACTCTGAAAATATCACTCATAATCTTGAGCAAGCTCTTTTAATATCATCCAGACAATTGAATTTATTCTCAAATCATTGATCGCGACGAGACTGCAATTTTAAATATAATAAAACTAGATACTTTGAATCTGATCCTCTAGGCATTATTCTAAAATCGAAAATATCCTATAACAATTAATCATATTCATTTAAACCTTCCATTTATAATCTGATGAGGTTTTACGTACCGTAAAATATTTATTATTTTCATGGGAAATATTATCGATTATTGCGCTCTGCTGCGGTTTCAATGCTGGCTTTTCCAGTGAAATCATAAATTGAAAAACAACTGCCTTGTTTCTCGTTTAACTTCCAGAGAATTACAATGCTTGCATTCTAACTCTAAAGTTTCATTTCGCACAAAAGCTTTCGTAGATTATATACTCTTTATTATTTATACGATGGTATTTTTTAATTCAAAGAGACGCGTGCTATTCGATGCTTAAAATTAATAATAGTTTCAATGAGAAGCAGGTAGATTTCATAAAATCCGCCGAACTTAAAATTATATGAATTTTTCTAAATATTTCAGACTGCAAGGACTGCACTTGCTCCACCGGAGACTGCAAATGTGATTCCGGCTGCGGAGGTAAATTTTCAATGATACTCTGTAAATCCTAATTAAGCGCAGTACCGTTATTGCAATTTGCAATAATAGTGACTTTCTGCGCGGTAAATATTTCTTATTAGATAAGAACGCAAGAATATTATTAATGAGTGCACTCTGCGCTCTTTTTTTCTATATCGGTCAGTGACCAGATAACTGTGAGTGCCGCTCTAATAGCGGGTGTAGCGTTAACTTTCTCCAATGAGATAAAAATGAATTGTACTGACTCATCCAGCTTAGTCGAATCTAGTAGAATCTTTATTAATTCACTGAATTTTGATATTTCAGGAAACTGCAAGTGCAAGTGCGTTTGCGTCTGCAAATGCAAATCTGGCGGCGAATGTGTCTGCAAGGATAATTGCTGCTGCTAATTTTTAATAGTCGGACCAACGGAGCCTACGTTGAGACCATGTTAACCATTCAACAATACACACACACACAGTATATGTATTAATTGGAAAATGTATTTTTGTGAACAATCGGTATTACTAGATTATAGATTGAAAGAAAACTTGTAATTTTTGTTAGAGCTTCTTTGCTTCATGTTGTTCTAAAAATAAAATAAATCTATAAAATCCATCTCTGATTTTTGTATTTCCTATGTAACCTGTTAGTCATGCTCCTTCAATACTCTTTTAAAACGCATACAAATAAAGATAAGGATATCTCAGCATCATCCATTGGTAATAATCTGTTTTTATCAGGCGCACCAGATAAGTACTGTAGATTTCTGCTTTGCCAATGCCATCCATTCGCATGGAGCATTGCGTGGGCGTATCCGAAGTACTGATTTAGCGTACCAGATGGTGCTCACGGATAATTTTATGGATCGCAATTGAATATAAGAATTTTTTAATTTAAATTAAAGTATCCTGCGAAAAGTCCAGAACATCGTTCTGTCATCGGAAAACACCGTTCTACGTTAAAACGAAGATCGATCGTCGATGCGCGCGGATAAGAAATCAATAGGAAGGAATCATCGAGCCAAGTCCGCACCTTGGGTACACCTCGCAATTGTTAATTAAAGATAAAATATGTTTGACGAGTAAAATTCATCATTTGCCGCTTGTTAAATTTCGAGGAAAATACACTTGGATCACCGGGTCTACCTAGACCGTGTTGTACTTGCGGCTGAGGTACAGAGGGAATGATTTAGTTTGTTAGTTCCAACGAGGTTTACTCACGCTTACGTTTTCCCAGTAATGATTAATCACTACCTAATACTTGTGCAAGACCTAAAATTACAGCGAGTTACGAGAAATGGCAGCAAACGAGTATTTCTTCCCGCAAACAAATTAGAGGCGAGCCATTTAATGGATAATTTTTAATTCGAGGAAGCTTCGCGCTTCTCCGCGGCTAGCTTCGCGATGAATGCTCGAGACTTTTAGCTCTCCGAGTGCGTTGAAAGGATGAATAGAGATTGTTTAAGAGTAAGAAGCAGTCGGTATTAAAATTTTTGATGAATTAGTCGCAATTAAGGATACAGGAGGAAGCAATTGCTTTGATGTATGCCGGCTTTCTTGAGGGAAGCTTTCAGGCATTATTCAATCTTCCGTATTCACGAGCGCAATAGCGGCGAGTCGATCGTGCAAGGCGGCGATTCGAATTGGCGGCGTTCCTTTAATTGATAACCCGATTAATTATGCATTCGGACTTTGAGCGGGCCGGCAGTTCAAACAAGGGTGGCAAGTCGCCCGTGGAATGCGGCATGCAAAGTGCAGCTTGCGTGCTGGCTCTGGGCTAACGTGGCTTTCGTTAAAAGCGCTTAAATTTATAATAGTCCGTTATCGGCAGCCATCGAAAGTCGAGACGAAATTTAAGGACGACGAAATTCAACAGAAGAACTTCTCCCTCCCTCCACCCCTCCGTCCAAACACGAACCCTCGCGCAAATCTAATTTGCGAATCGCGGGATTTGATAACGAAGCTTTAGTGTCGTTGCTACAAGCTCGCATGAAACTAAATAATTTGTTACCGCATTTTTTCATATCAATTTATAACCGATGAGAACGCGGTCCGACCATGAAGCTTGCAAAAAATTTATCGGGCTCTGTAAAATTATACGGTATTAATCCGCTGCGTATTTTCATATTTTACGCTGCGCCTGCTAAACCCGGAGAGCTCTCCCAGTTATTTTTTGAGGGCAAACGTTATAAATGCATTCCACAGCGGGGGAACGAGAATAAAATAATAACCAGGACAATGGGCACACGCTGGAAACTAAGTAAGAGATGCGCGCGATCGCGGTTTATAACTTTTTTCGCGGAAAGTTACGACTGGTGGAAAAGAGAGAGTGAGGAAAGGAGGAAAATTCGTAAGAAAATCGACGAGCGACGGGGGAGCGGCCAACGGAAAAAGCACGGGGCCGTTAACGACACCCTGCGCGGCTTTAAAAAGTAATATTTCCATCATTGTTAGCCTTTACGATACTCCGAGTAGCGGCTCGTATTGTTCGCTTAAAAGAAAATGTATACCACCGGCCTGAATACGTAATGCTTTGTTACTCGGAGACATGTGCATTAGCTGCTTATGTTTTTTTTCCTCGGCGAGGCTCTTAAAAAGGCATTACTAGCCGTCTTAACGCGAAACAGCAGCGAAGACCTCCCCCCGAAGAGTGCGCGGCATTAAGAAGGAACCTTAATATTTTCTTGCCTGCGGAAACTGCACGGAGGAATCGAAGAGACACTCACCTGCCACTCGCAATAACAAAAATACGACCACTGTCGCAGAAACAAGGGTCGCTCGCGTCCAAGTCATTTTCCCATTCACTTCTGAATGGTCAGTATTTCGCGCGCGAGAGTTTAAGAGAGAAGAAGAAAAAATAAAAAGAAAAAAAAAAAAAATGGCGAATGAGTCAGAGTTCAGAGGTGAGATCGTTAGCGCCAAGGGTGCGACTTTGCATTGTCGCTTCAAGTGGGCCATAAGTGTTGGTTTATTGTTACCCGCTACCCGGTGGGCAGGTTACATTTTAATATTTTAGCTGGCCATTAGCCCCTCGGTAACTTGACTCGAAAAAGGCAAAGGTTGCCGAGAAAAATATTCCATATCTCCGAAGAAAGATTCTAGCGGAGACTGCGCCAGAAACCGAAGAAGAAGAAGAAGGTGTTACGCCGAGCCTGTTTTTAAGTGCCGCACGCGCAAATTATTAGAGTTTTCGTTTTTGCGAGAGGAAGAGCTAGGGCAGCGAACGCGCTCTCCTTGGGGAAGGGAACGACGTGATTCCAGAGAGTGGAGGAGTATGGAAAGGAAGGATTACCCGGGATAAAGAAGGGTTAAAACGGCCTGCCTCGAGAATTCCAATGTTTTTCGACTAACGGGGCTGGGAATACCGAAAGTAACTGTCTCTCCTCCCTTCCTACAATTTTCTATCTCCATCGCTTTGTCGCAACTCCGCTGGGCCCAATCGCACGAAATTAATGTCCCGTCGTTATTAGCAGAAGTTAGCCGAGAACTCGAGAAAAACTACAACCCCGAACTTTCCTGTATGATGCCTCGGCAAGTTTTCCGCTCGTGTTTCTTCGTTAATGAGATTAAGTGGGGGGTGAGAAGTGCCGAGACGCATAAGAAGAGGAGGACGAAAAGAAAGTACTACACACACGTATCTCGCGCATATCCGACTAATTCTTCCAGCCATCGCGAATAATGAAGTTGCGTTGATCGATGTCCCAACGAGGTTCCCATCTTCGCGGGAAAGTTTCCTCGACAAACATCTCCTCCGGAGGATGGCCTTGGACCGAAAATGCGCGGAACAAAGTGGAAACGAAGGAAAGGCGCCGCGCCGCGTCCGCGAGAGCTCGGAAATCCAAAACGACTTTCGAGCCCATAAAAATAAATGCTTAAACGCGCTCTGTCGTAATTAAAGCGAGACTCGCATAGACCGAGAGTTAGCCGTTACCATAAATTCTTAATCCGAATCGGCGCGTAAAACTGAAAGTTAACCAAGTTTGGTAACATTAGCCGTAACAATGCTAGCAGTAAGTTCTTACGGTAACGATGCTGTAACGACGGTTTCCTGGCGGCGGCAGTTTCTCGCGATAAAGTCACCGATGGGACCCACAAGAATTAAACTCGCCTAAGGGGTTGGATCGGTGCAGCCACCGTCAAATGGGCATTAAGACGAAGGGGTTACAGTTTCGATTTAAGAACGAACGACAAACATCCCCCGAAAAACAGGTCTATTCCGCGGATGAATGATCCAAACTGACGCAACGCGTTCTGCAGCACGTTGGCCCTCCTCGCTCTTGCGTGAACCGCGCGCGTTGATGTAAAGTGAGAAGAAAAAAGTGGAGTTCGATCAATCGTGGGAATTGGTGCGAAACGATGAAATCGACGAGCGAGCGAGCGAGCGAGCGATGTAAAATAAATGAGATAAGACGACGGACGGCAGTAATGAGGTGCGATCGGATAGTTGGAATAAATTGGAGCGTGTAATCCTTAAGCCATTATTAGCTTTTAATTAGGAAGTGGTCGAAAATCACGGGCCAACAACTATCCGTCGCAGCGGTGCGTAAATTGTAAACTAACCAGGGGAGTTCGGCTTCGTGAGCTCTCCCAGCAACGGAGTCCCGTGTAAACGCGCGCCATTACTGCCGGGGAAATTCGAATTGAAGCAGATTACCTGCCGGAAATTAGTCAAAACTAACAAAAGGCTTGCCGACCCTGTGGCATTCAGCAGCCGCAATCGCGGCCGGATCGCGATCCGCAATTCCGCAAATGGGGCGGTTCGAGCCTTCGAACAAAAGATGTAATAATTCTACCTCCTCTTTTCCAGCCCTCCATCCTCCTCGTTCTCCTCCTCTCTCTCTCTCTCTCTCTCTCTTTGCCCAACGCCGGGAACTCCTCTTCCACTCTCCTCTTCTTCCTCTTCTACCTCTTCTTCCTTCTACGGCTACAGTTTCTCGCCCATTGCGCAACCCCTCTGGCAAGCAACCCCTTTTGTTTGCTAAACAAACAAGAATCGTTTGCTCGCGAGGCGCACGAGCGACGCTGGCACGGGCTTCGAAGAATCCGCTTGAGGACCCTCGGAATTTTAATTGCTAGAATATTATCGAGTCACCTCATAATTGCATTAGCAGATTTCGAAATTAGTGGTCGAACGTGATAATTCTCCCGGCGAAGGAATTCTCGTCGGTTAACGTCAAGTAAACTCGATCGGGTACTCCGAGGAAAGAGTTGCGCAAAAAATTGCAAATAATATTCAGTGAGCGGGACTGGTATAAATTCGATCGATATCACGGTAGGCACAAAGAGACAGGGGCGAAGGGGCAGAGGGGGATGTCATTGATATTAGTGGAAAAATTCAAGTGAATTACACTTGACTGGCGAATGATAAAAATGTTAGCCGTTGATTTTTTGAGGAATGACAATCCAATGACAAATGAATTCATGCCAATTTAATATGTCCATACTGTAAAATGTCCTCGGTAAGCTGGCCAAGCGACATTGTAAACATTTTAATTAAAGTTCGCGAAGGATATTTAATTTCGAATAATTAATGGTCGCTCACCGAAATTTACGCATCCCTGACAAAAGCCATCGCCCTCTCGATTACTCTTGATTTCATTACACGAGTCAACAGCGAGGAGAGCGTTGCTTGTTAAACGCCCTTTTTCCACCTCGCACTCCCCTTCTCAAGCTAAATTATTAATTCTCAGAATCTTTCACATATCGAATTATGACGCAGAAAATTGCATCGTTAATTTCGGCAGAATCTCCACAGGAGTAAAGAAAGCAAAGCGAAGCAAAGCAAAGCGAAGCAAAGCAAAGCAGAGCAAAGTAAAGAAAAGTAAAAGCATTTGTCTTTTATCGTTTGTACATTATTCTGCTGAGGGCACTTGCATACAACTTGTAGCTTGTAGAATTTGATGAAATCTGCAAGTATAAAAGCCAAGGAAAGAGAAAGGAAGCAACATTAGAAACCGCGCGGCAATTTTCTTGAAACAACGAACGCGTCTCGCTCGCGCGCAGACAATGCACGGCGGATTCAATAAAACCGCAACAATAAGGGTGAAAACGGCCGGGAGAAGTGGGGATGGGTAGTTGTAGGGACGCGAGAATGGGAAAGCGGAGGGTAATTTGAATGAAGAGACAAGAGACAATGCGTGGGCTTCGCCCAGAACGTTGCAGAGTAGGAGAAATGGGGGATGGGGGTGAAAACAACCGCGGAATCAAATTAGAGACGGGGTGGCCTTGGGGGGTGGCGGGGTTGGAGGTAATTATATTTACAAGTGGCAGTTCCCGAAAACAAAGGACGTCAAGATTGCTCGATTCACTCGAGGACGCCTTGCGGGAATGGACCTTTTTCATAGTGCCTTTTTACTAAAAATATTACTCGACCATCCATCGCTGCTCGCCAGTACCAACCAATTTTTACCATTTTACCATTTTGGACTATAATCAGTTTTTTAGGGAACGCGCTGTTTGTTTCGTCAAAACGTCACTCAAGGCATTTTTTTTCTCTCTGGACCTTTGTCACTTATTTATTAAATCAATGGCCATCGCAAAGGAGAAAAAGAATGAATAAGGCAAGATTACTTTTCTACATTTCACAGGAAAGAAACGAGGAGAGACGGAAAAGTAACACCTTCGTTTATTTTTCGAAGGTTTCCCTTTATTCGCGTCGAAGCCTTTGAGTAACCTCCACTTCCAGTAACCTTCGGAAATACTGAAAGTTCATCACTTATTACGTGATACTTTCCGCGTCTTGACAGAATTGTATTTTTTTTTGGCTCGCGTCGCTGCAATACCTTTCCCGAAGGGTCATTTCTACGCCGTTGCCCCTTTTTGGGGCTGGAGGGTCTTGGATTGAAATTGAAATATTTGAAATGTCGAGAGTGCGAAGGAAGCAGCTGGTCAGAAAATTCACAAATCTCGAGAGGCCATTGGGCAAGACGAGAGAATTTAATTCTATCGGTAGCACGATATACCGAATCGGATCGATTAAATATCGTTTTTAGTGTTATTTAGTACAGCCATAGGTATCAAAGAATATTTTTATGGGAAATTCTCTGCTCAGCTAGCCCTTCAGTCAGGCACTCGTTTCTTGTGTCCCGTTGCGCCGGACGAAGCAAAATGAAAAGATAGTTCGCATGCTTTGACTGCCTTTGATATTCTCTCGCACAGGTATATACATATATGCACGCGTATATATGCATAACACTTCTCCGTCATGGGAACAAAAGTTCAGAAACCCTTCCTATTGTGAGAAAAAATATTGTTGCGTTGGCTCTTACAATTCAAATAGAATGTGTCTCTCTTTCTCCTTTTTTCTAACAATTCATTTAAATATTCCATGGCTTTTTTAATAGATTTTTACAGATTTACATCGACACATTTTATCTTTTATAAAAGCGTAGAGCAAAAATAAAAAGTTAAATAAACACAAAAGCAGAGTAAGATTACAAAATAATGAGTGAGTAAAATTGTAGAATTAAATAGCAGAATGCAATTTCAGGATGATAATTAGTTGATCGTTGGGAGGGAGAGAGAGAGAGAGAGAGAGAGAGAGAGAGAGAGAGAGAGAGAGTTTCACTCGAAACTTGGCAGTGTTTCACTGGCAGCTATTTTGATTCGAGCTTTCTCGATTTTGATTCAACTTCTCGCGCGTAGAGAGAGGTAATAGATTACGCCTCTGTGTGGGTGTATCGTGTATTACAAGCAGTTTTATTGTGTAGTGCGGCGGATCCGGTTTTGTTAGTCACAGAAACAAATTGCGAAGCCATAGGAATACGGCAGTGATCGGCACTAGGACAAAAAGGTGCGAACGAATGAAAAGGTTTCGCGAGGGTGGTTGAAGGGGTGGGCAACATTCGACGCAGCCCTCACTCGGTTATGGAATTTTTGCGGAACGGCTTTTTTAATTGGAGCAATTCAAACCGGGCATCCGGCGCGTCTGGCACGACCGTAAAACTTTTCGTCGCCTTTCCTGCCACGCGAATCCGAAGTTTGTCAAGCCCCTCCGCCCCTCTGGCATTCCCCTCCTTACTCCAATCTTCCTTCTCATCATGAAACACTCGCGGGGCACATTTCGCTTCATGGAAACTGTTATCGCGCCTGAAATTAAAACAAGTCCTCGAATCTTGTTTCTCTTTCTCGCGAGGATCTTAACTAAATTTCTACTCGACACATTAATTAAAAGCTTTTCTTTCACTCGATGACGATTTCATCACGCTTTTGCATGATTTCATCATGCTCTCTTGAAAACGATAGGTTTAGCACTCCGCTTGATAATAATGGCAAACGGAATCCGTATCTTTCACCGAATTAGAGAGGCTAGTTCGTTTTTCGCGACGAGTCCGGCGAATTTCAGGCTTAGACAAATTCTGTTTCGCCGAGGACTACGTTTTCTTGGTTTTCACATAATGAAAAGCTTAGCTGTTGGCTTAACGTGGCCGAGGATTAAGTTTACCTCGTTTCGAGGGTGCCGAAGCAACGTGGAATTTCTACCTCTTATTTTTCCACCTTCTCTTTCACCCTGTGCTGCAAAAGAGCGCTGCAGGTATTTCTTAATTAGTAGCAAGTATCTCGGAGAAGCTGCCTTATTAATTAATATTATAAAAGAGATTTCCACGACGCACCCCCTCCACGTTCAAAGTTACCAATTAAGCCAATATTTCGAGGAATGAAGCTTCTAATCGGGAATTCTTCTGAAAAAACCATTAAACGAGTTCGAGAAATCTCTTCGATCTCATCAAGCACGCGATGCTCGTCCAATAATACGACGATGTGCAGCGGCAGAATAATAATCGCTAAGAGATATTGCCAATGGAAATTGCGTGCACGCACATCGTAGAATCGCGCGCGCCTTCGATATCATTTCAATACATCGCGACGATGGTGTGATTCTCGGTAAATAAAAAAAAGCTTATTTTCCAAGTTTTCAGTGCTATTTACTTAAAGGGTTAAAAACTCGCATTTTACGATGCAGTTAAATACGTAATTGAGTCTGTGAAGCACATGAAAAGAAGTTGGCAAGAAAGTTCGCTTATTTAGCAAATACTTGGAGGGCGAAGGGAAAACGGTGAAAGGGAGAGATAGAAGAGGGGAAAAAGTGGAAAGTAGTCAAAGACGTTCGTGTCCAGGCGCCGCGAGAAGAAAAATGTATACACACCTAATATTCCGAGCGACGTTTTAATAAACCGAGAGTTGCACAATCAAGCCGAGCGTTTAAGAATCTTTGTTGCTTTTTAACGGCCACTTTTACGCGCGCTTAAATCACACTTCTCGCCACTCGGGGGCTTCGAAAGGTGACGGAAAAAATCCCGGCCCGGCCCGCCCCGCCCAGCATTGCTTTTACGAGAAAAGCTAGCCGGAAGGAGCCAACTTCGCAAGCCCTCGCTAAGATTTCCGGTTCGGCCGATTATGAAAAAGTAAAAAGGGCCTCTAGCGTGTCCCGAGAGGAATCACGCACTCCATCTCCTTTAAGGTAAAAAGTATGCAACAAAAATCTTTGCGCGGAATGAAAATTACTCGGTTAAAAAGCGAGCGCGCGACAGAATATTAAGCGCAAGTAGAATCTGAAGCAGCCTGCGCTTTAAGACAATATTATTATTAAAAGCTCGACGTACCACGCGAGGGGTCAGAATAGGGAAGCGATTAATTGAAAGAATAGAAGCTGTTTCCATAAAATTCATTTGCGGAGATACGCGACGACTCTGAAATAATATCCAGCGGATGACGCTCGTAGAATTTTTTGGCTCGGACCACCGAGAAGCTTTCTTCCGAAATTATTCGAATGATAATCGATCGCACTGATTATTTAATAGCCAGATTTGCGAATGAATTATCAACCAGCACCTTGGGCAATATCGGATCTCTCTCTCTCTCTCTCTCTCTCTCCCGAATATTTATACAGATTTTTATCAATGGATCGTTACTGGTAAAACGACTGAGGAGTTTTGCCAGTGAAATCCGAGTCGCTTTGAAATTTTCATTATATTGAAGTAATAGGGAATCGTGGACAGTGTTATTATTTAAATTCAAGCGCAGTCGTGCAAAGCGAAGATACAGCAGGTTAAAGAGACAAATGAGAGAGTAAGCTCGGCATGGAGGAGCGATTAATTAAAAGAGCAAAAACTGTTTTCATAAAATTCATTTGCGGAAATATGCGTGGGCTGAAATAATATCCGGCGCGATGTACGCTTTCACGGGATGACAAAAAAAAGAACGAGACGAAACCACCAACAAAACTGAAGATCACACAATCCGGAAGTTCTCGCATTTTTCCCGGCCTTGGAATTAGCGAGGTTGACTTTTCCCCATACTTGTCATACGCGCGCGAAAGATTCTCCGTCTGGATTTTCGATTTTTTCAAAGTAATTTTATGCGAGTTCGCGGGGTAGGAGTCTCTCCATCGTCTAATTGATGGAATTGGCGAGAAGGTGGCGGATACCGGGGGGTTCGGTTCAGTTGATAATTGAGCGATAAAGTATAAACGCTCTCGGGTAAGGAAAATGTTCCATGGCATTCGCCCCGAAACAAAGTAACGTTATCGATGTTTTACTCAAACAGGAGTTAATCGTTGGGCCATTAGGTGGCTGGTTGGTCGTAGCTGGGTGCACCTTCGAGCTAGGTGCGCCGTAGGTAATCGTGGTCATAAATAACATTTATCGGAGGCCTGTGCTCTAATTGCCAATGATTACCGTGAGCGGCTTCAGAAAAATTGCCAATTTGCATCAAAAGCTTGCTCCTTCCAATCCCATGCCTTTCTGGCATCGAGTTTCAGATAAGGGGATCTCGATTATCATCTTAAATCTCTTTTTCATTTTTTCCCTTTGCGATCCGATTAAAAATTTGTCACACTCTCTCCACGTCGCATTAATCCTCGCGAACAATTAATCAATTAAACGCGTAAATCATGCAAACTAATACTCCGCGTAATTTATTCGTAAAAAAATCATCGGGGATTTATTATGGAGGATAATTCATGGTTCTGTCGCGAATAAAGCATATGGTAATTAAATAGTTGAATTACGTCGTTGATTTAATGGGCGAATCATAACAATTTTATTCATAGAATTAAATTATCAAATGAATTATACGATTCGATAGAACGAATTAGCAGGATTTACTCCGATGATTTCCAGCGAGCTGTTTCGATGATTTCCAGATAAGTCCTGAGTTATTTATAGAGTGGCGCAGGAAATGAGTCTGTTAGCACTATTGTCATAAATTTGGCATGCTCAGCCAAATTTCCAGTCGATCCGTGCGAATCGAAATGGCTCCCTTCGCGATTTCATTCCTCGCCTTCGCTTTTTTCCAGAAAGCGGATGCACGGGGGTTCGCGCTCGCACCCGAATAGAGTTGGATTTCGCTCTTCTGAATACACAATGCGATTTATTCGAAACGTGGCGTATAAAACACAAAGGACCGCGTATGATTGGTAAATTATTGAGGCAGGCCGGATTTGTCGGCCAATCACGTAGCTCCCTTAAATAATTCAGAGGAAACATGAAGGATGCGACGTACGAAGGGAAACTTTCGCCAAAGATGCGAACTTTCGACATCTTTACTTTAAACTTGCGCATTATGCCGGAAAATGTGCGCGGCGTGTGGCGGGGGAGCAGAAAATTTCATATACGCATTAACGGCGAGACAATCGTGCGGTGCCTCGATTAATATTTTATCCTTTATCTCTCCATGCTAGAGGACCATAAATCGACAGGTTTTAATGCTGAAACAATTTATTTTGATTATCATTTTATTGCTGCGTGCAGGTATCAAAAGAAAATCAATACATTATAGTCGAAGCGGTTTAATTCGATACATATTAATATTACGTGGAGGTGTCAGGAAATAAATACCAGACCCACTCTATATAACATCGAAACAATAATTTTATTTAACTAATACGTCATGATATATAAATAACTATCGTACAAAACAGATCAATAAATTACGTCATTCTCACTTTCGACACCTGGTATCGATGATTGATGAAAAACGAGGGTTGTAAGTGTGAGGTTGTTGTAATCAGCTACGAGCAATTAAATTTCTTATCGGATGGACTCGTATGTGGATGATGTCCTATTCATTTTAGCTCTGGATTTCTAAAGACGTAAATCTATCGAGACGTGCACTGGCTTCTAGTCGTACATGTTTTTTTTTTTTTTTTTTTTTCACAAATCGCTACTATTCGTAATTTGAGAATCTATGAGACACAATTGATTAGTAATGTGGTACGATGATATATTTAATTAATATAGCTCGGGGCTTGTTTTTTTTTTCCTTTTCTTTACCGATCGTATAATAGAGATTCGTCGAAGACGCTAATCGATAGGAACGTGCCCAGCACTCTGGAAGGATCTGCACAGCAATGACGTAACCCTCAGTTTTCGCGAAAAACGCTCTGCGGTGCACCGAGCATCTTGAGATTCTCGCCCTTGTTGAAAAATTAGCGAAAAAAGAGCTTTCTTCCAAATACAAGAGATACATGATAATAAACTCGTAATAAAAAACTTCCTATATCACAATTCCATTTTCACTATTCCTAATGCTCCCGGCAGAGGAGAGACGCGTCCTTAGAATAAAATTTCCGTTCCAATGCTAAATACTTCGTGTCAACTATAGCATAGAATATATCACACTAAACGAGAGCAATGTCGAAGAGAAGCATCGCTTTGAAAAATGTCATTTCTGAGCAAACGGGGAAAACAGGCTGAGCCTCGAATTTTGCAGATTCGCGCGCGGTGCTTCGAACGTGGCGTGGATCGGTTTAAGCCAATTATCATCGTCGGGAGCAGCAGCAAACTCTTTCGGAACTCCGAGAGGAGAGATCGTTGCCGTTAGAGAACCTATGGCGTGCGGCGAAGGGAATAAAACATTTTCCCCGTGAGCGGAGCTCCCGATAGTGGTCCGAGAGGAACTTTCGACATAACTCAGTCTCGTTATCTGACTCGCAAATAAGGCAAAGGAAAAGTTCGCGACATCAATCTAAACCTTTGCTGGAAGATTCCAAGTTGAAACAATACTTAAGTCACCCCCTGACGTACGAGCCCCTCGGGGAACCTGCTTGACAACGCGGGCTGCACCAATTTCGACTATTCGACCGATGTCTCGTCCGCTCTTGCCTTGCCTCGCGCCACAAACGAATGTCACGAGTTCCAGTCGATTTCTCGAGAAGAGAGGAAAAGTCAAAAAGTAGATCCATGCCACATCCGAGATTAGAAGGTAATAACTAACAATAAAGACCGGAAGTGCTAACGATGAACGACGGGGTCCCTGAATACGCGATTTTGGCAGCGTCTTTCGTGACTCGATCAATATTGGCGCTTACTTCGTTTGTCATTTGGCATCGTACGATGCTTGTGCATTGATACCGTTTAAATTATTCATGGGGTTGAGGGTGTTATGGGCGCTCGAGGTGGCTGGTGCTGGATATCCATTGTGGTTATGAGCTGCTTCCCCATTCGCTTGTCTGTGTGCCCCTCCAGCCACTGCCTGCAAGATAAAAGAAAGGCGCTATGATTACCTACACCTTGTTATTTCGTAAACACATGATACGCATAAACGTGATATACCGATGGTGATAGAACCATATACGTCTCCCGAAGAAAAGTCTTGGTTTTCTTTTTCTTTCTTTTTTTCTTACAAGTGTAAAGACGTACCTCTTTAAAGAGACGTTTTCGCTGGTTCTATTTTGACAACTCGTCAATGTTCTATTTCTGAGATATTTCCTGAAGAAGCGCGTAATCGGATTCAATAATTATGCAAGCGAGCCAATTTGGCAAGGAAAGGGGAGGAGGAGGAGGAGGAGAGAGGAAGGGCTCGCTGAAGGGGTTACTTGGCTACTAACGAATTCGTCTTCGACAGTCTTCGTTTCTCCTCGCAAATGCCTCGAAAAACAAAAGGTTAGAGGAAGGAACTTGTATCTCAACTCAGTCCCGATCCGACTAACTTAACTTGGGCGGTTCTCTCGAAGCCATATTTATGTGGGGCTCAAGGGGATGGAGGTTCGAGGGAGAACAAAAGTGGAGGAAGGCAAGAGTACGAGAAGGATGGAGGGAAGAGTAGTAGGGGAGTACGAGATGCTCGCAGGATAGGCAAGTGCCGTTGAAAACTTCAAACTTAGTATCTCCATCCCTCCCCCCTTGCCCCTCCCCCTCTCGCCTCTTTCTCCTCTTAGTTTCTCGAGTAAAGGTGTTAAATTATACAAGCTTAAAATTCGGCAGACCGTGCGACTCACTTCAAGCTCTACCCCTCTGACTTTACAACGCACGCCAGCTCTGATTAGTCTAATTTCGCACGAAGACTCAGCTTAGACTCCGCGCATTATGTAAATCGCTGATGATAATGAAATCATCGGAAGTTTAGAATAATCCGATGATACGCCGATATGAAAGGACAGCGAAGAATATCTCAAAATAATCAGAGACGCGAGGAGGAAGGGGAGAAGCGCGGGTGATTACGGAGAAGCAATCTCTCGCTTAAGTTCGAGGAGAGACTTTCTCTCTCTCTCTTTCTATCTGGAGAGAAGCAAGGAGTAGCTAGTAATTAACTCGTAAATAATTACGATAAAAATGACAAAGCGAAAGAAATGCTTTATCGTTGTTCCAGCGGGAATCCCTAAATCTCCGGGAACCCTTTCCAGAGAGCGCCTTCACCCTCTTTTTCTGTCGCACTCCCCACCCTCGGGTTTCTTGTAATTAAGAAATCCTGGGAAGGACCGCACATCTAAATTAAGTCTATGACTTATTCAAGTTTTATCTACAATTGCCAGAGGAGGAATTACCTTTTGAATTTACGATTCGATCAAACGGCACGCGTATCTGGACATGTACGTACTCCACCTCCTCCTCCGCAACCACCACCAACTTGCACCCTTGCATTGGAGGGAGTCCGTGTGTGTGGGAGGAATGGTGTCTGTGAGGAATTTCGAGAAACGCCAGGTTCCTCCCTTATCTATCCGTCCATCGTACAATGGACTCCCACGATTGTTACGTTTCACAATGGCGAGCGCAAAACTTTTCGCGATTGTCATCCAACGCGAATCGATGGAAATTTTTAATTGGTGGCGCTGAAAAAAATTCGATGACTGAGCCGTCTCTGTTTCCTGGTTTACGATTTTTTCCAATAATGAATCATTCATTAGAAGTTGGCAGGAATAGCAGTCACCGGCAATACGGTCTCGTTCAATATTTCATAGGTTATTTGTAGTTTCATTTTTCATTTGTGGCCCACGCTGTGTTAATTTATTACGGGGGCGTAAGTGGCTTTATCTTCGACGGGAGATTTCAATGCTGGCACATCAGCTTCTTTATTCACATTTTCCTCAACTCTTCCATCCATTCCTCTTATTTTTAGATGACGCCTCGCTCGCGAATAAGACATTAATCGCACGGAGATGGAGGCACTTTATAACGGAGCGTAAATGCGGATGGCTGAAGATTTGCCGAGGGGTAGCGAGGGGGTTGGAGAGGGCTGAAAATCGCGTGTCATTTGTCCGTTGATCTCCCGCCGTTGGGAATCGGCCAGGTGCCAGCTTATTTCTTCGCCGTAGCTTTTCTTACGCGCAAAAATTAGCGCCCCCTCTCCCTCTCAGAGTATGAGAGGAGAATTAAGCAAAACGTCATTATCTCGCCACAATCGTGTGAAAGGAAGTTACGCTAGTTATTACACTGCGGATCGTTTCGTTTCGTTTCGTTTCGTTTCGTTTCGTTTCTTCTCGTCTCGTCTCTTCTCGTTTCGTGAACGGGAATCATTAACCGGAGAATCAACCGAAGTGAATTTATCAAGCTCCAAATAGAACAATTCAGTCCATTAATCGTTAAATCGCTAAATCGTTTCTCTTTTCGTTTTCTGCATATCGATACGCGCATACACCGTAGAAACTTTAATTTCAGGCTGCCAGCTAGAATAATGAACCACGAACAATTTTCCAGCGCACGCACTTGGTAAAAAATTAACTGCCCAGGAGGTTGGAAAGAGCGAATAAAGAGAAAAGAAGTCATTACTGCCGAAGACCACTCGTTTCCTGCTGGCAAAAGTGAGCGGAAGGGCGGCAAGATTAACTGGAAGGTCTGCGTTCTACGTGCTAACGAGAATTGGGGTTGCGGAATTAAGGGTGACTAAGGATCCACGATCCTCCACGTATCATTCCCTGAAAACCATAACTACCACTTTTATTTACCGGCTCCCCATGAAAAATAATCATTTGCTCCATCAATGTCAGTGCACAAATATTCCACCACGAGGGTGACGAGCTTCCTTCCAATAGTGGCGCACACTCGTGCACACCCTTATCTCTCTCCGTGCGAGCGAGAAAGAAGGAACTCTGCCTCGAAACCCAATGAAATTTCAAGCGCCCAGGGAAATCCTCGCTGAAAACGTTTCACGAAACGCATCGGACTCTGTTCCTTTTCTTCGACGATGCCGAAACGACCATCCCCCGGCATTTCATTTAATTTGTCCGGCTAATTTAGCGAGCTTACGAATGTTTCGCCGCGTGCGAGATGGCAGGGTAGGCCCACGCACGAGTCATAATCGTTACAAAAGTGAGCCCGGACCGCACAGCACGTAGCGGGGCCGAGTTGTTTCGCAACTAAACTCATAATCTCGCATAAGCTCGCAAGCTGAGCTTTCCCATGCGAGCTTCCTCGGATGGGAAGGGGCTTTACGTGAAATTCAGCCATGCACGGGCCACCCAATAATATGCTCGTTAAGGAAACGCAGCTTCTGCGTGTGTACCTCGTACTGTTTACGCGCTCCATCCTTCAGCTTCCTCCGGTTTCTTCCTCTGTGTGTGAGTGTGTGTGTGTGCATGCGTGCAAACCCGTTCCCTCACATCTTCATTCACGGTACAATACATCCACGTATTATTTACACGTGCTTTCATTCCTTAATACAACTTATACATGCGTTTTCCTGGTTCATGTAAATGTAACATTATTTTAAACACATTCGTGCGCATGTACACTCATTTTATGGCTGTAATTGTTTAGGTACATGAAAAATTACTTTGCGCACGCTACGCCTACGCGCGTACCAGGAGACTCCGCGGAGAGGCTCGCGCGTCAAGAAATTGGTAGAAAAATCAAAGTTTATTGGCACGCGCGTCATTAGGGTACGCGCGCGAAACAGATCGCGCGCCCTTTGAACTTCCGAGGCACGCGCAGCAGAATCGACGAATCGAGTCGTCGTCTCTCACTGGAAGGGCAAGTTCTGCGATAATTATGATTTCGCTCGCCTCCAACGAAACACTATTAATTTTTACATCTTGATGGCTTTTGCTCGTGGCCTCCTTCGCGTACGTGTATATTTACTTTCAACATTTTTTCCATCCACGCGCAGCCTGCACTCGTGGTAAACGTGCGTGCCCATTAGCGTGTCCGGATACACGTACAGATCGTCATCGTGCATGCGAACTTTTTTCACTCGCGTGTCTCCGATTTTCCAAACTCCTCCTAGGAGGATATTAATTGCGCGATACCCATGCGATGCAGGGGGTTGGAACGATCCCTATCTCTTATTCAATTCTTGCGAGCTTGTTACTTTGTGGTAGACCGGGTTAATGAGCCAGCGAGATTAATTGTTCAATGAATTTAATCATTGAGCGAAATCAGCAGTATCGATTAAGGCGCTGCTGCTTCATTTATTAAAGTTATCCACGCAGTTCCATGCATTTTTCTGACATTGAAATATATTCGCTATGACGTACGATTTACTTGGGCTCTATTACCGAAGCGCGTTTCATGAGCAACAAATTGTTTTTGTATCTCGAGGCAGGAGGACGTAACGAGGTATCGTAACGAAATGCAAAGTGCCGCGCTTGCACTATCTCCGGACGGGATCGAGAGGTTTGAAAAGAGAGGGAGGGGGTGGGAGGGAGGCAGAGAGGGAAAGGCGTTAAGGTTCTTAAAAACCGCGAAGAGGGTCCTCATCCTTGCCGAGACAGCTGGCACCCTTGTAGCCAGCTTAAGCTTCAACCGGGGGTGGCGAAGACGAGGAGAGAGGGTAGTTTTTCTGATTGCCTGGGAACAGACAGCTGTCCTAATCTTTCGCAGCCCTCCTAGGGATCCTTGCAAACAACACTCTGTGGCGCTCGTTTACAAATAATTCGAGCGAGCTGATCCAAGGTAAACCGGAAGAGAAAGAGAGAACTGAAAGTAGCGGCTGGCCAGTCGTCACCCTCGATAAATCGAATTAGCCCAGTCGATATCTTTTCTATGGCGCTACCCGACTCTCCTTCCACCCTCCTTTCCTTCCTTCTTCGCTCGTGCCTTCGTTCTCTGACCTTCGAGGTCCCTCGATCTGGATCAAGCACTCGACGATCCCCGACATTTTTCCTTTTAATTCGCCATACGATTCATCGTCCGAACCTCGCCATCCCCTACTCCCTTCCCACCTGCTCCTCTCGAGTGCTCCCGTCGTGACTCCGAGATGATTTTCAGCGAGGTCTGTAATTCTTTCGGGGTGTGTAACGCACTTAAGAATCGGCGAGAACTTTTATTTCGCTCTAATTTCTCCCCTGGGACTTGGAGCGATGCGGGATGCGGGAGGGAGAGAAGAGTTCGAAACGATTATCTGAGTTTTAAAACAAACTCTCAAGTGTCTGCAAAGTCCTTCGCGAATCTGGGGATGGGCACCAGTGAGCGGGGAAGGGGTAGGGGGCGACGGAGCGAGATAATATGCTAATGCCGCGACGAAGACTACACAGGAATTTAAGAGGATCAATGTGCACGGTATTCGTACGAGGAATAAGGTATTACAGCGTCCTCTACACTTTTTCCAGACGATTAGAGCACGAACTACCCTGAAACACGAAGAAATCATCGAAATTGCTTCCCAAGTCTCTCGGTATTTCTTATTGGAACACGTTCGGGGCTCGTGCTATTAAGTTCAAGCTCGGTCGTTCGAAAGGAGTTTTGTCAACTCGAAGCATCAATTTGTGAAATCAACGAGAAATAAATATAATTAAAGGAATAACGGAGGAACAAAGTGGGCGGGGGTGGATGAGGCGCCATTTCCACGGGATGTTTCCTGAGAGAGGTTGACTTATTTATCAGAGGGAAGTATTTGGACGGGGGGTGGGGTGGGTGGGTAATTAAGTGATCTATAAATAAACACTGTTTACGGAGGGACTCGGTTATAGAATCTGGATGACATCTGCCAAACGGTTAGCTTTTCCCGTGACAAGCGACACGTTCGTGTTAATGAACTAGGACAGAGAGCCACGGGTATCAAGTTGCTAGACGTCTTGAGTATTCACAACGATCGAAGGCATTCAGATGCCACGAGAGCAACGAGAGATGTCAAGAGGGATCCGTCAGGCTTAGGGTAATAGATGCGTAGACGCCATTAGCATGCCGCGCCGATTATTGGCATTAGTCTGCCATCCCGTTATTTCACACACCGGTCATTTATAACCCGTGAACCCTCCGCGAATCAATAACGAATCACCTTCAGCCGCGAAATATCGCCCGTTTTAACCACCCTTCTCGCTTTCCCGCTCTCCCGCAAAACGTCGAGAAATTATTTTACGCGAACCGTGCGCGTGTGTGTGTCATATTTTCAACACTCCGGACAAATAAAAGGGACATTCTAATTAAGGCAGACCGCATAGTGAAGCAGGAAGAAACGGCCTCGGAAGCACTTACGTGGCGTAGGAATAGAGTCGCAAGGGTTACCAACCCCTAAGCTACACGCAGTTCGCTGCTGGAGTTTGGAGAGGGAGGTGACATTTGCATATTATAAGTAGTACACGTTACCGAGTCTGATATCATCAGGCTGGGGACCTCGTTATTCTGTGCATGCGTACTATTCGAGCGTGTGCCAAGCAATCTTCGACCAGCTTTAAAGTTCTGGCCCCGCTCCTCCTCCTCCCCCTCCTACTACTACTCATACTCGTACTCATACTCCCTCGACACTTTGCGAAAGAACTTGCGATTCTTTACGATCGATACTAATCACATTCCAAGTTTTTCATCGATCGATCCGAAAATCGAAAGGACAACATTGATCCTTGGATAAATGGGCGAGTGTCTTTTATCTGATAATTGCGATCGATCCATTTTCTCTCGGAGAGAGAGAGGGTAAATATTTTGCTTGCTAAATTATGGTACGTGACGTCACTGCTTTGCCGAGGAAACCTTGCAAGACGAAACTCGGATTAAGTAGAACGGATCCTTGCAGGGTTGGACAGGACGAGGTCCTTTCTGCACCGAGGGCTTAAGATATTGTTTCGAAGCAAGGTTGTTGCCTTAGGATAATCAAGAAGACTTAATCCCAAACAGCTTAACGCCGATGAGTTCATAATTTCGTGCTATCTATACATTCGAAACTTTAACCCTTTTCGCGTAGTCGGAGATTTTTGGGATTTTCCTCGCTGAATTTATTTCGCGAGATCGCTCGTCTCTCCCCGCATCTCCCTATCCTACCACCCTCCCTCTCCCGTCTTAGTAATTTCTCGAAGAATCCGGCTGCAAGTTTTTGCAGCAGTACGTAATTGTTAAATTCCCCGCGAAAGGCTTGCGCAAGAATTTAAACGTAAGTTGTATGGCTCCGGATAATTCTCAGAATTCGAAGGATCTTTGGGGGGAGGAAGGGAATTCTTTCGCACTCGAGGAGGTATGGATCGTTAAGGCATGCGACGGGGCTTGCTTAACGGGCGAGCTTAATTAATAAGGACACGCGATATCCTAACTCGCAAGACGTTGAAGCTATAGCAAAGCATAGGCTGAAGCTTCAAGGGAGTCCTTTGTGTTGTCGGGGGGTCAGGATGGGCGACCTGCCACTTTAACCTACCTTAAGGGGTTACGTTCTCAGGAGTTTCGATCCTTACAGGATCTGGATGGCCCGAGAAGGACTTTCTACAAGCCTGCTTTCTCCGGCACTTACTTTACTGCTACTACCACCACTGCTACTGCTACTGCTACACGTTAATGTCTAATCGATGGAAACACCACCCTCGGAAAAATACAGGATGATTTTCCCATCGATTTTCCATCTCTATACATCTCTACGGATCTAAATATCATATCGATAGAACAGTTTTTCTTAATAAATTTTACATTACCGCAGGCTGAAGATGGGTCACTTGTCTCTTGATATGGGCAAGGGTAGAACTGGGCGGAGGGTGCAAAGCCATGTTGGCAAAAACCAATCTCTCCTCGAAGTCGTACTCGCAAAGGATTTTGTTTTCGCAGAGATAAAATCTGTCACCCACGCAGAATCTGAAAGGAGAAAGTTGACAATTTTTTGAATAAAAAATAATGTTGAATAGAAAGAAGAAAAAAAAGTGGGATTTTTTAATTAGTTAATCGTTTTCACGAGAGAGAATTGCCAGTTCTCAAATGCCGCGATGACTCGAGAAAATTCCAACGGCGAGTTATACAAGATAGGCGGAGCAGTAAAGCGTGCTAATTCCCTTTAAGACCGCTTTCCGTTCTGCTTCGCCAAGGAAATTGCGAGAAAATAAAAACAAGCGGCGAAACGTTCCCTCCCTCCTGCTGTCGAGAGAGTCTTCGAGGTCCTTTAAATGCAAATTTCCATTGGATTCGTGGAAAGTAAGTTGCGCGCACCGAGTCGCCATGACCGATTTTGCTCTCCCCGCCAAATCCACCCCTTTTCCCTCGGACGTGTGAAGTCCTGACGCAACATCCCTCTCGCATAATCGTATCTTCCCCGATAAATCTTGAAAATCTTCGAGTCCCTGCTCGAACTAATTAGAATCTCCTCGGGCATTTGCCGAGGAGAGACTCGTCGGCGATTCAAGCGGAACAGCCGTTTGGAACATTTACGAGGGATAACCCGGTTGTGCTTCGGAGTCCCCGTAAAAAAATCCAAGATTTTCGAGTAATCTGCCGCGGCGTGTACCGCCGCTCTGGTTGCGCACGCGGATTTCGAAATAGTGGCGAGGTACGAACGTGCTTCGTGTGCGATATGAGAGAAATAAGCTCGCCGCGAGGGTTATACGCATCCACCAACTGTCGCACGACGAAAGTGGCCGGGGAGAGCCTTTAAAATCAAAGATTTCGCATTTTTCCATTTTATTGCCGGTTTAAAAGTCGATTCTTCTCGGCTGGCTCGATGTTTTCGTCCGCATAAAGGACACTACACTGAAAATGCTAAGAAGCCACGGGAAGAAGGATCGCAAGGCCGTTTCGGCGGGGGTCCAGCGGGAAGGATCGGGGGATCCTGAGGGACTCGAGAATCGTTTCGTCAGGATACGCGCACCGCGTTAAAATTCCTCCCAGGCCTCTGACAGACATCAGTCTACGGGTATTATGTTCGTGGGGATGGCGCGATTTCAGCTTTTATGAATAAAATCATGAAAATACACGAGACTCGGGAAAGGAGCATCGTCGCGCGAGCGAGTCAAGCGCAGGACAAATCGTCGGCCGAGAGAGAGAGAGAGAGAGCTTACGAGGCGCTGAGTTATCGCCGATAATTAACGCGACATTCTTTTCCGGCAGAGTTCACGCGAGACGATCGCTAATGGTAAAAAGGAAACGACGCTGCTTGCTATATTTCAACATGGCGTATCTTTCGCTTGTAACTCGTCGCTGAATAATAAAAGTATTTTCCCGAGGAGAAGGGGGTGCTGCACGCAGGGGAAGGGGGCACATAGGGGCATTGCGTATTCAACGGACGTGCTGTCCCGCGTTGGGATCCTGTTTGGGTTTTATGTCGGGATTTCTGTCGAGTGGTTTATACCGGCGCTTATGTAAATGCAGACGTGATTTTTTCACCACCTCCACCTGGCAATACCAAGCATTTACGGCATTCGAAACGAGTGCCTCCGGGAAACAGCACGAAATTCCTATGGAAATTCCTCCTCCAGGAGAGGATTCTCCATCCTGTCTCTCTCTCTCTCTATCTATCTATCTATCTATCTCTCCTCGGACATTAGAAGTTACCGGGAGGAGAGGCGGGGGAAATGGCAGCTGCTCGCGGTAACTGGCGATCGTTACGCAAGAATCGAACAGGCTTGTTCGCTCTTTTTAATTCCGCCGCCGGAGGAACATCGGAATATCGGGCATGGGCCGTCATAAAAAGCAATGCTTAGTCGTAACGGGGTACGATAAGTGCCAAGTAAAATCGATCCCCGACCGCTTCGAATTGTGGCCCATAAAAAACGGGCATTAGAGAAGGAGAGCGATCAGTCGAGGAGACGAGGAACGAGATATCGCGACGCACCCCCTCCCCCTTCCATCTTGTATTATGATTTCGTGTATCATAGTCTCGATGTCAGGACGCTTCCTCGCGAGGATACCGCGCGCGCGATAAAGGAGCGCTCTATCGCTAAACGCTTTCCACATTAGCGAGCGCGCGAGTCTAACTATTTTGCCAGAAATATCTCTGACGGAAACGGCAGAGTACAGTCCTAACGATAATGGACGTTCATTGGATCAGCGGCTTCAAATTTGACGAACGACGGAACGAGATCCTCCAATAAGCTAATTAGCTCCGAATCTGGCCACGCGCGAATCGCGCGATGGAAATTTCGATGGATTCCGCGAAAGATCGTCCGAAGAGAAAAAGAGATTCTCGCCTCTCGCAACGAGGCTGGAAGGGGTGAGTCCGCGAGGCGTTAAACGTTCTCGACGTCGCTAAGTCGAGGAAGCCACCGAGATTCTTCGACAAACACGAGCCGAGTCTAGCGCGGAGCTGGGAAACCCCAAACGGCAACACTCGGGGTAGATGCAAGGGGTGAGCGAGTTTGTCGGGGTTTGGCGTAGCTCGCCGAGAATAAATTTCGTACCTGATCGGGGTGGGGGAGGGGGAGGGGGAGGGGCTCGGCGCTTTCGGTAGTTGGCGGCGTTCCTTCTCAATTTGCATCAAACCGTGGAGAGACAACGCGTATTTCCACCCTCGCACCCCCGCAGCCCCGTGCAAGCCCTAGAAAGGAGTCCTTCGGCACCTGACGCGAGGGTGCACCTCTTCGGAGCTCGGCAGCCGAGACTAACGCGTTTAGCAGAGACTCGAACCCCTAATCAGATCTCCCGCCGGCTGCCGAGGGCTTCTAAGGTGCTGCTAAGTGTGAAGTTAATGGAGTCAGCCCGCCCCGCCCCGTACCGCCACTCCTTTCTCCTTTATCAGACGAATAAGGCCGCTTTTCATTATTTAAGAAACTCCAAGCTGTCTAAACAACCGGCAAACACCCGAAACATCCCCTCCCCGACGGATCCTTCCGGCCGCCATCTCGGTTCGAGCTTACCTCAAATCCAGAGGGAAACGCGAATTCGCGGAATTGGGTTAGGGAACCGCAATACGTGGGAGCGCCGAGTTAATATTGGCACGGTTCCATGAAAAATAACCAGCTTTTCGAGAGACGGCGCTCGGTGTCTTTGTTTCGATAATAACTGCTTACGTATCGCGTTCTGCTATTAATTAATTCAGACTGTCGGGGTATCAGACAACCGTGGCGCGCTAATTCGATCAGGAGCGAATTCGCTCGCTTCGGGGGTGGGGGACAGCAGCGTTACCTTCGCTTCCAGAACAGATTTACCCCGCAGACAGTTGACGTCGCTATCTAAATGTCACGCCAGAAACACGTCGGAATTCCACTCGATAATACAACGCCGTCTCGAATCTCGTCTCATTGTCCGAGGTGAATCCTCCTCGATCGAATTTGAGCACCACGAATGGAAATGGCAATTAAAGCTAAATATCACTGATCGCCGCCCAAAAACAGCCGCGGAATCTCTCCCTCGAGAGGGTCCTTTTTTCACTCATCGACCTAAGCATCGTGGGTTAAACATTGAGCGTTTTATTCAAGAGACATCGGACCAGAGTTGATCTCTTCGATTCGATAATTGCGGGAGTGCTGGCGGTACTCCGGCGAGAAAAAAGTATGAAAGATTTTCAATTTTATCCCCCTCTGTCTGGCTAAATAAAATAAGAATAAAACGGGCTCTCGCCCGTTAACTCTTTCTATCAATTATACCGCAAAGGTTGCTAAGCTTTATTAACGAGGAGCGTTAAAGCGGAAATTTAGACGGTTGTCACAATGGCTAAAGGGACAGGATGGATGGGAGGTATTATTTAAATTAGAATTACGAATGCAAGGGGTAAGGCTAGAGAGGCAGTTTTATTATTGCAAAGTCTAAAAAGTCCGATTCACTCGCTCCTTCCGCGAGAACGGGAGACGTGGATATGAGACACGACGTCAACGAGGATCAACGGGAGAATTCGAGAAAAAGAGAGACAAGGGAAATTGATGCGAGCGATGTCAGGGAGAATAATAAAAGCTCGAAGAAGTGAAAGAGACAAATATCGGTGGCTCGCGTGTACGGTCTTAAATAAATCTGTGAAACTCGCGAATCGATCGCCACAGCCGGAAGAACTTTCCAAGACGGGGCGCAATCGCATCAAAGATTATTTCCGCCAATAAAGTGGAAGTCGAGTTTTGCGAAGGGTCTACCACCACCATTCGCGATTGCCGCTGGTTCGACTCGAAATAGCGGGGGGAGGAGGCAAACACGACAATAAATCTACGGTCGCCCGGAGCAGGTACTTATCAGTTCTCCGGTATCATTCGTGACGTCGCGAATCGCAAAAATGCCTCCTGGGCTCTCATCCTCCTCCCCCCCTCTTCCAGCCCGAAATCGGCGTTCATTTTCTAACTCGCGGATCGCTCATCTTGATCCAAATCCGCTCTAAATCAAGATCCGAACGACTGTCAGATCCGAATGGTCGTTTCCTACATTTGCCACAATATTTCAGCGGAATCAGCTAGAATTCGCCCTAATGCAATATTGATCCATTAGATCAGTGAGTTAGATTGTGTAATAATATTCCAGAAACATTAATAATACTGATTAAATTTCCATGTGGGTCCTCATTACTAATGCATTGACGGTAATCTTCCTCTTGAACGCATTTAAGCATCCACGCATCATTTATGAGCAAGCACATATACGGAGTAGGATAATACGTAGGAATATATCCGGAGTACTTATCGCGGAAAGCTAAGCTACCTTACTGCATAATTCCCAGTTAGCCCCGATGAATTAGGATGCATTCGCGTGGATGCATCCAGAAGCTGCCCACCGAGAGCCCTGCAGTTTCGCCAGAACTAGCCGTTGTGGAGAGTCATAAAGGGGAAGGGATTAAGTATGACTTAGTACTTAAGTTTCCATCATTAGCTGGCCTCCGCAACCACCGCGCCACTACCCGCCATCACCGACCTACGAAACTTCTAGGAGGCCATTTATACCTCCACCACGAAATACCCACGGAAATTGTCTTCCGGTTATTTCTTAAAACTCTCACTCTCCCACGATAGATTTCAGCCTTGAATCGCGAATCTCGAGAGGAATCGAAGGATCTCTGCGAAAGAGACTCTTAAACGTGCTTGCGCGATAAGCGAGAAATCATTTCTCGACGGCTAAAAGCAACGCCGGAGATTAGCTTCGCTCTTGGTCAGGAAGTTTTCAGGCTAGAATACAAGCAGCCGGCTGAAACAAGCCTCGGTAATTAGACTGTGGCCCGTGAAACTTTGAATTATGCGTGTTCACGAGGCCGTGGCAGGTCTTGAGGGGCCCATTCGTTGATTAAAGCTTCGAATCTGGAAGCTCTTAGGTAGCCCGAGATCCCTCCGAACTTGGGAGACCCATTGGGACTCTTAATCCGAGCGCTGGAAAAATTCGACCTCTCTTAAAAATCGATCGAGCGGGGGGTTGGAAGATGATTTAGGGCCGTCGCTTGCGCAAGATCGATCAAAGCCGTGGAAGCTTTGCGAAAGCTTCGCCTAATAAGTTCCAGTCAGTTATGTCAGATCGACGGATCACTTTAATTGCGGGCTTAGTTTTAGAGTTTACATTCATAACCCTTTAACGAAGAGGGGTTAGTTTGCCTTGGGGTGCAATTTATTAAATCCGCCCGAGCGCACGCTTCAAAATAACATCAGCCTCCTAAATAAATCATAAGAGCCCACGTTACGTCGGGGAATATATCGCGGGATAAAGTAGCGCGATCATTCTATCTATGCGCCACTCCAATAGCCCTCTGACCATCGTCTCTCGTCAGATTCTTCGGGTCACAGAGATCAGCGCGATGATCGACGACGACTCCTCGAATTCGCTCGACTCAAGTCCGGAGCAATTTTGGAGGACCAAGTGGGAAATTCCGGGGATAAAAAGTGGAGGCCCGGCAAAGCCTAAATATTCCCAAGCGGATTACACGAACGGTTTGAATATTTTCAGGCAAATTACAGGAACGTCAACACCATCGCCGGCATCCCTGTCATCCGCAGCAGCCGACTATGGATCGAGGGCAACTTACTCTCTTTTGAGCGTAAAATTAAATCAACGCTTTTTAAACGTCCCATACACTTGGCTGTGTGTATACATTTCACTCACTGTTCCCTTGCGTTTGATGCGAAGCCCCGATTGTTCGTACAACGTTCGAAATTGCGCCACAATTCCGCGTGGGGTGAGTTCGTCTAAACGACCGTTTCAGCGGACCAATAATATTGGCCCGCCCACTCATCATTCACGGACTCTTTATGCAAATACTCAGCCGCCAGATTTTACTTCCCATCCCCTCGTCGATCGGAAACTTTCTCGAGGCTCAAGGTCACTTCCGCTCTCGAGGGCCACACTGAAAAGAGGGTTGGCTTTCACAGGCTGACGGGACAATGTTCGACTCGCCAGACAGCGTTTCCTTATCCATTAACCTACTACTCTTCGGAGTAGCTTTATCGCGTCAAGGGCAGCTTGTTTGACTTCCGGCGATGTCTCCTCTGACCGGACGCTCTTGATAACTGAATATCCTCCCGAATATTCAGCCGGAGTTTATCCTGGCACCGGGCTTAGCCGACTTAATCCTTTCCGTGGGTTGGTGGCTTTACATTAAGCAAAGTCGCGTCAACTTTGGCCGAAGTTTCAAGAGTCAAGGACTTTGATACCTTGCGAACGCCGTGAACTTGTCCCGATCGAGTTAAGCGACTCCATCTTTTACACGGAAATAAATCTCCGCGCGAAGAACCAATAAACGAGGAGAGTAAATTCGCCAAACGACCGTCATACTTTATTGTTACGCCATAATTTGCGAGTAATCGAGCTGGATGAAAGTGGGATAAGTCCTGGAGAAAAATCCTGATGAAGCTTGAATCTGCTCTTTCTTTCCGCTGGACATTCGCCGGCGGAGGAAGGGGGTTAATCTTTCTGCCGGCCATATTTCTCAATAAACGATAAATCAGCTAAGACAGTAAAGATATAACGTTCTCTCTTATGGCCTGTCTTATGGTGGGTGCGCGCTCTCCGTCACACGTTGTCCTCTCCTTCCGAGTCCCGCAGCCCCATTAATCTATGGTTATCTACGGCGTGTGCCGGATAAGTGCGTCGGAATGAGCCATTTCACCCTTGGGACTTCGGATTCAGCTTTCACCCTCGAAAAGCAACCCATCCGGAGACCACTGGCCCTTGGGCATCCTCTTCTGTGATCTTCCGATGAGCTGTGCAAAATTCCTTCTTTCTTAACGAGATCGTGATGATGATGATGATGATGCTCCACGAAGAAAAACCTCTTCGATACCAAACGAATTCGCGCGAGCTCTCGCGAATTTTTCTTTTCGGATAGTTTCGGTGGAAAGTCTACTCTTTTATTTCTCCACTAGGAAGACAGGAACGGTAAAGGGAGAGAGGAGAGAAAGGATTAAAATTTAGGGGGAATGCTGGAAATTAAGCGTTTATTGACTCTCTCTCTCTCTCTCTGTCTGTCTCTTTCTCTCTCTCTATCTCTCTTTCTCTCTCCAGTAAATTTGGGCGCAAATCGTAAAAAGTTATTGCATGTTTGTATTCGGTGATTTATAGGCGATCATAAAAAAAGACAAGAGCTTTTTATTTCCATATGGTACGAGTTCCATTTCAGATAAGGATCGAAGAATAAGTTGGTGGATCGTAATTCGAGGAGAGATCGAAGCTCCCGAATCGGAGCACCCCTGCCAGTTTTCCTCGTTCCAGTGAATAATGCTCGTAGGTTATCTTTTCACCTTGAAGGATCGTAAGTAAAGCGGGTAGTTCCCCTGTCTACCAGCCTAACGAACTAAAGAACAACTTTACTTTGCATGCGTCCCTCGCCCTTATCGCTGGGAAAGTTAAGTGGAAGAAAATGCGCCAGCTAAGAATGTCGGAGTGCCGGGAAAAGTTGAAATTGATGCACTGGACGGCTCTTGACTTCGCACAGCTTACGTTCGGGCCTGAGAGATTCTCATAAGTACTTGGGAAAATTTACTTCGCGACTCCCTCGATTTCTCTGAAATTTCTACCGAGGGAGGGGACCCACGAACTCCCTCTCTCTCTCCCTCTCTCTTTCTCTCTCGAGTTTCAATATTGAATTCATAAAAATGACAACGAGAAGCCTACGAGGAAGCTTATCGACCGATTCGTTGGAAAATTAATTGATCTCAAAAAGGAAAGAATTTCCTGCGGGAAATTCAGGAATCAAGTCCTGCCGGAGGTTCCCGAAGTGGCGTGAGAGACGTGACAAGAGATATTATATCCAACTGTCTGGCTGGGTTGCAGTCATCTTGAAACCGGGTGTCTACCACAGATATTGTGTAACTCCGAAGCTAATGTGTCATGGAGAACTCATTGTCAGATTGCGCCTTAGTTCCATCTGCGGAACTGTCTGAAACAGTCTGCAAGACTGCCGGAGAACAGGTTTCATAGACAACCGAATAGCTTTAATTTAATCAAATCAAAGAGAACCATAAAGCCAATATCCGACTGCCAACCTTCTCGAATTCTAAATTTTCCCATTATTTCTTGCCATGCGGAAAATACGGCGTTCGACGAAAAATGGAGCATTTCAATTTGATTAGAGCCACGCTAAAGCCAATATTCCCTTCTAATTACGGATGATTTCAAACAGAAAGATAACATTGAATTTAATGCAACCATTATCAAACCAAGTTTATAAATATCCGCGAACGCAGCTACTGATTCACTTGCTCATATCAGATTTGACGCACCGATTGAAAACGCGAGGCGTTCGGGACAAGGGACGAAGGAGGGGGAGGATGCTGCCGGGGGGAGGAGAATGTATTCAAAATAGATTGATATTTGCGTGGGCAGGTTTATTTGATCTAGCAATGTAATGATACATCACGTTTTACCGGACGAGCCGTGGCCTGCGAAGTAACAGTCAAAAGTGGTGCGCGGCCTAAACAATTTTTTTCGCTACCGATATTATCGGCAAGTTTTGCGCGAACGCGAAGCTGCGATTATAAATCGCGGGGTTCGAGAACGGCATCCGATAAATTGGGATTTTATTATCGCTAATAACCATTCGATATTATTATCCGACGATATTTACGCCGAGGCTAACCGACCCCTTGCCCCTCGAAATTTACTCACACGCTCGGCCGGCGAGCTCCGAGAGCTTGGCGGGGGTTGTATTTTGGCTATTATTTACGCGAGCCGTGCATACGGTTCATCCGCGGGCTTACGATTGTTTATTGGCAAAAATTAACGGGCAATTTGTACGGGCGCATTGTCGCTGGTAATTATTATTTTATCGACGCTTGCGTGCAAGCGCGCGTAACCTTATTATTTATTGGCGCGTGCTCTCCGCCCTAAATCGCCGCCCGAAGAATTTATTTTCCGCCTGTCCATAAATTATTACAATATTTCCACAAACCCGAAAAACCCCCGCACGCTCGTTTCGGTACTTTGGATTGCGCTTGACAAATATTAGGCTTTTTCCTTGAATAAGGAAGAAAAACAAACGGGCGAAAAAAAGAAAAGAGCCGAAAAAAGAAAAAAAAAAAAAAAAAAAGTCAAAGAAAGGAAAGTAAAATCGATAAATCGGTTTATCCTTCTGCTGGAACAATGTGGAAAATTTTAATGAATTTTCCACGGCTTATTGGATTTCCCTTTGCATCCAGCACTGATGATTTATGAAAACCGACAAAAAACATTCGAAATTAATTTGCATTAAGTATTATCGTGTTTAGTGGGACGAGTAATTATTATACATTAGTGTATCGCTATTTAATAAACAATTTCTGCATTACACGTGTTTATATTAGAATATTACACGCGTACATAGGGCAACATTATGTATTCATCTGTATTGCGTTTTACTTACTGATTTATGCCGTGTACATAAATTTATGCAATAATTTACTTTAACAAACAGAGATTTATTTCGTCGATCATTCGACGAAAAAGATGCCGACGATGACCCTAACAAATCATTAGCTCTCGAATTTCCGGGCAGTCCGGTTTCGTATCGCGGAACTCCCGCGTCTGCTTTCGAAGAGTTGGTAAAAATGTAGGAATTGGAGATTGTAAATCACGACATAGCGGCAAAGCCCATTAGCAAATATCATTAGAGAGGACATGAAACGCCGCCGCAATATGTTCGGCATATGCTAACAATGCGCTGTCGTAACTCAATGACGAGAAACGCCGTCGTTTCCGCTGTGTAATCACCGTATACCGTTCTCCCATTTTGATCAACAATCCTGCGCGCGAGTTTTGCTTAACTTCGATGCGAATGCCAAATCCAACAGCCATGACTAATTAATTGATTCGCGAATCTCCACCCCCCCCCACCCCCTCCCGCCGGGCAAAAGAGCAAGAAATTCCCTAGCGTTTCCTAGCGATAGAACCGGGAGGTTCACCAGAGATTCCATCGAGAGAACTTGGTTCCCTTTAATTTTGCCATTGGCCGAATGCACTCTCGTGGTTTCCTCCGAGTGGCGTGGCGTGGCGTGGAGTGGAGCAGAGTAGAGCAGGGTGGAGTGGTGGAAGACGGAGCTGCTGCAGCGGCGGCTGAGGCAAAAGGAGAAATTGCTAAACGGTGCAAATCAGGCAGTTGTTGATAACAAATGCTAGCGGGTACCCTCCGATGAAAGCGTTGATAGTTGAATAAATATGGCGTTATGTCCCCATTGTTTATTTTTTCAAATTACCCTCGCTTATGCAGCGTCACGTACGAAACAAAAAATATGAAACTCGCGGGCAGCGCTCGTTGTTTAAAAGCGTGCGTTGGATTATTGAATGAACGATGTGTCATGAATTAAAGAGAGCGACAACTAAGCGTGGATAAAACGGAAGTAGCTCCGAGTAATTAAAGCGGCACGGATGAAAAATGATATATTTTTATCAAATAATGCCGTGCGTTGCGTTACACGCCCATGTTTTTTTTCTTCCTTTTTCGTTGTTCCTCGTCAATTTGCCCTTCGAAAATTCATTTCGCCGAAATCTTTCTCGGAAATTGGCAGGAAGGCCGGAAAACGCTCCGCGAAATACCGTGGAAACACAGACGCGCACCCGTTGCATCCCCCTCCCCCTGCCCCTCCGTAAACAACTTGGCAAATAACGCGAAACGCTATCAGCGATCGTAGATCGGATCTCGGCTCTAGATCCTTCGTCCTAGATTTCTAAATCCGAACCAGATCCGATCTATCTCTCGGATAATCGCGCGCGATCGGGGGCGGGGGAAAAATCGAAGCGATAATCACGAGCCCGGCAAATGGGAGAATGAAAGTTTCCGAACGTTTTGCGATGATATTGTGATTATGGGCGCAGTATATTCAACCGGTAACCCGCGGGAAATCGCATTAGTTTCTATAACGATATTTGCCGCGGTGCGCCAATTTCGGTATCGTTTTATCGGCAATGCCGTAATATATACGAATATCTATAGGCACACGCGGCCCAACCGCTTGAGCTAATTTCGTATTTGCCCGATTAATTCCATGCGTTTAACGGAATTTGATGTTTCGCTAATTATTCTGTCGTGCGTGTATCACAGCTTGCGCGTGCTCTCTCGCTCTCCCGATTTTTCCTCTGCGATGGAAAATTGCAAACCGATAATTTCCCTGAACGAACGAACGAACGAACGAACGAACGAACGAACGAACGAACGAACGGGCGAACGAATAGACGGGGCTGACGTGGATATAATTTGTATTAATCCTTGGCGCGGTGAACTGCCGACGAAAAACTCTTGCCAAAACTATAAATATTCTCAACATGTTTAACGTTACATAAATATTCTAGCTCTCGCGCAAATATTTGCAAGGAAATATTTAGTCGAGCCGCGTAATATCCAAACTGGTGAAATCGATCGTCCACGAACGATCTGGGTATTCGAGGGGGATCGATGATCCATGGATCGGATCGATCAACGAATCCTCGCGAAAACGCAGGAGGAATCCAACTTGATTGGACGAATTAAAAGCGCCTAATTGTTTTACGGAAAAACTTCGTGTCTCGTCAGACCAAGGGAATCGCGCGGGGGTTGACAAGGGTGAAAAGCGGCTGAGAGGTGAAAAAGAGCCGTCGTCACAAATGGATGTTGCGATAGCCCTTAATGTCGGAATTAATTCATAGCCAGCGCGCCTAGGTATAAGCCCTAGGTTTTTGAAGCGCCGTCATACAAAGTGAAGGCTTAATCTCCGGTTTAGAGCCCTTGCTAGAGAATAGACGCATCTAAGCCTCGCGCGGCTTAAACGGGGCTTTAAACTCCTCGTACACGCCATATCACTCTGACGTAGCAATTGCTACGTCGAAATAACGCAGACAAATTTCTTCGGACCACCCCCTCTCCCTCGCTCCCTCGCTACCTCGAATAATCCAAAGAGCAGCGCCGATTCTGCAATTGTCCGTGGACCGGAAGTCCTCGGAAGTCTTCGGAAGATCCGGTGGTAGGTCGCCGAGAAAGTTTGCAACGTTCGCGCGTTTGACCGACTGCAGGTGGTAATGGTAATGGTGGTGGTGGTGGTGATGGTGGGAGTGTCGGTGCGCGGGGTGAACCAAAGGCTCGACCAGAGAGGAAAGAGGGTGGTTGTAATGGGTGGTGGCGTTGGAGCGCCGCGCTGCCTGGCGTGTGTATGCATTTATGTGCAACGTTGCCGATGATTTATGTATACCACTAATTACCAACATGCACTGCAGTGTTTTATCCGGCGATCATAGTTTTATTAGAGCAACCTGTGCATTGCGGTATTGTCAGCGCCAAAAGCACGCACTACCACCAACGCAAACACCGAACCGACTCTGCTTTCGCTCGCTCAGGCTTCGGCGGAAGATTTAACTAAATGCGAGCTCACACACTGCCCGCCAAATAAATATTTAATCGTCTGAATCATTTATTCTGTTAAACCATACGGCAAAAAAGACTTCCGTTCGATCGATCCAATATTTAGTGCGGCTAACTCAATATTTATTTTTTCACCTGTAACCGACTTCATCGATTATTCTCACCGGCTCGCGGATATGTTAAAAATGGAAAGTTTTGCGGCGAGCGATTCGCTGGAAAAATTCAACCGAATTCGTTAAACGCGTTGCCGCGCGATGCCGGTTAAATCAATTTATCTGTTGAATTTCACCGGAGCCCGGTTATTTAGAACGCCATTCCATTATAGAAACTCGAGGAATCGAATCGTACGATTTTTTCCCGGTGCCTCCCTCCCACTACCGTGATCGGTCGACGCGGGGGGTCCGACGAAAAGTTTCCCGGGGGGGAGGAAACGGGAGAGACTCGCCGAAGGATGTGTTTGCATTAAATGACAAAAGATTCGATCGGAAAACCGATCCGGACTCGATGGAGGTAACAACCGGTCACGCGCTAAAACCGAATGTGCGCGCGCTGGCAAGGAATTCACTTCCGGTTTTGAGGTGCGCTGGCGCTCGCTCCTGGCGCGTATCGCGTTCAAGCGCCGCTGCATTTGAACAGTGGGTTTCAGTTGCATTTTCAATGCTGATAATCCGACGTGCCGAGGGCCCCGTTGCACGAGCCAAACCTGCTTTGTCACCGGATAACCTAGACTCGCATTGCCGGCTCCGGTAGCGATAGACCCCCCAAACCCACCCTCGACTTCCCTCCAACACCCCTTCCACCCCTTTGAACGCTGAAACTCGCGCGTTTCAACCCCTGCAAATTCACGTGTGACTGTGAGCCTCTCTGTGTTGCGCTCTATGCGCTCTGCACGCCTATGTGTGTGCGGGTGTGTGTGCGCTTCACACGATACCCGCTCTCTCACGTTAATAGGCGTTTCGCCGATTATAAATGAAATGCACCGCGGCATCGAATTGCCGACCACAACAGGTAATTCTCAGGTACCGTGAGCGATGACTGTCGTCACAGGAAACCTATCCGATGCCATTGACAGATGACTGTACGATAATAATGCCTGAATTAACACGCGATGCAATTATGATCATGGCGAGTTAAGACTCTCTGATATCCTGCGCAGCGCGAATAGTTGGCTGCGAGAGAGAGAGAGAGAGAGAGAGAGCGCTAGAATCCACCCTTCCATTTCTTTTCGCTTCAAGATTCCGTTCAATTTGTTTTGTCGGAGAAAATCAACGCGAAGGATTCTTCGCCGCTTGCTGTCGCTTATCTCCGTCCAGTGGTGGCATTTTCCTATGCGAAAGAATCACTTTGGCGTGGCTCATGAATATTTGTGAAATTTGAGCCAACGCGTATTTCCACCCCCATCCCACCCCCGGCAATCCTCGCGTGCCGGAGAACGTGTCAACAATAGGCGACTGTAAGTTGTAAATATCTTCGCACCTACACTTCCCCTGCGGTATCTGTGTGTGTTAGATAAAACGAAACAATTCGCGAGATTCTCGCCGGGGGTACCGAGGGGGTGTGAGCCAACCACCCTCGGGGGGGTTGTAGCTAAATTGGCGGCAGTATATTACCGGTTAGACTCCCGCATTTAATTTGAATATAATCGTGAAAGGAGATCTCAGAAGCTCGAGGGCACTCCGCGACTCGGGACTGCGTGACGGTGACCGGAAGTAGTCCCGGGACACCGGAAACAAAATGGCCGCTCCTCCCTTTCCTTCCCGTATTTCTCCTTCGCGTTTACTCGCCTAACCACGATGATTCGAGTGTGAATTCAACTTGAATCTTTGTTCTTTCAAGTTGGATCGTCTCGACCAATTGGTAGAATTTCATTCGTCACATTCGTCAGATTCGTCAGTGATACCAATATCGATCCATCCACCCCCAATCTTTGCTGGAATCGTATTACCATTTCATGAGATTTCCAGGAGCAATGACGCTCGGGATGGAATATTTATCTGCGATTAATCAGAGAGAGAGAGAGAGAGCTGGAGGAAAATTCATGAAGAAAAAGCAATTCTCATAAATGGTAGTTGTTAGCCGTTAATGGGTTGTAGTTTACGGTCACGAAGCTTATGCTAGGGAATCTGTTCGCAGGTAAGGGAGTTTCATGATTTTCGACTAATTACCGCGCCGGGCAATGATTCGCGTGGGAATACAGCAGGGCACCTTGTTCGATAAGCTCGCTGGAACAATAATAATTAAACCGACTGACTCGCAGTGCCAAAATACAGTATAAGCACGAACAATATGGACTCCAGGTGGGAACGAAGGCATTTAACAATAGTCACTGATCTTCCGTAGACAATGGAGAGCCTCGGATCTTCTTCTTCAATGAGAGATCGCGCAAGTCGAGGAAAGCTTAGCATTCGAGCTCTCCGCCGCAAACTCGAGCAAATTTCAAACTTCCACCCTTGCCTTAAAACTGAATAGCTTCATTTTCAAGTCCAAAACCCCCTCTCGGTGTTCCTTCGATATATTAATAATGCACTTGGCTTTAGTTTTCCAAGCGGCCCGGCGTCTTTTATCTTTGTACAATTTTTCTCTGTCACAAAATTATTGTAAATTTAATTTGATACGGTGAAAGTCGAATTGAGCGGATTGGTTTCTGTATTTAATTAAATTCGTTTTTCAAAACAAATCTCCACTATAAATCTCGGAATTGTGCCGAAGTGAAGCACGTCATCGGCTTTAAAAGCCTATACTCATGATGAAACGTGTAATACTTTTTTTTTTTTTTTTTTTTTAATACCATCGGATATCAGTCGAACTTTGGGTTAAATGAGCGGCAAAATTTAATTTCTCCAAACTCATCGAGTCGACCAAATTATAATATTTTGTGCAAATTTCTTTGGTGTTAAAAAGCAATGAAACTTAAAATCACTAATCGACCGATTATTATATTAGCGCATATTATACGAGCCAGTAATCGAAATTTTACATAGTTTCAATATTCAAGCAGAATTAATTTAAACATTTCACAATATTTCGTATAGCGTACAAATTCACGTTATAAATTATTTTCTTCGCAAATATAAAGTACGATGAGGCGAAAAACGTGCTCAATCGATCGTGAGAGAAAAAGTTTAAGGAGAATCCACTTGGAAGTTAATATTTCATATAAGCCTCTACATTTGATGTGCACTCTCTCTCTCTCTCTCTCTCTCTTTTCGATACTCTCCAATGAATCTTTAATGACCGAACAATGGGATATGAATGTCTCCAAGTTCACAGCTCGTTGATCGATTATTCGAGTAAGCTTTGGCGAACATACCTGTTAATGGATAAACGGAGGTCCTTTATCGGAAAATAAATCTGAGCGTTGAGAGTGGAAGGGGAGGGTCAACTTGAGTTTACGGGGCACGGCTTGCTTCAGGAGCGTATGATTAAACAACTCAGGTGTTTTATGCTCGACTCGTGGAGATCGCGTGACTCAACGGCCACATCCGTTTCCGGCTTTGCCTACGGTCAACCGCTTCGACCCCTAACCAATGCTTCACCTTAAGGGTTGCACGTTACCATCGACCACGAAAGAAAGTATACTTTGAACGTATCTTTAAGCCGTAATCGCCCTTACCCCTCTCAAGTACCTTTAATTTTTACTTCTTTCTTTCCTCGCTCCTACTCTCGAGATATCTATTTTCCAAGCCTCGTACAACTTGTTTCTCGAGGGGATAAGTGAACTTATTAATCAGAATAATTCGCCTTAAACCTAAGTCAGATCTCGAAGAAATTCCTGATTTCTTCCCGAGGAACTTTAGCAATTTATTTTAGGAGCTTTACAGGCTTTAGGGGCTGCGTGGGGAGTCGAAGCTCGATGTAGAAAATTAAGATATGATTAAGAAACGCCAGTCTGCGTCAAATGAACGTCGATTGCTAACAAGAACTCCCGGAGTGGGAAAGGTCAGGGAAATGCCACCGTCTGACATTAGGCACGCGAAATGCCATCGACTTTAGTCACCCCTCTTTCCACGAAGTTTATGTAACAACCACTTTGCAATATCCACTTATGCCTAACGAGCAAATAAGTGCCTGGCGCGCTCGCTTTTCTTTCATGGAATTTAATTGTGTTTTTCACAATTTCCACGTTTCTCCAAAATATAATCTTGAATGGATCCGGGGGTTCGCGCAGCGATAATGTATTCGCAGTGTGTGTGTGTGTGGGTGTGGGTGGTGCAGCAGCAGCAGCAGGTTCGGATTCCCCCTTCGGATTCGCGAGTTTTCCGAGAAATTAGCCAGCATGATTTGCATCTGACGTGCACCTCCAGGCACCCACACGTCGTTCGCATAGTTTCGAACTCCGACTTTCCTTTCGCCAGATGTCTCGCCGCGTTTCCTCCACTTCGCGTCAATTATACTCGTCACTTGAGAGAGGGAATTCCGCAGGGCTTGCTCCATTTCTGATATTTGTACGGGCTAATCCGCAAGTTTCCCCGTAATCCTCGCAGTTTCCATTATGCATATTCAAACGCTAATCAATATTTTTCATCCAGCTCGTGGAAAAAGCAACCGGACGGAAAACGATGGAAAAACCACCGGCGGATAAAACGAGCATCGAAACACCCCGTGGACGAAGAAACAAATTGCGCGGGAAAAAAGTTTGCGCTTGATCGCAAAGAATCAAGCGTTTTTCCCAAAGTTTATCGCATCGTCGAGGAAACGGACGATCTCACGGTCGATCGAGAACGAGAACGATCGAACGTTCCGCCGTCTCTCCCCCCGATCTCCTCCCGCGACTCGGCGAGATTCCTCGCATAATAATTAAAGTGTAAAGATGTTTGGTTAATAGGCAAGATGTGGCAGAACTGTGGGCATTATCTTCATCCAGCAGATGCCGGGATGCTGTTTCGACTTAAGTCCCGGCTCGAACGAGTTTCAGCTTAACTCAGTTGTTGTGAATAAGTAAGCGAAGTGTTGCGAAGTGTTGTAGAAGTTAGGCGAGCCCCCGGGCTTCCCTGGTGGAGATGGGGTGGCTCGAATTAAATTGTTATACGGATGAGCTGCCACGAGGAATACTCGAACAAGTAACTCCGAGTCGCCGCCGGGTGTGAATGTTTAATTACCGGCTTTCATTATTGTTAATAAAATAATAGCGCCAGCGAAATGATTGCCAGGCGGATCACAGCTTTATGCCAGCTCGAATTATTTCCGCCGCCTCAGCTTTAATCGCGTATCTCGTTTAACAGCTGCCGCGCAATTATTCAGGGCACTTACCTGTGATTGCACTGTTGACAGGCGAAGCATTCCAGGTGGTAAACATTCGTCCTTGCTCTCATTACCATCTCGAATGCCGGTATTGTCTTGTTGCAGGCTGCGCATAGTCCCGTGCTCCCGAAGAGTCTGCAAAAGAACGAGCAGTGGCTGTTTCAAGAAAAGTCGCCGAGATCTCTCCTCTGTCGCATCGATGAAATTGTTATCTCGTCAAATATGTCGGATATGTCCAGTAGGCGGATTTCGAAGGGAGGGAGAGAATGGATGATCAAATTATCGCGTCTACGTCCAATGTGTGGTTTCACCCCGCGCTTCCTTTTCTTATTTATCGAGCGGGGGAGGGGTACGATTTATTTTTGCAGAATACAATTCCACGAGATCGCTTCGACGAGAGGAGAGGAGAGGAGAGCCTTCGCGTAGTGCGAGAGTCAATAAGCTTACAGGCAACGCGAATATGTCGTCTTCAAATATTGGGCCATTAATAAAGGCCACAGAGTTTCGATAGCCGCGCGCTTCGCAGACGCGGCACCTGCGCGCTTTCCCTCGGGACTCCGTAATCTCAACACGGTTTATTTGCTCCCGCTTGTTTATATGGGATGTGGGTGTATTCAATAAGGGAAACTCATCTGTAAAATTCGATTTGTGCTCCCACTTCCACCCCCTCCTTCCCTCTACTCGATAGCTCCTTCCTTCTCTTTGCCCGTTTACCCAAAGGTGAGCGCGCGTTACGTTCTCTCGTGGAATACAAAGTTCCAGGGGAAAACTTGGAAGGGCTTAATTGTATTCGGGATTCCGGATTTTTCGATGAGCGAGTTTCTATGAAATTACCTTAAATAATCCCTCTTGCAGAGGATGAGGTTTGCTTTCGTGTAGAGGGTGGATCCGACCTCGCCCAGTCTGCAGTCGCAACATCCACATTTTAAGCAATCCTCGTGCCAGTACATGTCTAGGGCTTTTAAGAGATACCTGCGGAAATACAGAATTTTTTATAAGCATTTCAGCATCTCTTCCAGCTGAATTTCTGCCGGCCGCGTAATCCAGCGGAATTCATGCCGCATTAATATCATTTTATCATTGAGAATCGCGAACACGGATCACATCGCACCCACGCTTACCTTTCCGTGATGACTTTCCCGCACCCTGCGCACTCCTGCTGAGTAGACCCATTTTTACTCGGCTCATTTTTGCTCACATCCATAGTCATTTTTGCCGAATTCTTTTTAATGCCACAAAATCCTGCAACAGAGAAATCAAGCGAATCATTGATTTTTGGATTCTCGATGTACTCGATGTTTCGAACGTTTTTCCTATTTCCGACATTTTGATTTAACAAGTTTCACGACCAGCTGATACTAGAGCGGCGAGTTGTCTATGAGTAATTAGAGTTACGGCTTGAGAATTTAACCACGCGGTTAGTGCCATCTGTGTCCGAGTGGGGGTGGTCTTTTCTATATCCCTAGCCTTCTTCCATTCCTATCTGTGTGTGTGTGTGTCTCTCCCCCTCTCTCTCTCTCTCTCTCTCTTTCGATGCGGTCAGAGTTTAGAATCGAATTAGTTTGACCCCTCCAACAGCCGCTTATTTCGCGTTTAAGCATCGCTGCTCCTGAAACAACTACAGTTTGTCAGGCAGCGGCTGTTCTAGCTCTCGATAAACATTAATTGTTTCTAAGCAGAGACCTCCTCTCCTACCGGACCACGTGTCACCATGGTAATTAGGGAATTATTCGAACCTTTGGCGCCGACTTCTAGCTGATTAAATTAGTTTGCCTTTAGATTTGTCTCCGATATCTTCAGCCACCACCACCACGGCCTCTCCCAAATTTCATTTGCCCCGATTGAATTTAATGCAACACGATTAAACTTGGTTTTATTGGAATTACCCTACTTGAAATTCAATTTATTCTCAGTCGATCCTACTTAGTTAAGTCAGAGAGTATAGTCAGCTTAACTTGATTTGTTTTCACTTGTTTTATCTCGCGTGAAATGTGTTTTAATTTCAGATTTCCATCGAATGTCTTAAATAGTTTCGTCTTGCTCCATTCGATTGCCAGGCAGCCCTCGTATTTAGATTTGCGAGTGGATGCTATGAGTAAAGTTTGTGCGGTTTCAATATGTCCTACCCCCTTAACCTGGACAATATTACGAGAATGTTAATATCTTCCATGCGGTTGGGACTTTGAGGCAAATATTAATACGAATCCTTTGAATAGTTAATTATTCGACGAGCGAAAGATCGAAATCTAACAGAGAGTAGCTACCATCTACCGCCGCGAAATAGCCACGGATGAATTTAACCTATGATAACCTATTATTTTTGCGTTATTATTGAAATAGGAGTAACATTCGTTATGAGAACAACGCCGGAGCGAGTTAATTAATCGAGTTGTATCGATTACACGGTTTATCCTTGCTCCGGTTAATTGGATATGTTATAAATAATAATGGGGCACATATATACCAATATAAATAACTAGCTAACGAAGTAAATCGTGCGATCTACGTAAGCCACGAGCGTGTTGGGAATAATAACCGGTGTAACTAATACTACATTGTACGTACGGTCAGACTGACTTCTCTAGTATTTTTTTAATACGATAACGCGCGCGTTAACGATTTTCCGCGGTATCAGAAATCGTTCGCGATATTGCACATTTTTCGAATTTAATCGCTTTCTCAGAAAGCGCTTTCAGCGCATTCCTTTACATTATTTATGCCGTGCTTTCATTGTGAAAATGTATTCTCGCTCTCCACACTATCTGGCTCTGCGGTGGACTCCCGGAACTTTTCACCGGGTAGAATTGACTTGGAGAATATTTCCACGGTGTTTTCGTGGATAGCGCGGGAGGTCTTGTGGAATTTGACCGTGGAGATTCCTGCGGACTTCGACCTGAATTCTCAGGACGACCTCGAGAACCTTGACTGACCCTTGGGGGGTGCAGTCGATTTCCACTTTGTTTCAGAATTTGCGTCGACGCGCACCCTCTAGCGGCTTCTCGCAACTGGAAAAAGCGGGAATTGTTGCGGCGCCCTCAAAGCTTTGTTCTCTACCAAGTCTCGCCGGAAGTTCGAGCCCTCCCGAGAGAATCTCAAAACTACCCTTTAACTATCACCAAAACCATTGGCTGCTGCGGTTAACCCGCAGGAATCCAACGATTCCTGTCACTTATTTACGAGGAGAAGGCAAAAGCTTCTCCCCCCTCTCTCTCTCTCTCTCTCTCTCTCTCTCTCTCTCGATTCCACGGAACAATTTAAATCTCGCATTGAAAGAGATACGGCCGATCGCCATGTTCGCGACCGTAGAGTAGAGATTGATCCAATCGTTACTGCCACAATTCATAATTCTATGGCGGATAAGTAGATTTTTTGATTACGAGGCAAACGAGTGAAAACCGAGTGGAAACGGTTCGCTGATCCGTTACGTAGGAGAGTCCATAACGATAAGTGAGGCGAGACTCCCTTCGAAAGTGGCTCGCATCGTTGGCGATCCGTTCATCAGCTACGTGATCGGATCATCTATGGATTCTGATCCTCAAAGCAACGATAATTCGATTACCCAGCACATGCCAGTCGACCGCTAACTTGTCCTGTTCTCTAGGAAACCCTTGGAGGGCTCGTTCCGAGCCCTCCTCGTCGATGCATCCAAGTCCCCTGCATCCTCTCTCCTTTGTCAATGTACGCCAGTGGCAGCAAATGAAGAAAAATCAAATTCCTCGTCTATCTCGCTCCCCCGCTCTCTCACAGCATCGATGAACCGTCCACGGAAAGAAAGTCCAATTCTTTGGAATGAGAGACGCGCTACTGAAGCTGCAGTAATTATCGACGCAGCTCTGGGCAGTCTCGATGCAGCTCTCAAGGCTCCGCCCTCGCTGCATCCGCACACCCCCAAGTCGCCACCCCCAAGATCCCTCTCGCCGTGAAACTTAAAGCGCTACGCCTTTTCTCGGTATACGCTATACAGCCCCGTGTACGCTCGACTCGTTCGTGGGATCCCGAGAATTTCCCATTTTCCACGAAGAGACGAGCAGTTTCCTCAGGGTGAATTAATCGACGAGACAAGGACGAACGATCGCGACTCGATCGTGCTGCTGCTGCTGCTGCTGCTGCTGCTACTACCCACCGTCGTCTCTCTCGCCGATGTTTCGAATCGGAAGAGACGCGCCGCGGACTTGATAAATTTCCTCGAAAACACTGACCGACCTCATTGTTCGGCTATCGCGGTCCCGGTCTTACGTCAGGAAACATTTCGGAAAAGCTCCGGCGGTGCGGGCAGAACCGCGGCCGCTTTTGTCTTTAATAATGCTTCTGTGGCGCCGTTATCTCTTACTTTTAGAACGAGTCCGGGCGTCCGGAGAGTCGGTCCATTAATTAAGCGAGCCACATTAAGCCCAGCATTAATATACTCCGCTGGCTGTTTTGTTTTATCCCGCAGGAAGGACGTAACCACCCCGGAGGCTAAGGGTGGCTGCTGCTGCCTCAGGAGGGAAGAGGAATTATTTGGAAGTGGGGCTCTGCCTGCTGTAATCCTCCCTAGCCGGCACCTTATCCCCGGGGACTGTTTAAATTCTGTAAATCGTACCTGCTAAACCCCCTGCACTCCCCCCGCTCTCTCTTTCTCTCTCCACCCATCGCCAGACGCCAGTCTCTTTCCCGGAATTAAGGAGATAAGATTCCGATAACGACCTTATCCGCGGCAGATACGCCTTGTAGGAATCCGTCCGATTATAGATTGACCTGTTCTACTGAAAACCTCGAGGTTGTCCTCTCGTCCATCTTGGAAACCGATGCGCGACCGGCCTCGCTCATGGGAATAATCGTGTTTATATCGCGGAGCATAGGTTTTTGCGTGGATACTTTCGGCAAATCGGCTTATGCCTGGATCGCGCGCCGAGTGAGCCGGTAACGATGTAATTTAACAGGCGAAAGGAATATTTCCCACGGAATAAATCTCGCGTAACAGCGCCAGTGAAATCCTCGTTTACCCGGCATTCAACCCTTGCTAATGGGGGTAATTTAAGGGATGTTTTAAGCGCCCTCGGGCCACACGTGAGCCGCACAAAAAGTTCACGTATTACGACTGTGCTCGGCGTAATCACGCATTAGCATTCCGAACGGTCGGAGGCGACCGAAACGCTGGGAACGGCGGCGCTTAAACTTTTCCCGACGAAAAAGAAGAACAATGCGAAATAACCGAATGCTTCGCGTTTTGTAAATGGGGAAAAAGTGCGTTACGCTTTACCTTCGCAATAGGACGAGATGGTATTTCAAATGAAAAAAATTCTTCCTTAAAATAGCGATCGCGATATTTGGTTTCGCGTTTGGTCGTGGACCGGAGCAAAATCGTGAGAGATAAAATTGTGAGATCGGTTATTTTCGTCTCTTTCTCTCTCTCTCTCTCTCTCCCTCTCCATTTCGCGTTCGTTTACAGAAGTTTAGATTCGAGAAGAGTCCTCGGCACCGATGTGGCCGGTGTATTCTCTTTCCTCGGGATTTTCTGGTCCCTTCGGCATCGCGAGTAATGAAATTCTGGTCAGGTCGAGGAATTCTTTCGTCAGGTGCCTTCCGCCCCCACCCCCACTCGCGCTCTCACCCCTCTCTCGTTTTATCTCTCTTTTCGAGACTCCCCCAGTTTCCTGCCATGTTTTCTCGGAGAGACTGTGTCATACTCGGTATTCTTCTCTCTCGAGTGGCTGCAGCCAGTCTTGTAGCGAGGGGGTGGCGTGAGTTACAGGGTGCGCGGGGACTAGAAGGGGGTGGTGTGCAGTCAGATTACGCTAAGCTATGCCCGTACGTGCTCGCATGGAAGTTCCACCCCTCACGGACCTCTCCACCCCCTGGCAAAATGTATTTATTGTTGTTTGTCCAACGTTCTATGTACGCCCGGCGGTCAGGGGGCAGCGCGGACGCTCTGGTGGGGGTTGAAAAAAATCGCCCGGGGCATCCGCGACGATGCCGGGCATAAATTTAAGCGGTCGCACCTCGCCGACCCTTGGACTCGCCGTTTTTTGCCTCTTTTGTTTGCCGAGTTTAACCTATCCACGTAAATACAGCGGCGCTCTCCTAAATCAATCTTTTCTTCATTCGCCAGGGAAAGAATTTCACTCTCCTCCATTCTCTCTTCTTTCTTTCCCCGCTAGAAATTAGAAGCCACCGTCGCCGGGGTATCGTCGGGCTTTATTTTCGCTCGAGGATCAGATTTGTCTATTTCGAGATTGTTCGAACTTGCGCGTCTGCTTTCCAGCAAAGTTTTCCCTCATTAAATCCTACTTATCGCAGCTGTCCTTATCGTCCGCCACTCGATTCGGTCAGCGAGTATCGATACGCTATTAGAATCGACGACAAAGGGGCTGTAACTACTTCGGGAACTTTTATCTTACGGGATTAATGGACGGATTAAAGTATTTGCGGCGGGATACGGGCTGATTGGGGTAAATCGTGGGGGGATTAGAACTTGATTGGCTAATTTGTAAGTGTCCCGAGCAGACCGGCATGAACTTAACAATCGATCGTTCAGCTTCCGCACACATGCGTGGGCAACCGAGAGAGATCGTTGTTCCAGGAGTCGAGGAGTTCAGTCGGATCAGCCTCTGGCTCGAATATCATTCGGCCAATTCTGACTAATTGGTCGGCTCTCCTCCTTCCTGAGAATAAATTCGAGGATCCACGAAGGATAAGGCGCATCGCGCTAAATCCAATGGCCCTGTAGGGTCTGGCCGCTCGCTGAATCGGTAGATCGTTTCATCCCTAAGAGCAGCGGCATCTCCAGTGGTCTAGGCAAGTTAATGTGCGGGCAACGTAGGTGGCTGACCGCTGGACTGATTTACATCACACCCCTTTACCGGAACCGGAGGGCACTGGAGGGAGGTTGTGGTCAACTGAGGGATGTAGCGTGCGATCGAGCTGCACCGGTTCTCATTAAACACACGGTAAGGAGGGGGGGGGGGGCGGGGGGGGTTTGTTGCCGAAGGTGCCTCGAGTAAAAAGAACGACTGGAAGCTCTCGACCAAGTCTTACGTAGAGCGAAGCTCGCGAATTTACGCAAAATTAACTCTCGACGAAAAATCCCCTTCAGAATTCGGACTTTTGACCCTCTCCAGAGAGTGCAACGAGACTCTCGACCCCGAAAATCCAAGTAGTTTCTTATTTGCGGACTTTTTCGAATAATTGCGGCGTACAGATGAAGCCGAGCAATTAATAAACATTCTTCAGGCAACCCGGAGAACTCGTCTTTATTCTTCGCTCACCCCCCCCCCCTTCCCCCGGAAAACTCACAAAATCCGTTTGTTTCGCTCAACCTGCCCGTGGAATGCTAATTAAATCATTATTAAAATCGGCTGCTCGCGGGAAGTAACGGGCAGAGGCCACTGCAGCCAGGACCGACTGGATGCTTTCCGCCATTTTTCGCATTCCTCGCGTTAAATCAATCGTGAAACGGCAAAATTAAGCAGTCGCAGAAGCGAAGGAGTTTGCCAGAGAGTCGAACTGTGTCCGGAGTAGCGTTACAAGCGTTATCTTGCCGCGAAACATTAATAATAAAAGTTTTCCCTCATTGTGTCCTCGTGAAGCGAGGAGGAGGGCGGCGCGGCGGGCAGGGGGTGTAGTCGACGCGCGCGTTTTGTCTTTGTCATGAATACTCCCTTATCTTTCGCGAGCCCATCACCGTCGCTGCCGTTTTGTCCCGCCGTAGAACTGTCTGCGAATTGTAAGGAGACAGGAAACACGGCAGCGCTCAGCGTCTGGACGTCCAGTTTGAAAATATTTCGAAACGTCGATCAGCCGCGAAACAAGGGTCGAGAGCGGACGACGCTCGTAATTTCAGCGGGCAACTCGCACCCCCCTGTAAGATGTTGTTGTCCGGGTGCCGTTTGCTCAAAACCAACGAACCCCTCTCACATCAACCCAGCAAACCCCAACGCGTCCCGTTAGCTAAGAGCTTGTTGCAAGCTCCGCTAATTTTTGCACACTTGCCAAAGAAAGTTTGCTCGACGATCGGTTTTTCCTCTCCTCTCTTCGATCGGGGGAAGTCGATAAAATTCTTTGATGGTTTGCGGAAATGGTTGCGATGAAGTTCCGAGCTCCTTAATTTAAGCTGGGTGCGAGGAACTCATCCAAGACGGTTTCCCGCAGTAAGACGAAGGTCCGGACACCCGGGACATATTCTCGGTCGTTGCGCGTGAGTTAGGAGCGCCCCAGGGACGGTAGCCGGTAACGTAAATAAGGTAGAAGCGGTTTGCGCGATAGCCAGGGTATTACTCACTTCTCCAGGCATCCTCCTCTCCACCCTCCCTCCCACCCATCTCTCCTCCGAGCAAAGACTCGAACTTCAGATCCAACCGGTCAAGCTAAGAGCGAATCGCTCAAAGCTGACCGCTGACTTCTAACTTCCCACTAAACATCCTAGACTAATTCAAGCGGCTCCGGGCATTTCGCAAACACCCTAAGAGGATGATCTAATGGGCCGGTCTAGCCAAAGTTTAGCTGAAATTCACTTCGCAAAGCTTTTCTTTCGTTCCCGGAAATCCAAGCTCCGCCCCTCTCGTCCTTCGTTAATATGGAAATTTGCCGCTGCCGGGACGGACGATCACCGTCATATTAATTCTCCGGTGCGCTCGGGGGTGATAAAAGCGATAAAACGTCGAGGGATGCCAAGGAAGTTGAAAATGTTTCGACAGGTGTCTTTCCAGCCGAGTCAAGGAGTCCCGTTATTGACTGGTCGAAGAGTGCAACTCGTCGAACTTGTTCCCGAAGGGAACACTTAATCCGAGTGGTGCTCGATTACACCGGTGACAGGAAACGTCAGGGTGCTGCCGCGCCCCGTGATATATCGCCAACCGCGAGAAGTGCCTCAAGTGAAAGCTATGCGCTGAAATATATCTAGACTCGACCCCTAACTCGACCAACGCTAGATATTTGGCTTTACCTTCCGCTTAATATCTCTTGATTTTTCTCATGCTCGAACGACAGAAAAACTGGAGAATTCCTCTTTATCAGGCTCCATTGTACGCGCGGTGGGATCCTTTGCGACACTTTGCAAAAACAAACCCTTTAAGAAACTCTTCAAAGGATACTCTTCTCCCGCATTATGCATTCTCGCACGGCGAGTAGGAAATTTCTGAAAATTCAATATTCGCATAATCATTTCGTAGAATTTTTTTGGAGGAGACCCTTTGGAACTTTTCTAGGACTCGCCGCTGGAAACTCTCGTCTCTCTTTCTCTCGCGTGAGATATTTTGCATTCGTGAAATTTTCTAGGATCATGATGAGATATATGCGTGGTAGATGAGACTCAAGAGCGGGTAGGGAGTCTGCGAGGCAACCGATAGCACGAAATGACCATTGCTGTCATCCTGGCAAACGCGTACAGCCGATAATCATGTATACGTTTACGCAGGACACAGTAGAAGGGGACTTGCACGGTCAGCCTTTGCTTAGGACTCTAATGACAAAGTTCCTGACCGCGGGATCTGTTTCCTTCAGATACACTCCCCTCCCCCCCCCCCACACAAGTTAACAGCAACATTCTCATGGTAATATTCCGCAAAATAAAAACCACCCCATTTCCGTTCCTTTACGAGCCTCGTCAGGAGAATATTACACGGGGTTTGAAATACGATATTATTAATAATTCATCGCTTCTCACCGACGGTAATTTCGGGAAACGATCAATCTGATCCTTCCACGAGTCTCGTCGAATCGTAAATGGCTTCGAGTCTCGAGGCTTTGCTTCTTCGATGATATCCAGGCGAAAAAGAGAGCAGGTCAGCCGAGTTATTGTTTTCGTGATGAATGTACATAAAATAATGAAACCTGGAAAGTATAGCGGACTGCGAGAAAAAAAATATATCGTGCGTAATACGAGCGACAACGCCATAGGGGCCCCGCACACTTCACGTATGCCGGTTGGAAAATTATTGTCCTCGCGGTCACTCGGGAGCCTCCGCCAGGACGCGAGTCACGCTTGGACAAAACCAGCCCCAGTACCGGGCACTTCGGATTTATCGCAAGTTTAACATTACACAGAAGTTGGAAACGGTGCGAGGGTTTCTGCCGGATATTTATACGGTTTGAATGCACGTACGAGGATCACTCTAATGGTTTTATTATACTGATACCCGCGGGATTTCATCGTGGCGTTCGCACCCGCTCGCGATTCCACCAACTTCGCCGAAACTCACGAATCCCCGGCCAGGAAAGAGCACAGCTTTTTTAGTCAAGTACCTCGCGGGATAAAGTTGCCGGGGAATATCTTCCGACGTGCACGCACACACGCGCGCGTAAACGATTCAATAAGATTATCATCGTGGTGACTCGCCACGAGCGCTGGAATTCCCGACTGCTTCGTAATTATCATTTGCGTTTCGGGCAAGGAGATGGGGCGCGTGTCCCGGTAAAATAGCGCGATGCAGGAAAAAAGTATTTTTTTTTTTTTTTTCGCGAAAACGGTGTTGTAGCAGCAGGAGCCAAGGGAATAAATGATTCGATAAAGTTTCGCCATTCGCGAAATTGAAAGTTCGGTAGGAGTTTCGATGGCCAGCAGGGGAGTCGAAGAGGTCGAGAAGGTTTTCATGCATCTTTTCTATCGAGCAGGTCGATTTATCATCCCGCACGTTCCATAGGAATATTGAATACGACAAGATAATCTCTTGACACCCTTCTGCGACTACCACCCCGAATGCGCCGGCGTTTTGCGGTACCGCTGGTTACGGTCGTGCTTAATGTACCGCAAGGACCGATAAGCTGCGCTATACTGTTGCGATGTAACCTCTAGTTTTTGCTTCGCAAAATGCCAGTCCACCCTACCTCGATAATACAGCGCTCCCACCCCGCTGGATGACAGTTCATAATCCGTCAAGACGATCTACTGAAAATGATTCGAGCGCACCACGCGAAAAGCGAAATATCCGAAGATCCCGCTACTCCTGGGGATCCGTTCGAAAGGAGACTCTACAAAAGTATCTCGCCGTTCGAGCTATCGCGTCGGAGAATCGAGTTCTGGCAATTTCGAGATGGCAATCGAGATCGGCGGCTTTATTATGGCGCCGCTCGGAGGATCCCAGCAGTTATGCTAATCCGGACCTTATTAATAAGGACTCAGGGAGGAGAGTGGAGATCGTTGTACCTAACGGAGGTTCTAACCCTTCGTTAAGGGTTTCTATCCAGGCTGAGTCCTTCCACCACTTAACGCAGGACCCTTTTCTTCGAGACAAAGTAAGCGAGATTTCTCATATAATCGTTTTATCCTCGGCACACTTTCGAGTCCTGCGCGGCGCCTGGGAAAATCAGCAAGCAACGCTCGCAGGATTACCAGAGGCAGGATGCTCGCCATTAATTAAGACTGACAGCTTTATGCCTCCGTACGCACTGATATGGGCAACCGTCGCAAAAATATCCGCAGTCTGCGGAAGCTCCCGCGCGTTACGTCACATGCAGCAGCCACAGCTTTTTCAAGAACAGTTCTGCTCTCTTTTTGCACCGGAACACGCCCTCTTTTCTCCCCGCGACTCCAAATAAAATCAAAACTAAAATAAGGCCTCGACGATCCTTCCCTCTCTCTCTCTCTCTCTCTCTCTCTCTCTTTCTGCTAACGAGAATACGGAATTAGAGAATTTGTTTTTCCGTGATTTCAGTAATTTTTTCTCGCGATTTCTGACAGTTCCTCCTCGCTACGTGATGAAGTGTCGCAGGAGATCAATGGCCGCAACGACACGGCGCGCCACGACACGACGCGACACGTGGTAGCAGCACAATGGGATCTAGCGAGCGCGTTTAGACAAAATAATAGTCGTCGGCGACGAGTTGCGGTCGCTTTGTGGCCAGGCGCGACGCACAAAGGTGCCGTCAACGTTTTTGACGGTACGTCGTCGCTCTCGAATAACCGGAAGCGACGTCGCTGTCACAGCACAAGTGGATCGTTTTCGCGGCTCTGTAATTATCGACTATCGGCACATTCGAACTTATCGGCTCTCCCCGGACATAAAAAAGTCCATTGTCCAGCCGGCGCTCCGGGACTTCTAATACTCGATTCTGCCCTCCAATAAGTAACCGGCCGGAGTTCCGTGATATTTGGCCGAGTGCGAAATAACAATGCAACCGGCAGATTCCGCAATCTGATTGATCGGGAGTAATATAGCGTTGGTGGATTGGCGAGGCTGGTCAGGCGTGAGTATCGGTCCCCAGACGAGCTAATCAAACGGGCCGGATATAAGGTGGCGTCGAACCAAATACAGATCTTGTTGCACGCCGGCTCTTGAGGGGTTGCCGAGGGATGTAAGGGGGAGCGGTGTTAGTTTCCGTGGCATTGACGTTCCACAATACAACCCCGATGCTGTCGGCACCCCATTTGCAACACCCTCGTCGTCGCGCAATCTCCGAGCCGCGCTACTCTCGCGAAAGTACGGCAGTCTCGTCTCGTTCTGCTTCTTCCGGTTCCCCTCGATACTTCCGGCCCGGTCGGAGGTCGCCAGCTTCGATTCAGCGCCGGTTCTTCGAGCAGAGCTACGCGTCTTCTCCTCCTCATCCTCCTCCTCCTCCTCCTGTAAATTCGACCAGCTAAAACGGATATCGCGAATAAAACATTCGGAACGCTAAGTGGTTCGTTATTACCGAACGGGTTCCAGTTTCATTTTTAATGGAAAGTTATTTTCCCGCGCGAGAATCGAGGCTTTAATGGCTTAAGTGGTTTAAATGAATTTTTACGAGCACCGTTAAACCGTTCGAACGATGCTCTCCTGCGAGGAACCGTAATGCCCTCGGCGGACAAGCGTAACCTCAAAATGGTATTGTAACGACAGAACGATGCATGAATCCTCGCGTAAAATCTATTATCGCTCGGCTTATCGCGGCATTGATACTACAATGGATAATATCGCTGCTAACCATCCTTGAACGACCGTAAGCGTCGATCAGTGACGTCACTATCAGTCGTTTCCGGCTCGCCAAGCACGGTTCCACAGCCAGCAAGATGGCGCCAATTCAGCGCGTTAGTTCGACTCCAGCTGCACATGCACACTCGTTATATTCTGAAAAGCCTGCTCCGATATTTCGATGAAAAAAAAAGGGAGAGAGAGAGAGAGAGAAAAGGGAAGCAACATCGAATGACATCGGACGTTCCGGATCTCGGGGTTGTCCAAATCCAGGTGGATCGGAAGGGGAGGGACGAGGCAACGCGTGCATAAGTGTAAATTTTTGGGCATTTCCCTCGATATCGAAACGCCGTTGCGATAATCGCAGGCAGCTCGTGGTAACGCGAGATAGGCCGACAGAGAGGATACCGGAAAATGCGGCCGGTGACCGAAATCCGGCTAATGGTTTCACTGAATCAAACCAGCGGCGGCGTTTAACGGAGCAAACAGACAGAAAATGGAGCGCAACCGCATATAAAGAGTCGATGATAACGGAATGATATATGACTTGGTGTGAATAACAGAGGCGAGCGAAAACCGAGCGCCGGTGGCGTTGGTCTGGGAGACGAGGTTATGCGCACCCTCCTCCCCCGCCGCTGCCCCTAACGCCGTGATTGATCGGCCTGGAGATACCGCGCGATATTCACCACGGATTAAGTGAATGTACCGACACTTAATAACTCGCCAAGAAAACCGGCGTTCGATAAAAAGCCGATTTCCAAGGGGCCAGAATCCCTCGGGACCCCCCTCGTCCCCGCCACTCGCGCGGTACCTTGGCGTAATTATTCCTGGAGATAATGGCACGGGCCTCCTCCGCATCTGGCCAGTTATCGATTCAATTTGCTAAAAGTACCATAAAAATCGCGCTGGCGGCCGGGGATTAACATTTTAAAAATGGTCCTGAGCAAAGCGCCGGAATGGCCCGTAAAAAGTTTTCGAGCTCGGCTGCCTCGCGATTAGGTGAAAAAAGCGGAACGGTCTTTTTGCCGCGCGCTAATTCTGCAAGCACATTGCAAATAGTGGCCGATGCATTTTGATAGTAGAATTTCAATCAGGTCCGTGACGGCGTAATTTGCGCAAAGTCATCGCGTAAAAGTGTCGTTTCACTATGGTGGGCACGGAAAGCCCGGCACATCGTGACTCAATTACCCTTACGCGAGCTTGACCCCCGTGACTCGAGAACCGGAAGTAACTCTGATTGGACCGGAGCGAGTGTTGGTGTACCAGCCGACCGTAAAGTATCCCTCGCAGGTAAATGCACACGCGCTAAGTTAATTCCCGAGTATTACGCGGACGAAGTGGCCCGTTAACAGTAAATAATACTGCAACTATTACCGCCAAACGGCGCCCTTACCGGAGAAATATGGTACTCGTACAAATCGTGCTTAAGATTCCACCACCTCTCTCCCTTGGTAGTGATGGTGGTGGTGGTGGTGGTGATGGTAGCGGTGGCGGTGGCGGTGGTGGAGACCCGCTATTCCTACCGAAACAGAAACAGACCAGTTTCGCGACTAAATTTCTCACGAGATTCACCTATTTTTCCAAGAATAAACATTCCTCGCATAAAAATCTTAATAGTTAAAACGAGATTCGAGAAACCTACGTTATAAAATTTTCAGTGCTCTCTCTCTCTCTCTCTGTGGAATATGTCCGGAATTAGCCAAAGTCTTAGTTGAGACGAACCCAGCGGACCAGAAGGTTGAATAATTGAGATGGAACTCTAAACCCCATGTCCGACTATTACCACGAATTCAATATTAAAGCTTTGTTATTTTCGCCTGGCCAGATCTCGGGGCAGAAAAACAATATTTGACTACTCGAGGAAGAAGTCTGTCTTTTCGTTGATGCTGACGAGAAATTTGAAAGCGAGTTAATTAATTAATAGCGATAGAGTTTGGAATATATCTTAATTGGTTAACGTTGATGTAAACGCTATCGCAATTCAAAGTCAACTCCATTAGCAGGCGTGCTACTGTATTCATGACTCTCTTGGATCTCTCCATATGTGGGGAATGGCTTGACCATGCATTATACAAACAGTAAATACGCCACTCGGCCGTGCAAGAGCCTAATTGAAACCGCGGCAATTACCACCAAATGAAGAACCTCCCATCGAACAAGGAACCCCCCACCCTCAGACGTTTAGTCCAAATATGGCTAAATTTCTCCAGGAAATTTGTGATTATCAAATACATCGGGTGGAAAAGCTTCGTACCGCTCGCGGAGGCCTCGAGTCCAAGACGTGATTAAATAATGCGAGAAAGCTTGAAAAAAATGAGTCGAGGAGAGCCGGAAGGGCAGCAGTCCCTCTCCCTTCTTCCCTCCGTCTCTCGGCAAGAGTCAGAGATGCGGAAACGACTGCGAAGACAAGCACAGACGTTACTCTCATTACTGATTCAAGGCGGATTTCCGTCTCGCGACGAAAATTCGGACAGACATTCGATCCAATTATACGGCCCACGCCGAGTAAGCTTCTCCAGAGGTAAGGTGGTGGCACTGCGTTAAAAGAAACGACCATAAACAACGACCATCGCTAAACCTCGAGTCGTTCTGCGTCTAGTTCCTTCGGTGTCTAATCAGCTCGCAGAAAATTAACAGTTCGTTAAGCTCGAAAGCTTGCGAGCTTCAAACACGCCGTCGAGATTTTCCAGCAGACTTCAGCTTGGAGGGGTTGTTTCCTGTCCGTTAGGTGATTTCTAAAAACGTGGAGAACCCCGGAGGGGAGAGGGGCGCTCAATGTTCTTAGAGACGCTTCAGGATTGCCCATTAGCTCGAAATCGATTTTTAATGAAAAATCGCTGATTTAACGTGGCCCGCGGGAGTTCCAGGGGGTGGCTGAGCAAGCCTTAACTGAGTTCTCGAAGACCCTCGGGCTCGACTGACCAAATTTGTTAAGTCGATAATTACAAGGGTCCGATGCCTCCAGATTGCAGATTAGGACCGTCCGATAATCTCCGCAGGCCTTGGAAAAACACTTCTAGCGGAAAAAGGAGGGGCGAGAGATGGACCGCGCGCGCGCGCGCGCTCGCGTATTTAGCATAAAATGCAAAATACTCCCAGGGCATAAATCGTATTCCCATTAGAAGTACCGGGAGCGGAAGGCGTGGGTGGGGTGAAATTTGAATATAACCAGATTAAAAATTAAATATTACCGAAGAAAGTGGCCGGGCGATTAGGTCGAAATATAAAAACCACAGGGAAATTGCTCGAAATTAAGCGGACGACGTTCGGCGCAAGAAAGGCGCAAACTCTTTCTACTTCTCCCCATCGCCAAAATTTATCCGTATCCACACTGGATTCTCGTACAACTCTCCCCCCATCCCCGAGCATCCGAGGATGACTCGCGTCGCCCTTATTAGTCGCTTTTACCACTTATCCGTCGGTGCGCGCGCGCGATTCAAATACACCGCGAGTGTCCCGCGGAGATTAGAATGAAGAAGCAATTTCGCCGTTCGGTTATCACGCGGGATACAAATGGACGATAAAACCTGCAATTTTATGAAGAAAGAGTGATGAATGCGCTCTCCCGGTTTAAGCGGAGATTTAAACGTATGCGCGGAGTTTGATTTGTGGGCGGAAGGTCCTGTGCGCGCGGTGCACCATAACCATTCCTCACAATATCTGGGGCCCGGTAAAAATGGTCCGGGCCACACACAAGTGGCTGTATCTCGCGGATTCCCCACTTCCCCGGTGCCATTAAGTCCACGAAACCGGTTAACTAAGACATCAGTCATAATACGCGAGACAAGACGCTAAGGCGAAACAGAAAAGGCCCTCGTAACTTCTCGTTTGCCGAGCTTTCGTTTCTAATGCCCGAGCAGTCTCGGATCACCACGGCAACTGCCTTTATGTCTCGCCGAGATTCCTACATGAAACTTTATGGGCCGAGAACGAAGATCTCGCAGCCGCGTTGTCTCCCGTTAACAACTTCCTCGTCGATATGGGAAATAATTTATGTAGCGTTTTAGCGCGACGGTCCTTTCCGGCGAATATCGTTTTCCAGTCGTAAAATCTCACGGATTTGAGTGGAGCTCGTTCCAGCACAGCGGAGAACCGCGTTTCTGTCGGGAGTAAGATGGAATGCGTTCTGGTCAGTTGGGAAAGCCCGGGACCGGGACCGGGACTGGGACCGGGACTCGGGCGAGAGATTTACAAGTTTAGTTAGCGCTGATCACACCCACGGGACTCCGAGCGCAGAGCGTCGGGCGTCGGGACGCCGACTCTACCGATCCCGATATGAAACTCGCGCGAGATTTCAGCATGACGCGCTATCGTGGCGATGTGAAAAAAAAACTCTGCGCTAGTCCCCCCCCCCCCCTTATTTCCTTCCTTCGTCTTTTTCCTCCTCGATCCCCTCTGTCCGCAGTCGTTCGCGTCGATCGTCCGTCGCTCGTGGAAAAATCAATTTTCGCGCACACTCGCTGCAGAATGGAGGAAGGAAGAGAGGAGAGGACAGGAGGGGAGGAGCGATAAGACAGTGCTGAACACCTCGTGATCAAGTCCATCAAAATGAATCTCCGGGTGGTGGTCGCCCCCCGCGTTCCAAGTTCCAAATGTTGCCAACAAATCTCTTCTGCTTCCTAACCGTTACAGATAGCGAGCCGTTAGAGTGGCATTTTTCCCTCGCTTATGAATGACCAGCGCCGGATAAGCCGGCAGGATATATCGTTCCAGGACCTCCGCCTGATTCTCTGGCGCATTTGTTTGAATTATTTTATATCCCGCGATTTTTTATTATCAGTATCTCTCCGGAGCTCGGGGGGTGTGGAATTTCACGAGAGAATATGCGCGCCCGTGTAAAAGGACCTCCTCGGATCCTCGTGAATATCCCGATCGGAAACTCTCGGGAGTTTTTCACGGGGTTTTCGAGGGTTGAGAGTTTCGCCAGTGGAGAAGGGTGAGAGGGGGTGGAGGAGCGAGTTCACCGGTTGAATTCGAGCCGCGCGGAGGTGGCGCGGAGGACGATTGTCCTGGAGCAGGAGTGCCATCCTAAGCCGGCTTGACTAATTGGCGGCGTTATAATCATGGGTACACGGTTAGGTTGGTATTACCGCGAGTTATAGCCCCCGTCTCCTGTAGCCGGCGAGCCGCACACATTCGCGCGCGAGAGGGCCGCTTAATGACCCCGCCGTTTACGCAAATTTTCCCATTATGCGACGCGGTTTTGGACCGCCAAACGGGGCGATTCCAACCGTTGGAACGAGCGTCATTTTCTGCCGGGGTCTCACCAAATTCGCCACCCTATCCACCCTCCTGCCCTACTCTACCCCTATCCTATCCTATCCTATGCCCCTCTCACTGCAATTCTACTCGAGTCTCTCTATAATGCGAAACTTTCGAAAACCTATCCTATTTTCCGGTAAAAGTCCACTCGTCCCCGCTTGAAAGAAGAGTTTCGGAACTCTTTCTGGGGGGGGGGGGGGAGACGTGAAACTGCAAGATTTCGGGAATATAAATGCGTGGGTGGCACTGGACTCGCTACCCTTGAGTACGCGGCAGCCAATGAAGTTTCATCCGCGGCTGGTAATGCGTCGCAGTCCACGAGGCAAGTTTAGTAATTATTTAGCTAAATTGCTAGACAGTTGGCACCGCTCGGCAGCATGTGTTTGCAACCGGTGAAAAATCTCTGAATTAATGCTCTGCCATTAATTATGTTTATGAGTCCAAATTGTCTCGGGGACTAGGAATTTATGCAAATGTAATTTGCGAGATCCGCTCGCTCGCGTTTCTCCAGTTGCCATTAAAACGCGTCTTTCTCTCTCTCTCTCTCTCTCTCTCTCTCTCTCTCTCTCTCTTTCTCAAAATCCTGACACCCAAGGACCGTCTTCTCCTAAGCGGTAATACAAGCGGAAGTGAAGCGCGAGCGTCAATCCTGCCGTCCTCCCTCTTTCCTCCGAAAGATCAGGAATAAAATCGATCGGTCTGACGAAAGATAGATTAAAACTACTGCGGAAATTCAAGAGTTTTCGGAAACTGAAAACTGACTGATGTTCCGGGGATTGGAGAGGTCGAGACTGATGGTGGTGGTGGTGGCGGGGATTTGTAAATCGTTGGTCGTCTTGCTGATTGAATTACAATGGAAAAAATTGGCTCGCGTTGATTAACCCGTCAGCGAGAAAATCCGAGCGATGTTTTTCTTACGTATCGACAGGTATGCGTTCTGACGAATTCCACGCGACGGAGCACGTAACGTTAACCGGCCCTAACGTATGCACGTAAATTGAAAATCTCTCAGAGGGCCGCGTTCAGGCCGCTTTCAAAAGAGGGACACGTTTGTTTTTTCCGCTACCCTTGCCCGCGGGCTGCCAGGGTATAGCGCGGTACACCACCGGCCGCGCTTGGTATCAGCTGTTTAATTAATTTTACGTCTCGCGCAAATGAAACGGAGAAATATAATACGCGATATCTGACGTGTGGGTTTAAAAAACACGAAAACCCCTTGAAGCGCTGGGGCCGGTTACGTCGCGGACCCTGTTTTACGCTCCGTTGTTTTATTTTTCTTTCTTTTTCCAGCCAACCCCTGGCACCCCCTCGTCGTCCCCTTTACGGTCTGCTCGCCAAACTCTTTCTGCGAAGCTTTGTTGGAGCTCGGCCTCCGGAATATCGAAGTGACAGCCCGTTCCATGTAAACTCGATCGGCTCCTACATTTCCACGGGTCTCCATGCAGAACTTTACTTTATTTTGCGTCAAGTAGCCTCGGCGAATCGGCCGTTCAACCCCTATCGCACTTCCGCGGCAGCCCCACCAGCGATTCTCCTTCATCTCCGAGGATGGACAGCAGCGGCATTTTTCATTCCGATCAGCCCGCGAGACACGTTCGCGTTCTTTCATCAAGCGGAGCTTTCTCTCTCTCTCTCTCTCTCTCCCTCTCCCCCCGTTTCTCCCTTGTCCATCACGTAAGATTCCAATCGCTTACAGAGCTCCATCGCTCCATTGGAAAATGTCCGCGACGGAAAAACCGAGGAGGAAAAGCAACACGGTGCCGGGGCTGCGCATCCAAGAAAATATCCCCTAGCATGAAAACCAATTAAAGCAAACACACTCGATAATAAGCCCAGACAAGAATCACGTTAATTTTGCATTAAATTAACATTGGAGCGAATATTAAATAAATTACATTAATGTCCTGGCGTTAATCGTTAAAACGAATATTCCGTTACAATAGATTCATTGGCTCCTAATTGGATGGTTGCACTGAAATAAATTATTTCGCAAAATTAATTTCGATGAATTCAATTCGCTTTAATTAATCTATACATGCTTAATTGAAATTTCTTGGTAATTCCTCCGAGCGAGCTACAGTTACGAAATAACCAAGCGTAAAACCATCGGCATGATAAATTCCGCATATTCAAATTGCTAGTCAATAATATATCCGTAGTAACCGTTCGAGATACGCGCCAATATTCCGTGATTGAATGCAGAAATTAATACCAGTGACATGGAGATGCAGCGTATCAAAAACAGCTCGATATCTCTGGCCCCTTTCGTTGTCACCGGCAGGTGTACTAGCTGGAGAATTAAGAGCAACCAATGACGTCGCAATATCGCCCGGATCTCTCTCTGCCCCCAACCCCCTCCCGCTCAAAGTGCAGGCTTGTGAACGTGACGAGGAAAATGACTCGTGTGTGAATGCAATGGAGAGAGAGAGAGAGAGGGAGGGAGGGGGAGAATTTCGCTATCGCGAATTTATATCTGATTTCGGCCCATACTGAAATCAGCCAACAAAATTGATCCGTCCTTTGATTTATTACTGCGAACTAATAAAGCCAGTATCGTGCGTAGCCCGCGGCATTCTACAAACGAGCGATAGGTACCGTTCTCTCGTACGACTGAGCCCTGGCCATACTTTACAGACTGCGTCTGCCAGCAATTGTAATGTTGCCGTAATGTTGATTCACGTGCGAGCTCGCCTATCATTCGTTTCCCGTGTCCTTGATAAATCGACGCTGTACAGCCATTCGCAAAAACTCCGAAAAGGTCCACCTCCTCCTCCTCCTCGAAATTTTTCCAAACCTCCCCTCCTTCCTACTATTCCTGGGACGTGGAAAAAGATTTCCGGTTCGCGCGGTCACGTTCGAGATGGAATTAGCGTTACAAGTGCACCGTCGATTAACGATGGAAGGACCACCCCTCTACCGTTCACGAGGGTGACCAGCCGGATGAGCTCGATACGTGTACGCACGGCGACGCACACGCACACGTCCACGTATCGTCAAGCGCACATCGATTATATGCTCGATTTATTCGCTGACCTGCAACAAGAGTTCGCCAATCGATTCTCCACACGCACGACCCTGTCCGACAAATTTAAAAGCTGTTTCACTGAGAAATCCCTGCGCGTGAAATCTAGCAAGATACGACAGCGGTGGACGATGGAATTTTCATGGATGGAAGTCGGCGCAGGTAAGCCGAGAGAAAGGAACGTGTAAAATTCCTGGAGCGATTGATTCGAGGCTGCGAATGTATCAGCAGCGGCGATAAATCAGTGGGAATGGCCGAGGAGCGAAGCTATTGTCGAGGCAGCAAAGCGCTTTTGAAGTGCCGATAGTAACGAGTAGTAACGCGGCATAAGCGGCATAAGCGGCGTGCGGGGGTGGTAGATATTCTAATTAGGGGTAACACGAGCCACTACCTCGCCAGCTGAGTAAGGCATACGGCGTAGGGGCAGCAGAGGTAGCGGAGGTTGTATGACCCCTATCAGCCACTGTGCCACTGACGGCTCGCTAATTGCTCAACCACCCCCGCCCACCCCATCCTTCAAATCCAAATCCATCCCTTCGCAAGCTCGTCCCTCCAGAACATCCACACACGCATAGATCCGATCGCACGCCAGAGAAATCGCTCCCCTTTCCCCACCCTCTACCGTCGCGCACTTATGATCCACGCGTGGAATTCTCATCGATTCCAGCGCCAGAAAGCAAAGTTGCATTCTGCGAGAGTCAGTCGCGTCAGTTTCTTCCAGGATCACCTTGGAAAAGCGCTCTTGCTTCCATTGAAAAGTTTTTGAGAATTTCGCAGTCTCGATATGGCGGATATTGTCGAATCGTGTGATTTCACGCTTTAATTAATTTCCTGATTCAATAACGCGCAATTTTACCTGAGTCGCTCGGATGTATTAATGGCGGGGAAGAGTCGGTATTACAATAACGTGTTTACCATCCCATAAATTCTTGCTTCACAATGACATAATGGTCCATATTTGCCCGTTTACAGGATTATTTGAGCCATCGAACGTGACGAATTCCATTCGTCAAGTCGAGGCGAATTATGCAGAATAATGCAGGGAGAACTATCGCGACCGTGCGATACCTCGGCGAGTGCTGGTAAATGCAATTATAATTTTAATTTCGAAGGTATTTAATAAAGGGGCGCATCGCGCAACTCGCTTCGCTGGCCAACCCTCGAGCTTGCCATTACAACCCCCTGTGTGTGGACTAATTAGTAGTTAGCCTGCTCGCAGCCCGCATCGATGCATCCCACCGCGATGCAGCCGCTGCACTTTTCTCCAAAACTGTCGAATCGCTCGAAACAACTTATCGAACCGCGATCTCTCCCTGTCCCTGTCCCTGTCCACCGCGAGAAAATCACAGCAATTTTTCTACGGGAGGGGATTCCACGACAAAAGCTATTCTCGCACAAAGGATAAGCGATTTGCCCGAATTTTCCGAGCGAGTGAATTTTTAATTCTCTTCGGAGGGAGAGAGTACAGTTTTGCAATTGAGTTTAGACGTTGATTAAGGTGGAAGACGAGTGAATTCATTGGGAGCCTGGCCAAACGGGGCAATACATTGAGCAGCAGCCAGCGTTAATAATCAAGTTAGCCGGAGGGAGTGACTCGGGGGTAGCGCGCGCGCGCGCGGAGTAGTTTCTACTCTTTTTTCGTCCCCGACAACTCGTCGTTTCGGTCAATTTGCGGCGAAGTCGAACGGACACTCGCGATTGAATTACGCCGACAACCAAGTTTAGCTGGATCAAATGCCGAAAGGCTGAAAATCAATCCGGGGTGCGATCGGTTTAATGGGGGCACGGCGCACCACGTGCCGCGGCCATTACAACCCCTTTTCACCTCCCTCCACCTCTGCCTCCTCTACGGTGCAGCCGTTGCCGTGCGGTACTTACGTGTACACGGACTTGGGTAAAAACAATATTAAAAAAGAAAAATTCAACTTTTTCATTTCACGGAACTGCTCAGCCCCGAGAGATTCAGCCCACTCGGGATATTTCAAAGTTTTTCCTATTCAAAAGGCCCCGGTCTGTCCCACGGATTATTTCAAGAAAAAGTTCAAGTGATTTCTAGTGTTTCCTCGTTGCTTTATGGAGAAAGAGAGGGAGAGAGAGAGAGAGCGCGCGGCTTAATGGACAGTTCGGAGAGATTGATAAGTTCAATATAACCGAGATTAATAGCGGCACACAAATACTCGAAAGATTTATCAATAATCGATCAGGTAAATAGAAACGCAATCGACAAGATCCATCAAGTTCGAGTCGATCGAAATTTCCGGCAAAATTCTCGGCTAACTCTTACCCCTTTTCCGGGTGTTTAATAACCCCAGCTGACCGGGCCGTTCTCGCACGTGGTGGTTGGGGGTGGAAGAGAGCTGCGAGGGGGTTGCATATGAGCGATTGCCACACACGGCGTGTAGCGCCTACCGTGGTGGCGGCATTTACGTTAATTAAATTTCCCCAGCCCACAGACCTGATCCTCAACCCCATCCCATCCCCTCGTCCCTGCCCCCTTCCCCACCACACACGAGCTACAGTGTGCGTGGTGGCCCCAGCATCAATCATTGCACGCTCACTAGCTGGACTCACCCCTTCCATTTCTCTCTCTTTCATTTTCTGTGTGCCGAAGGATCCAGTCGCGAGGGACTGTTTAAAATTACCACCCCAACCCTTCTTCGCCCTTTAGTCCACCCCCGCGCGCCAAATCCACCACCTCGTCAAGAGTGCCGCTGACGGGCGCTGCATGAAAGCGAAAATTTTTCGTTAATCGCCTGCTGTTACTGCTGCTGCTGCTGCTGCTGCTACTACTACTACTACTACTACTACTACTACTACTACTACTACTACTATTACTACTACTACTGCTACTACTGCCTTTACTAAATGGCTCACCTTCAAAAGCAGATGCATTTCCAGAGGACCGACTAATACTGCGCGTAGAGTTTCGTTCTATTTTTTTAGTTTTCCCGAAAACATTGGAAATTTCTCGCTAATGCAAGAGAACACAGAGAGAGAGAGAGAAAGAGAGAGAGAGAGAGAGCGCTCTCTTCGCTTGGTTAACTGATAAATACATGTTACGCTGGACGATCAAATTTTTTCGATAATTGCCCATCGGAATTAGTTATCAAAGGGTCAGCGTGCATGCGAATGGCATCGTTAGAATCCGGCGTTAAGTACAGGGCAACGGTAATAGTCACGCGTTGATTTCAAGCGACGCTCTAAATTGTTACGGTTTTTTTTTTCAACTCTTTTTACGTTTTTTACCACAGTGATTTCACATAGGACCAAATCGCTATGACTCAACGTGCATATCACCGAATTGAAAACCACACTTCGAATTCCATTATCGAATTTCCGCAATTTTATTGTGCATTTATTTTAATATCTTTCCTCGCCAAGCACACGCGAAATTTAATTTTTCACACACATACGCGCCTCGAAGGAAAAAGTATCGCGGGATAGAGACTCCATTCGGAAAAGTTTGAAAAATGAATTTAGAAGTTTGCTTGAAATTAGCCAAATGTCCGAGGAGCGGAATGGAAATATCTGTTCTTCTCGTCGAGTACACGGAGCTTTTTCCGATAAGTTGAAAGCGTCGCTGCGTGAAATCGGCGAGCGGCCCCTCCGGCGATCGCAATCTCGTAATCGACTTTGCGAAACAATTCTATAATCCCTTAAACCTAATTAGGAGCGAGTGAGCTCCGCGCAGAACTCGAATTAACTCCGCTACAAACAAGAACAATATCTTCCTCGAGGAACTTTGTTACTGCAGAGTTTCAGGGGGCTCGAAGGGGGTGGTAGAACTTGAAGATAGTCGTAAGGAGAAGAAAATAAGCTGGGGCCCGAGGATCGCCAGCGGCTGGTCAATGTAATCGCTTGTAAAAATGTAATAAAGGATCAAAGTCGACCAACCCAAACGGATATTACGTGGATGGAACGGTCCTCCATCCACATAAACAGTTGATTGCCCGATATCCTTTTGCTCAATAATACTGCACGGAGTACCGGCGGCTTAAAAAGCTACCCTCGCAGAAGTTAATTTTAATAGCGTTATGAGAAAGAAGTCGTACGTATCTCTAGGAAGATGATAATAATCGCGCGAGGGTTCTACGTGGAATGTCTAGTAGATGGGGCTACTAGATGTGTCTGTAGATGAACAGGCGAGATTCATGCTTATTGTAATATTGCTATTCTTCAAAGGAGAGAAAAAAGGGAGGAAAAGTCGAGGAAAGTAGGAGACTCTTTATGCTCGAATTCCCGAGGGCTGCAACGGACGAGCGTTTTATAAACCGTTCGAGGAAATCGAAGACACCCTCGAGCAGAGTGTCCTTATAAGAGCGGCTCGGACCTGGAGTATTTCATATTTGCCTGTAAAAGGTAGCTTTGTGTAGTTTATATTAAATCATAGCACGGGATGTCAATAAGACATGCACATCCACTCGAGGAAGCAACGTCCACCGAACAATAAAATTGTCTTCCCCGGCCAAACTTCAAATATTTGCCTCTATTTATTCATCTCCTACCGGAAATTACATTGGTACGCCTAATTTTGTATCAGACTTTTTCTTCATTTTTTTTTCTATTTTTTTTCTTTTTTTTTTTTTTTTTTGAATATCGCGATTTAATCAATACGAAATTGAGAGAGAAATAAAGGTTACATTTCATAAATACCTTAATTTATTAGATGGAATGGTACTGGATATTGAATCAGCGAAGGTCGAAAATACTCGTTGCAATATTTTTATTGGTCGGCGTACCGGATACTCTCGCTCTGTAAATGTAAAAATAAAAAATTAATTACGAAATACGAATTACGCGAGGGGGGAAATTACACGCTGACAAATGCCAAACGCGAGAATTGATTCCTCAAGAAGTAATTAAAAATCGTTGATTGAACTCAGCGCGATTAATTTGAAATTTAAATTGGATTCTGTAACCGCATACCACTACTACTCGTCTAACATCAAAGTTATCGAGCGAATAATTTTGCAGGAACAATGCAATATAATCAATATGAATTACCTTTGAAAGAATGGAATACGATAAATGAAAAATATTAAGCCGGACTATCCTATACATCGAAGGGTGAGAGGGAGGGAGGGTGGAAGGGAGATTCATAAATTCCCTCGAAATGCAGCTGGATTTTTTCTTGGCGACAAATATCTGCTTGATCGATAGAGGGCACGAGTCCTGTCACGTGATCTCGGGAGAGTTATCACTCGCCCCCCTGCCCCCTCGGAACTGACGAGACTGACGGGACTCTGGCCAGCATGAGAAAATATAACGGAAATCAACTCGAACGAAGTCGCTTGGAATTAATGAATGAATTCAAATCAGTCCCGTTTGTTGATTCGCTATCGAGAAGGGGTGGTTTCGAGTGTCGATTGCGGGGGTGGGTTGGAAGAGAGGGGTCCGTTGCAAATTCCGCTCGATATGATGCACACACGCCGATCTCGACAGCGTTATTACGTCGAGTGCTATTAAGACTTCCAATTAGTTCGATGTACCACGAGCCTCCAGCTATGGACGCTAGGGAAAATCGCCGGAAAATCGCGCTCGATCGTTTATAATTTCAGCCAGCAATGAAGAAAATCTCTCTCCACGCGCTTTGTTGTGTTTTTTATTCACCGGAGGACGCCGCCGCTCGTTCAACGGAATTAACGAAAATCGCGATTAATTTCATTAGTTGACGTAGTAGAGGATTATTTGGAGGATCAAAGAGGAAACGAAACGAAACGAATAAATGTTTGTTAAATCCAGCAGCCGGTTGGCTGATTGAATTCTTTCGAAAAAATCGCTTAGATCGACCCGCCGGAAATTTGCCGGGAATCACCGGGCATTTTACAATTTTACAATTTTTGCTTCGACAGGACGACGCGCGGGATCGCCAGGCTGCGAGCTTGGAAGAGGAGAGCCCCGTGCGATGCCAAAGTGACGGGAATCCGTTGGTGGGAAAAACACATCGATAATGTCCTTTGCTCCCGCAGGAATCTATCCGGAGCTTATCTCATTTATTACCGCCGTTTCGCGATGGTTACCACGCGATGGTTATTTTACAGCTGGCAGATAGGGCCCTGTAATGTCTTTGTTTTCACCGTAACATCCTTTCGTCGTTTTCCTCCTTTTTCTCCAAGGGAAGCTTAGGTTACTACCGTCCAGATAAGGAACTCGTACTTTCCGATTTTCTTTATTGCCCCCTGTAAACTATTCCCGATTGAATTTCTACCGCCATCCCTTTCCTTCTCTCCACGAGAGATTCCTTTGCCTTGTTGTATCTGTTTTTTCAACTTCATTTTACGAACCCTCGTATTTCCCTTTTCTTTTCTTTTCTCTTCCCTCTTTCTTTTTTTTTCACTTAATTCGACTTCACTTCAACAACGAACACCGTGCGATTTTCGAGTGGCTTGTGTTACTCGTTGATGAAGAAGACACGCTTTCGAGGTAGAATACGTAGTTGTTAGCAAGCACGAAGCAGTCTCGGGGTGGCTAGATAAGGCGTGGGCATAAACGCTCGCAGATAAGGGTAGTTTGCACCCCCGTTGTGGACAGTTAGCCTTAAATGAGTCGGGGGAGAGACGTGCACCGGCCTTTGTTGCGCTAGCCCCATCTTCCTGCTCTCAAAATCAGTTTTCCAACCACTCTTTTCTAGGGAATACCGAATGGCTTTTGTCGGAATATAAAAGGCTGCAAGCCAGAATCAAGAGTTTCCCATAAAACGTGAAATGTAAAATGTTCGTCGAGACGGATCAGAAAACGGATTCTCAAGGAATCGCGCGATTCATCAGAGAGAGAGAGAGAGAGAGAGAGTGAGAGAGAGAGAGCGAACAAAATTGTGAATTCAACATTTTACATTTTATTTAAAAACTTGAAAATTCATTAAAAATTGTACGCGAATAATTTGATTACGCGTAAAGGGTGAAATTTGTACGCTCCTATTAAAAGTAGTTATTTTTCACGTGTGTTCCGGCGTTCGTAGAAAAATTCTGTCTGGCCATTCTAAATTTCGCTTATCTAACGGGGTTTCGACAGTAATGTGCCGGAGTATTATGTAGAACCGACCTGCCAGAGCCATCCCTTTTACGTAGGAGACCACGAGCAACGCTACCGTTTAGCGTCAGATAGCGGAAACGTATGAGGGACGGGGTGAAGCCACCCTTATCTTAAGGGTTGCTACTCAATAGCTTGCCGTACCGAAATTTCTCTTTCCACCCACTCCCCTTCAATTCTTTTTTACTCTTTCTCGCGAGAATTTATTTCCCTTCTCCTTCATTCTACCCAACCGTGGTAGCTTGCGCCTTCTCACACACGTCACGAAACACTTAAACATCAATTTATTCCAATTCTGAAATTCCCCTGAAAAATCCTGAGAATCCGCGCGATACACCGGCACGATATTTTTTAACAGCACGCGACTCTCCTACTTTGCGGTTAAACAAAATGTTACTCTCGGCTTATATACCTTTCGAAGTTTCATGGGGAAAAATGTAATAATGTAACGACAGACTCGGTATAATTTAGTAAAACTCAACTTCGTTATTTGCCGGGGATTTTTATGATGAGAGTTGGAATTAAATACCGGCATAGCGCAGTTTGCGATAAAATAAGAAACGTCGCTCAAGTTATTTTTCCTGAAAAGAATAAAGTGCGTTCGACAGCCGTGGGATAGAGTCGCGTCTCTTTAAGATGATTCGATCCGAGACTCTTAAATAATTTTCAGAGAGAAATTTCAGGAAGAAAATAGTCAACGATGCACGAGCGAAATTATAAAATAAGACCGAAGGTAAGATGAGTGTATCAGTAGAAAAGGAAGGGTCTCGTATGACAAGGAGGCTAATTCAATGCTAGTCAGTAGCAGTGGGTCTATGGGGGTGCTTAGGGTTACTTATACTTCAGAGGGATATGTGTGTAATGTGCAGGAGTGCCTCGGGGTAGGTGCTTGCGGTAAATCTAATAACGTTGTAATGTTGTTACCCCCCTCAAAGTTGGCCCGTAAGTTTCTGCCGTGCCGGTTGGCTCCGACTCTGCCATGCCGAGAATTCCTAACGCGTATGCCACTTTAACCACCGCGACACGCGCGTATATGTGTTTAGGTGTGTGCGTTCAAGAGAAAAAAAAAAACGCTTCAACAGCGAGCAACTTCAAAGCGCCTCATCCGAATTACGTGATTTGCAGCGGTTCGCAAAATGCGAGTAATTAACAGTATTATTAGCATTTTATTACGGCGCTTGACGGCTGATCAAACAAAATGCCCTTTGCATCGGAATTTTACAATATATTACTGGCCCTCGAAGCCGGTGCTACCCACGCGCGTATTCCGCTCCTTAAAAAGCGAAATAAATTACCGCAACAGGTAGGGAATTCGTCGATTTTACGAGGCTTCTTCGGGGTTCCTCGGATAAGGGTGGTATAATTTTTCCACGGCCTCCAAAATTCTAGGCAACTACTTCGGGGGCAGGTCGTTGTTAGAGCTTCGTAGATATATGTCACGAGCCAAGGTAAGCTCCTGCAGTCACCCGAGGGTGTTCTGCAAACTATGCTCGCGAAAAGTTCAACACAACTTCATAACATCGGTGTTCCCAGGGAGAATTAGGGGGTGAGAAGGGACTCGAAGTGGATAGTCGAGGGGAAGCAGGCCCGGCGGGGCTCGGGGAGGGGGTAAATTTGTTCTAGCGTGAGCTTACATGGGTTACGTTAAGTACATAGGTGTTTGGGGGTAGTTAGCTGTACCCACCGAGCCAGAACACGTTCGTATATGCAACTTGAGACGTCGTCCAATAACACTGATAAGAAGTCCGATGCTTTCTCGCTCCGGAGCCTCTCGATAAAAGTTATACACTTGCCGGGGTAAAGGAGAACTTTGGCAGCCTCCACCGTGCACAGAGAAATTAACCATATCTCCGATGGGAAATTGGACCGTTCTCCATCGTTGAACGAAACTCTCGATTATATCGCAGGGAGAGAATTCCAAGGAGGAATCTCACTGTGAATGAATGATGATAGTTGGCGAATCTCTATGGTGCGCGGCGGGTTAATAATTACGGCTCATTGCCAGGTTTTCAGCCCCGGGAACTACTGGCGGAATCATCTCTCGACCAAGTCCCCGCGCAGCTTCCAGTGAAATGATAAAAATCAGTAATTAGCCGGGACCATTATGGCGACCGTTTGAAAAATTAGCGAGTCGTCCGGAGGTTCGAACCACCCCTCTGGGCATAATCCCGTGGACCGGTAGTGCGTGCATTCAACCTGCTTCTGATTTATGCCACTTTCCCATTTAATGATACCCATTCAGAAATTGCTCGAAAATACTGTTCGCTTTTCGAACGAGCTTTTAAATGAACCATTATTACGTTTGCTTTATGCGCAAGTTTTTTCTTCTGCAAATTTGGCAGAACAGATTTGTCGCCGCGTGGAAATACACTCGGTTTAACGCCGCGATCCTGTTGCTTTTTTTTTTCTAATTTTGTTTGCTCGTATCAATGATCACTGTAGCCGATTCCAGCGTAGCACAGGGGGAGAGCGCGGATCCATTTTATTTTCGTCCGCGAAAGAATTCGTGGCACTACGTCGAGTCGAAAATTCCGGGTTTTGCGTCCAAGTTACCCCGGCTACGGCGCAATTAAATTAAATGCTTCGGATTAATTGTTCGAAAGCAGTTAAATTAGTTGCGTTTGTTTTGCCCGATTTTTGCGCAATCTCGCTACGGAATGCGCGAGATGTGAGCTCCCCGGGGAATTTCGTTTCGATCTCCCTCCCCCCTCCCCCCCTCCGCGTGGATGCTTTTTCCTGAACCGCCGCTAAAGCGATGGAACATACGGGATGGTAAGTTTCGCGAAATTCATTCGCAAAACTAATCCAGAACCCACGGGGCGATTGAATTTAAATTAGATCGTTCCGCGGAGGCATTAAAATCACATTTCACATGTCCAAACTGCAAAAATGAAAAGCGACAAATTGTTTTTCCACGAGAGAACGGGAGTGATGTTTCAGGGCTGGTTTTCTCGTAGGAAATACAGATGAACAGAATAGTGACATAAAGCTGGATTATTCTAGTGTGACGGTGGCGGCGGGGTAGGTGGGCGCATGTAATTTTGAGGACGGGCGGGTCGGGGCCAATCGGGCGCCGGGGATTGCATCGAGTCTGGCGCATCCTGGAGCACATCCTGAGCGCCGACGCCAACTCTTGAGCCGCATTGCTCGGATTCTGCCGATGCGTCCAGGCCCAGCAAGTAAGCGCGGAGCAGCTAGACATGGTTACGTTGGTATTCAGCCGCAAACTCTCAGCGTCATTGCTACCATTCCCTTTCCGCCCTTTCCGCCCCTTCCGCCCCTCCCGATCCCTAACGCACCGCGCTTCCCAAACACGCCTTTTAAATATCGCCAGAGAAATTCAAGACGCGACGAATCGCACGTATACGCGAATGTCATTAGAGCTTTTATCACAGTTTTTTTTTTCTTTTTTTTCTTTTTCAGAGTACAGGGACTCGTCGATCTAGATTTGCTTTAGATTTGCGATTGATTCAACTTAACGCAGGGTTCTCGATCGAAGTATGCATCGATTCGAGTAATCGGATTTGATTCAGGTTTCGGTCATAGAGTAATCTAATATTGTACATCCCTCAGTCCGTTATGTACTGAATGTCTCGACATGATATCTGATTAGGGATGGCAGAGGTGGTGAAGGGTGTACGGGTACCCTCTAGTATGCGTAAAATCCTGAGTCGAGTACCCTTGTGCATACCACGTTCCATCAGGCGATCGGCTCGAGCGACTCAATACCGAATGCAATCGAAATCGATTGGACGCACATCGCATGTCAGCCATTCCGAAAATCTAATCATACATATCTGCCGAGCCAATGGATCTTATCTGTTCTCTTCGGTCTAATAACAATTCATTTATTCCAACATACGAACGGTCCTCGTTAAATTCCGCTACTTTCTTGCATCGCGCGAAAGGTTCGCGCATTCCTGGAAAGACTCTCGTTTAGATTTCAAAGAATTTTCTCTAGGGGAGTTGCATGCGGTATAAGAGCTGCACGCGAATACGCGAAATACGTTCGTCCAACGCATTCCCGACACCGAAATTGCATACCTCCGGGAGAACGCGGAGGTGTAGTCACATACGGAGTGGAAACAAACGAATAGGGTTGTTCGACCACTGCTGGAAGGCCCCGGAGGGGTTGGGGTGGTTTTCGAGCCGTGAAGAGAGGTTTGGGCAGCGTAATCGTTCTACACCTCCACTCGCCCTCTCGCTCCGCCAAACTACCCCACCATTTCCACCCCAACCTTCTCCTCTTTACCCCCGTACTCTAGCGTTTGCTATTTATTGCCCACACTCGGCCAGTTCACAACATAAATATGTTACACCAATGGCCACACCTACTCGCGAATTCTTTCTTTCTGGCAGAAACGCACCGCGAGAGAAATTGCTGCTCGCCTTCTTTACGCTAACAAATTCTGCGAGTGTATTCTGCCAAAAAATATCGCTTATTACCAAACGGACAAAATTATCTCCAAATCATCTCGCAGCAAACTTTACGGAATAGAAATCGCCAACACTTTTCAATTAAGTAGCAGTAGCAGTAGTAGCAGCAGTGGTAGTAAGACAGACTCGCGTGTAATAAAGTTACTTGATTCGTAGGGATGTGCAAAGCTTTCGAGGCTGCGTGGCCTTGAGGACAGTGTCGATCGGTCGACAGGGTCGAGATAAAAGAAGGACCAACTGTTGAATACTACCCACACCGTGTTAAAAAGGAGCCATTCATATCGATCCTAGAAACCGCCCTCGTCTTAAGCCTAAGTCACTAGATACTCATTATAATATTATTGATCTAAAATCGAAAATGGTAAGATTTTTCAAAGCATGCTTGCTTACTTGTTTAAAATTACTGGAGGTTCAGATCTGCTGCCGATGTTAAAATGCATTTACAGTTGAAATTTGCAAGCTCACGAGTTAGCACTGAGTTCCCAGAAAGGACGACCGAATTTCTTAGCGAAGGTAGTTCGAGGGGGGAGGGATTACTGTCGGTAGGGGATAGAGCTCGAAAGCTCCCGCGTTTCGCCGACAGCTCCGAAGGCTCCGCGATCGCACGTGCAACTCGGACGCGTGGCACGTGGTGTTTGTCGGGGTGGCTCGACACGAAAGCCGCTGAGCAGAACCTGCAAGCTCTCGAGCTTTCATTGGCCGAGGGGTGGAAACTGCGCATGATTGCGGGAGTGGCTTGAGCTTTGGAGGCGGAAACATCACAGGGTGGCGATAGGATACCTCGCAGGGGGCACGTCTTGGGGGTGGCCCAACTGTTCCTCTACCCCTCCTAACGGAGCTTTTTCCTTAAGCTCCTAACGAGATCGAGAACTGTTCTCAGCTTCCAACTTACGAATTCACCCGTTCGTCCCGAGAGAAAGGGGTGTGGTCTGCGGAAGCTTTGCTTCTTTCGAAAAAATCAACAAAAGCTCCTCTATCGCCACAAGTTTTAATTAAACTATCTCCATAATTATGCAAATATCTCAATGCGATCTTTCGAGCATAATCGCAGTCCTCGCCACAAAACCGAATAATTCCAATGGAAATTCAGAAGGCTTATGCTCAAATCTCCATTAGGGGGAAGAGGGGAGGACGTCTTGCGTCAAAGTGGTCCATGCAAGACATTTTTCGAGCAACAGGTTGAACATCGAGAAACAGGATTTTGCGTGGGCTAATAAAAATCGATGTTTTTCATCGACCAACACCCCGTGATCGACGAATGACTCTGATCAACAAACGTTTGACGAGGTTGAAATGTGCGTAAAGCGAAAGTCTAATCACGGGCGACCGACAAATGAATCGAACTAGCTAAACAGTGCCCCGATTAGAACCGGGCAGATGTGGGAGAGAACTCTGGTTTCATCGGGTATTTGCATGCCATGCTTACTGATTGGCGACTCTCGTGCCGCTGTTTTAATGATTTACCCTTAGAGAGACTGGCATTTACGCTAGAGAACTGGGTGACGCAATTGATTATCGATAGTTCGCGTCAACCAGGCACCGATAAATAATTGGCAAAATCACCTATACTCGTTAAAGCGCGGGTTATCCCCTTGCCCCGCGGCAAACAGCCCTGATAAGAGTATCGAGAATGACCCACCCGAACCAGGATGACTCCATTTCACGGGGAATTTTAATCGGACGAGAAGAAGCGCGGCGGGAGGGAGGAGCGCCCGAATTTTGCCATGTTTCAGGAAAAGGAGTTAATTCGGCGACTGCATAAATTCTCTCCGGTATCGGATGTCTTAGGTCGTGGAAGTAATGAAAATCTATTTCGGAGCGACTGCCGACTAGGCGACGCAGCCTAAATATTTAATGGAGCGTCGTCTCGACGGAAGGCCAATTATAAAACGTCAATTATTGATTAATCGCAATTATGACGCGGCAGTGGAAGGCTCGAGATGGATTTAACGATCGCCATTTCATAAATTCAGTCTGATGCACCGTGCCTGGCCCGTGTGACGTGTCATTTATCGCAAAACGCAAACATTTATATGCATTCGTGTCGCATAATTGCAATTAGAGTGGAATTCATTTACATCGACCGACATTCGATTTGTTCCGAGAGAAAGCTCGCGTTTACACGCGCTCCCGTCTGGATTTATTTCCGCGTACGTCAATCCGGCATGATGTAAATGGGATTAGATTAGCCCCTACCCCCTACCCTCGGCGCCGTTGAGCGACACAGTCGAACCTCTGGCCCCGCGCAAGATAAAATCCGAAATGACGAACGATTATCGTTTCAACCCGCGGAATAATTTACGAAGCACGCCAATCCCTTAAAAATTCTCTCCTGCCAAAAAATATAAATTTTTCAGAGGACGCAAAATAGTCGACTCGAGTTTTGCTAATAAAAGTTTTTACGTTTTCCTTTGAGAAAAACAGAGAGGGATTGTATCAGGTTCTAATGTATAAATCTCTCTACGGGCGAATGTAACTTTAGAAATTAGTTGTACGTTGAAAATATTACGTTACGGTAATCAGAGAAGCCTCGGAGTTTTCCGCCTTCGCAAAGTCAATTTACAAAATCTCTTTCGCTCGAATAAATTCATGGTCGAGGAGTAGTGTCGTGCGCCCGTTGCTCGCGAGGATTCTCTTTTCAAGAATTTTCCCCGGTGAAATTAAGGGAGAGAGAGAGAGAGAGAGAGAGGCGATCGTTTGAATCAATAATGCTTACACGCGCGAAAGAAGAGAGAAGAGTCGCGCGAGCAATTTGCCTCTCGGGAGCCCTCGAATTTTCGCGGGGTTTTCTTAAAAATAAAAAAAAAAAAAAAAAGAACGAGGGTAACCCGAGGCAGGCTCGCGTGTCCCCACGAGTGTGGCTATCAATTGCGGCTAATCCTTTGTAGCTGGCCCGGCGGGGCAAAACAATTGACCGGCAGACCTGGCAGAGCTGCAACCGCGCCGCCACTTCCGGTACTGACATCCTTTCTCTCGCGAACCACGAGGCCGCGGCCTAATTTAGCGGTGCATCGACGAGAATAATTCTCTCGCGATTCCAGCGATCGTGCAAGATTGTCATCCAAAGTTCGCTGGAACGCTGGACATTTGAAGCCCTGCGCGGTCCGCGGCCGGGACGGGTCATGTATATTAGATACCCAATTCCACCGGGGTAATCCAGCCATAAATATCCTTGAATTATATTTTCCAGCGGACACCGAGCTCGGCTCGATTTGTTTCTAGGAGAGGAGGGCCAGTGGGGGACGGGGCGGATATTTAGCCGTTAATCGCTCAATTAAATTGGATCGCCCGTATTAGCTTTTAATCCCCTTCCATCTCTAACCCGCAGCCACCCTCGCCCGGCCTCGTGAAAAATCAAAATGAAATCTCCGCCAGCGTGAAAAAAACTCTCCCCTCGAAACGACGCTGCCTTCGTTCTCAGTTTGCGGGTGTCTCGAGCTAGTCGACGTTTTCATCGAGCGCAGAGCTCCGCGGCTCGAAACGCGAGATATTCATAGGTATCGATTAACGATTATAGAGATAACCATTGTATTTCATGAGTTTTCGGGGAGGAAGAGCGTTTCTCTCGTTCAATGCGCGAGAGTGCGGAAAAGTACTATGACGTTTTCATGAAATCATTGAGCTTGGGTGAAAAATCAGGTTTCGGGGAGAATATCGAGCTTGCCCACGCACACCCGCGCAAGCTTGAATTCGGAGGAAGCCTCGGTTGGGAAGTCGGAGAACGTGCCGAACGCGGAATTAATTGGGACCAGCCGGCGTACGATGGTTAAGGGGAGAGAGAAGGGTGAGAGGGGGTGCAAGGGTAATTTTGATCCAGAGTTAGTGCCGGGGCAGAGTGTCCAGTGTCCTGCAGTGTCCGGTGGTTAGTGCCAGGCCAGATGTCGCCACGAGCGTGACGTCACTGGTTAACTGCCCCTCACCACCGTCGCGACGGCCGCCGTCGACGGACACGATATACGGGGATGATTCTGATTAATTACCGATAGTTACACAAGCTGACGCCAGCCCGTTGACAACCCTCGTCAGTCCTTCGCCTCACTCATATTGAAAATTCCGCGTCCGCTACCTTCGAATCGCCACTGACCTACCGGATCTTCCATTTAAAGTACCTACAACCTCCAGCCGCCGACTATTTAACGATTTAGCAATATGGCGAAATCATGATCCATCGGTTTAATCGCTCTACCATTTTTATCGATAACGCTGAAAAGCCCGTCTCCGTCGTTCGACGATAATAGACCAAAATATTAGAAGCACTCCTCCTTCCTCTCCTTCGTTAAAACTCCTTCTCTCCGGTTCTTCGCTATTAACAGGAAGATCACTGGTGGTCATTTATCAAGCTCGTTCTTTATATTTCTGTCCGAGCAGAGCTGAATAGCCCGCGACAGGGGTAGGAAATAAATTGACTGATTTAAATCGAGTGATTCGATTCATGCATCTGTCTACCGCGAGGGTCTACAGGGACGTCAGTAATGGGAGCGGGGGTGGGCGGAGAACGACGAATAGAGGGAGGATACAGTAGCATCGAAGCGGCGGCTGCTGGCACAAGGTGCATCGAGCCGCGGCCGATCGGGCCGCCAATATTTGGCAATTACGAAATATGAGTTTACATTTAATAATTGCGGTAAACACCGGTGGACGCGCAGAGTGGCCACAGGGGTGAGTCCAACGAGATATGGTCTCGCGCTAGGGGTGGTCCCTCCACCCACGCTCACGCATTATTCGATGATACCACTCGGTTTCATTCTCTCGGTCCAACTACCACCATCGCCACCACTACCACCACCCCTTACACCCATTCTTCCTTCGGCCTTGATTAAAAAACCAACCAGCCATTAAGATAGCAATTTTATATACCCGCGTGCTGTGCACAGCATAGTCGAGCGCTCTCCTCCTCTCTTCTCTCACATTGGGAATTTGATTAAACGAAAATGCATATTTGTTTCTTGAATATTAATTTTTCGCTGATGGCGCCGCGCTCCCTTATTTCGCGCTCGAGAAAATGGCTGGAAATTTTTTAATGCATCCGCGTAAAGATTTTCAAGGCAGCCGACGACGACGACGACGACGACGACGACGACGACGATGACCAAAGTGCCAGTGGTTATGAATAATTAGTCCGCTAAGAAGACCGAATGGAATTTTACCGAGGCAATTTGACGCCTCGGAATATCGATGGCTGATGGTAAACGGTAACGGACGCATAGTCTCGCGTCTACAGGGTGATTCGATTAAATTCTGAATTCGTGACAAGCTCTCGAAGCAAGATACGTTGGCAGGAGGAGCGAATACGTGGAAGGGGGCGGTGGTAGATGGTTCGAGGGTTGAAACTGCCGCAAAGAGCCATATACTATTAATGACGATATGATCGATATTAGCAAATATTTCCCGCGGGATGTTTACCGAGGCTGGGCCGTCGATAACGTATTTGCGAGCTTCGGTTATCGTTGGTGACATTTATTCAAATGTAATATCTTGTCTGCGAGCGAAGATTACCCGCCTCGGAAAATGCGTCCCCGAGGTATTCGCTGTTCTCAACATCTCGCCTTATCCTCTCTGAAATTTTGGTAAGTCCCGTGAAAAAAAAAAAAAAAAAAAAAAAAAGTATCGTGCGAAAATCCTGCGCGCGCGCGCGCTCGCTCGCGTCGACGTTCTTCATTCGGGAGACGCTACGCAGGCACAGTCGATACTCTCAACGGCGATGTTATACTCGAAATAATTTATCTTCCCGACCCCCTCCCCTTCACCCCGTGAGAGAGCGATCCAAAATGCGAATTCAATTTATTTCCGGAAGATTTTCTCGGTGAATGGGCGAAAAGCGGTTTTATCAGGAACTTGCTACTTCTCCGTGTGACGTCATGAAAACTTGAGTTTCAGCGCTTTGATTAATTTATCACGCGGGGAAAAGTATGAGTTCGATGTATCCGTAGTAGGACCTGGACGAGGATAAAATTTTTGAAAAATGTTATGGTACTTATTGTATCATTACGTGAAATAGGGTTTTTATCTATGGGTTTCCCCGTCCATTTTCCTCGTAGCTGACGTTGAAAACTTTCCAAGCCACTCTCGACGCAAGCTGTTTCTCGAAGGATCTCGCGCTTTTTTCCAATTTCTTAAAGAGCCGCGACAATTTATGTGAGGCGTGTTCATAAACTACTGCTGCCCCCCGCTCACTCCCCTAAACGAGTCTGGAAAGCAGCCCCTTAGTCTCGGGAGTTCTTAAAACTTACTCGGAGATCGTGTTTCTCGATACTTATTAGCTTTCTTTGGCACGAAGTTGACGGGCAAAACGCGTGACGCCACATGTGCTCGCATCGCACGCGTGTACGCTTGAAGAGGCTGACGCGAGAGCCGAACTTTCGCAATACACAAAACACTCGCCGGAATCGGGAGCTCGACTCGCGCGAAAATAATTTTAAGATCAGCGAGCGGCGCGCGATCATCAAATTTCATCCCTTTCCAGTCGCGAACGTTCGGGGTTCTCTTTCTTCGATTTTCCCAGCGAATTTCTATCTCAACCGGGAAATTTTCGATCTTTCGTTTAAACGATTATAAATAATTTTGGGGAATTTGATGAATCGAGGTGAAACGGGCGCGTAAATCACATTTCGAGGTAACATCGTGATCGTACGTGGATACTTTAGGAAATTGATCAGGGGGGTAGTGAGAGGGTGGCTGAGTGGTTTATTGCTTCTCCGCAACGTGGCAGCACTCGTCCCTTATAAGAACAGAATACGACTCGGGTCAATCTTTGAACTCCTCTTGCATTTCACAATTCGCTTGGATTCGTTTGCAAAATTCGATCAATTGGCAAAAAATTCCCTTGAAAGGTATTTCCCTCGCGTACGTAACCCTTTTCGCGACATTTGGCGATTCGCGTTCCCTCTGGACGGAAGTTGAATTTTTCACGAAAGACATAATTGTACAGTACCAATAATTACTGGGGCGATTGTTCCCAAGAAATGGGATTAGCGAGAAAAATAAAATTTGCTTGAAGGGGTTGATTGGAAAAGGCAGCGAGGGTGTTAATGAAAGTCCATGGATTAATCCAATTTAACAGAGGGATGTACCATTTATTACTCTACGCTCAACGGGAGAGTGGAGCGAAAGATGTCGAGATCCTCCCTCGATAATTCTCAATGGAAAATACGAGGATTTGCGTAAAAGATTCAGGACATTACAATTAATCATAAAACTCTAACTGAACGCAGAACGAGGAATCTGGTGGAATGATTCATTCTTAAGATTTCACCGCGACAATTGTCGAACTCGATTCGATAATGGCTGATCGAAATTGACCGAGCCAGATGCATATGATCTCTCTCTCTCTCTTTCTCTATATATATATATATATATATATACACGTATATAAAGCGAATAGATTGCAAGGGGGTTGAAGGGGTTGAAGAAGGGTATTTCTGCTTCTTCGTTCCCAATTAAAATTCAACGCCCATCGGACGGCCCGTGTAATTGGTCGAGATCTCTTTAAGCGGGAAAATTACCCAGAAGGGGTTGTCGAAGGTTTAACCGCGAAACGAAGGGGGTGGGCTAACCGTGTCACCCCCTCCTTCACGTCGAGGGCAAAAATCCTGCCAATAAATAAATTTAAATACATGAATATCTAACCGAACCCTCGATGCATCCAAGCTTGATCGCGGTTTTGCTGCTTCCACCGAAGAAGTCAGTTCCGCATGGCTTTCCAGATGAACTGCCGATGTCTCTAAATAATCCAAAATTGATCCCGGAAGAAAACCAAGCCGCGCACCAAAAACGCGTTCACCCTGAGCGACATCGGCGCTACAATGCGGTACTCTCGAAAATCTAATTGACGACGGTGGCAGTGGGGAGGAGGGCACTCTTCATCTTGATAGCCGGACAAATTAATTTCATGTACTATTTTCAACCGGGCGTACGATTTTAATTTATTCATTTGCAAGCAGTCGAGAAAACTTTTGTAATAACTCGTGTTCCAACTCCAAAGCATGCCGGACGACGCGAGGTTTGAATATTGAGCTTCTCAACGTCAATATTTGTTCGTGAGACTTTCTGGCACAGAGCAGCAAAGAGGCAAGAAAATAATTACAAAATAGTCTTGGCTAGCACCGCCGCTTAAATGGGGAATTATGGCTGTATCATGTTTGCATCTTTCCCTGATAATTTCGCTAATACGGTTTTATGCGTCAAGTTTGCATTCATTTCGGGATCAGATTAATCAGTTTCGCAACTATCTTATTGATGCTGCGCGATAGTTTGCAGAATTCTCGAGATGTTTCCGGACAATTATGGCGGTTCATAGTGTAAGACCTTGCAATTAGGCTGCTCCCTAGATGTCCTTGATAACATCAAATGCGAACAGATGGACATAGTTTAAATAATTAAATTCGTGCAATGTGTCCACCACGCGTCCTATCTATCTGCACATTCAAGGATGAACGCATCGAGTTGGACAAGATTTATGCGGGTAATTATCGTACTGGCCAATTCGATAATTTGCAGTTTGAAATAAGGTTTGCAAAACTCTCTCTCTCTCTCTCTCTCTCTCTTCGGTTATACTTCATGGCCGCGCGCGTATATACGCAAACATGCAGTCGATGTTTCCCTTAACGAATTCTGGTCAACGTCAATGCACTTTCAAAGAGAGTCACGCTGACAACTGCTAGTACACGTTTTGACGTGGACAATGTTCTCGTCAGCAGGGGGGCTTCTGAAGCTAATTACTCGCTTTTCGTTTCGAAAAACTAAGCGGCCATCTTTCATTTCATCGTCCCTTCCACCGCGTTATCCTCTCTCGTGAATGACATCGCGCTTACTACTTCCCGCTCTAGTCCCTTATTAAACGTTGCAATATTCAGGAGAAAAATCAATGATAAATTCACCCAATAATAAAAAGAGGGAAATAGTTTTAATCTAGCGGCACCGGGCCCCACTTTTTCTCTAATCCGCTGCTTTTTCGCTTGATAATTTAACCTGCGTCGAAACGACGGAGTTAAATCATCTTAGAAATTATTGGAGCGAGGTAACAGCGGCAGCGGCATCCTAATTTAAATTCTGTAGCTTTAGATTTCCGGTTGGAATTCCAGTTGTCAAGGGGTATGAATGGGTTTTGGTGCTTATCGACAGGGGCGTCCATGGCTAATTACTCGTTTCGGAATCGAAAAAGTAAACGTCACCTTTTGGTTCGATCGCGCTCCCCACCGCGTGCCTCGTTAATCCTTGCAGCCGCCAATGACGTCACTGAATTCTCGGAGTGTTTCGCGAGCAGCCACCCCCGCCTAGCGCTGGCGGAGGACATAAAACCATGTAATTAGCTATACACCCCTTGTCCGTATTGCCCTGTCAGTGGTACGGTGCACTTTAGAAGCACAAGAGGGGTATTGGCTGCGTTGTCGGGGGTTGGGGCGAGGGGTGGGGTATGAAGTACCCGCTAATTAATACCCCTAATTGCGCCGACCCCAGGTTGCTGCTGCTGCAGTTACGCCAGGGTCGTACGAACGCAGCAATACTCGTTTTCAGCCTTCGACGTTTCGCTCCAGCCTCTTTACTTTACTTTACTTTACTTTACTTTACTTTGCCAACTCAACCCTTTCCCACTTCACCCTCCATCCACGCATTCATCCAGGATACTTTGACGAGTCACCTACGATTCTCGTCGAAAAACCGTCGCGTCCTCGCGTCAACTGACCAGAGGTTGGACAAAAACTCACCCCCTTGCCAGGGTCTTCGTTAAAAATGTCATTTTATCGCGCGAGAGGAACAGCTGGAAAATCTCATTTGAGGGATTTTCACCGATGATATTTAATCTGCTATTCGACTCGCGCGTCACGAGGGTGCCCTCGAGTACAAAAGGGTGATACCTCGGAGCAGGGTTGAGTTGGGTTGGGTTGGGTTGGGTTGGGCTGGAGTTTACAGTTTTGTAGATGCTCGGCTTGCGTGGGCGTAGGTGCCGAGTGATAGAAAGGGGCAGCCTAGCTCCATATCGGCAGCAGTGCTAAGTTATGACGCTATCCTGGCAACATGTCGCCCGGCTTGTTCGACAAACTTTTCAATGTCGATATATATTTTCCGCGGGCGCCCTTTTATGAGCTGTTGAACTGGTCTTTCGAGCCGCTCAGCTGCCCGTAAACCGATTCGATGTATCGATTTCTTCTCTTAGGACGTGAACTCCCTCGTAAATCGTCCGTCCTCTTAAAGAAAAGCCAAACGCTGAATTCCCTTAATTCTCATATTTCTCCCCTGTAAGGCGATGAATTGTATATTTATCCACGGACTCGTTTCTTCGCTGTTTGCCAAATTAAAGTGATTTCAGCGCCATCCGCCCCCCCCCCCCGGAATTCCAGCGGAATAATCAATCGCCCGTGCAATTTTCATGCGTTTCTTCTAAATGGAAATCAGTTCACAACCGATGCTTCTTTAATTATTTTCATCGCACCCTCAAAAAGTGAAATCATTTCCATCCTACGTGTATTGCGCGAACATCATTAATTAAAAACCATGTTTGATTTTAAAAGTAATTTCCTTTCGCCAACGCATGAAATCACGAAGAATATTTATTAATGAATTCTGAGGCTGCTGCTATTAATAACCATTATAAACCGACGCTCTTTTTTTCTCTTTTTCCTTTTTTTTTATCTGAAAATTAATTATATAATCGAACCAAATAGGTGGCGCCATTTTCTTTTGCGCGTAATCACAAATTACACGTGTTATATCGCGAATAAGGGCGCGTTCTAGCATATTCCATGAGTTTTGAAATGCTCGTTCGACCAACGAGGGAAAAAAGTCACTTGATTCCACAAACGCGTTCGTTGCTTTTTTCCTGCCGAATCATCATCATCGTCGTCGTCGTCGTCGTCGTCGTCGTCGACGTCGACGTTCGAAGCCTCAGGATTCGAGAGCCCCCGACCGATCGCTGACTGATTCCGAATAAAAAACCTGGGTCAAGAACGCATTACGATAAAGTACCGTCTCCCAACACTTTCGTCGAAAGGTCGAAGTTCAGCTCATCTCTTTTATTAACCGACATTTGTTTCTCGAACCGAGGAGAGTTCATCAAGCTGAAATATCTCGACTTAATTTTGTAAAGTTCGCCCATCCTTATATTCCGAAGTGGAAAGTTTCGAGCTGCGCATTACTGTTACGAGGCTTGTGCTTATTATGGGCCACTAAATGAGCGCTATTAACTATCGTTATGGAAATCCAACTTTTTTCCACGAATAAAATGCTTCATTGTGCACAGTGGAGTGTGCTGCATCGATATTTACCGCATTACGAGCCACGGCAGAGGAGGGGGTTGGAAATGATGGAGACGAGAAGCGTTCTAGGGCTATTATCCAAGTTTTCCTGCGAATTCGATGGGCGCGCGCAAAAAGTCCAGGCGTTTATGCAGCGGCGCGCGCAATTTGCTGGAAGGTAACGTGTTATGGGGCGGTTAACGAGTGCGGTTAACCAGCTTGCCGGAAAACCGTGGTGTCGCCCTCTAATATATATGCCGACGTCGACGCCGACGCCGACGCCAACCTCGACGCCGACGCCGACGCCGACGCCGACGCCAACACCAGCGCCAACGCCAACGCCAGCGTCGACGTTGCTTTCGCTGTGTTGTCTGAGCATATGTTGCCAGCCACCAGTTTCCCCGCTATTTTCTCCCAAGCCAAGCCGCTGACATCGGTACAAATGCGCGAAATCGATGCATCCCCCTTTTCCGAATCGTTTCCACTCCTGCCCACAGGAAAGCCTTGTCCCTGTCCTCCTCCTCCTCTTCCTCCTCCTCCTCCGCGAGAGTGTCTTTCTCTCTTTCAATTATACCGACGAGAGAACTCTCTTTTAAGGGAACCTACTTTATTAATTCTGGCGCGCATCGTCTTTTCCACGTTTCACAGCAATTTCGATAAATTGCCGAGCACGCAGCTGCTCATTTCGAGCGAGCGTAATCAAATCGACGCGATTAACTACGTGATCGTTAATTATCGTTTGGTAAATAACGAGATCTATCGCATTGACAATTTACTCGCGAGCCGAATTAATTGAAAGCGAACTCATTTTCAGATGGAAACGATTGTCGGAGGAAAAATCCCCGCGTAGTATCTTGCCCGGCGATTTTACGCTCGTACACTGCTGGGTACTCGAAAATGGGAGAGGGGTGGCGAACTTTTCCGAAAAACTCTCTCCAGCCGAATTGTCGATCGCGCGTTGGAATCGTGAAAAACGCGAGGGATCGCAAGCGGGGGCAAGCGGCTGGCACGCGCGCCTCATTAATTAATTACGGGTCCCATCGGTTTCATTCTATTACAATCCGGCAAAGAAGCATTGAGCGCGCGAATATGTAATTACCAATCGATCGTTGATACGTTTCGAGATTAGCCGGAGCTGGAAACGTCGATGTTGCCTGAAAGTGGATTCGATTCGCCGAGTTTCCGCCGTGGAAGCGAGCCAATGTTACTTCGCCGTATATTATTAACATATAATTGAATGGCGCGAGTTTCCACTGAGTAAACCTGCACATCCACATACCTTACTCCTAACGCAACTCGGTAATATTGTATGCTCGCACGCACAACTACGCGTGTAAAACGGCCCGCGCGAGCGCCAGCTCCGCGCGTGCATCGTCGTTTCACATAGATAATATTTTGTGACGAACACAGCTGAACTTACGAGATACGAGATGCACGGGATCAGTGGTGTGTGCGTGGTGGGTGGATATATTCGCGCGAATAAAATATACGCGCGTACGCGTGGCTGTATTTTATTTACGCGCGTCTATAATATATTCTATCGTAGGGAGTGGGTCGTCGCATGGGCGTCGCGAGTTAATTAAGGGCCTCTAATGAAGCAGCCGAACCGCAAACGACGGCAGCCCCGCGCGATGGCTGGCGCGTCTCAATCGATTAATTAAAAATCTTGCACGACACTCTTGTCGTCGTATCCCGGTCGTATCGCGAGAACGACGGGGGCAACCTCCGCGATATTTGCCCGTGAAACACGCGCGGCTGGGCCCACCTTCGATTTCCACCACCACCCCCGCCCCCCTCCCCATCGCCGAAAACCGATGATACGTCCGATGAAAATAATGAGATCCTTGTTAAACACATTTTTAGCTCTTCTTTATGAATTTCGCGATAAATTAAACAGGAAGCACAAATAATAATCCCCATTGAAAATTGCTGCTTGTTTTATATTAATTAATTGCAATTTCGCCGTACTGTTTATTAAAAATGTTTTATTCTTCTTTTTTTAGACCCGCCTCGCGTGTAACATGATTGAATATTGCGAGATGTAATTAGTAGCGGTTATAATTGAAAAATCTGATGCATTTTCATTTGCCGATGTTTAATTATGCCGTGAATCCTTTGCGGGAGTGTAGAATTTTTTATTCAGCGTTACTGACCTAGGATCGCAGTTGAAATTATTGGGAGAAAAGTCTCGAGTAAATAGAGTGAATGGAAGTGCGACATTTTTTATCATCCCCCTTTCCATTACGGTCTTGGCCGGAGTCGCGTTTTTGCCTTCCAAGATTAACCTTTATTACGGTAATTAATTTTTAACCACCACCCCTCCGCCTCTCGAATCTATTCTATTATTTTCAATTATTGATATTCGCGAGAGACCTCTCGCTTATTCCTCGTAAAGGAGAACCCTTAGAAACTTGTACATTTTACATTAAACGCTTCTTCGTACGTATCCTACAAAGAAGCTACTGCGATGCGAGTGTGCGTGCGGCGTGCGTGCGCGTAGTCTCGTTTGTAAAATTAATTCGGAAAAATAATTACTTCCACGGAGGAAGAATCTTCAGGGGATATATATTTTCTGAAGATCCAGGCTATTATTGATGCGACCTCGTGTTCTCGAAGACAACTTCTTTTGTCATTGATGCGTTAGCAGGGGCGGAATCACGATTAACGCCCACGCGAGATTGTTTCGTGTGTACGGGCTATTATTTCGGGAAGAAAACGCTAGACCCTCTTACTAGGGGGATGAAAATGACTGTTCGATCTTCGGGAACGATTAAAGTAACTCCCTCCCCTGCTCCATTAATTCGTTTAAGGCATCGCTATTTTCATCAGGGATAAAATCCATCGATTCCGATTTGGTCCATCCGCTATTTCTGAAATAGCTTGTATAATCCGATCCGTTCGAATGATTTCGTCGGGCCGACATATACAGAGGATCGATGGTAAACTCAGAAAAATTAAATTGTTCCACCTAATTGCCATTTGGGTCCGGAATTGGATCGGTTTATTTTCATAGGATGTTGCGATGATGTAAAGGCGATTGTGGAACAAGCTGAGAAAGATGAAGCGAAGCAAAGGAGTGGGTGGGGGTGGGGGTAGGGGTGGTGCTGGTGGTGGTGATGGTGGTGGATGGGGTAAATGGAATTGTTAAACGAGAGAGGAACGGTATTTTCGGCAAGCCTGCGCATGGCGGAATCAAGTAAATAGTCTGAATACCGTCTCTACTAATTAGTTATATAAAGGCCTCCAATAGCCTCGTGGCTTGAAAAGCTTATACTGTTAATTAACATACCGAGCAAGGGTGGCAGCCACGTTTCCGAGTAAGGGCTGTCCTTCAAGACAGGGATGGAAACCGAAGGAGCAATAATACCACGACTTTGTCACTCTTTATCTCCTCACACTCCTCCACCGTAACCCTTTTTCCACGAGATCTCTCCCCTCTCCTTTTATCAAACTTCCCTCGGTAATAAGCGTCTATCGCGCTGATTATCAATGCCTCGTTACTAATGATAATTATATAATCGAAAGCTTTAAAACTTTCGCTCAATGCTCATTTGTTCCGCTAAACCCATGAGAAACATATCATTAAGAAGATATAAGCGCTGGTGCTCGTCTCGCTCTTATCCGATAAGTAAAAAATGAGAGAGCAATAATGTCACGACTATCAACCCCTCACCCTTGAATCTACTGCTCTCCACGTAATCCGGGCTGCATCTAAGTTCTTTCGGTAATAAAACGTCGATTAGGTTGATTACATTAAATTTTCATACTTCAGCTTCCTCTATTTCAGGAATTCAGCGGCAACATCGGAAAGTAGTAAAAAGTTCAGTGAGAGTCGGACAAGCAGCCTGCTGAGTCGTATTATTGACACGAGTTATTTATTGTGAACTTTAAGATTTAAGAAAATTATCCGGTTCATCTCGAGTTGGGAATTTAATTAAAGTAAATGATTTAAGAAAATTTCCCCTTTCCTGGAGAGAAAATCTTATCCTATTAAAAAATTCTATTAATGAAACTGGCATCCGTAATCTATCGGAGCTTTCTTACTTAATTAAATTTACAAAAGTATATGAACTCTCTCTCTCTCTCTCTCTCTCTCTCTCTCTTTCTCTAAAGTGTATTTAAGAAGAATTTTTCCTAAGACTCAGTACAGTAAGCAACGCTCAAAGCCATATCAAGAAGGGAAGATGGTTGTTGCGAGCAAACGTGAGATGATCGAGTCTATTATTGCTCGCGATCGGAGGAATGCGCGTATGTTAAGTTGTTTCGCGTTATGGTTATGTTATGGGGGTTGTTTCATGCGCGAGAATATATACCGCTTGCCAATGGTGCATGGCACACCTGATCCTGGCTGGCTAAATTGATGATATAATCCGCCATAACTCAGGATTACCGAGGAAGATCCGATGCGTGGAGGCACGCGTAGAAAAGGAAAATTTCAACCCCTCCAAGCTTTAGCTGGTTAGCGCGCGATATCCGGAGGAAATGTTTAAAATTAATTATAATATAAAACTTGAATCAATAATCATTCATTTCCGCCCGTACATTTTATTCGATATAAGAACTTATTCGTTAAATCACAATTTGATCATAATTACGAAAATAATTGAAGGAGAATAACAAGTTCGCATAATTAAATCCATCATTATAAAAATAACGAACGCAACATCAAATTTAATATTAAGGGAGAATAATAAAATTTATATTTATAAAAGGCAACAAGCGTGTAGAAATTATTGTGTTATAATATCTCTATTCAAAAGGGTATCTACACCATTCGCAATTTGGTTATTATAAAATAAGTGCTATTCGTGAGAGAGTCGTTTCAAAAGAAACTTTTATTCATAAAATAGGACTTTAGGTATTTATGAATTTTTCACAATGTTTCTTCTGGCACGGTACTTTTCCACATGAATCGCATTCTATTTATAAAATAATGTCTACCATTGATTACCATTACGCGATGTTTCTTTTGACATTATGCACTTTTACGGACAAACTTCCCACCATTTTAAAAGGGCCGGTTTTTGCGATTTTGGCATTTTTTCCGATATTATCGACGTTTTGACTAGACGTTACTAGATCCGGAAGTATCATCCTACGTTCGACGGCAGTTTTTGAGTGGACTCGGAAAGAGAGTATACAAGGGCGGTGGCGATGGCGGGGAAGGGGGATGGGGTTGGTGTAGACTAGTTTGCTGAGCCACCCGATATGCAGAGGCACAAAGCGCCTGTGAGGATCGTGTGTCTTCGCGCATTGGTCTAAAAAAATACTTCAAAGGTTAATCCGATATCCGATTAATTAATTCTCCGTAATTGCAGCGACGGACACCAGTCGACGTAGCAGCAGCTGTTTTCATATTATCGCGATCAATCATTACGCCTATGTGGAAAAGCCGAAATGCAGATTTGCACCAGGCCAAATTAACAATGGGTGATACTGCGAACATTGTGGGTGTGTATAGCTCGAATTGCAATATTATCATTAATTTAGCGCCGTGTGTAATAATTAACCCTGCGCCATGGCGTAAATTTCGCGCGAGTTCTCTCTCTCTCTCTCTCTCTCCGTGCTTCCCACACTCCGTCTCTGTCTCTTTTTCTCTCTCTTATTCCCGGAGAATTTTCTGAGAAAACATTTAAGCAAAACTATAAAAAACCGATGGATCCTCGATCGCGCAGTAATAAAATTTGCCCCGGGTTCCGAGATTAGCGGGGGAGGGGGTAAAAGCTTTTCGTAAATTTAATCGAGGCTCCACGCGAAGCTTCGTGGATTGGCAGGGAACATCAGCAAGTAGTAAAAGGTAGGTGAGAGTCGGACAAGCTCACCACTGAATCGTATCTAAACGCGGGCGATTTATCGCGGAGTGAAATATCAAGTTACAATCGCACGGCGTTCTTGCGAATCGTCGATAAAGGCTAACTGCGGCAATTCCGCGCAGCTTTTACAGTCCGCCGCGCGTAAGTCCAATGTCGGCGGTGGAGGGGGTGCTTTATGCCCGCTCGCAAAATCGGCACAATGCGAATAATACATACTTGAGGAGTCGGCGAAGAAACCGAGGCGCGCGCGCCAGCAAAACAATGAACCCTCGAGCTTTATTACTCGTCAAAGCGGGACGCGTCGCCACTTCAGACGATCCTATCTATCTTCCAGCTATCTTCAGCATCGTAAAGTAGATTTCGGAACGCTACCTTGTTTGCGAGCGGTTCCACGATGTTGAGGATTTTCTAAAGGAAATCCATCGCGCTACCCCGCGCACTCCGAGCCCCGACCCACCACAACCCGATCGGCAATTTCGATTGCAAATCTAGCAATCGGAAAAATGGAGGGAATTACGAAATGACGCAATGTCGCTTTAGAAAACCGTAAATAATTCAGGAGGAAGGAGGCAGGAGAAAGAGCACAGTCACACACACGCGTACAAACACACACCCTCGATTCCGACGACGAAATCGAACATATTTCAGGAATTAGCTGATCCGCTGAAAAATAATTTCATGAAGGCATCAGGTGCTCCGTTCTTGATTCTTTACTCGAGCTCTCCCTCCTCTTCTGATTCGCGAGTGCAAATCTGATAAAACCCGTTTTTATTCGCGGATGTAAGGCTGTAAATTCGCGCGCGTGTTTGAGGAAGGGATTTTTTCCGGTCGTGCTTCATGCTTTTCGGGCAAAGCGCGCTATTTACCAGGCAGGTCCTTAAGCTGCAGGAGGATCGATTTATTTCCGCCACAAATCTTCGTTCGCGAGCGGAGGCAAAAACCAGAGAGGGGGGGGGGGGGCGGATGCGGCTGGAAAATTCTTTTGGCTAACGAGAACTTAACTCAGGGGGTGCTATAAATGCCAGCCACAGAAGTGGCCTCTCACAGGGGTTGTTCCTGGCTAACAATGAGACAGACCGAGCTGTCTGTACGTGTTTACGCCCCTCTGTGTAAGTGTAATCGTGATCCTGTCCCGGAGTCTTGGGGGGTGGAGAAGTCACCCCTTACGAAATGGCGTTTACTGTACCTAAGAGGCTCGCAGGGGGGCAATGATCCAGCGTGAGATAGCGTGTACAATCGCTAAAACATGAGACGGCCAGTCTGGCTCTCGCGAATCTCCTACGAGGACCTCGAGGATTGCCGGAGACTCTGCTAAACCGTAAAAATCTCCACTTCCCTACACCTTTCCGCTCGAGAATCTATTTTTAACTGCGCGCCTATTGCAATTTTCCTCCGACTCTTATACTATTCATTTCTTAAAACGGGAAAAACGCAGCGGAAAAAAATAGGAGAAAACAGAAGAGAGGAAAAAAAAAGAGAAAAAACGCGAAAAACCACCCTCCAAACTAACGACGACGATCGCTTTGCTCCTGAAGGCGAGAGCAATGATTCTCTCCCGGAGAATCGAATGATTTTACGGACAGGAGACGCGAGACGCGAGAAAGAGGCGGATGATACTTTTTTCATTCGGAACATATAGAATATTGGATCAGGTGAGACAAGGGATCGCGGAAAAGGAGAAAAAGAGAGAAGAAGCAGGAATTACGGGTGTCGTGCGTTTCCTGCGCGGGTATCTCGAGGGATCAGAGGCCCTCGCACAGGGCTGCCAACGATGAAAATATAAATCCGCTAAAATATCGAGAGATTAGCGTTCGGACACGTCGGCCCGATAGTCGTTCGAAACTCGGAAGGCCAAATCCACCAGCTCAACCGGAAACGCGCGTACGCCCTCGCCCGCACCTTCGCGTGTGCGAGTGTGCACGCCGCCATTTTTTCTCGTAACAATAATTTGTCGTTATCAAATAACGACGGCGCGCGGGCTTTGCCGATAAATGCTCGCGAAATAAAATTTTACTGCCGAATAATATCGGCTGCGGAGTTTGTTACTATTGAATTCCGCGGCCGTTTCGTAACGGCTCTGTAACCTGCCTTTTCCCAGCCCCTGCCCACCCCACGCATTTCTACCGATGGTTGGCCGCCGCCACGCTTCCTCTTGGTTTTACCGCGAGGATATAAACAGGCAGAAACGACTACGAACTCCCTCGCGAGAGTTTGCTTAACGACGTGATACGGCCGGTTGTCGATGGATACTTTAATACCACCGCGCGCGTCCTTCCCTCGTAGCTAATTCACTTTCGGGGATAAATAACTCGTAGATTCCTTGGGATTCCGTCATACCCCCATCATTAAAATCGTCTTCTACGCTTCGGCTAAGAATCGCCGCGCGCGAGGAGCCCGACAAAAAAAAATTAACCCACCGATGAGAAAATCGGTGAGGGAGATCGCTGCCGAAGATAATCACACCGCCGAGGACAAAAAAACTTCTCGCCGATCCTGAAATTACGCGCAATAAGACCAGACTGCTCACCCTTTTCTCGCGGTTCAACTTCAAGGAGGGAGGGGTGGGGGTGGTTTTCAAGTTACAATTGGACCCTCTGGAAAACCGGGTGCCGGTCTGTCGTGCACGGAGGTGGGCCAGGTCTACCGCGGAGAATAATGTTAATGAAATACAGATACCATCTCTCTATACAAGAGCCCTCTGGAGGTTGCGGCCAAGCAATTGTCCAACTGCCGACAACTCCCAAATTACCGGGCCTCGTAAAACCGCTTAAAACGTCACCACGCGTTTCGTGCTGTGATTTTCTAGCCGAGGATTTCGTGACCTTAATGTTTAAATCCCGAAGAACTACAGCGCCAGGGGTGGGAAGGGGCGAGAGGCTGAGATCTCGATGGACGAAAGTTTCGCCGCGACCGATTTGCACGGGAGTCTGCTAAATAACGTGTAAACCACACGCAGCTCGATACGGGAAGGTTATGAACCCACTTCTCCCGAATGATAAGGAGAGCGAGAGATTCGCGAATTCCGCGCGAGCGGAGTGCCGCGGAAATTTAATGGCGCGTGAGCGTGAAGCGTTTGTGGAGAGCGTACAGACAAAAAGCCGACAGCATGGAAGAAGCTCGTAACTGGAATATACGTAGCGGAGTGGAATTTAAAAGTTTATTTTAGCCACGCCACTTTTTTCCCCTACCCCCGCGAAATCTAGTTTATCATTCACCGGTGCTTATTTCCAGAAATCGCGCATTAATAATCTCTCAAGGCGATTATCTCTTCTAAAATGTGCTCGAAACTTGACGCTAAACTCGCTCGCTCGACTATCGCGAAATCGTCGCGGCGTGACATTTTCAAAAAGAAAGATGGGATATCTCATTTGCTTTTCGATAACAAATACAATTGAAGCTTAATATTTCTATCAAATTAATTTTTCAACCTACCGTTCATAAAGCGCAGTGAGAAAAAATTTTAAATCATATTTTTAATCACGTATGTTGAAATAAATATTTACTCTGATAGACTATCTGCAACAATTTTAAGCGGAGCTGGATCTCGATTATAAAACTGATTCGCGCTGGTAAATATTTATTCAGGCGTTAGTGCCAGCAAATCTCATTGATTCGGTTAATCCATTTTTTATTTACCGCCTGCAAGGTTTGGAGTTTCGAAATTCGTATTCTCCGATAGGGATTGAGTTTTCATCAGCGGAGAAGCCAGAGGGTGGTGGGGGTGGATGTGGAAGTGAAGGGAGTAGAGACTCAGTGACTGATTTTTTCAAAAGCAGGCTAATTAAGGAGCGCCTGACAAAACGTTAATTAAAGCACTCGAAAACCGAGTGCCATTAAAGAAAGACCGTGAAGGTAGGGGGTGGTATGGGGAGGAATTACAAGCGGGGCTGCAGCAAAGAGTGGGGGTGAAGGGAGAAAACAGCAACAGTGGTGGTGGTGGTGGTGTTGGTGTTGGTGGAGGAAGGATATGCAGAGTTTTTAGAGAGAAAGAGAGAAAAAGAGAGACGCTGAAAAGTCGAGTGGGTAGGAGGGAGAGGAAGGGCTTAAAACTTCAAGTGCGTCCGTGGCAGTGGGTACAGGCGGCTTGGGACGGGCGAAACCAGCCAACAGGCAATTTCTAACGGGTGGAAAGGTATGCAAATACGCGAAAGAGAGAGCACGCTCAACGTCCTTCTCGCTCCTTCTCCCTAAACGCAATAATCATTAAAAACCAAAACGCATCCCTTCTCCGGCAGATTGTGTCGGGTGCTTTGCAAAACCGCGGGGGTGGAAAGTGCTGGTCGAAACTTAGGTCGAGCTTAGGAACTCGAGACAGGCTGCTCGCTAATTTCCCACTATCCTCCGACAAGGACTCCGTGCCCTCGATGCCTCCAGGATGCACCGCCGACAAGTCTCTATCGCGTCAAAATTATAATTAATTATTCCCAATTATATAGTTCTTCTTTACGTTCCAACTGAAAGTTGCATTATACATTATATACATTATCTGGCAAAGCAGATTTTAATCCTCGCTAAGGACTTCTTATCCAGATTTTCCAAAATTTCATTCGGCCGAATGCAGTGCACGCATGACGTGAAAATTAATTCTTGATACAGATATTTATTATTTAAAATCGCTCAAATGGTCCCCGGAAGCCGGATTTATATACCTATAGACCCTCCTCTATTATGCTAATTTATGAATATTAACTTAATGAGTAAGCAGTATTATTACCGGTCGGGCGATAATTACCTTCCGCGAGGTAATCGATACTGTCGGAAACAATAATTAATAATTGAAAGTTAATACAATGCCTTTAGAAAATCGCGCTCATACGTATTACAAACTCTTCAAATTACTGCTTGTGTTTCATAATGCAACATTAAACTACAAACGCGCGTTGTTAATTTCGAATCACTTTCCGCGTTTTATCGCCGCTCTCGCGTGTAATCTCTTTTAAATAAATGGAATTATAATATTTCCGCGAGGGATAGATAGAGAGAGAGAGAGAGAGAGAGAGCATGCAAAATTATCCGTCTCTCCGCGAAGTCATCGGCAGGTACCATAAGAGAGAGGATATCCTCGTTCTCGTTCGCGTTCCCGTTCATGGCGCGCCAGAAGAAAAATATTGCCAAGCTTGCACGGTCATTAACGCGATAAACGTTGCGCGACGCTATGCGATACTTCGGGCATCGTAATTGGGGGAGGGGGGTGTGTAATCGATACCGGGGAGAAAATTGGAGCAAAACTTGACCCGCGAGTGGAGAACGCAATGTTCGCCGGGGCTCGTCTTTGCTCGACTTGCATCGTCGCGAGATTGTCAGCGCTGGAGAGCTTTTAATTCGCGGACATCCCCCGGAGGGCAGGGGTAGTTTCGCGAGGAGGAGCCTGCAGGACCCTGCCAGGAGCGAACCGCGCGAAAAGGGCGCCCGCGCATTAAAGCAGACCGAGCCACGGTGAAACTTCATTTAAGAGTCCTTGTTTATAAACTGAAACAGGACGCGGCGGAATATAATTCCGCTTCTAATTACCCGGAGTGCTTTGCTTCTTTCAGGAAAAGCGGCTGGTCCGCTAAGCGCCGGCGAAACTTTCGTCCGGGGCTGCAAGCGCGAAAATTCGATCGAGCCGCAAGCCCAGGACGATTGTTTCCCGACCTGGCCATAAGTAAAAACCTAATAAATAGCCGGAACGGAGACCGAGCGAGTCGCGCGATAATTAAGTCCGTTAAGGAGAAAAGGACCTTTACTCTCCTTTCCTCCTTCCAACAACCCCCTGTTGTGTAGCTCCCACTAACAGGACGCTGACTCAACCAGGGTACATCCTTGCATTCTCGAGATGGCTAATTAATTTAATTACCGCCTTCCCCAGATTTACTCATCCCCTACGATCCACTCGATCCGATTTTCGATTCTTGCGGCACTCTCTCTCTCTCTCTCTCTCCCTTTTACCCCTCTCCTCGATTCGCTACGATTCGCTTCGATTTTTTAATTCCGCTTCTTCGTCGATCCTCGGATAATTAACTCGGTAAGGTGATGGATGAATGGCACTGGTGGTGGAGTATAAAAGGGAGGAAAAGTCGGGAGGAAGGGAAGGAGATTCCAGGGAAAATCGGTAACGATTCCAGGGTCATAACTGATAAGGATTGTATAAAAATCTGAGGAAAGAGAGGAATTCGATCGATATAGGCCTCGGGGTGGCAGTGAAGCAACCGATCAAAGTGTTACTGCGGCTGGTTGCCATGTCAGGTCCACCGAGTGAAGTAAAATGAACTCGAAGGGTTATGGCCGGCCATCCGGGGCTTATGGGGCGATTGCTACTGATAGAATCAGCGTTCTCCGACCATGCTTTTGCTCATAATCACTTTTAGATTAATTAAATTTTACGCCCGGCACCGTCGATAAACATTAAATTTAACGGGTTGCTCCTGCCACGTATCGCCGTTACCGGTCAGCCCAAAATATTGCTCCTCTAATGCGTTGAAACCACCGCCACCACCCCTTTTTGACCAATCAGCCGTTCGCGAAAAATTCACCCCATCGATTAGCCTGTCTCGCGCTTACAAATTTATTTCCCGAAATGAAACAAACGAAATTTGCTCACTCGTTACTCTGATTGGGTCGAACGAGCAAGTTTGTCCATCGAATTCCATCGACGAGGAGCCGACTAACATCAGTGGAGAAAAAAATTAATCGATCGAGTGGGAAAGAAGCCCCTTCTTGGATTCTCGCGTTCTTGTGAAATTCCGTCGCGTGCTTTTAAGATTCTAGTCGGTTCCTCATTTTTTAATAGGATATCTGAGTTATTCTTGGAAAATTAGGTATTCGCCATTCGTCCTTATAATTTGTCAGGCATTATCTGCCGACGCAGGAGTCGAAAACTTTGGGTGGATCAGAGGTTTCGGTCCCTCATATTAATTCCACAGACCTACCCGCGGTAATGTCTCCATCGCGGTCCCAGGGGTGGCGTCAAGGCATTCCCTTTAATGACGACCAATCAAGTCGTAAGATAGGCGATCATCTTGCCGATTACACCGAGGACAACAGGCAATTACGCTTGGGAAACTAGATTTTCAGCGATGTGTTCTCTGTAAACCTTCATGGCTGAACGAGCTGTTGATGGTATTACAGCTTACACGGTGAAATCAGCTTAATCGCTTAAAAATCATTTCAGACTGGAGTAATTGGCGTTGCCGCGATAACCTCGGTTACTTCGATCCAATTTGAAGAAATTTTCGCTCATTGATCTAAATAGCAAGAAGGTTCCACCACCACCACCACCACCTCGATCCAACGGAGCAAAGACCATGAAAATTTAACAGATCCAGAGGCACAAAGTCCGATTGGCTATTGGACAAGGGTCCGGCTGGAGTTGAAGAAATCGGTGGCACGTAACGGACGTTAAAATTAACGAGGCAGTAACAAAGTATCGTATGACTCGGTCTTAAGGGTTGAACGGGGGTAGTTTCACCTACTGACGGCAGTTTGCTTCACGCGAAGGTGTAACTGGCAGTAGAGCTATAATCAAATACTTAAAAACCAGTCTGAACATAGGGTTGGTGGTCCTGCGAGCCATAAAACGTTTGCTTTCATCCCTAAAGATACTCGAGAGGAAAGGACCCTTTACAGGTGAAAGTAAAACTAACTTTTTCCAGGTCATTAATGATCAAACTATAAAAAGCTGATAAATGTCTTCATTTCTTCCTCGTATCTATTATCTTTGCTTTGTATCTTTCTCTCTCTCTCTCTCTCTCTCTCTCTCTCACTCTAGCAGAGGCTGTATTTTGGAATCTGAACTACCGGGAGAAGCGAGGAAGGTTCAAGATGGCTTTTACGGCGCGAAGCGAAGTGGCATGATTTAAGATTTCGGAAGATCAATTTTGGCACGGCTGAAGTAAATGTTCTATTTCTGAGAACAAAACGGAAAAGGGAACCTCGGGGAAGGGCAGGCAGTGAAAAAGTTGCAGGCACCGTTAGGGTCGTAATACGTCGTAATGCCGGTACTTAGCGGAGTATAAATAAGCGTTAAATCCGTGCTTAGAAAGCTTAATCTGTATTTTTTCCTCGAGATACCCACAGGAATATATTATCACCCTGAGACTTTATCTGATGATAATGCCTTTAAAGTGCGAATGTACTCGGAGGAAATTTTCAGGGGAATGCCGCGGTGAAAAAATCTCTTCACCCTCTCTGTAGAATAATTGATATACAGTACGAGAATGTATTCGATACGCGCTGTAAAAAATAATGTGTTTGTTTTCCCATAAAATATTTCCGCGTTATCATAAAAATATGTACTGTAAATTTGGGGTTGAGCAATGAAAAATACTGTTTATACTTCTCAATAAAATACGTGCACAAATTTAATATTGCTAAAGTAATTCGTATTAAAAAGATATCCGCGTTTGAAAAAGAAAAAAAACAAAAACCAACGAAAAAAAAACAAAAAAAATAAATAAATAAATAAATAAAGTTGCTGAGAAAATTATTTAACGAAAATACGGGGAAATAATCATGATTATTGGAAAAGTAACGTGGAGAAAATAATACGCTTGAAATTCAATGAAATATACGTCCAATTATTATGATAATACGAATATTGCAGGTGTGCGTTTGATGTCCTTTCGAAAATTCGATAAAGGGGTGGTCGAATGGCAGGTGCCCTAATTCGAGCTAATCTGCGGGCTATAGAAATTAATGTTACGAGGTTGGTAGCCATCAATGGACCATCGCCTAGCTACTGGTACCATTTTGGTTGGCCAAACTACCCTTGCGAGACGCTCGATCCCTGTTACTCTTTACCCCGTAGACGCGGATAGTGTTACGTACACAGAACTTATGAGATATTTCCTGGGGAGAGAAAGGATCCGAACGTCATCTCGTATTTCGTATTACAGTTTCTGATATCAACTAACGTTTTGCGCTTTATCGTCCACTTTCCGTCATTAGTATTTTCGATGAGTTTTTCTCAAAAAAATCGCGCGTCTCATTGATACGTTCGTAAAACAGATCAAGTACTTACCCCCGGTGATGATTGCAATCCTCTCGGGATCATCCGGAAGCCAAGACACAAAAAAAACACTTGAACTCACTTTGAATCGAAATCAATTTTTCGCACAAAAATTACGCGTGCTCAGGACGAAGTTTACGACGAAAAACTAATAAATTTTGTCCAAAACAACATGGAGCAAATAATCCCGGTGTTCCTGGTGCGCGCGATGTCCCGATTAACTGAGCTAACGGGTGTTGCTGTCGATCATAGAGGACTTTACCGCCGGTCATCCGGACAAATGTTTATCAACATTGTGATAAGAAAATGACAAATACATGCGCCACCTCGGATTACGCATTATTTTGCGTAATGGAATGCACATGCGTGCATTGGAGAGAAGAAGAGGCAACGCATCAACGACGAGTCAACGAGAGAAAGAATGACGCGTTGCAGCGTTGCAGTTTCCAGCAAAGACATCCTGTACTGTACACACGCAGAGACACACACACACACACATACACACATACGCAGGTAAGAGTTTAGGAGTCGGTGCAATGATGGAGGAGGGAGGTTCGGGGAGGGGGGTTGCTAACGACCGTCGCCAGACCAGGGTTGTTAACTGCTCCTGGGTTCGGTTGCCCTGGTGGATGTGGTAGCTTCTCTCTATGGGAAGAGGTTCGACGGGGTGGTTGAGAGGGTGGAAAAGGACCATGGCGAGGGAGAATGGCTAAGCTATTCGGAACAATGTCTTGTTAGGCGGTTTGCTTTGAGGTAATCGCCAGGAAGACCCCGCCAGTCGTTAGACTTTCCCTCGCGGACCTGTTTGTTTCGTGGATAATTGCCCCCGATACTCGACTCTAATCCCTCGTCCACGAGTCGTCGTCGTCTTCGTCGTAAGTCGACGAATCTCGTTCAACTCGCAGGAAAGAAGTGTCCGTATCTTCCAAGAAATTGTTTGCGACGATTACTGGATACCGGTACTTACCAGCACCGGAAAATCGATGCTCGCCCCGAGTTTATTTTTGCCACATGACGCTCGCCTGCGACTTCCTCCTCCCGAAACCTCCTTCGTGATGGAATTTAAATTAACGACGATAAAATTCAATTAATTCGCGGGACAAAAAATCCAGCGATATTTACGGTGTGGATCCGGTTAAAATCGATATCGAACCTCGGGCTTGCTTTCGGTCGTCGCTCGACCTCTCCCCCGCCGCATCCGACTCAACTTTCTCCGCTGTTACACGCAAAAGCTCCTTCTCCGGCGATGAAACTTAAGTTAACGATAAATTTCAATTAATTTGCCCAATAAAAAATTCACTGATATTTACGAAGTGGAAAATCGATGATGGACTCCGGCTCACTTTTACTATTCTTGGCGGGAGCATGCAGCTTCCTTAATTAATTCGAGCAGCTTTAATTACGTTAATTAATAAACGCCAATTTAATTATCTTAGTTCCGGCAGACTAATTGCATTAATTATTTTAATAAAATACGTTTAATTATTTTGACAAAATACATTTAATTAAATATTCCGATCAAGTATGTTTGATTAATTATTTTGACAAGATGAAAATTTAATTAATTTCATTGAATAAAATCTAATTAAATAAATCCAAGGAAATTCACCAGTTTTCGCCGAGCCAAATTGTTTATTTATTCGTCTAATATGGTGAAAATAAATATTTGCTAGTGAAATTTAATTATTATTCGACATCTGTGCGCGAGAATGTCGATGCACGTCCGTAAAACTCGTTGCCGCAACTAATTGAGACTTAGAGGCGCATGACAAGCTCGCGCAGCACGATAGAGAAGAAAACATTCCGGAGCTAATTAGCGAGTTTTAATCATCCCTGTCGTCGCCAGAGCTGTTAAAGATACGTTTAAAAAGCGTCTAGTATTATACATCTGCCATGTTATTCCTACACTGATTGCGCTGATTAATTACCTTATCCGCAGCAGTTCACACACTGCACTCTATTCGAGAGCGGGTGAGAGTGAGAGAGACGGAATATTCCTGTGACTCAGTAAACCCAAAATAAGACTAGAATTCTCGACTAGCAGATGCGTCGTCGTTAAATTACCAAATTGTTCCCACGATCGTGGAACGTACGGCATCGAATTGTCGCAGGAGTCGCGCGGTATGCTCTCGCTCGTGCTTCCAGAAAGCGACGCAAAGAAAATCCCTGAATCCATACTAGGAAAATAGGAAAATAAACAGTTCAATAATGAAAACGGGTAACGAGACAGCCGAGTTTCCGTTTAATTACCAAAGCGTAACGTGAAACGCGCGCGCGCATAATGAATTCGCGTTTATTAATTGTAAATTGTTACCCTACATTAGAGACAATAGAATTCATATTTTATTTATCCACGCGTGTATTGTTGCCGATGGAAATCTGTGCCAAAGTATCTTGCGCGCGACGCGCTTAATTAAATTTACATGCATAAATTTTATTGACTTGGCTGCGGAATGAAAATTGTCAAAGAATAAAATCAATTAGCATTAATAATTAAATAAATATGTATGGCAAGAGAGCTTTGGCGCAATTAGCACGTGTGATTTTGCGCGTGATATATCGCCGAGATATTAGCAGCTATTCCCGAAGGTGGTCTTTACTCTCGGCCGTGTAGCAGCCGTCGGTTTCTTAGTATGCGTGTTAAGGTCCTCGAGAAGGTCCGCAGAATAGTTAGCCCCAAACTAAAGCCTCGCTAGTGGTTGCTGTATGGGAGTTCGTACTCCGGGGGATGCAGACAACTAACTTACCCCTAATGTCCTGCTTACGCGCGATTATTGTCTTCGGCGAGTTTAGAGAGCCGCCTCTCCCACCACATCCTTCGCTCTCCTCCGAGACTCTGTCGTTTGTCTTGATGCAGCCACGAAAACACTTCGCCTAATTCAAACAAATGTAATTATACGAAACTACTTTGCTCCTGGATCCGCGCGCGCGCGCGTGCAATGAAAATTCAAAAGCCTATCAAGGGTCGATTTTGCTTAAGGTAACCCCGTGGCGACTGATACGTGATACCTTGCTTAATTGCTTGAACATTGCTCCAATTGGAGTAATTGCAACGTGTGTGTGGGGGGGAGGGGGGGGGGGCGAAGAAAGAAAAGAAAAATACGGGATGAAAAATAATATTATCGACGACGCCTGGAAAAAGAGAGCCTGAAACTGTTACAGCTGCAATTTGCGTTTGACAGTCCTGTCGCTCTTCCGTCCGGTCTGGCGCAAAGCTTATAATTCACGTGGCGCGATATCGTCGCGTTATCTCGCCATATCGGTTTACCTTTTTCTCCTGCGGGGTTTTGTGCATCCAGTGGACGGGGACGCCGGCCAAAAGAGCGAACAGAGGGCTGCAACGCGCATCTGCATTTTTAGAACGATATCTACATTTCCAATATACCCTCTCACCCTCCCTCCCTCCACTCTCCCTACACCCGATCTGCTCGACACTTATATTTAATAATTCACCCATTAAAAATGACTATGAGGAAACGAAGGAGGAAAAAACGTAGAAAACCGTAGAGGAGGGATTTATCGCGTTAATAAAAGTCTCGACTTTTTTTTTTGCCCGACCGTAGAAAAAGTAGGATAGAATATAAATTGAAGGGATTTTCTTGTATTTTTACATTTCACTTGATTCCCAGATAACCACCAGTGTCATTCGCCAATATATCGCACGGCATTGCTATTTTCAGGAGACATATCGATTACAACTTTTTGGAAAAATAATCGGCATTTTCGGTTGAATTGTCGCCAATCAACAGATTGCCGATGGGCTTGACTAAATGTTCTATTTTTTCTAGTCGCTGGTGGGTGTATTTGACGTTTCGTCCGCGGCACATTTCAGATAAACGGGAAAAATACTATTCTTATTTACGAGAATTACGGGGATAATTTGATTCGTTCATAGTCCCATTTGAGGATAATGGGAGATTGATAGGAAAACGTTAATGCGTCCATTTCTTCCGGGCGCGGGGAAAAATTGATTCGCTAAATAATTCGGGAAAGCGAAAAGTTGGAGCAGGAGGGCGGGAGGTGGGAAGCGGTGTGAAAGCGAAGACAGAAAACGACGACGGAAGGCCATTAATAGAGTGCAAAATGCGGCGGTCATGCGCCAATCAGCTTTCGTGACAGTAGCCGCGAAACAAGTATTTCCCATCAGCACATTCGGCATGCAAGAACCGATATCCTCACACGCCACGAGATGACCTCGCTCTTCTTCGTTTATTATCGCAATATTTGATTCGTTCCGATTCACCCTCGACTCTCGTTTGATCCCACCCTTGACTCTCGCCCCCTCCTCTCCACGTTATCTACTTTCGAATAAACAAAAAAAAGAGGAAAAAAATAATCTCACGCACGCACGCGCGCGCACAATTTATAATCTTACAATGCGAATAAACGCGGAGTAAAATATTTTTATGCGCAAAAGTTACAACCCATTGCACGAGTAAATGCTGCGAAAAAAATTATAAACAAATATCATGAAAAAATATGCGGAACATATATGTATATATGCGCGAGTAAATATTTTTAAAAAATTTTATGAAAGGGATGATGAAAAATCTCTGTGAGTAAATATCGCGATGAAATTTGACGAATAAATTTAACTAAAAATCTACATGCATAAATATTGTGAGAACAATTTTACGAGAGAAAATTATGAAGGTTTTAAACGAATATCTAGATAAACTGGTATTAATAAGTTCCCGTGTCACCCGGATGTTTTTTCGCTCAAGTCCAAATTAGTGGAGCATTTACGCGCTGAATTTCAATGAATTTGCACTAAACAGCACTGCCGTAGGAATGAAATGAATGATGCGCAACGAGATGATAGATAGAAGATGATCCGAAAGTTAGTATCGAGGAATCGAAGGCAGACGTTGCCATGAAAATTCAGCACCATAAACTTTCCTGACTGAATGCTATCTTCGCATCGCCATTCAAGCATCGTGTCTCCGTTTGCACTCACACACATGCGCCGCCAAGACCAAAGAGCCACCCCTATCCATGTGTATAACTAAAATCTGCGCGAGGGTGGCGGGACGGGGTAGATTTTTCCGCGCCTTGATATGATTAATACCCAGGGCTGTAGGAAGAAGGAAAGTGAGAAAGAGGGCTTGAATGGAAGTTCGCGGAGAAAAAAGAAGAAAATAGAGAGAGAGGGAGAGAGAGTGAGAGAAGGTTGGGACGAAGCAGAGGGGTTGAAGGGAACGGTTATGAGGGTGGAAGGAGGTGGTCTGCCGCCGTACAGCAAATCCCCGTCAACCGCATTCAATTACGATGTTATCGCGAATACAGATGACGGTTATTTCCTTCGGTACACCCTATACATAACGCCCGCGTCGCTTCGTGCAAAGTTAAGGCTGTATAACGGGCCGGCCGGCCGTGTGATTGTTTTAGGATGTGCGTCGACGATCTCGGATAAGCTCCGATTTCCACCCCGCCCCCTTCCTTCTTCGTTCCTCGCCCTTCGGTTCACCCCCTCCTCCCCCCGATAACTTTCTTTCTCTCTTCGTTATCTTCTATAATTGGAAAGTTCAACGAATTTTTCAACCCCTTCTTATTTAACGCGGCGGCGGCGGCGGCGGCGGCGGCGGCAGCGGCAGCGGCAGCGGCAGAGGAGTACGCAAGTGCCAGAAAACTCTTCTTCTTTATTTAATGTGGTAACAAAGTGTCTGAATTGGCAAACTCTCCGGTTACGGCGATATAACAGAATGCACCCTCTTCTGGGGTTGGCTGCGAGGACAAAAAGGACTCCGCTTCCGTGGAGTTCGGAGAGGTTAAGGGGTGTCTCTTGCTAGCTTCCCTGGAAATACTTTTATTAATACACAGCCCGCGCACTCCGCGTGCAGTTATTTATTTTTTTTTTTTTTTTTATTTACTTAGCTGCCTCGGACAGGGGCAGTAATTTCTTCCACGGAGGGTAGTCCTGGAAAGGTCCCGCGATGCGTAAATCATGCACGTAACTGAAACGACGTGTTTCGACGTGGAATCGCGCGCGCTGATCAATCCGAATGTTTTCGGATGAAAGAGAGATTTTCGTTACCCGTAGAGAGCATAGGCGTAATCATTGCGCAGTGTCTTCATCTTGCTGCAGATTTTACAGCCAAGGCGGCACAAAGTTTGTGTCCAAGCTGCTACCTTCACCCTGGCATCGGGATATGGCATCATCACCGCGTATGGTTTAATTTGATACAGCAAAAACATAAATTCCTGTACGAACGCATAATCTTCGTGGATAATGATTTTATTATAATGCTTGCGTGTAGCGCCGACAATTAAATTCTCCGCTAAAGTGCAAAATGCCACGACCACTTTAAGATCAACTTTTGTGACAGCTAATAAGGATTAATGAGATAATTGGAGCTTTTAAGCCATGGAGCCAGAATTATATCGGACTAATGAAGCTCGAGCGCCTGCTTATTCATATTAATTACATCCGTCTGAAATTCTCGTGTAAAACTGTTAATTAAAATTAATAACCCTTACATTATCCAGTTGCTCGACCATTTCGAACGTATCTTTGGCGCAAGGTTCATCCTCGCCGTGGAAACTGCAGGAAATCTGCAGGGGCGATAATTTCTTTATTTCGGCGGGGATCGTTCGTTTCTTAATTAATTACCTCCGGACAGTCGTCGGGCAGCGAAGCGATATATTCCTGCCAGGTATTATCCAATTCCCATTCAGCGTTCGGCGCTTTGACAATAGGGATAGTTTCGATATCTTTTGTGGGACCGATCGGAGGACCCTCGTTAAAAATACCTTCCAACTCGTCGTTGATCATACATATCGCCAGAGCAGCCAAATATCTATCGCGCGATCGAGCGTACACGCTGGATGATCGAGCGCAATGGAACAATTTCAGTACCACTTGGAAATCTACCTATTACGTTTGTCCCGCAGTGGTTCGACGTGATACTCGGGACCAAATAGCTTCTTGATCCACGGCAAAACCTTGCTCCTGTCTTTGGAATTGGTCAGGGCCGGAAGCAAATTTCTTATTACCGCACTGTAAAATTTCAAATATCCTCTCAACCCGATGGAACTTTCCAGGTATTGCATTAAAATGGAGCAATCTCTGGCAACGCGCGAGAATTCCTTCGTCGGGGATATAACGTGCGAAAATATTTTCAAGATAAAAACCGAAGCATTATACATTTCTTGGTTAGGAAGATCGGATAAAAGTGTTTAATGAAGCGGATGAGGGCTTTTATTAATTCGCGGTATAAATAATTAAAATTTCACCGCTGAGTAAGAATGTCACGTAAGTAATGGCGAGAGATAATGAATAAAAGGCAGGGGGACGACCGGTATTCGGTTACTCGACTTATCGGATGGCGTACCTGTAATACTGAAATTCCGTGGTCAGAGCGTCAGCTTTAGCTTTTAATTTAGGATCGATCGCCGGTTTCTGCCGAGATCCGTGGCACGGCTTATCCTTGCACCCGGACATTATGGAGGGACGATGTATGGAGGGTTCCGTCCGCCAGGACACTTTTGACAGAGCGATCGCCAGGAATCAAAACTCTCAGTGAAATTGCAGCTAGTCGCGCGCGGTGCAATATCTTTCGGAAATTCCACTTGTTTCTTTTTTTTCCTCTCCGATTCCCCGCGGTTTTTTATCTTATTCCTCGCGGAGGGTAAAGATCGCCAAGATGCACGAAATGTCCATTTACGAAATTATTCTCGGCAGGACCTTGAAATTTATGTTTTCAATGCAAGTTTTCAGAGAGCCAAATGTTTCTTTTCTAAGGACCACTTATGGCTTCGGCTATCTTGGGGTGGTTTTCAGCAGGAAGGGGGAAGAGAGTGGTAGGAGGGGGGGTTTCTTTTTCAGTTGGTCCGCGGAGTAACTCAGCGAGGCAGCGGGGTGTACGACGTTATGATCCGGACATCCTCAGCGGCCGGACTCCACCGAGAGGTTGCTCGTATTTCACGTTTTATCGCTCGAAAATATTAAGGAGCCAAGCGCCATTCGCTGAATGGCACTCGTTGCACGCCGCAAAACGTCGCGACAGCTTGTGCATTGCGCGGATCGGCCAGAAATAGAAGATCCGATGCATACACGGACCACCCCGAGTGGCTGTTTCCGCTTTTCAGGCGCCGCATGAACTTCTCGCGAGACCTTGGCGTTCTACGATCCGATCACGTACTCCAAAGCGACTTTCCCGTCTTCTCTCTCTCTCCCTCCCTCTCTCTCTCTCTCATCAAAAACCAATACTCTTACCGAGAAACACGCATGAAGCGAGTAAAACAAGAAGCATGATCGATAAATTGATCCATCGAACGCGCTATTTATTATTATGACTTTTTTCCGGCTGGACCTAAATGTGGATATAAATTATTCGCTCGAATGTGGATCTATGACTAATGCTCAAAATATACATTCTCTTCGTAGCTTTCATAGCTATCAGAGAAGAGGATTATTGTGCTTCGGCTGATTTACGTTTATTTGAAAAGTTCAGGAGTTTTTCTCATTTTGGAGAAATTCCCAGAGTATCGCGAAATTTGACGGACGTTAATTCTTCAAGTTCAATCTCTCCAGTTGCGTGTGTAGCAATCTTCCGAAGGGAGTCTTCCCACCGCTGACATTGATCAGGGAAATGGAACAGAACGCGATAAGACAAAGTCGCGCAAGAAATAAGAGTGGAAATAAAACATTCTCTTTCCTGGGACATTGCCGATGAAATTACGTCGGAGACATCTAAGTGAAACTGTTAAATTTCAGATCTACCAGAGAATCCTTTGATACTTGTCAATATTTCCTTACAGGAGAGATTTCTCCTTCTCTCTCTCTCTCTCTCTTGGAAGAAATAATGGACATTGAACGCGCTAAAAAACATCTCTCTCGGTAGAGTATAATAAAAAAATTATATTCGAAAGGAGGACGCGAAATGTTCCTCGGGTCTTTTCAAGATTTCACGATTAGGGAAAATCTATGTGTATGCTCTTGAAAAGGAAGCAAATCCAATTTGTTGGAGATTTTTAAATAGCAACTTATTTGGGCGATTGCAACGAAATAAGCGAATATCCAGGATGATAGGACGAGGGTGGGGGAGGTAGTATCATTCCGGGGAAAAACACGGGGAAGATTAATTGGAACTTTCCCGGAGCGAGTGAGACGATGAAGAGGGGGTGTTCCTGGGTAGCCTCCAGGCGAGCTTTTTGCCGAACACATAATGCATAGCGAAGGATGACACCCTTATCTCGGGATCTTTAATTCCGTGAGCCGCCGCGAGGGGGTGGCTGCGTCGTCATTTGTCGGTTGCACCAGACCAGGACACCCTGGAGAGGGTGGATGAAACCGCCAACGCTCGCAGGGGCTGTGGAAATTGCCTTGGCTGATTTCATTTCGGGCCAGATTATTTTAAGGGGTCCTGTTTTCTCCCTCTCACTCTTTTTCGTTAACTTTCTTTCTCTTCGTTTAACGTGATTAATGCGATTTTTGACAGGACCCATTACTCCTAAGAACGATCATCTGAGAATCCAATTAAATTCCCTCGCTTAAAAGTAATTAAATATTTCATAATTCCACCGATATCCAACATTCTCTCTCTTGCAGAGCTACATCATTATCTTTAATGAATTTTATTATTTCGTCGTTTATTTTCCCGATCCCTCATTCGGAGATCAATAAAGCAGAAACGTAATAATAAAGTAATAAAGTAACGACCTAATAACGTAACAACGCAATAAAGGTTTATTAAAAATGAAAGTTCCAATCAATTTGTAAGTTTTGCGGTTGATTAGAGAGTTTCTTACATAATTTCCTTGGCAATAATTTAGTGCTTAGCAGCAGCGGAGTAGTCAATTTGGCCGTGGAATACTTATCGAAAAGCTACGATCGAGTCTTACAAAGCAATTGAGGTTTAATACAAGTTTTGAAGAGGGCAAGTACCCCTCCCAAGACGATTTACATAGAATCCAATTAAGTTCTACGCGTGTGTACACGTCATCCAGGATGTTCGTGTCTCATTAGAAAAGGGATCGATTGGAAGCTCCGATATCTACTTAAAAGCAATAAAATTGTTCTTTGTATTTGCATTGGAATTTTTCATGGTATAAAAATATCAAATTACTTACCTAAACTCGCTCACCGAAGAGAGAGGGAGAGAGAGCGAGCTATCCAGCCTCGATAATATATCGCCTCTATCCAGCTTACAATCTATTAAGTCTCCTTTATAAACCAACAATTAATCACGAACAATTTTATGAAATTCTCTTAACAATATATTTCTTATATTAGAAAACTTATTTCATTATTCAGTTACACCGAAGTAATTAAAAAAATCTAGCAGAAACCTCCCTCCCTCTCTCTCTCTCTCTCTCTCTCTCTCTCTCTCTCTCTCTCTCCTCATAGTTTCCGTAATAAGGTACGCCAGTGCAAAATACTCGGCCACGTCATAATGAATGGCAATCCAATTAATAATAAGTTAATTAATCGAGTGAGCGCATGCGGCGAATCGATATTGCCTCTTACGGGAATAGAAGTTCTCGTAACGGAATCATGTAACGACCGATATTCTATAAATTCCATAGAGGCTGGGCAACATGGCGTTCCTCCTCTATGGGAAGGGGTAGCATGGTGGGGGTGGGCACCCCTGCGGAAGAGAGCGTGCCCGCGAGTTTTAAGGAGTTTCAACGTCCCATTATAAAGTCTTCACCATGCATAATAGCATCTGACTCCGTGGGCTGGAAAGCATTAGGGAAATCGCGTCTCACCCCCGGCCACCCCTGCTTACAGCGAGGGCCAATACGGCCCTGGGCAAATCGGTGAACTTGGACGCGCAACGGCTTTACTTCCCTTCGATTTCGATGGGAATCGAAAGACGTTATCGGAAGACCCATAAATAGTGAAATACCTACCGGATATACACTCCAGGGGTGGCACGGCATGTTGCTACGGCACTGAAAACGAAATAAGAGCGAATCCATTGAGATCCTTCTAATAAGACCGATATATTTCTCCTTTCAGTGGATCCATAAATATCGAAATTTATCGGTCCCACTCGTAGAAAGCGTATTTTGAATGAGCCACGGCTTGCATGTTGCTGAGGAAGTGAAATAAGAAGACCGAGGATGCATAAGGTTGTATTAATAAGAATGTTATATTTCCTCGGTAGTAATGGGAGCCCCTATAGAGGCGATCGTAAATATATTAGTAGTGCGCTAGTAAATGATAGTATATACAGATGAATAACAAAAGGAGAAGGATCTTTCGTGTCTTTTTTTCCCTAGCTTAAGAGGACAACAGTAAATTGCGAGATTCTTCTTCATCAATTTTATACAATAACGTAGCGGTTTTGTACTTAATCGATACGCTGTTTTCTATATCTTTTTATTCTTTCTTTCTTTCCCTCGTCAACTTCTCCCTCCCCTCTCACACTCACTCTCACTCTCTCACTCTCTCACTCTCTCACATTTTTCTTTTGTTAATAATTTACAATATTTAGATGGTGAGCCATAGAAAAATTCCCTAGATCGAGGTATTTCCTTAAATGTAAAATGTGTCAAATCTGCTATACAATGAGCACTTTCTCTTTCTGTTCCTTCGTCTATGGACTTTCTGCAAAATTTCTTGTGTCTAAGGAACTTGTCCATGGTTAACATCACAGTTTACGTTTTAAATGTGAAATTATATGCAGTTTACGTACAGTCGAGGGTTGCTTTTTCTTCATTGGATAAAGTTAAGTGCACTGGGCATACGAGATTCTTTTGGTATAAGTGTTTTCTTTTTGGTTTTTCAAACGTAAAACTATGACTAAGCCCCTCAGCACGAGAGTTTCTTTCTTCTCTTTCTTCAACTCTTTCTCTCTCTCTCTCTCTCTCTCTCTCTCTCTCTCTCTCTCTCTCTCTCTCTCTATCAATCTATCTCGAATAATCCATGGGAAATGAACGTTTCTAATACGCGAGATTAATTTATAGCCGACCGCATCGGGAGATGTTCGAAAATGAAATTCCGAGTCCTTCAAGGGGCGCTTAATCTTACGTTATTAATCTTTGGTATCAGCTGTATGTAACCCGCTCCTTAAGACCTTCCTTATCACGCACCTGGCTTCTCAGATTTCGCGAAAATTTCCTCGCACCAAATTGGAAAATAGCCGAGAGCATCCATCCGATCATAGAGTAAAATAGGAAACACCGATTGGACGAGGTAAATTTGATGTCATCGATTCCTCCGGTTCTATCGTATCCCGCGATTCATGCAGTTGGCAAACCAAGGAGATTCTACGAATTCCCTTCGATCATGACAGAATTTTGGAAAAAACACTGGAGAACGACCGAGCGATCCTTACTGAACGGGGGGGGACGGGGGGGGGGAGACTAACGTTAAAGGGAGGAGAGATTCAGTTCTGTGCATATAAAGTGGATCCTAGAATTGAGCTTGAGATTTAAGTATAGGCGAGCGAGCGTCTCGGGACTAACCGGACTAATTGTAAGTTTCTCAGCAACGAAATTGCGGCAAAGATGTGACAGATGCGAACTTACAGCGAATCGAAACCTTTAAAGCTGTAAGAAAGGAAGAACATTGCCGGATAATGGCACGCGCAACGATTTCCTTGAGTTCCTCTCTCTCTCTTCCCTTCCCTTGCCCATCCCTCCGAGAGTACACTCTTGGAGAATCAGCTACGTCAGAAAATCGCGCGAGTTAAGAATAAGATAAAAATCATCAAGATCTGCGTATACTCGTAGTCTTCTGCTCCGACAGGGCTGACAATACTGTTATTTACAAGTCGCCCTGCAAAATACACACGCACGCACACGCATACATACGAATCCATTCAACAGACTCAGTTCCACACACACAATCGCACTTTGCTAGAAATATATCTTACATAAATCTTCTTTATCGTTACATATCGTATCGTATTTTACAACGTGTTTCCTGTGTGTGTGTGTGTGTCTGTCAGTGTAGGTGTAAGTGTCCTGTACGATCCCGGGGATTCATCCGTCGAATCCGTCCGTCCATGTCTCACAAAATTACGGTAACTCCGAAATTTCAGTCTGAGCCTGAAGAACCGGCAAGTCAAGTTCCGGTTCTCGCCGGCAATCTTTTCAAGGTTAGTCTTTGCCCGCACTCTTCGAGGGGAGTAGTCACGGAGGGGATGGACTGCTCCTTGCACCAGGACTCGTTCCGAGTGGAGTTCAATAACCATTGAGGCATCTGAGCTTCTTCAGGGGTGGCAGGGCCTCGTCTCAGCTCGTCGGCGCTTGCATCGACATCGGCGCCGGTTTCACCGATCCCAGCGCGGGACCTGACAACCCATTGTTGTTCATGTCCCCGGGACCCCTGGGCCCACCCACCCCTATGGCCGTTCCGTTCACGGTCGGCGTCCCACCTGACATTTGACCCTGAGAACAAACATACACTTTTTTCAATGCTAACACAAAGTCGAGCCTGAAGCTTTCGCCGGAGGAGCAGAGCTGGGGGAATGATTGCTCGCCGCCGACATTCGGCTCCGGGGTGGAATGGCTTGAAAATTACTAGAGAAACTTTCGTCTATTTACATTTGACACGTGATTGTGCTGTCCCACTGATTGCCCCAGTGCCTGATGTCCTTGCAGAGGATTGTGTCCCGTATGAACGTTCTGTCCGGGAGGTGTCGGAGTGGGTGGGAGTTGTCTCTTGATGTACGCCAGGGATGCTGGTGACTGCAGCGCCATATTGGCGAACGCCAACCTCTCCTCGTAGTCGTACTCGCAGAGAATTTTATTCTCGCACAGATAAAACCTATCTCCCACGCAAAACCTGAAATCAACCGTATCAAGCCCGCCTTGAGAAAATGCGCCACGACAACAACGGGGTGCGGGACAAGTTTCATGGTTCGCCCGCCCGCCAGTGGTACGAACTAAAAATAAGCGGACAGGTGTCAATTGGTTTAGCAGCCAATCCTCACTCGTGATTTAATGGGGAAATAGGGCAAGAGACGATAAAGCAAATTTGCCAGATAATTTTTATTCGGCCGACTGGTCAAAAAGGGGAAAATAGCGGTGGGAGAGAACTGCGATAACGAACGCGTCGCGTCGCGTCGCGTCGGACAAATAATTATTATCGGGCTTCTGTCGGCTTTGATCCCGTCAGGAAATGCGAGCGGGCCGAGTCTGGCTGCAGGTAGATACTCTCATAATCGCATGGCAAATAGAATTATCGCGTTGCCCACCACGGGTTTTGCCAGTTTCCCCCATTATGCGCAGCTCGCTAAATGATCCTTTTGCTCTCTCGCGAATTTCTCTCTCGCTACGATATATGTCTGTGCGTCTCTCTCGTCTCACCCCCCTCGATCTCCTCCCTCATCACCGCAGATTTTTCACTTCCACTCGTGTTTCTCATCCGAGAGCGCCACGCAAATTGGCATCGCGCGGCCTCTCGGAGTTTTGCCCGACAGAATTCCAGTGTCTACGCAAATAAGCCAGAAAACAGTCCGCAAACTCTGATTTATCGTTTCGGAGGAACGATCGATTATCCCCCGCCCTCCCCTCCTCCCCGCTAAGAATTAAACGCGTTTCACGCAAATTCGTAGAATATACGAATGCGATCCATCGAATATTTCATCTCATAGCGATTCAGAAATTTGTTCGAAGCTTATTCCTGCAATAATTGTACGTAATTATGCCGATCGGTAAATCGAAAAGGGAAGACCGCTCACGGCTGATTTATCGAGATCGACGCAATTGCAGGTAAATCCAGTGGGCAATTGTACGAATAACTACTGGCGGTTAGCCACCAATGAAATTGCCGACCGAAGAAATGGATTGGCGCGCGGGTTTTCGACAAAAATGACGCGAGTGGAAAATCGGGTACCATTCGGTATCGTTGCACGGCAGACATTTACGCGAGAAAGGATCGCGTTTTGCACGGCATTATCCGTACGCGCATAATGGGAAATCCAGAATGAGTGCGTTCGTGCAATGAGATAATTCTACCGAGTGCGCAATTACGGGAGTAGATACTTTGCCATACGTTTATACGCGAAAAAAGAGCATGAACAAAAACGATGATCATTGATAATCATCCGCGCTTGACCCTCGAAAATTCGCCTCTAAATTAATTTGCCAAATCTAATACGATCAACGAGAAAATTGAGATAGCACAAAGATTCTCGCTCTCTTCTCTTCTCTTCTCTTCTCTTTCGGTTGTCATAATTTACGTAAGGTCTGGATTCTCAGGAGCTAAAAGCATCCTCACCGAGTTCCGCATCCGGCAGATGAGAAACTCGGCACGCAAGAAGAATATCGGTACGTGCCGCATCGGAAGTGCTTTGAAATATTAATCATCACTCGAGACCGAAAGCTTCTTCTTCGAGAAACGCAAAATCAAAGCGAAAACTATGAGCTCGGCCTACCAGTAGTAGCAGACCCTCGAGGGGGGAGGGAGAGAAAAGGCAAAATAAGAAATGAGGAGGAAAAGGAAAAAAAAGAGCGAAAGAAGGGTAAAATAAAGGTTCTTGAGAAATTTAATTAAGCAACACAGTTTCCGGTCAGGAGTTAGTTTCCCTTAACGCACGGGGAGAAGAATTCGTGCGTGGAGTGCCGGAAATGCAAGAGGAGCAGGGGTTGAAATATTAAGCTAAGGGATGCAGGGGGTGGAAGTTGCAGAGTCTCAGCGGTCTGCATGGAAAATTTCAATCTGGGTGCGCTCAGATAACTCGACTGAATCTTTAATGAGGGTCACCCCGGGCTTGCAAAACCTCGACGAGTGGCGAGATATGGTGGGCAGGGTGGGGGTGGCGGGTGGCAAGCTCGAGTCGAGTAGTGTGAATAAATAAATGAAATAGCCAGTGCCAATGTGTGACCCCATTAGGGCCGCTTTACTGCCGGTCCTGGTGACGTCGCAGCCCCTCAAAGAGTAATAGGACGCGGCTCCTCCTCCCCCACCCACACGCTCCAGTCCCGTGAAAACACGATATGCCAACGTTCTGAATAAAATATCGGCCAGCGTCGAGAATCCTACGATATTTACGCGGAACCTCTTGGCATAACGCGCAGTAACCCAATTCTCTCAAAGACGACGATCAATTTTTAAAGCGAATAATGAAAAGGTAAAGTTCCTGTATTAAATGTGAGGGGTAAGAGGAGCGAGGAACGGGGGACGGGAAACGGGGCGGATTATAAACTGTGACCTTATAATGCCGTGTTCGGTGGAGTCTAGGGAGGTCACGGGATAGCAAGCGATCCCATTTCGGATCGTAGAGTTACTCTTTAATTGGATGCCCGTTAAATTAGACCGGACGTCTTTTTAGCGAGCGAGAAAGAGACAGAGACAGATAGACGTAGGTGGTAGGGGGTGTGAGCGAGAGAGCTAATTGGATCGGTAAATCATCCCCTAACCAGGAGGGTGGCGGGCCAGCCATCGCCACCGGCAACCCTTTATTCTCTGTTATTACAGTCTAAAGTTACCCCTGTGTAATTGTTGCTGTTTAATTGCAAGCTCTAAGTCGTCGCGTTACACGACGCACGGCCACCGCGTGTAATTGGCCCCTTCGAAGTTGCCCGCTTGCTTTTCCGCGAAATAATTGGTCCGTGCACAGGCCCCGCGCTTCATAGACAACGCCAGTCCTGCCACCCGCTCTCTACACCCTCCTACCCCTACCCCCATTTCACCCCTCTTCCTTTCGATCGATGGCAGATTTCATTAAATTGAATATATTGACGCGCAAACACGCGTCGTTTTACGTACGGTGTAATTAAAATCCTCCTACCGCCAAGCTGCCATTAATAACGATCGAAACGTAAATATACGCTGCTAGAAATATTATGTCAAAAGCGCAATCCTGAAAGTAGAAAAGCGTCGCTTTTATTATCGGTGACGTGTATATCGATGCGCGAAATTTTTTAATAATCTGTGCAGTTATTTTGCCTTTAATTAAAAAGTCCCCTGCCTCCTTCCTTGTGGAATCTCATAATGAATGATACAATTACATACTCCATTTAATTATAAATCGCCATTATTAAATATCATAATAAAGCGTAATTGTTGCGCGTGATTCTTCATTTCGTTGCCAAACTATAATGAGAATACAGATTTGCGCGAAACGATTCCTATTCCGTGCCAGAGTGCAATTGTTTCATTAAACGGGAGAAGAAGCGCGACGACAATACCGATGGACGATGGGGAATCAGAGATAATTATAATAATTTCAAGTAAGTTTGGGGATGCGGAAGATACAAGGGTTGAAAATTATCATTTTGATGAGATCAAGCGAAAATTGTTCGCTTTATATCCCTGGTGATCGCTTACACTGATAATATGGAAAACTCGGTCCCTCACGAGTTTTCTTAGAGATCGAACGATTTCACCCCCTCCCCTTCTCCACGGTCCCATCTTGCCCCTTCCCACCCATGATATACATAACAATTTTATACGTGACACGTATCGCGACCATAAGCATCAGGGATTTCATCCGCATCCCCTCGACTCTTTCCCATTGCTTTCACTATCTCTTTCTGTTTTCCTTTCTCTTCTTTTCAACCTCCCTGTGATAATCTTATACGAAGTCGCTTTCATCTCGAAATAATATAGCACCGGGCCGATTTAAATCGGGCTGCCTGGCAGGCCCCTCGAGAAACTCGGAGAAAACGCGATATTTGCGCAGTGATCCAAATCTCGCGCGCTAAGTAGTTATCCCAATCATTGGTCAGACAATGAGATTTATCGTAAGATTTCAGAAAAGATCGTAGTACATGTAAACGATTATAAAGATTTGTGTAAAACTGTTCTCGAGGATGGTTCGAGAATAACTCTCGCGAGATAGAGAGAGAGAGAGAGAGAGCTGCGATGGGATGGGGAGGGATGGTGGTGCATTTGGTGGCGCCGGACGGCATGCACCCCTGCCTACACACGCACACACACACACGCACACACATACATTGTCGAAGATAGACAATACCAGGCGATAAAAACGTAAAATTGATGCTCTTTTGTTCGCATTGTTGGAGAAGCTGTACAACGTTTGTCGCACGCCTGGACGAGCCATTACTATTGGCTTGAAACTACACCATCCCTCTCCCCTCCCTCCTCCCTCTGCATTTCGCGTGCTCACTCGCTTTCTCACATTTTTCTCCCTTGAGCATCTTGCTCCCTCCAGACCAGCGCAGGCTTTTCATCCCTTTCTCGCGGGAAACTTGGCAAGTTCGTACACTCACCCTTAACCAGCCCTCGAACCCCCCACCTTGTCAATAAGCCGGCATTGTTGTGCTTTACCGGCTTTGTAGTTTCGGCATTTTATGTTCTCGCTGCGTGCACTTCCTATTTTTCCCTTTATGTGGTCGTTTCCCGTATACTTCCACCCACACCCCCGCTCTCTTCGACTTCTTTATCCGTCTATACAGCACGAAAAATTACTCCTGATATCTTGGAAGCGAAGTGCCAAGATTGGAGAACAAATCCAATCCTTTTGTTGTTTCAAGGAGAGTTTTCTCTCTTGATGGGATGAGTTTGGGGAATTTTCGACTCGGTGAAAAGCAATTTGATACAAAAATGTCAGCAGTATCCAGATAATTATATAACTGGCCTCCGAGGCTGGGAGGAAACGTGCAGTGGAGCTACCGGCCGAGGAGGGGGTAGGAAATGGACGGTGCAGGGGTGATTTCCCAACTGGCCTGTAAAGCAACCCCAGGAGTGGTCTGTGTCTCCTGGACCAAGCATTTTTTGCTCGGCTTTCCTTTCTTGCGACGAAGCAGCAAAAACGATATTTTACATGCGAAAGAATGGTCGCGCGTAATTGGCTGGGCTGGCTCGGATTGTCGAACGAGCGAGCGAGCGAGCGAGCGATCAATTAATTACTCACCGATGAGTGCACTGCTGACAAGCGAAGCAATCCAGGTGATAGACATTTGTCCTGGCCCTCATGACCATTTCGAAGGCCGGTATCTGTTTGTTACAGGCTGCGCAGTATCCAGTGTTGCCGAACAACCTGAGGTAGTCCCTCTTGCAGAGGATAAGGTTGGCCTTGGTGTAGAGGGTGGAACCGACCTCCCCTAACCTACAGTCGCAGCATCCGCACTTGAGGCAGTCCTCGTGCCAGTAGAGGTCCAGGGCCTTCAGGAGGAACCTGAAGAACCGACCAAAGATCTCGTTTTTACCGACCGACACTAGCAACCCTCTTACCTCCCTAGCCCGTTTCCACCACTACTTAAATTCCATTTTCAGCGCGCCCTCCAAAAAATTCACTCGACTATCAGACTTGAAAAATTATCTCTCGCACACGCGCGATATACACGTAGGAAGAATCCCTCGCGCTTTCGCGAAACCTCCAAGTTTTCTTTACTCACCTCTCTGTGATTGTTTTTCCGCACCCTGCACATTCCTGCTGCGTGGAGCCATTTTTATTAGTCTCCGACTTGCTCACATCCATAGTCATCGTGATCTTAGCTATTCCACCTTCTGGAACAAAAAGAAAATCAAGCCTTGAGCATCCTATGTTTCGTGCGACGCGATTGATCAGAGTTGGAAAAACGAAGAGGATTGTCAGAAGGAAAACACAGTCGAATGGGAAAGAAGGCAGAGGGGGAGGAGGAGGAAGTGGAGATAAAGGAAAAGCAGAGTAGAGTAGAAGAGGGACTTGGAACGAAAGGAATGGAAGATTTGTTTTCAAGTTGGCAAGAGTTCTGGAGCTGCCATTTGTTGGGGGGTTTTTTCGATGGCACCGGAAGTGACGTCGTCGCTGCGCAGAACTTGGTCGATTTGTAAACGTAACGTTTCTTATTTTAGTGGATTAAAAAGCACTTAGGTCAAAATATCAACGTCGACTCCATTAAGCATCGAACGAGGCAAATTTATGTAACGTACCCAAGCAAGCCACCACCAAGCAACCCTCTCCCTCTCCCTCTCTCTCTCTCTCTCTCTCTCTCTCTACCCTCGAGAGAAATTTCAGCCAACAAACGAATTCAATTAACATTTTCGCCGTGTCCTCAGGAATCCGGCGATTGCGTAAGAGAGTGGATAATTGAATGAAATCCACGGATCTCCAGCGGATAATGTAGATTTTTCCGAGATAATAGGACCGCGCGCAGTGGTTGGAAGCTTCGTTCTTTAGCGTAGAAGCGGGAAGAATTCATTTTTGCGCGCATGCAGCCCGGGCCGTACGTTATCTTCATCACGTTGTGGCTGTATAACTTTGTACACAGTCACGTTTATGTAACGTATGTGTGGCCATAAGCGTCTGCGCGTCGTAAGTGGCTGGCAGCACACAATAATTAGCCGCGCTAATTGGACCCGTCGTCCGTCCTCGCAGGAGCTCGTCTATTTCGTGCATAGCAGAGTTGGAGCGGACAGTATTTTCACCGAAATGAACGAATTATGCACTTCTGCTACGGCAAATTGTACGTATGATTCATTAGTTTAATGAGCTCCTTGCCAGCCCCGACAAAACCTGAAATTCTCGAAGCTCTCCAAGCTGCTTGCTTTTGTTGCTCCCCAAATACCCCTGCCGCAGCTTATTATTCCCGTTCCTTATATACCGTTAAATTGCTCGACAGAGATACCTCGCGCGCGCGTTTATTAAATCCAGCCTTTTAAATTTTACGCAACTGCAAATTCGGAATTGCCTAATCCGCGCGCCCGGGCATAAGCAAGCACGGAACAATTAAGGAGCGCGGTAAAATTTCATTGTTCCATGTGTACTCTTCTAATCCGCCCCCGGCCGGTTAATAATCCACCGTACCGCCAATTTATCCATATTAATTGCAAGCTTCTCGAATAGCGAGAGTCGAGAGATGCATAAATCAACGCAACTGCTTTATCTGCTTTCGATATCCCAATAGAACCCATCGGATTGCCTGGGCTGGTGGCTGGCTGACGGTGTCGAGAATAGCACGGAGATTTCTCTAATTTAATTGGGGAACCAGTGGGGCAAAATGAGATTTCTGCCGGGCGTCAAAAATAGAGGGATACAGTGTGTACGCTTGGAATTTCACTGTTCTAATATCGAGTTTACTTAACGTTAATAGCAAGCAAATTTCACGGACGCCACTCACCCAGGCGTTACGTTCGATCGACCTGAAGTAGCGAGAGGAAGAGGGAAAGGAGTTGGAGGAGGAGGAGGAGGAGGAGGAGGATTGAACCGTCGACTTTCGATGGCCTCTACTAAACTCTAACGAGCTACGATCTTTTATTGCGGTCTCGCGAAAAACAAAAAGAATCGCCAGAAATTCTCGAGACACCAAATCATTGGACATTTCACAAATAAACAAATAAATATAAAAAGACGCGAGTGACTTTTAATTCCATCGAGATCGAGCATTAAAGTCCTTTCGGTTGATCGTGAGAAAAGGAGAGAGGGGGAGGGTAGTGGTGACAAGGAATCAGGGATCGTCGTTAAATTGGAACATCGATCTCAAAAAGTTCGAGTTCCTCCGGCGAGTAACTCTAGTAGGAAGACTCTCCTTCTCCCTTTCCCTTCCTCCCTCTCTCTCTCTAGTAGAGCTAGCGAGCTTGCACGTTTGCGGAACGATCCGAGGCAGTGCCGGGGGCTGAGGAGGGTAAAAGTGGGGGTGGAACTCTCGGGATAGTGGGTGTACGGCGAGGCGCGGGGGCTTAATTAATTAGCCGGATACTTTGAGTAACAATCCATTATTACATACAAACATCCTCGGCCCCGAGGCCGAGCTGCAGCTTTATGCTGCTAATTGGCCTTCTCAAAGCTGGGAGACCCGGGCACGAGTTATAAACGCCATACCGCACCCCTCCGCGTCTCTTACTCGAACTCACCCCTCGCAACCCCCTCTATCCTCCTAGCACGCGCGCGCGCGCGTACACACGCACCTACATCGCACACCAGCAGCGGCAACACATTCCCCGCTGGAGTTCACCTGCTCACCTTCCACGCACACGCGTGCCGGCAGCAAGACGCGCTGGAAACGGGGGTTGACGGGGCGAGGGAGCAGGGTGGAAACGCGGATAGCGCTAATAACGCGCTCTTGACGCGAAAAAAGGAAGAAGTATAATTGCCAGCCCTCGCGGCAGGTATTTTTCAAATAGGACTCCGTCCGTTAATTGGAGGGCAAATTAAAGAGGCGCCGTGCAGAAAAAAATCATCCCCTTTTCCCGTACTCGTTGGAGAATTGAGAAAACTACCCCCCGGCCGGACCCCGTGCGGCCGCTGAGCTTCCGCGTCGGTTCGATCGCGCGCCGATATGGAAAGGAAGAAGCTGCGGCAAGAAGCGAACGGAAGAACGCCGGTGCCCCGGAATCGATAACTGATAACGAAGCGCGCCGGCAAATCTAACCGAGAGGGATAACGCGATAAAGCTAATTGTGCAATTAGCGGTCGATTGTGAACCATTAGGCGAATGCGTTTGGAATTAATCCGCACGTAATTTCTTCCTTTCAGGCGAAATTCGCGCCCGCGCACCCGATAAACAACGATCGAGAATTCGCAATGGACCTTCTCCCGCTAAATTCATTAGTCGTCGCGTTTCCTTCGAGAGCGTGGCTCAGCGTCCTGGAGCAGAGAGAGAGAGAGAGAGAGAGAGAGAGAGAGATAGAGAGCAGAGAGCGTAACGTCGACGAAATAAAAGGAGCCGCGTAAGATCGGCAAGGAAATGGCGATATCCGATCGGCGAATCGGCGACGGATACGACTTTTTATTCGGTCAATATAAGAGGCACCCTTCCGAGATTACGAAACTGCCCTAACAGCAATATGGGAGCCCCGGACGTTCCTAGCCGACCACCCGTTGGCCGCCACGAGATATCCTGTCGGGGCGGACAAGGCTGCCGGGTGGTTTAATAAAAATGTCAAATATAAAGTAGCCGGCGGGGACGGACATTTAGGAAATAAATAAATGTAAAGGAAGAGCGAGCGAGACGAGAGGCTGGAATGAAGTTGTTCGTATCGTAAGAGAATGGCTTCGATATAATATTACGACTGTGGACGGGCTGGAAGAGGGATACCACCCCCGCCGAACTTGTCCGGCCCTACTTTTCTCTCTGACCCAGGCGTATTCAAATGCACTCTGCAATTCACCGGTTTATAGAATTTTTTCACTGTCCAGCCGGATCGAAAAGGCTTTATGCCAGGATATAAAAAATAGTTCTCCGGGACCCCTACGTGTCCTTACGGAATCCAGTACATTCATAAATCTCTTTCCATCAGAACTTTATATGAGAAACCTTATCGCACAGTGCTTCATCTTAATTCAATTCAATGTGAAATTGAGAGCGAGAGAGAGAGAGAGAGAGAGAGAGAGAGAGAAAAGAGAAAGAATTCATTTCTTTCATTTACCACAAAATTAATCTTTCAATTTCACTTCTTTTTCCCGAATCAAGAGAAATTGTTTACGCGCTCTCTCGACGATTATCTCGAATGTTGGGTTTCTCCGCTCTAATTCGATCGATAAATTAATCGAGTCAACGACGAGATCTTACTTCGAGGGGAGGAAAGAGGCAATAGAGAGAGAGAGAGAGAGCAAGAGCGAGTTATCGAGCGATCTTAATTTGAATATTTTCCTGGAGGAGAGTGTGTAATTGTAGGAGGATTACGGGAGAGACGAGGAAAAGCAAGAGCAAGGTGAGCGAGCGCCTCGTGGAAAAGTGGAAGGAAAGACAGGCAACGCTGAGAAGGGGTGAGGAGAGAGTCGCGATGTTCGCGAGTCTCATGAGTTTCGAGGAGGCTTGCTTGCTACCTTCCGCCGGTGATGCCGGGGAACGTGTCCTTCGCGTATCGAGCGGCCACGACTGCAATTTCGGGGTTTAATAATGATCCAGGCTGGTCTGTGGAGGCTCCGTGTCATTATACTATGAAGTGGAGAGGCTGCTAATTAGTCATTAGCGGAGGAAAAAGACACCTTCAGCGGACTCGGCAGCTGCAGGACGGGTAGCAACCCCATCCGACGACCACGGAACGGTACAGGTACGGCAAACTTGAGCAAACAGGGTGTAGCTTCTAGCCTACGTCTAATTGGACCCCAGCGACGTAAGTTCTACTAATTGAGACCAGCCCCGTAACTATCAGCGCGGGCACCAAGAGCCTACGCAAACTCTCTCTCTCTCTCTCTCTCTCTACACGTGTGTGCAACCACTTTATATATTTGCTTTTTCCTCAAAACCCTGCAACGCCGCCCCCACCTCTCGTCGGACTTTCTCACCCTCTCCCCTTGGTCCAAACTAAGAAAAAAAGAAAGATAGAAAAAAGAAAAAACAGAAAAATGCGTAAATAGAGTTTATGGGCTCTTCCTAGGGGGGCTAGAGGGGTTCGCCGGCAAACTATTGATTACCCGAATTGCCGTAATTATTCCAATTAATTTGAATAAATTGGAAGATGGAAAGCACTGCTGCAAATTAGATATTAGATATTCGTATAGTGGAGCGTGTTCTCTGTTGTTAGTTTCACTCGAGTAAGCGGAGTACAGGTTGCAACCTATGACTAATTGGACCTCCGTAACGTATAAGTTCTACTAATTGAGGCGACCAGTTCTGTAACTACTATCGTCGCCTAAAGGCTCCCCGGTAATTCCTGAAGCGGCGCTCGAATTACAAAATTCTGCGGATGATGCGCGTGCTCGACTCATTTCCGATATGATCGATAGCCCAAGGAAATCGGTACAACACTCTTCCGCTAAGTCGCTGAATTATTTTAACCGTAAGGAAGAAAGACCGGGGGTGCGGGGGGCATTGATTATAACTCGGTGTGAACAGAATGGATTTTCTGACCTGCTCCTAATTGGAGCTCAGCGTCGCAAGTTCTACTAATTGAGACCAGACCTGTAACTACCAGACGGTGCACAAAGGATTCTCGAATTCTGAAATTCTCATAGAGGGCAGCTAGATGGAAGTAGGAATATAATATCATCCAGCCCAGTGCCCCCTCTGCCTCTCTCCCCTCCTCTCCACTCCTCTCCTCTCATCACCTCCTACTCCTCCTCCCTCACCGCGCGTACCATGAAATAATTATTATGAACTTTCGATACTAATTAAAAAGTTGGTTAAAAGTGTAATAAATTTTTTTCCCCGGATTTTTGCGCATCTCTAACAAGTTCAGAGGAGGATCTAGTCGTCCATCTCTGAGCGAGACCGTGCGCGTGTTCCTATGATTTAAAAATTGCACTGCCTTGCGCAGGGGCGAGGAGCAACTCGCGACTTGTTCATAATGATGAAATATGCAAGGATGCTTTAAGAGGAGGAGGAGGAAGGGAGTCGGAGCATTTTATTACCTAAAAGCCTCCGGTGGATTTCAATCCCGGGTAGGCGAAACGTTGCATCTAATCTGCGTCTAATTAGACTCCGGTGATGTAAGGTCCGCTAATTGAGTCCAGCTTTGCAATTATCAGTCGGTACACGAAGGACTTTCACGATCTGCACCGTGCAAGCAGCACGTGTACCAGAGCAGCGAACGCCCGGCAAAATTGGAGAGACGACAAATACCGAGCAAAAGGAACTGCGAGTCGCTTAAATAACTGTTGCAAATCGTGTTTTCCGCTCGCTCGACTCTAATTACAAGATTTTTGGCGAGCACGCGGAAGATCTTATAAATAAATATAGCTCACAAACATAACGGGAGAGAGAGAGAGACAATTTTCTTTTATTTATAACCATGCAAACTCACGACTTCGATCATTGCAACATTAAAATAAATTTAGCGTGTATCCTACGACGAGATGGTTTTTAGCGGTAAAAATCTGCTTCGCTCGGCTCGGACAAACTGAGATATTTTTGAGATCGACAACGAACCAGCGGTGCGCGCCAGTGTGGACGAAGCTTCAGTTGGAAGACGTATAAATTCGAGCGGACTCGTAACGAGCCCACCAGGGGATGGAAAGAAAAAAAAAAAAGAGACGGAAAGACAAGAGAGAAAGGGGGAGGGAGGGAGGGTAGGTAGCGCCAAATTTTAATTTCACCCCTAACAAGGCACGGAGGAGGGTGCTCCTCGGCCCCTTCAGGACCACGGGATTCTATCCTTCAGGATCATTATATCGCCAATTAGAAGATAGCGAGCTCGCCGACGCCTAACAAGCTTCCTGGGGAGACAGACCTCTCTCTCTCCTCTCTCCTCTTCTCTCTTTCTCTCCCATCCCTCTTCTCGTCACTCCTTCTCACTCTAACTTGGAGCTACGTTATACACGCAGGCATACACACCAGTCGTACCACCTTTACGACGCAGTACCGTCCGCTATAAAACGTACTCTAGCTCCCAGACCCGTCGCTGCAAAAGAACTGAATAAATTTTTTCGCAATTTTTTACGAGCGCACTAAACTCTTGTATCATGCACCTATTCAAAACGTAAAACTGACAAATATCTAACAAGTTCTGCCTTTTACTTTGATCCCTCAATTTTCCTCAACGAAAATGAAACGTTAGCCTCGATTTTGTAGGATTTTTACAAGTCTTCCCCTGTGCTAGGTTGCGCGTCTCGTAATTAAAGTGGCATTAAAAGAACAGGGGGCTGGGATCGTTAGATTCCAGCGGTAAAGAAAATTCTCAAATGCTACGAGTGCAGCGTGTTGCCCCGAGAAAGTAAAGGTTACCACCACCACCATCACCACCAACTCCACCACCGATACTTGGCAGTGGCTGAAATTTAGAATGAACTTCCTGCATGGGAGGGGGTGGTAACGGTGGTGGTGGTGATGGTGGTGGTGGTGGTGGTAGTGGTGGATTAGATCACGAGCGGAGGAAGTAAATTACTCGATGGAAATCTTAAACGAGATAAAAGTGAATTAACGCGTTAATTAAAAGTTCTAAAAAGGGGGTAGTAGATAGGTGGAAGTGTGGGGAAGCGAAGGGCGGTAGGGAGAGGGTGCTAATAAAATGAAAGGTTAGAAAGTGCCGATCAAAGGTTTCGATGAAGTGGTCAGGCACACAACAAAAAGCTCGGTTTCTTCTCCAAGTTCTTTTAGAGCTCGCGTGATTCACTGGTAAAGTCTCGGTCCTCCTCCTAAGGAATATCCGGAGCTGCTGGCAGGATTTCGAGTTTCTATTTTCCCGGCGTGTGATATTGCCTGCCGACTCGTGGAGTCCAACCCTCTTATTCCCGCGCGCGCGAGGGTGGAGAGGGTGAAGAGGAGAGGAGAGGAGGGTACGCTCGAGGGTGGAGAGAGAGAGAGAGAGAGAGAGAGAGAGGGCTCCTTCATCTGGGATCCAATTAACGATAGGCGAACCAAACTCCGAGCGAGCAGCCAGTTAAAAATTAGCTGGGCGCCGCCATCTTGGTGCGACGAGGTAGTATGTCCAGCACGCGGGTATTACAACCCTCCGCAACCCCCGCCCACCCGCCTTCCACACTGCTCGCCTTCCTTCCGCTAAGAAGAGCGTAGTAATAAAATAGGAAGAGCGAGATACAGACGTGTCAACGAGAAAAAGGATGACGGGATTCAATTTAAACTTATTTCTGTTCCTCCGATATCTAGATGAACTCACGTATGAGATCTCTCGATAGGGAATTTCTGAATCCTGGTCGAATTCCCTTCCGTTCTTCCTCTGCGCAAGGACCGGAAAAAGCAGCATGCCATTTTTCCCCCCTTGAACCGAGTATAATAACTTAATGTTGGCTAAGTCAATATTTGTAGGACTACGAGAAAAGTTATAATGCCGCGCCGCCGGGATAATGAACTATTCTAGATTGTGTCTAAACTTCGTATGACAGTGTGGCGTATTCCGCGCGCACGGATATATTGCAGTACACAATTTCCTATTACCTCACTAGTGGAGTTCCGGAGACGAGCGTTAAAGAGATGGGAAAAGCAGAAAATGCATGGGTGTATTCAATTTGAATACATTTTTATCGCGCGTGGAACAATAAATCTAGCGCAAGGAAAACTCCCCGAAGAAGCTTCGAATCCTCGAATCCTGCCTCGCCTAATCCATTCCGCAAATTATTTCTTAGAGAGAACCACGGCCAAGGGGAAAGTTAGATGCTGCTGTTGGCTTTCCGAAACACGAACATCCTGAAAGGAGACGGGGCTGGGGTGGAAGGAATTCAATTTAAGCTTATTTTTGTTCTTACAATATCTGAAATGGTAAATCTAAATACGGGAATAAAATATAAAATTGCTTCTGCCAGCCGACCACCACCACCACCACCACCACCACCGCCGCCGCCACAACCACCATAGTCGCACAGTCACAAGTAAAAATTCTACTAGTGTTACCGAGGGTTTCTTTCCTCGTGTGTAACAATCTCTCCCGAGGGTTGAGGAAGTGGGACGCGTATGCGCGCGCGCGCGCGCGCCTCCGGGATACCGGGTGGTCATTGAAAATTGGAAAATACTCCCGACCATAAATTAAATCGGACAGGTTTGTGATACCGGCACAGCACCCAACCCTGCCCCATCCAGACGAGAGGAATCAGGGATTCTCAATCCCGTTCCACGATGGGAATACAATAAATATGGAAATAATTCCACGGTACTCGCCAGCTTCTTTGACGTTCGTAATCTTGATATCTATGGGGGTCTATCGCGTTACCAGCGAAAACTCTCTTATTTTTCCATCGACAGGTATAAGTGGCTTTGTTAACTGGACCCCCAGAGATTGCGGTTTTTTTCATTCCGATGAATAACGTATCTGCCAGTAGTTGTTTGTAAGCCCGCGTTAAATCCCATCAGCTCTCAATAGGAATAGCGAACGTACTCTGTATCTTTTTTCATATCAAAATTCGAAAGACTGCGATGTTCATATTGATACTCGGTCCCGGCTGAATCGACTGCAAAACACGTGGCCATACGCGCGTTCGATGCTTCCACCGAACGGTATGCCTAGGCGTGGGAAAAAAATCAATCGATTCGTCAACGGTGTACCGTTAAGCGTTACACTCTGATTGAATCATATATCGATCAGCGAGAGAGAGAGAGAGAGAGAGAGAGAGAGAGGGACAAGAATTCCATAAATTAGACTTTACGGTTGTTTCCACTAATGTCGTTTCTTCGAGGGCGAGGAGAATCCATCGGATCCACCAGCGTTGAAATTTTACGATTTCGTATCGCTCGATCAAAACTTGAGATAATATAATGAAACCTCGCGGAACAGTAAAAAGTGTTTATAGCCGAGAATGGCTTTAGTTCGATCTTTTTATCCAGGCAAAAGAAGTGCAAAAACTTTTTCGCGCCGTCCGGAGTCGTCGTCGTCGTCGTCGTCGTCGTCGTCGAGTGGAATCGACGCGATACACTTTTCTCGGTAGGCAATATTCATAAATCAGCGGCCACCCCTTTCTATACGCTTAGAATAAGCACCCCTTTTCCTGGCTGGGGGATGCAGCGCGGTCAGCTCTGGGGAGTCGGGCTGGATAGTGGGGAGGGAGAGCAAGGGGGTGGAAGTCGAAGAAGGTGGGTTGGACTGAGATTCTATTAAGATCTCAGTAAGTCTTGTTACACGGAGAGGCCATGTCGCAAATCTCGCAATAAAACAGCCACCGGTATAACACCGATCCGAGGACCTTCCGCTGACGGCGGCGGCGGCGGCGGCGGCGGCGGC